>OZ022265.1:85383769-85998769 GCA_963978885.1 Nemotelus pantherinus
CATTCGTTTCCCAATTGCTAAATTCCCATACAGTCAACATGCCACAGATAATATATCGATCGAAAAATTATTGCCTACGAATGTTTGCGTTTGCTGTCTGCACTATGTCCATTCACGCGGAACTCAATGTAAAATTATAGTAATCAGAAGTTAATTAAATTTGTATTTGAGTGATATCAAATCCAGAAATAAATATAGATGAAAACGATCACTAGTTGGATACGGATGTTTTATTGCTGTTAATCTATCTCGCTGAATAGTTTTGTTACAGTGCATTGCGCCGGCAACTAGTTAGAAAAAAATCCAAGGAAGACAGTCATAGATACAAGCAATGTTATTGTACTTCTTTTATTCTTTTTGAACTAAACAACTATCGTTGACTTCGCTAGCGCTAATATCGCTCGATGATTCGATTGAAGAACATACTACCCCCTGTTTTGATATATTAAACTCAACGTTTTGAGTCAGTGCATTGAGAATTAACAAACCTTCTAGGAATGCTTCTAGAAAAGTCATCAGTCATCAATATTTCCAATGGCTTTCCTTCGTTGCAGCATTATCTGAGAGCATTTCCATTATTTTTACTAATTTTCGAAGAAGTTTAGTATTAAACTCGTTTCGCCGAAAATTCATATATATATATACATATATATATATATATATATATATATATATATATATATATATATATATATATATATATATATATATATATATATATATATATATATATATATATATATAAATATATATATATATATATATATATATGTATGTATATATATATATATATATATATATATATATATATATATATATCAGCAAAATGATTAAGAGAGATAATCTCTGGAGTGCCCGATCCGATTGGTACTCCTATATTTCCAAGCAGCGTAAATTTTTGTTATAAAAAAGTATTGGGAATGAAAATTTATTAAGTTTTAAGCTTGTCTATCATAAAGATTTGGAAATTTTGAACCGCGTGTGGGAGTAGCGGGCCTAAAAGTAGGCAAGGATTTTTTTTCAAATTTTGATTTGTTATTACTTCTGACAAAAACATTGGATCATCGTGTTTGCAAAGCGTATTGATGTTGATCAAAATTTATTTCCGAGGTAGTGCAGGTAACCCTGTAGCTGCGGCAGGCTCCTGAAAAAAAATCCTTCAAATCATTGACCCTCCTGACAAATTTTTGATTTTTGACAAAAAATTCAAATCATTGATAAACTTTAACCTTTGTGCATCCTGTCAAATTGAAATTTTTGAAATTCCGATTTTCACAAGAACGGCAACCCATCACCAAATTACCTCTATTTTCAGCAATCGAGAACTGACGACTGGATTATCCGATCATAATGAACTTTGCAGAACACTAACTGAGACCAGGCCTGAAAGAAGTGATTTTGAAATGCGGGCAACCCTGTGGTAGTGGTAGCACCTTGAAAAATCACTGAGAAAAAAAACCGGTTTTCGGCCTATAACTTCCGAATCAGTAATCAGATTTAAACAAAATTCACACAGTACTTATACCTTACTTTGGATAACATTTGAATAAAATTAGAATAGAGTTGCCAGCTATGGTGATTTTTGTCTCTTAAATCTTGCAAATTTGCTCAGCAAAATAAAACTTTTTCCCCTATAACTTCCATTTCAGTCATGAAATCAAAACGAAGTTCATGCAGTTAATAGACTTTGATGGGAACCATATGTCGTAGGAATTTCGTACAAAAATCATGAAAGGGCTGCCAGCTATGACCATTTTTGTAATTTTTTTTGGAATTTTTTACTGAGCGATTATGTCATTGGATTTACAAATAGGAATTATCCTGCAATGAAAATTAACAACAAATATTAACGCTATAAAAATTTGAAAATTTGTTTCACCCGTTTAACTTCCAGCGCAGTGATTCAATCGAAACGAAATTTACTGGTTGGGTTTAACTTAACGTGAAGCAGATTTGGTATATATTTTGCTTTGCTGCTGACACAAGGTAAACAGCATCTGATTTTCGTAAATATAGCACCAAAAGATGCTTCAAATTACATATTCATATGAAAAGCATTTGCAATAAAAATAAAACACAAATTTTTAAATTTTCCGAATTTTGAACATTTTTCGGATGGCAGCCTCAAACAAAGTTTAACCTCTGAAACTTTCGATGAAATCCTCCGATGAGAACGAAATTCAAAGGATAAGTTGATTTGAATATGAGCTTGTTATGGTAAACCTATTGCCGCTTCATTGGGAAAGTGTTGCCAGCACTGAACATTTTCATCATTTGTGTTATAGTTGAGTTTTGTTGCTTTGGATAAAGAATGGTTGATATGATTCTACAAAAAAATATATTACGTCTTTCCACATTGTCATTCAAAAATTTCTTCGAAAATTAGTTATCTAGCGGTTCTGATGCGCTAGACTTTTTTAAGTTTAACCCTATATGTTTAACGAAGAAACTTCCATTTCCTGTTAATACATAGTTTTAATTCACAATTTTTGTAATCATATTACAATAAATTACTTATGAAGAATACCTAAGTCGCTTCTTATTTTTGCCCATATATTCTCTACTTTACTACATATTATTTTTACTATCGTTGTCTGTTTTTAAAGAAAAGACAAGGATTTTTCCGGACAAACTCCACTAACTTTTCCGCAAAATTCATTTTCTAATAAACTTATTCAATAGCTGTCAGCTCTCGCCGTGATGCCGCTTCGAATATCAAAAATCAACTGATACAGGCATCGGTATCGAATTACAATGCGATGCCACCATTGGGATAGGTAGTATTTCCATATTGATATTGGATTTTAACATCTGCCGAAGCTAATGCCGATGTCGATGCCGATCAAATATATAAAAGAAGTGGATTGGAACTGCGGCTTTCCGTGCGGCACCAGTTCATATTAGTGTGCGATATTCTCTAACTCAAACATTCATTACAAAGGACGTAGGTGATTCAAAATTTTGTAATAAATTTAGGGGCAGGCAATAGGCTGGCAAGTTTGAATTCTCATTTTTATGATGAACACATATGATTTATAATATTGGTGGAAACAACTTGATTTGGTTCATTGGGTAGTGTAATTAAATAAAAAGTATCTTATTGAATATGAAAGAAAATCTTCGGATATGTTTTTAGCAGTTCATCATGAAAGTTCAGAAAGAAAAATGTAAGAATTTATAATGCATATTATATTGAAATTCGTTTAGCATACTAGCAAGTGTACGACACCATGGAATGGGAACAATGAAACCATACCCTGAAAAAATTTATTGCTGTATATTATTAAAATTTTATCTCATTCTAACGTTGAAATTAATTCAAACACTAAGTACTTTATTGAATGAGGCTCATTTTTTCTAACTTTTGAAACCAAAATTGTTAAATTTAATGTCAATTTCGCCTTCAGAAGCTAGAGATGTAACAAACTTCTATCTCTAAATTTAATGTTGTGTTTGAGTATAAAGTATCATAAGAGAACGATTTGCAATAGTGTTTTCGTCTCACACTCCCCTCTTCCTTAAAAACCGTGCTTGTGACTGACTTCGGGGAAATTACGTGAAACTTGAAAGCTCATCGTATTGTTCGAGGCCATGGAGACGCATAAACATGCAAGTAGAGACGGTATGATTATTATCATATCATAATACATTTTTTTATGCACCTCGTTCCTTCCACACTCTCCGTTGAAATTATGTTTCATAATTATATTATCTTTATATGTTTTCATTTGCAGCCACAAACATGTATTCATCTTGGAAAAAATCATTCAAAAATATTTGAGACTCCCAACAACAAAACTTATTGATGCGCCTTTGACGCTCCCCACTCATAAAAATCTAAGAAAACACATGTTGTCAAACTAGCTTGTCATTTATCGTGCGTAGTAGGTTTACGAAAACAATACTAATTGCGGCGGTAATTTTTGTTCTTTGAAGTAAGTGTTGTGTAAGTTCGATTTCTAGTTTAATTATTAGTGCTGTGAGTTTAATTTTTAACACAAAATTGCCAATTCGATGGTATGAGAGCTGATTGTAGTAGAACAACTCTCAACCATGCAGTTCACTTGCCATTTTAAGAAGGATTTTTTCAACACCACTTTCCTTCTTGCCCAATAAGGTAACTAATCATATTTACACTGAATCATGAACCGCCTTTATGACATTATAATTTTGTTAATGGGCCGTAATTTCAATAAATGCATTCGGCAATCATTTGGACTCGTACTTTGTTTACATTGATTTGACAACATGAGTTATGTCAACTTGGAGAGGGGATAGCATTCTGCAAGAAGAACTGGTGCCATACACATACGCTCATGTACGTGTATGCCGCCCATCTACTTCTTCTATATTTTTGATGCCGATGCCGCCGTTGGTTTTCAGCCTTAAAAGCTGTCAAATAAATAAAGCAATTTAAAGCAGCTGAGAGCACCAAATTTAGGGAAAACTTTTCAGGCAAAAATTGCCAAAGTTGATTGCTTGTCAGAAATTCAACCTGTCAAATCACTATTAAAAGATTCTACTTTAGCCAACAATTTTTGTTGACAGTCTGTTCTGTGGCAATCGACAAATAGCTAGAATCGCTCTAGTTCAACTTAGAACAGGCTCATGAAACACAAATTAGAGAAACTTCGAGAAAGTTAAAGCAATCAAATTGCTCATGAAACACATTTTGCTCAGATATTTCATCCTAGCTTAACCTAGAGCAGCTCATTCAATGCAGCTACCACAGTATCTTTCTCATTGAAAATATAATAACGTCAAAAATATTACAATAACCTAGCTTTGACGAACGAAACCCTTGAAAGTCCTTGGTTAAATGGTTTGAGCCAACCAAAATCGTTGGGTTGGGGGCCAAAATCGGAAAGGATTCTTTAGTTAAAATATTGGTGAACAAACACAATCGACGGTCACTAGCTGGAATAACCATTGGTGAAAACTAATCACATGTGAAAGAACCGGCTTTGCAAATTTTATATGAAAAGTCAAAATATACTTTAGACCTTAAATCACTCACCAAAAAAATTGTAGTTGCGTTTCACTTTTTTTGAGAAAAAATTTGAAAAATCAATGACCAAGTCTTTCAATTAACTCTTCACGTTGAATTATTTGGATGGCCAATAAATTTACTTTGCTTTTTTATTTGATTTAATAGGTTACTAAGGACACACTATACTACAGTTTAAGTTTTTGACTGTTCTTTCAAAAATTGTACAGTTTTTCATAAAATTCTCAGTTTTACTAGAAAAGGTAGTGTAAGTGATAAAATAGCGAATTGAAATCGAATGTGAAGTGCACATGACAGAATAAATATTTTTGATTGCCTGTTTCAAATACTTTTCCGCACCGTTTTTCTTTGCAAACCCAAATTCGCAATTTCATCAAAAAACCCAAAACTGGAATCTAAAATGCTAAGAAAACGATCGTTTAAAATTCTTTTTGGAAATATAATTTCAGCAACAACACCCGAAAAATATATTTTGCAAAATAAGGAAATTATACAAATAGCATGACCCTCATTATCCCATCTTATTTGCCCTAGTCAGCTTAAAGTTGTTTATTCATTAGAGTTTTTTATGTTTGTGCTCTCAGATTCAACTAGTTTTCATATTGCTGTACTTCTTTAACCACATCAACGTTATCCCCTGTTGTGTTGTGATTCTCCTACAGGATGTGTTTTGCTGCTACTGATCACACAAAAGTAGAATTTTTTTCCTCGCTGAGGTCGAAATTTATAATATTATGGTTAAAAAAAAGAATTGTGCAATTTTTTACTTAAACCCATCTATCTGAAGCCTATACTTTCTTCCACGATAAACTGATTGGAATATTTCCGTTACTCATATTCGACATTGCGGCTGCGGCTGTAGCACTACACAAAAATAAGTTTCCGAACGCTGCAAATATTTATTTCTATTGCTAGACTCTAAAACACAAAATTCCTGCAGCTTATTGAATTTCGCGCTCGAAAATTTCAATCTGCCTGTCAACGGTTAAATTAATACAAGCGTGCAACGTACTTTTAAAATAAAAGGTTTGAGCGAAAACTCTTCAATGTTGGCTGACAAACGCTTTCAAAACAATAGCGAAAACAAACAACAAACTGCAGAGTTAGATGCAAAAATATACCAATAAATATTATAACGAACAAGGAGAACACAGTTCAACCTGAGCGCAGTTAGTAATTATAGTATGAAAGGAAAATTCGAATCCTGTGGCCTATAAGCTTCGAAACGGTGTGATTTAATGTCAGACCGTAGCTAGTTTTGCATGGGTATTACCGGAGGATTAGTTCGTGTCTGGATGTATATTTTCACCCGTAAGTCCGATCGAATATCCGGGATTACATACACGGTCAACTATATTTTACGGTTGGTATTTGTTATGATCAATGGTAAAACGGAATCTGTATAGGAGGAAGATTTGATATTGTTGGAAGCGTGTGAACGCAGTGGATATGTGCAAATTGCATCGCTGTCCACTATTTTCCAATAAATTTGCAATAGTGAGGAATTAATTGATGTAGTTTATATTGGAAAGTGCTTTTAGTTTTCATTACGCGTAGTAGTTATTTTTGAAAATGACAAGCATCGGTAGATGAAGTATAGTTATTTACTGATCCAGATTCAATGAGAATATTTGGGAAGCCTTTATAATAAATAATCTGCTCAAGCTCAAATATGAGTATTTTGTACGAGTTTTATTATAATGCAGTGTGAAATTATTAGCCATAATCCAGTTGCGCAATATCGAAAAAACACATATTGCATGATACAACATTTATTCCAAAAAGCATATTAAATTTTGGAAAAAAATAAAACGCAATAGAGATAACGAATTAAATTAATGCAACAATTGAAATAAAGGACGTGAATATTATTTATTTTTGCATATTATTTCACCACTTCGATTTAATAAACATAAGATACAATTATCGACTTCAATTCGACATAATGTACGTCATCGCTAGTTTTAAATCACGAGGTAAAATACGTAAACATGTTGTTCACGGTTAAACTTTTCTTCATCTTTTCGCGTTATTGATGAAATGTTATACAACGCTTTGAGTTATTTACAGCCGAAGAGTGAAAAGACCATTAAATGCAAATGTCGTGAATGCTTCTCTTTTATGCTTCTTTCAAGCAGCTTCAAACATATGTTATGACTCAAAAATTCTGCCAACTGCAGTGAAAGCTGAATCATTTTCTGTCCGAAGCAGAAAATAAAAAAAAAAAAAAGTTTTAGAGCGTCCGCACACGGGTCGACATTCAATCGACTCGACTGCGACTCGACTGCGACTCGAACTCGAACTCCTTGCGATTTCCAATGTAAATGAATGGAGACCCGCACACGGGTCGACTTGTGCTCGACTCGGACTCGGTGCGACTGCGACTCGACTGCGACTCGTCTCGCTCGACATGTTTGGAACGGGAAAAGTCGAGCAAGACGCGTGATATTTTTTTTCGAAATATATGAAAGTGTTTTTTTTTTATAATGTATGCATTATTAATTATTTTATTTTATGTATTATTATTATTGGTTCTTTGAAAAATATTAGTGTTTCTGATAACGTATCACGTATGTATTTTTTTATATGTTTGCATAATGTAATGTTACATATTGTAATGTTATATAAATGAAATTTTCCTACATATATTTTAATTATGTTGGCCACAAAATAGTTGCGCCTATATGTTCATAAAGGTTATTGATTTGTGATCATGGTTCCCTTCTTGTCTATAAATCAGCATAGATAAAGCAGAGCATAATTGATACGGGAAACTCGATCGTTTTGCGGAATAAGCCGTCGAAAGCAGAATCAAAGTGGGATTGTTTTTGCGGGATGATTAAAATTGAAAATTTTATAGAAAATGTTTTTTTTACAAAATGGTTTCAATCGTATGCACTGATTCTCATCAGACTCCAGCTTACAGTGCTTACTTGGCTGATGTGACCACTTGCAGTTGTAAATCAGTAATTTTTATTTACGTTAGCTGTGACAAATTTTAACATCTCCGCAAAACGCAAAACAATCGAGTTTGTGTGCGCTGGTGTCTGATGAGAATCAGTGTATACTTTCGAAACCACTTTGTCAAAAAAAAGTTCGAAATCTTCAATTTTAATCATCCCGCAAAAACAATTCCACTTTAGCACCAATATATTTATTCAAGCAACAGCGAAGTGTTTATAATATAGTTTCCTTACAAAGAAACAAGCTTGCAATTTTACAGGATGAATTTCCACTTACTGGAGAAGCTTTTATTGAACACTAGTTGTTGCTGCCAATGGCTAATGATTCGATTGGTATTGACATTCTTAGATTATATAGCAGTGCCATCTGCGAGGATAAGAATTTGCACTTAGAGTGTGGAAGAGAGGCGTATAGCTATTGAATTTAGTTGGACCCTGGGACATGCTTGTCAGAATATTAATGGAAGTGTTTCATATCGGATTCAATAAAGGTCGGATCATTATTACTTGTAGTAATCCATAGTGGATGAATATAAGTTACACGTGACAAAGCGCCATATACTAATAACATACAAGTATATAATATTATTGAAGATCTCTCTAGTAAAATTACTTTCAATAACCGACCAAGACGCACCAGATTTGCAAATCTGCTCAATGAATTCATTCATCACACTACTTATCATATAATGAGCCCATTAATAGGTGCTGTGGATTATTCAATTCTATAAGCAGCCACTACTCTTCGGAGATTACCAAATCAAAATTCAAAAATAACTGGTCCAAAGCCCATTCCACATCCGAACCCGCTTAACTTCCATCGTTATTAGCCTAAATTTAATTAAAACAATGTAGAGTAAATGCTACAAAATTTGTGATGTATTGAAATATTTTTTACGGACAATTTTTATTTTATATTTATAATGATTAATTGTATTTTAGATTTATATTATGGTTTCTTGTTGTGTATTTTGCCTTGTTTCGTAAAATAAATATCTAAATAAATAATATATACTATTGTTTGTTTGTCAAAACTTCGCGTAGAAAACGACCCGTTTCGAGTTCGAGTCGCAGTCGAGTCGATTGCATGTCGACCCGTGTGCGGATGCAATTGTCTACTTCGAGTGTGACGCCTATGACGCTTCGAGTTCGAGTCGCAGTCGAGTCGATTGAATGTCGACCCGTGTGCGGAGGCACTTATCGAAAATAGAAAGCTGTTGCAAAATATAATTCATTCCGCATTGTTACAAAAATCTTCAAGCCATGTTCGTAAACATTATAACATATAAAATCGCATGTTCATAAACATATCTTATTATAAAACCCTCGACAATGTTTATAGTGGACCAGCCTTCAGTTTTCATCTCAAAACCATACTTTGATATCATTTCGAAAATGCTACTGCGAGGTAAAACGAAAAAATCATAAAGTATATTAGCATGAAAATTACGCACAAAAATAAGAATTTTATGTCTCAAGCATAAATTTCTGATATTATAGTCGTTGATGCATTTATATTGAGCTAGTTTTTTGTATAATCTCAAACGTAGTCTTCAAGATACGAATCAAATATATTTTCAATTAATCGCTCACGAGCTTTGGGTTTCGTTGAGCGGTTTGATTCAAAATTTAATTCAAATTTCAACAATCAAAATTCTTTAAAATGGTCTGATGTATGTGCTGCTTTCTGGTATTTTTTCCTTATGGTAAATCAATTTTTTTGATGCATATAAATCAATTAAGGGTCCTCCTGACACATCCTTTACTCAATAATTTCACTTTGGCGCCCAATGTGGGCTAAGTGGATATTGATATGCATATATTGATGTTGATAAATTCGGAAGCACCATAAAAATACATTCTTTTATTTGACTGATATATGTTGATAATCTTTTATTTATATATACTTATTTTTTTATAATCTATAATTACATCATTTTCTATGTTCTATGTTCTTCAGCGGAACATTTCAATAGAGTGCAGCGTAATTTACTCACATTAATATTTACGTAATACACTGCAGCTTTCCAAACATAAAACAATTTCTAACTTCAAACTTTAATTTTACCATACTCTGCAATAACGAAACTTTAAACTTTGAAATTGCTAGTCAGTCTATGTGTATTCCATTACCATCCCATCATGCAAGGGCTTGATTTTACATGTACTGCGTGGGACATACCATCGTGCATGAATCGTATCTGAAAATTTCTATTTGGTCCAGTAATCTATGGCGTTACTGAGCATGGTATAAATAATTCAAAGTTAAATCACAAATCCCCTATAAAACCTTTTAGCAAAGGAAACAAAGTCACGTCCAGTGTCACGTTCAGATAATCTCGAGAATTCAAGTCGTAGAGCATGCATGTATTTTAAAATAGAGAAATCCTCAGGAGAAACTTTTGAAAGTTGATTTAAATAGGAAGCAGGTGTTGATTTTTCTTAAACTTCTATCGTAGTATAAGTACACTTTAAGCTTTGTTTTGATACAAAAATAAACAAAATTAGCCTAGTCCAAGTTATTCAAATAACTAGTTGAAGTGTTTACTTCCGGTTTTACACAGGAATAATTTGGTTTTCAAATCTCATTTCAAAATTAAAAAGAACGTATAATTTTCTATATCAGTCATTATGTTTAATGTTTTTCAGATTTTTTTTCGAACCTCACAATCGGCTTCAAAAAACCTTTCATCAATTTCGTCAATTATTCAGAAGCCCATAGCTTGGCAGCTAAACATAATATGAACGAAATCCAGAGCCTCGACTTTTTTTCGTTGTCCGCTTTACGTGTAATGTCCCTCAGCTTAAATGTGCAGCCACTTCTTGATATAAAAGAAAAATCAACCGAATAAGCAATAGAAAAACTGCTTCTGAATGATTACTTCAAACTACTCTTCAATCTACTTATCGATCCTTATCCCTTTTCAGCAATATTTTCATGTGAGAATCGACTACGACCAATACTTCAATATACGTCTTTTTGGAAAGCTTACGTGATTGATTGTAGGTAATATGCTGGAAGATCACCATATTTCTCAAATTTTTTATGAGGAGGTTGAATTTGCCTTTATTAATCTTTATGTCGGTCGACGTAAAATCTTATAAGTTTGAAAAGTGGATTGATTATGATGTAAAGCTTACGAGTTGTAAAGTTTACGAGCTGGGTCAAATCAAAGAGTTATATAGTCTTTGAATGATGGATAAAAAGGTGGCCCCTAATGCTAAATCAACTGCTTAAGATGCAGATGTTACATGTTAAAGTCAGGGTAAAAACTTACGTACGTGCAAGAGCAGAAAAAAGTTCGATTTAATAGCAAAATATAGCCGTGTCGACCAAATTAGCAGAATTGCAATACTACTTCCCTAACCTAAACTCTAAGTTATAAAGATTCTATTTGCCCATTCTGCCACATAATATTCAGAATCTATCACTTTTTACTGTTAATAACTTAACGCATTTGTGCTGCAAATTCACGGATTTTCGTATTTTATTAAATTTAATAGTGAAACTATTAATTTGTCGTCAACATTTAATTCAATAAGTGATTTTTGATTCTCATGTTTAAAAAAAATTGAAATTCTCCAAATTGATGGTTCAATATATGTCTGATTCTTTACTTGATAATATTTTCACCACAAATCAGCTACTTTTTAGCATATTTAAAATAAACCAGTCTTTTTCTTTAAGTCAGTCTTTTTGTTTCCAGATTGTCGCTGGAATGTTGTTGTTGTTGCATTGGAGTGTGTGAAACAATTCAAGCAAAAATATGACGGAATCTTTTTGAACTCTCAAGGAACTATCTCTCTAGAGTACAGTCGCTAAGGCCGACATTTTCCCGTCTACTATGAGCTAAATTTAGTATTATCAGTAATCGGTTAGGCATCCATCACCTGGAGGCGGAAGACTACTTGAGAAGGCGTTTAAATTCAAATGTTTGTAGTAAAAAAAAACAGCATGGAGCATGAAACGCGTGTTTTGCGTCGGCCTGCATCTGATGCATCTTTTCGTCAATTTACGCATATCCTACTCAGCTAGTTCACTGTTCAGGTTTTAAGCATCCGACAAGTATGTTATAAGTCGTATGCTATAACGGCAATTGCTCTACGGAGTAGCGGTTCCCTTATCGACTGAGTGGTGGCTCCTGACACGCGCATCCCCATTTTTTACTAATTTGCGAAGAAAATTAGTATTAATAATAACTCACTTCGCCGAAAATTCATATTTCTTTATATATATATATATATATATATATATATATATATATATATATATATATATATATATATATATATATATATATATATATACAGTGGCTCACAGCTTATTTGATACAGTGACTATTTAAAAATGCAAATCACTGTAACTTTGAAATTAAGAACCCTATCCAAAAAATTTAAACGTATTTGACTAGATGCATGTTCAGCGAATACAATGCAAACAAAAAAAGTTCCAGCAATATTCTTCGGCGTCCGGTAAAAGAGAAATACCACTGGCGCAGAAAAATTGCAGCTCACAGCTTATTTGATACAGACGCTTCAATGCGAATAAACTTCTATTTGTCGCACCGTTAATCTGTCTTGTTTTTGTTTCTTGAATTTTCGACTGTGTTAGACATTGGCTTAGGTAATTTTTAGCAAGATCTTGTGAGCTGAAGTGCCAAAATGAGCCAAAATTGTAAAATGGGTCATGGCACCACAATTAAACAGAGCGAGTTGGTATTAAACCACTTTAAAAAAGGACAAAGTGTTTGAAAAATTGCTGAAAGTGTGAGTTTGAGTGTCTCTACAGTGCAGCACATAATTGAGCCCTTCGTACACGAAAATCGGGTAGAAAATAAGAGGAGAAATGCGCCAAACAATATTTTCACCGTATCCGACGAACGATACATTGTAAGGAAAATGAAAGCAAACACAAAGATTTCCGCTCCAAAATTGGTCAGTGAGGTTCATCGTGAATTAAGGAAGTCAAGTAGTGCTAAATCCGTCCGATGAGTGCTTCGCGACCATGATTTCAGGGTCCGAGTAGCTCGTAGGAAGCCTTTCATTTCCAAAAAAAAATACAATAAGCCGATTTGCCTTTGCCAAAGAGCATGTGGGAAAGCCATCCGCGTTCTGGAATACGGTTATTTTTGCAGACGAGTCCAAGTTTAACATTTTTGGCTCCAACGGAATGTCATATGTCTGGCGGAAGGCAAACACTGAGCTTAACAAGGAGAAACACAAAGCTACTGTGAAGCATGGTGGTGGTAATGTGATAGTTTGGGCCTGCATGTCCGCAGCCGGAGTCAGAAATTTAAAGTGTATTGAGGAAACAATGGACCAAACAAAGTACCTTGATGTACCCAAAAACAATTTGCTGCAAAGTGCTAAAAAACTGGGTGTTCGCGACCAATTTCGGTTGTACCAAGACAACGATCCAAACCACAAGTCGGGAATTGTGCAGTCCTGGCCAATTTGGGATTGCCCTCATTTGATGTCTTCGCCGGCACAGTCACCAGATATGAACGTCATTGAGAATCTGTGGACTTTTTTGGATAACAACATTAGAAAACACAAGATTTCTAATAAACAAGACCTGATGAAAGCACTGCTAGAGGTATGGCAAAAAATTACTCCTGACATCACAAAAAAACTCGTTGATTCAATGCCGAATAGGCTCCAGGCTCTGCTTAAGTCTAAGGGCTATCATACAAAGTATTGAAATAAACTGGAAACCTCATAATTCACAACAATTTTAATGTTTAATCAAACTGTATCAAATAAGCTGTGACATGAAATTTGTTATTACTTTTAGTTTTTTTGTTTTTTAAGATGTAAAACAGCAACTTTGTAACAAATATAAACTTCATTAATAAACAACAAACAATTGCCTTCAAAATGGTGTTCAAATTTTTTTGATATTGTTATTATGTTTTGAGTTATTGTAACTTAATTTTTTAAAGAAGCACTGTATCAAATAAGCTGTGAGCCACTGTATATATATATATATATATATATATATATATATATATATATATATATATATATATATATATATATATACATATATATATATATATATATATATATATATATATATATATATATATATATATATATATATATATATATATCAGCAAAATGATTTTCCGAGATAATCTCTGGAGTGGCCGATCCGATTGAGCTGAAATTTTCGGAGGACGTAGATGTATATAGTAGGTAGGTTCATGATTGAAATTCAGATATCTTAAACCTTTTGGCGGTGGCGAGCGTTTTAGTGACTTTTGAGGTACTCCTATATTTCCAAGCAGTGTTAATTTTTCTTAAAAAAAAGGATTGGAAATGAAGACTTATTATGTTTTTAGCTTGCTTATGATAAAGAATTGGAAATTTTGAGCCGTGTGTGGGTGCAGCGTGCCTAAAAGTAGGCAAGGATTTTTTTTTCAAAATTTGATTTGTCATTACTTCTGACAAAAACATTGGATCATCGTGAAATTTGAAGAGCGTATTGATCTTGACTAAAACTTAACACACATGGATTTCCAAGGTAGTGTGGGTAACTATGTAGCTGCGGCAGGCTCCTGAAAAAAAATCCTTCAAATCATTGACCCCCCTCAAAAATTTTTGATTTTTGACAAAAAATTCAATTCATTGATAAATCTTAACCTTTGTCCATCACGTCAAATTGAAACTTTCAAAATTCCGATTTGCACAAGAACGGCAACCCATCACCAAATTACCTCTATTTTCAGCACTCGAAAGTTTTGTGCACGAGAACTGACGACCGGATTATCCGATCATAATGAAATTTACAGAACATGTTGATATTAACTAGAACCAGGTCCGATAGAAGTGATTTTGAAATGCGGGCAACCCTGTGCCAGTGGTACCATCTTGAAAAATCACTGAGAAAAAAAACCGGGTTTTGGCCTATAACTTCCGATTCAGCCATCACATTTAAACGAAATTCACACAATATTTGGATATTATTTAAGATAACATTTGGTGAAAATTTGGGTGAAAAATTAGAATAGAGTTGCCAGCTATGGTAATTTTTGTCTCCCAAAACTTGCAAATTTGCTCAGTAAAATAAAGCTTTTTTCCCTATAACTTCCGGTCCAGTCATGAAATCAAAATTAAATTCTAGCAGTAAATGAACCTTTATGTGAACCAAATGTCGTAGGAATTTCGTGGAAAAATCATGAAAGGGCTGCCAGCTATGATAATTTTTGTAATTTTGTTTAATTTCTTTACTGAGCGATTATGTCATTAGATTTGCAAATGGAAATGATCCTGCAATGAAAATTAACAACAAATAAAAAAGTTAAAAATTGAATAGTTTTGAGGGTGGTAACAATAAAATTGTTTTCACCCGTATAACTTCCAGCGCAGTGATTCAATCGAAATGAAATTTACTGGTTGGGTTTAAGTTAACGTGAAGCAGATTTGGTATATTTATTGTTTTTCTGCTGACACAGGCTAACCAGCATTAGCCATTTTCGTAAATATTGCACCAACAGATGCTTAAAATTACATACTCATACGCAAAGCATTTGCAATAAAAATAAGGAATCAATTTTTAAATTTTCCGAGTTTTGAACATTTTTCGGATGGCAGCCTCAAACAACGTTTAAGCGCTGAAACTTTCGATCAAATCCTGCGATGAGAACGAAATTCAAAGGATAAGTTGATTTGAGTATGAGCTTGTTATGGTTAACTTATTGCTGCTTCGTTCGGAAAGTGTTGCCAGCACTGAACATTTTCATCATTTGTGTTATAGTTGAGTTTTGTTGCTTTGGATAAGGAATAGTTGATATGATTCTACAAAACAGTGTATTACGTCTTTCCACACTTTTTTGTCACTCAAAGACAATTTCTTCGAAAATTAGTTTTCTAGCGGTTCAGGTGCGCTAGAGTTTTTATTTTTTTATTTAGTACGTCGCCCCGTGAAAAATTATGAATAAGCGCAATGACACACACGGCGGTTCAACCCAAGCGTTCCTCGAGAGAAGAACCGAGTCGGTATATTCGTGCATTACATTCACATTGCAATGACACACACCGTGGTTTGGCCGACTCTCGGTTTTGATAGAACCGCCGTGTGTGTAGTTGCGCTAACTCTCAAGCATGAAATGTTCACAAGTACGCTGGTATGAAATACTCGCGCGAACGTACGAACTAGCCAATAGTAGGAATAGTAGGAAAAAATACTCATAGGTTTAAAATCCTAGCTAGTATGAAATGCGAGTACCTACTAATGTAAGGATACTTTTGCGTCCGTGATTTGATGGTTGATTGATTGAATGCATCGCATAGAGGAAATTTATTGGATAAATTGTTGATTACATGTATTATAAAAACTGCAAGATAAATTGGTTATTTTTGTGACTCTTTTCTTTATTCAACAACACATGCTCGATCTTCTTCACATGGTGTTCTACTTGTGTATTCTTCTTCCTCATCGTCCTTGCCCGGCTTGACAATCTTCTTTAGCTGTTGGGCTGCTGGTTTGTGTTTTCGCTAACTGGTCTGGACATGCATAGCTGACGAAAATACTCGTAACTAGCTTTTTTGAATTTTATACTAGGTACTACATGTTCCGAAAAAATATCTGCTTTGTCTACTTGTTCTAGTATGTGCACCTCATCTCTATTGCTGACAACTGATCGCAACTAATAATGCATCTCAGCCTTAGTATCACAGCAATCCAAAACATTTTTACATTTTTGGTGAATTTTAAAGCAAAACCTGTTTTTCTTGCAATTCAAAAGATATTAAACCCGACTAAAGCTTGTTAAGGATCCACCTTTTAAAGCTTGTCGAAAAAATAAATTCCAAGTAAAACATAAAGTCTTTACTCGTTTCCTAAGCTATGATGCTTTTTTATAAGATTTATCTTCCGAATAACGAGGTTTCTATATTTCAAGAAATCTCACAGCTACATACATATAGACATATATTATACCACTCTTTACAATTCGACACGTATTGTTAGCAGCATGAAGAGTATTGTAATCGATTCATAGAAAGGATTCATGCATTATGCTCAATAGTAATTGTAAATTCATCGAATCGGAATCAAGTTTCCATTGATAAAAATCTTCAATTCTAAAGAAAGCAAAGAGCACTTTCTTTCTAAACACAAAATAAAACCTACTGTTGCCATATGATAATATTTCATGATGAAAAGAATATCTTGGTTACATAAAGCTCTGTTGAATTCCGTTATATAGATGCCATTATTGAAATTGGTCCTGAATTTAGCACCTTGACAACCATTGTGTAAAAAATGAGTACAAAGAATCACTTATATTGGATCCGTAAGTGTTTCTTTTCTATTATTATTGTCATGGTGAATAGAATAGTTTAAATCACATAAACGAGATAAGAATAAATTAATCCACTCACCGACATTTTACTGCATGCTTCTTTGATAGTTTGAGTTGTTCTGATAGTTCAGGTGAATCATATCATCTAATCTGACTTTTAAACAGTTGTCAAAGATGCGAAATTATTATCTTTTAGAATATCAGACCAAAATGTTTCGTTCAAAAGCCACAATGTTTCTTGATTTGAATTCTTAAAAGTTGATTTGATTTCAAATTTGATTCAAATTTAACATCCAGAGGTAAAAATTGGTGCTTGAATTTAATGCATGATATTATATTGGACAGACATCTTAAGCATCAAATTTATTCGGTAACAGTTTCCATATCAAACTCTGTGATTGTAGAAAATCTATCATTATCACAATGAATCTAGTAAGTTTCTCAAATATTTTTTACATTCTTGATCATCTAACTTTGCTAGTCAACGAACAACATCACAAAGAGCACCTACCGTTTTTTCACAATCAACTAGCTTACGTGTCTAACAAACATGTCCTTTCTATAAAATTATCACTCAAAGCAGCCAGTTCACGTTGTGCTACGCTCAGCTTTTCAAATGAATCCACCTGGGTGCTATTCTCGAAAAAAGATCCCATGCAGCTCCTCATACAAGTTTCCTTCAAGGTGATTCAAACAGTTTGGATTCATCAATCGCATTTGAACGCAAGTAGGCACATATACATATTACATCTAAAATGGGACGAATCCAGCAAATTTATCAACGTTTCCTTTTTTCAATTCAATATCCGGCGCATTCATAAGATTTTCTTTTATAAGGAAAAAAGGTCACAATGAGATAAATTGAATCTCTCAATTCGAACAGTCAAAGGTACGTCTAGCTAACTTATTTTTGCTTCAGAAAATCTGATCAAATCGAAATACGCGAATTCGATTTCATCGTACATGAGCTATCCGCAAATAGTGGAATGTACGAACACGTAAATTACGGAGTAGGATACTAATCACATTTAAATCCAAAATAGTTAGGTAGTGCACCAACTATTCATCGTACTAAAGATGAGTAATACTTCACAAAATGAGACTGATGGCTGAGATTTGAAGAGATACCACTGATTTTGTTCTTTCGGTTTGATTTTTCTTTGATACTTTTTTTGCGATTTCGAGGGAAATGTACAAAGAGGTTTTGATATGTCAGTCTGTAGACTTTGAAGTCGCACATATGATGAAAGAGATTTCAATGTGTTTGTCTGGTAAAATTCAAGTTCAAATCCAGGTTTGAGTTGTCATGAAAGCACTTTAGCTCGAAGTTTGTGCGCGTGTATCTTTATGTGATAGACGCAAGTGGAATGAAGTCTTTGACTGTTTCCAGCTATCGGCCAAGCTATCATTTTCATTGGATGAAAAGCTTTGGTTTGATTCATTTTTCAAAATCGACTAAGTTTGATGTTTGTAAATTTATTTGATTTTGAAAGACCCAGTGAGGTAGTTGAAATGGAGTGGACATGCCCATAAGATTTACATTGAAGGGGATGGTAGTAATTTTTTGTCTGCTCATTGTCAAATGGGGACAAATCCAAGTAGTTCCCCTCCAATTTGACAATGAGAGCGAAATGGCGTAAAGGCAGCTTTAACATGCTTTGTGTGCGAGAGGACTGAAGGGGCTAATGGTGAAAAGTTATACCGTCCGTGTCCAGGGGCTGGAAAGACCTTAGATTCACGATACACTTCACGACATTCACGACAAAAGCTGCAATATTGCTTGAAAAGCTACCAATGAGTCGAAAAACGAAGCTGCAGGTTTTTCAGAGGTTGATCAGTGTTTCTAGAGGAAAGTTTTCTTATTACACTTGTTTTAAGAAATTTATGGAAAATTCTCAAAAGCATATTCTTAAAGTTAACTTTGTTATATAAAAGCAGCTATAATATCACCGAAACTTTTTCATCACGATATCGTCGGAACGCATGCTTCAAAAGTCATACTGCAAGAATTGAAGGAATTTGAAAAAAGTGGGCCAATCACAGTAACAGGCAGTGAACTGATCAGTGGCTCTACAATTTGCACAGACTAGTTTCTTGTCTGTTTTCTTCATACAATTTCCTAGAGAGTTACTCACTAGCCAATAAATCGTATGCAGTTAGCAAGAAACCAAATATTATTTCTCTAATAACAAATAGGTGTAAATATGACAGCATGGTTTAAATAGTGAAAAGCAGTAGAAAACAGATGAAATTCAATAATTTTAAATAAATTATTACTAAAATATTTAATTAAATTATTATTGTTAATATTAAATTATTTCTAAAGCTTTTATATTGTTCTTTATTCTTTTTTTTGACCAGATATGTCTAATACCGTTGAATTTGAGACATTAGTTACAATGTTTTTATAGCTTTGCATAGAACTTCAAAAACTTTAGAAGCACTAATACTTAATATAAAGGCTCAGAGCACAAAATTTCTATTGCGGTCTGAACAAAGTTTCAATTGTGAGTCAAAGAGGAACCAATATTACTAGATACCCAGATATTATTTATTCTTCTTCATATACAAAGACAATCGGTAATTTCAACCAATAAGTGGTTAACCACCTATTATTGGAATCCAACAGACGTACATGGCTTTAATTTAATTTAATTTTTCATCCCTTCTATGGTGATGAAAATGGTTGAGCTTTAAAAGCATGAAAACATTGTAACCTTATCTTCAAGCAGCTTGATATTGCCCGTGTTCCATTATTACTATTTAGTACTTGCAAGTACTTCTGTCTACTTCCAACTACTCGCGCTCTCGTTCCCGAGTAGTTCATGAGTAGTTACGCCTTTTTTGCCGTGAGGTGGCTATTTAGTTGTCAATAGGTGGTTTTGGTTTTTTCATGGTTATGTTGAATGTTTTGGTAGTTAGGAAATTAGAAATAGCCCTCATAATATGTAGAAAGTTAAAAGAGGTAATTTTCTGCTAGTTTCTTTTATATTCTTTATCGATTGTGATAGTTTATACTCGTTATTTGCTCCCTTTATTTTCAACTATTTTACATTTGAAAACTGCTTATAATTTGACAGGTTAGAATCTCCTCGTATGAACGAAGATGGCGTTCCTTTTGTGCTCTTCTCCCAAGTACTTGCAAGTACTAATTAGTAAAAATGGAACACAGCAATTGCTTTCAAAATGTTCATGGTCTAATCGAAACAAAAAATTACTGGCGTTTCACGAGAACGAACTCGTAACAAATTACTGGCGCCCAAAGTGGGCAAGCACATTCTAAATTATTTTTTTCATCAAGCAATATGCGACTGTTTGCACATGATACAAGCAAAATGCTTTTCTAGTGCGAAAGGAAGAGGTGAGACAATATTTGATAGATGACTACGAAAAGAAGCGGCGAGACAATATTCGATAGCGGAGCTAAGAAATCACCAATCGCAATCAAAATTTATTTTGAATTCTCTAATTTTGATTGGTACTATTGCATATCAAGTGTTTCTTTCTTGACCAAGTTATATGAAATACATTTTGAATATACTGAGCAGTAATACTTCTTTTACAAAAATTAATAGAGTATAGCAGATCGAGTCATAAATACCGGGGGAAAACTAATATAACAACCGCGTTTTATAAATTACAAAGCATAATACAAATAATACTAAAAGAATGGAAATTAATTACCAGCCTACTGTTTTAGAAAAGATATCATCAATTTGATATCATGTTTAATTACTGGTGTGCATCCAAAGAATACCAGTTCACACACCCATAATATCACTGAACTTTCTCTAAAAGTAAAGGTTATTTAATTGTGATCATGGTTCCCTTCTGGTCTATAAATCAGCAGAGACAACGTGTATCGTCTCTAAAGCTTATCAAAGCAGGAAATATTGATACGGGAAACTCGATCGTTTTGCGGAAACAACATTGAAACAAATTTTAGATTACATAAGTTTTAATGTTTCGATTCCTTAAATAAAAGTTTCAAAAATTTTGATTTGAAATTTTACGTCAAATCTATTATCATTGTAAATAAATCCGCTGCGACAAAATTTATAACTATTTTGAATTTATAAAAATATATAATGAAAATCCAGAGCCACACACATGCTCTTGTGGTGTGAGGTTGGGGTCTGGGAACTCGTAATATTGGAAACAGACTACAATCGATTCTGATTTCTTGATCCTTCGATGAGGTTTGAGCATTTAAATTTCTGTTACACTTGAGGAGCGTGACACACATGTTTATTAATTTGCATGTAACTTCGAGAATATATCTCGGATTGGCAAGAAATTTTCTGTGTAAAGACTTAAATATATGTACATTACGAAAATATAATAATAATTTTCTAACCACGTATGTGCCTAAAACCCCTTTAACACAGTTACAAATCATTGCATTTGCGAAAGTTGCCATAAAAACCCATACAGTATGGTAGAGGTGAAATTTCTCAATATTTTCTGGTAATCAAATGATTGTATCATTTATGTGAACTTCACATAGTACCTTTTCTAGTTTGAATATATTTCGGCTAATTCAAAGAGGTGGTAGTATTACAGCCGGAAAATTAATCAAATCAGTTCTTTATACGGGCAGCTAGTTTTGAATTTCATTTATCAGCATATCATTTTTTGAATAAAACAATCAATTTCTCTCCGAAATACATATATTTATAGTTAACATGGATATAGTGAACAACATAATGAACAAAAAATCCTAAACTAAAATCCTAATCATAAACACAGAACATTCAAATAATCGAAAAATAACAACTACTGGTATTCACAGACTTTCTATTTTCAACCTTATATGGAAACCATAAACAAGGATCATCTAAAAATTATCCAGATGCAAGATATTTCCCATTAAATCGACCCGTAACAAATTGCATGCATACTGTTTTCCAGATTGCACATATTAGAAAACTTTACTTTTGCGCGAACCATAAAACATTACATTCGCCGAAAATCACTGAAAAACAAAAGTTGTGTATTTCGCCATTTTGCTTACCAAACTTTCCACACTTCCGATCGAGAATACATTCATATCAGACCCAATGCGAGGCACAAGCTGATACCCATCTCGACAGCCACAGAAAACCATTTCGTATGAATCGTTCTTAGGACGCATTACCTTCAACACCAAGGAAAACACTAAATATATTCTGTGCGATGGCGATATTCCTACCTTTATTCTGCATTGACTGCCCGGAATACTGAAAATGGATAAAGCAATCGCGAAATCGAAGTTATATTGATAAGTGTTACAAGTTGGGCTGGTTGATAATTGCAATTATTTAATTTTACCACTATCGATTGACGGAAAATGTAAACTAATTTTTGAAAGTATTGATTTTAAAAATTGCATTACGTGATTTATATTAAAATGCACTATGTTGTTTTAATTTCTAGGCTTAATTAAAGAGATGCCACAGTAAACTTATTTGCAAGCTCATCTAGATCTATGATAGATGTCTATCTAATATCTAATAAAGTGCAACAGCAACAACAAAATATATTCAATGAATTGGCCCTCGTTTGGATATTGTGATATGAGGTTCTCGATAATTTTAAATAGAGATTGTAGTGAAAACTTTTGACAGTGTGATATGACGAAGGTCATAACTTAATTTGCACCTGATTTCAACTGAGATTTTAATTTTGGCTGATAACATGAATCCTGAAGCCTTTCTTGTCTTGAACAATTCGAAATATTTCGAAGCTGACAACTCGAATTTTCATAATATGCTTGCCGGCCCTAAAGAAAGTGTAGTGCCTCTCACGGCATCAGAATTATTGATCCAGATATGCACAGTGGGATTTTCGATGCCGATTCGAACCTATAAATTTCGTATCAACCATAATTTACATGTCCTGAGTATCGGCCATGAATATCAATTTTCTCCACGAAATCATAAAATGGATACTGTGCTGACTTGAAATTGGCAAACAACCATAAAAGCGAGATTTGCACAGAAAGGATACATATGAGTAGACACATTCCCAATCTGGGCTCCATGTGTTAGCCTGGGATCGTCTGAAAGCTGCTGAGGAACAATTGCAGAGGCAGTTTTTACGATGGTGACTTATATTTTTACTAATATTCGAAGAACAATAGTATTAAACTCGTTTCGCCGAAAATTCATATTTCTTTATATATATATATATATATATATATATATATATATATATATATATATATATATATATATATATATATATATATATATATATATATATATATATATATATATATATATATATATATCAGCAAAATGATTAAGGGAGATAATCTCTGGAGTGGCCGATTCGATTGAGCTGAAATTTTCGAAGAACGTAGATGTATATAGTAGGTAGGTCCACGACTTTCTCAAATTCAGATATTCTAAACCTTTTGGCGGCGGCGAGCGTTTTAGTGAATTTTGAGGTACTACTATATTTCCAAGCAGTGTAAAGTTTTGCTAAAGAAAAGTATTGGGAATGAAAACTAATTATGTTCTAAGCCCGTTTATGATAAAAAATTGGAAATTGTGAGTCGTGTGTGGGTGCAGGGTGCCTAAAAGTAGACAAGGATTTTTTTTCAAATTTTGATTTGTCATTACTTCTAAGAAAAACAATGGATCATCGTGAAATTTGCAGAGCGTATTAATGTTGACTAAGATTTAGCACATGTGGATTTTTAGGACAATGCGGGTAACCCTGTAGCTACGGCAGGCTCCTGAATAAAAAACCTTCAAATCATTGACCTTCCTGAAAAATTTTTGATTTTTGACAAAAAAATCAGATCACTGATAAATTTCAACCTTTTTCCATCATATCAAATTAAAATTTTCAAAATTCCGATTTGCACAAGAACGGCAACCCATCAGCAATTTACCTCTATTTTCAGCACTCGAAAGTTCTGTTCACGAGAACTGACGACCGGATTATCCGATCATAGTGAAATTTACAGGACATGTTGGTATTAGCTAGGACCAGGTCTGATAGAAGTGACTTTGAAATGCGGACAACCCTGTGCCAGTGGTACCATCTTGAAATATCACCCAGAAAAAAAACCGGTTTTTGGCCTATTACTTCCGATTCAGCCATCAGATTTTGACAAGATTCATCCAATACTTGGATCTTACTTTATGTAACGTTTGATGAAAATTTGGCTGAAAAATTAGAATAGAATTGCCAGCTATGGTGATTTTTGTCTCCTAAATCTTGCAAATTTGCTCAGCAAAATAAAGCTTTTTTCCCTATAACTTCCGGTCCAGTGTAAAAATCAAAACGAAGTTCACGCAGCAAATGGACTTTAATGTAAACCAAATGTCATAGAAATGTCGTACCAAAATCATGAAAGAGCTGCCAGCTATGACCATTTTTGTAATTTTGTTTAATTTCTTTACTGAGCGATTATGTCATTAGATTTCCAAATGGAAATGATCCTGCAATGAAAATTAACAACAAATATTAACGCTTTGAAAATTTGATAAATTTTGAGGGTGGTAACCCTAAAATTTTTTTCACCCGTATAACTTCCAGCGCAGTGATTCAATCGAAACGAAATTTACTGGTTGGGTTTAACTTAGCGTGAAGCAGAATTGGTATGTATTATGCTTTGCTGTTGATACAGGCTAACCAGCATTAGCCATTTCCGTAAATATTGCACCAACAGATGCTTCAAACAACGTTCTCATATGCAAAGCATTTGCAATAAAAATAAGGAATTCTTTTTTAAAATTTTCGAGTTTTGAACATTTTTCGGATGGCAGCCTCAAACAACGTTTAACCGCTGAAACCTTCGAACGAAATTCAAAGGATACGTTGATTTGAGTATGAGCTTGTTATGGTAAACTTATTGCTGCTTCGTTCGGAAAGTGTTGCCAGCACTGAATTATATGTGTTATAGTTGAGTTTTGTTGCTTTGGATAAGGAATGATTGATATGATTCTAAAAAACAGTGTATTACGTCTTTCCACACTTTTTTGTCACTCAAAGACAATTTCTTCGAAAATTAGTTTTCTAGCGGTTCAGGTGCGCTAGAGTTTTTTTTTAACTGTTCTGCTGCGCTCAGTGATTTCTTTTGTGATTCTAGAAGGCTGGCTCCTCGGAGGTTGTTGTAGTGTCTCATGCAGGTAGATATGTAGGTAGCTGCGTCCAATGTGGGAAAGACAGTAACGGTGATGGACTTTGCTTTAGGCTGGCTAATGCAACGTGTAGATGGAAGCTGCAGTCGGATGCACGTGATTGTTTTTTTATGGTTCAGTGACGACTGTAGATAGTTTTCTCTTCGTAGCGGATTCGAAACGTTTCGCAACCAATGCTGATGGTATTTGCAATACGTGACTCATATTTTTTCAAAAGCAGCTGCATGCACGTTCATAGTATATTTAAGCATTGATGAGCAGTGAAAGAGATAAACAAGTTCGACGATGGGAATGCGTAAACATGTTTAGTGATTACGTAATTGAGATGCAACGTCTACAAACGTAGATAGATACATGAACTCTGAAATCGTGATGCCTCTGGCGTTATATTGGTAGTGCATTTTTTTGCAATCCATCGATCGGCCGTTATCGCCATTAGAAGCCACTGAAATGAATAAATCATCAGAATGAAAGAATATTTAAATTGCTAGCGCACTTTAGGTAATTTAAAATCGTTGAAAAGAGAACTTGCTGATAATAATTATTCACCATCTGTAACTACTATCTAAAATATGTTAAAAAAATTAAGTTCACATCAGTATATATATGTATATATTTTTTGTATGATGAGTGATGAAAAGAGTGATGAGTGATGATCTTACTTCGGCCACGATTTTTTGAAATATTGGAGCCTGGAAGAGGTTCGAGCCTTTGACTTTCAAAACAAAAAGCCTGTTGAAAAATGAATCTAAATGAATAGCAACAATATTTTTGTCGATAACAGTTCAAAACAAATCAGAACCATTAAAAATAAATAAGTATAAACGATAGGTGAGTTTTCCTAATACGGAATACGTTTCAACTGAATAAATAATAAAAGAAGTATATATATGGTACTGATGAAAGCACATAAGCAGGTACTTCTAAGATAAACCGAACTGTAGGAATTCCTTTACTTTCGTCTAACAACACATATTTTCCGTTAATGACGGAGTATGAATTAAAAAAACATTGTTAAGGAGATGAAAGACAATACGAGCCCTCGTTTCGGAGCAGTTGAATCAAAGTGCCTTAAGCCAGTTTTTGAATATATCACCAAACTTTTGGCAAATATAGCTTGGACAAGTTTCAATACAGGTAAATTGTCAGTCATTTAAAAGTTGGCTTCAATAACATCTATCTTTAAAAGTAGAAATTGGACCGAAGCTTCTAACTATAGACCTGTATCACTTATATCTAACATTACTCTTGAGAGTTCGGTGGCTCTACTTGCTAAAGTGCCAGTCGAAACCACCGATCTACTGTCCGTGGGTTCGAATCCGGCCGTACGCTTATGGTTGTATTTGTTCATCTTGTATTGTCTTAAGAACCGGCGATTAGGCATAATACCAGCACTTCCGAAAAAAAAAACAAAGTGTGGCACTTAAAAAATAATAGAGTGAATGAAAATTGGGTTCTCCCATGCATGTTTTCTTGCCGCCAGAGATTAACATTTGCTTCAAAAGATAGTTCCTTGAGCTTTGACATTATAATAGAAAAAAGTTTACTATAGAAAAACTAGCAAAGCAGAAACTACTAGATTTTAAAAAAAACAAATTACTGTCCAATAATCAATTCAGATTCAGATCAAGCCATAGTACACATGATGCCATAGGACCACTTTTCAAAAAACTGAAAGAAGCGATTGACAACAATAAAAAAACCCTGCCCCGTATCTTAGATCTTGCGATAGCTTTTGATACTATAACTCATGGTGGTAGACATCAAATGCTTCTTCACTTAAATTTCAATAATGCTTGGTTAAACTGGATAAATAGCTATTTGCAAAATAGAGATAAAAAAGTAAAGATCAATGGTGAATATTGCAACACGAAATCTTTTGCATTTTGATGTGTGTCAAGGTACTATTTTAATTCCGGTATTGTTTTTATTATATATAAATGACAACAACGTATCAAAATTAAATTACGGGAGAGACAATATCATTCGCTGATGACACAATTTTATTTGTGAAACATATTTCATGGTATGGAACCCTCACCAAAGCAAATTAGAATCTATCGTGCTTTGAAGACTGGTTGGATGAAAACCGTCTATCGATAAATGTGAAAAAGTATAATTATATTAGCTTTGTCATGGACTTTATTCTACACAATCCATCAGTGAAAACACACTCTAATGTGTGCACAATCAGCTGTAACTGTTCAGATCTCAAACATGTTAGCGCTGAATAGCTTGGTGTTACTTTCGATGAAAACTTAAAATGGGATCTTCAAATTGCCAATGTTATTAATAGGTTGGAAAAAATCAGTCTACTATGTTAAAGGATTAAACTATTTGCTAATAAGTTAGTTTTACGAAACTTTAACCATGCAACAATTTGCTCTACGTTGCAATATGGAATAATTGCATGAAGATCGGCTACAAAGGTGCACTGAAACCATTAATGATTATGCTTAAAAAATAATTAAAATAGTTCTAAGAACTAAGAACTTATTCTACAGATTACTTTTATTCAGATTTAAGTATTTTACGTTCAGAAGAAATTTTCAGAAAAGTGGAAGCTTTTCAAATTTTTAAAAAATATACAAACGGTGTTCTATCGGTTAATAGCAATCCTACTCGCGGAAGTTCACAAGCATTTCTATTTGTACTTCTGCCTAGTACTATACTCTTCGCGAAACGAATTCAACGGTCGAATCCCATACAAAAAGAGCTTTTCAATTCGTCAGTAAAGCTCTTTTTGTATGGGATTTGACCGTTGAATTCGTTTCGCGAAGAGTATAGTACTAGGCATTCATGAGAAAGCCTCAATCGGGCAACGTGACTATGGTGCGGTTTACAGCGGTTGGACCAAAAGTGGCCTGACCTAAAGCGCGGACTAAATGAACTTAGTCCTCAGGTGTTTACAACCAACCCGACCTAAAATTTGCTTAGGTCGAATTTAGTCCTCGTTTGTATGTGACAGCTGTCATTTAGTTTAATTTTCGTTCATGCACTGTATTTATCGTTTCATTTGTCTCTCAAACATGTTTATTTCAATGATTTTGTGTCAAAGGGGAATATTATGAACTTATATGCAACATACATACATTATTAATAGTCGCGCAAAAATCAATGTTTAGGTCGCGTGTGTTTACAACGATTATAGTCCACGACCTATATTTAGGTCAGGTCGCTTGAAATCGTGGACCGACCTAAATTTAGGTCGGTCCGTCAGTGTTTACACCACGTGGACTAAAAAATTTAGGTGGAATTTGGTGTTTAGTCCGCGGACTAAATGTGCGGTATAAACGCTACCTATAACTGTAGTGGCATGACTTTTTTTTAACAATGTACAATTTTCTATGCGCTGAAGTACAAACCTCAGCATCTTCAAGCACAGTGTAAATAAACTTATCTACCATTGAAATTGAAATGAAAAAAAGTTGCTGGCCTTAGTATATCTTGCATAATATATTGATGAAAAGAGATTGGTTTCGTATTATTATTTTATTATAAAGTACACATAATATATAATTAGTAGCATAATGTATAATTTGTATGAGGTATGTCCCCCTTCGTTGTGCATGCAATCTAAAATCCACTTTCTGAAAATTTCACTTACATTTCTTAGATATTCTACTGAAATTACGTTCCACCCAAGTTATATATGTACGTCGAATTAGCTCCTGCCTATTTTATGGTTTGTGATATCTAAGACATTCACTTTTAATCTGGATCACACATTTTCAATGGGGTTCAATCAGGAAAGTTACCATTTTCAAAGCTGTTTGTGATTTGACTCGATCTGGCAACAAAGTCACTTCCTTTCTATCCATAAATTGACGGTGATTAAGCATATTTCCTCTGTAATATTCTCACTCCTTGCTCAACCAAATAAAGCTGGCTTTTTCCGCGACTGCTCACTCCGCCAGCAACCATGACTTCTAAGTCAAATTTTGGCGTCTGTATGATGGAAATATTTGTGAAATCGCTGGTTTTCATAGTCCAATTCTGTCTTTTAAGTATCGGATGCACTTAAATTCACCGTAAAAAAGATGTTTGCACGCCGGGTTCAACTACGGAGCAAATCGAAGGCTTTTCAGCTTTTGACAGAAGCTCAGCTGGTCTTGAATGTTTTTATTGCAAAGTAAAGGTTTGATGCGTTGTCTGGAGGCTTATCGATTCTAGTTATATAGTGGATCGAATGTATCGTTGAACGGTCCGTCTCAATACTTTTTTTTAGCGACCTCTAGGAAGTTGTTAAGCCGTTTCGTCACTGCTCGCGTTCCTATTCCTAGTTTATTTCAGCCCATGGTCAAACCTTTCGTTTTGTTTCTGTATAAAGTACCCACGGTTGGCCACTTTGTTTAATATCGTCCACGTTTCCTTTTCCTGCGTTGCACTATTTTTTCACGGTGTCCTTTTGTACCTTGAATATTTTATATACGTCACTGCAGCTGTAGCCCAATTGATGCATAGTCTAATTTCAATGCGTTTTCGAATGTGTCTATTTACCACTATTATCACAAAATAATTTTAGTTTGATCCATTGAAGATTGATTTCAGATTTTGAAAAAATCAAGATCGTTGGGTAAATTTGGTGATTTTATTTCAACTAACGAAATCTGAATGAATAAATCTATTTTTTCAATCGTGCTTTTACTATACCACACCTGACACCTGGTGCTAAGCTAATAAAAAATACCCAAGTAATAGCATACTTTATTAGCGATAAAACATACGTATACGCTCTACTCCTTTTCGAATTTCGGTACCTGGTTCGCCTACTCCTAAACATTAGTCACAATTTTGACATCATCATTTAAATTTCTACTTTATACTCTATACAGGAATTACTTAAAGCTATGTATGTTTAAGAAAAATTCAAGAGGATTTCAGAACTTTTAAAAATAGATTTTTCCGCATAAATTCTTTCAGGTTAATTATTCTTATAGAAGATCACAAACTTTTGCGTCACCCTGTAGTTACATTAGGTAAAAAACTGTGACATAATCAAGCCAGTATCATTGTATTAATGATGATCAATACAATATTCTTTTAGGTAGGCTGATATCATTGTCATTACTTTATTTTAATTTCAATATTATTTTTAATTCTTATATCGTAGTGGTTGTTTAAGATGAGTAGTTTATTCTCAATTGAACTGGGAACACACATACCTACATATTTATATATATTTTAGTTTTTTACCTCTGTCGCAAGCTCTAAGAACTTTCTGGAGAAGATATGATTGAATTGCACTTATGAAAATTGAAATTAAGCTTAATTAGAAAAAATCGAAACCCCTGCACTAGAATTATTTAGATTTAAGTTTCAATAAATAAAAAAAGTCATGAACTCCTACACACCTTTTGAAAATAATACTTTGTATTGTTAAATGATAGCTACAAACCAGATTTGTATGAATTATTTTGTAAATCTGCCTCCAGTGCTTGACCACTAGCATGAAAGTATCTTCAGAAATTGTTATTTTCAGTTTCTGTTTTTTCAATTGCTCAAGCCTTAAAGAGACTGTACATTCTCCTTCTTACAAATTGTCAGCTCCACAGGCAAATCTTTCAAAACAAATTAAAACGGCTTTTAATTTGAAAACAAATTAACGAAGAGCCTATGTTTTGCACGAATAAAGCTTAGTACTATTTTCGATTTCACGTAAAATGTTCATACAAAATGCTACGTGATATTTGTTTTGGCGAAAATTTAGCATGAAAATAAGCAAGAGTTGTACTTAGTGCTTAGCGTGAAAAATTAAAAGTTGCTTTCGCTTTGAAAATGCATATGGCATTGACAGATGTCTCCAATCATTTCATCATCCAGCTGAAAAGTGACATTTGGTGTTTGAATTTGAAAATAGAGTTGTGCAAATGTCTTTCCACTAAGAAAGTCGACCGAAAATTGAAATTCTTCAGATTTTACCCTTCAGAAATGAGCAGTGTCTTTGCTTTCCTCCGTTGTCAAAAATTTCGCTCGAAAGAATAAACAGATAATGGAACCTTATCAGAATATAGCTTGACGATTAACTGAGTACTAGCCTTAATGTGAAAATCGGCTTTCAATAACACTTGATTCCTTCAGGCATAAAATTATAATCGAAAGTATACTATAAGATTCGAAAGGACACGGATCCTGAAATCAGCTTCCATTTTCCTACGGGACAAGATAGAAAGAGTAAAAAGACACAACAATTACAATAGCAAGTAAATCTAAGTAGAAAATTTGTTTGTAAATTGGCCATGTTATTGTTGACACTCAGATTGAAAGAAAATTACATTTTGTAAATTTATTCACATTGTTATTGAATGTCTTGAATAGTTGTCGTGGAATCCAAATAGTACCTCAAATAGTTAAGTATCGTAAATCAGCTCCGTATTTTCTCACAGAAAAAGCAAATCAATATCAACATTTTCAATTTTAGGAGAAGTAAAGTCATAACAGGATGATTTCCTTAACTGACCTTTGAGAGATTTTCATTTGTACTCAATCTCCCAGTTAGTAGACTCTTAAAAACGATGATGATTCCTAGAAAAGCTTATTGTCATCATTAAAAACTTGAAAAACAAAACATTGTTTATGATTCAACTCATTGTTTACGAAGCCAACTCATTGTTTTTTTAACATTGTATTTTGCGAACTTCGAAATCATCCATAAGTTGTCACTGACAATGCAAAATTCATGTGTTTAATGAACTGAAATCGAATATCAAAACAAAGCTTAAGCTCAATTGTTTCTAGCCTATTGTATTTATGTATATAATCAATCAATTGCTTGATAATGCTAATTCTGATGTCATTTTATTGGCTGAGTGCGAATAACTGGAAACTGAAGACTGAACTAGAATTTTTGTCTTGCTAGGAAAGTCAAATTTGTTTACAAAATTCTTGATAATGTAGAAGATGAGTATCCCACTTAATACTAATTACTTTTGAATTCATCTGGCACAAATAATAGGTAAAGGCGAAAAAAGAATACGTGTTACTTATAACTCTATGACGTACAAATCCTCAAAACTCATTCATTTATCATTTATATACAAAATTCACATTATTCAACAAAAAAAAATTTGCGGAAATTGCATGACAGGTTTGAAAATAGGCATAAATATTTAGATATCAAATTGAAGGTGATATTTTAAGCAATCTAAATCCGAAAACAAAAATGTACTACTTTATGGGGTTTTTCCGGATAATTTAGTGAAATTTGAAAAATTTCAAAAAATATTTTTTCTAAAAATCTTTGAAACCGTGTAGCTTTTGATGGAAAAGCGATAGGGAATTTGTTAACATATAGCTGAAAAGGCAAAATAATTTTCTATCAAATGACACCCACATTAAAATGAATATTACAGACACTACGGGATCAAAAAGGCAGAAGGCTCTTAAAAATGTACCAAATCAACATCAGAGCCTACAAATCATTGCACATATCTACGAAACACCCTGTATATATATATATATATATATATATATATATATATATATATGGGGCATTTCACGTGAAGCGGACAACGAAAAAAAATCGAGGTTCTGGATTTCGTTCATATTGTGCGTAATGGTACTTCTAGAAGATATGAATGTGGATGCACGAGTTTTTGTTTCTATGAGGTTTAGTTGCCGAGTTATGGGCTTCTGAATAATTGACAAAATTGATAAAAGGTTTTTTTGAAAGCGGATTCTGAGATTCAAAATAAAATCTAAAAAACATTAAACATAATGATTGGTATAAAAAATTAGCTGTTCTTTTTAATTTTGAAATTAGATTTGAAAAATAAATTTTTTTTCCTGTGTGGAACCGGAAATAGACACTTTAACTCGTAATTTGAATAATTTGGACCAGGTTAATTTTGTTCATTTTTATAACAAAACAAAGCTTAAAGTATACTTATTTTATCATAAAAGTTTTAGAATGGGATGGCCAGTAGTTTAGGAGGTAGGTGAATTTCAATACATAAAAGTCGCATGGAACGTGGTACCGAGAGCTTGCTTAGGACAGCTAGTTGGCTCGAAAACAAAAATTGATTTGAAATGTGATTAGTAACGCCATCTGTTATTTGAAAAATGTTTTATTTTCCCATAAAAACCCAATTAAAATATATAATGCATATATAATATATTTGACGCCAAGCCAATTCAAATTTTCCGTTATTTTTCGAGTTACTGTTCAACGTTTGCAATGACTATTACTTTCGTTGATAAGTTAAAGAGTCTTTATTATGTGTATTATGTCTGCGTTCGGCTATTGATGTTTCAACCTATTCGATTTGAAGTTTCATCGGAAGGCTAATGACCTAAGAAAAATTCCAAGAATATTAGCAGAAAATAAATTATGTCGAATCTGCAGGGAAAAACTAATCGTAGAAACACCTCTAGTTATTAAAAAAAAAGAACTAGTTTAAGAAACGAGAGTAAAATTGTAAAAATTGTGAAATAAATTCATTTTTCCATACACAAGTACCTTTTTTCACTAAGTAAATCAGCATTAGCAATTTTTAATATTTTATCTTCTATATATAAGTGACACAAGTGATATATAATAGTTTTACTACAAATATTTTGCTTTCACACTCACTACCTATCATAATCAAGCTCCCGGTACCATGCTCCATGCGACTTTTATGTATTGAAATTCACCTACCTCCTAAACTACTGGCCATCCCATTCTAAAACTTTTATGATAAAATAAGTATACTTTAAGCTTTGTTTTGTTATAAAAATGAACAAAATTAACCTGGTCCAAATTATTCAAATTACGTGTTAAAGTGTCTATTTCCGGTTCCACACAGGAAAAAAAATTTATTTTTCAAATCTAATTTCAAAATTAAAAAGAACAGCTAATTTTTTATACCAATCATTATGTTTAATGTTTTTTAGATTTTATAATGAATCTCAGAATCTGCTTTCAAAAAAACCTTTTATCAATTTTGTCAATTATTCAGAAGCCCATAACTCGGCAACTAAACCTCATAGAAACAAAAACTTGTGCATCCACATTCATATCTTCTAGAAGTACCATTACGCACAATATGAACGAAATCCAGGACCTCGATTTTTTTTCGTTGTCCGCTTCACGTGAAATGCCCCATATATATAATAGTGTAATATTATTTCATGTGCATAAACTTACAGCAATACAATAAATTCAAAATAAATCCTCTGAACTTGAATTACGTTTATACTTAACACCTAGTGATAGAAAATTTAAAGAAAGAAAATCAAATAAAACAGAAACACAGCTAACTCGATATTTTAAATTTTAAATGGTGCAGAAGAAGATGCAGATGAAATACGAAACAATCAGTTGTTTTACGCAAGAGTCGAATGCCCGTTAATAAGATAGAAAAATCATAAATTGTCAATTTATGGTGTAAGATGTAAAAGATCGTATGTTAAGAAAATAGCAAAAAATAATATTGAAAACAAATGTAAAGGTTATATTAAGGGATTCAACAGCTTCTCAATGCCCAAGTGATCAATAGAAAAGAGCGAAGATTTGACATTTTTGACAACGCCATGTTTCTGGACTCGCCTTTTATAATTGGTGGCAAAAGGTTAAATAGACGAAGAGCAACAATGCTGTGAAAGCGACTAAAGTACGGTTCATTGCAAATGGGAACTACCAATACATTTCTAGTGTTTACCCGTAGATTAGCTCAAACATTAACCCTAGGTATTTGATAACTTGAGTTCTCGAAGAAAATTCTTAAAACCTTCAAAAAATACGAATGCCTTAATGGAAGTGAAATAAATTAAAACTTGACGTTCTACGTTGAACTTTTAAAATAATTCGAACGGCATGTTTTTGTTTTACAATCAATGGTTCCAGTTTATTAAAATGTGTACCTCCCCAGCAGTTTAACCCATATTGTAGTTTCGACAAAAACGAACTGTTGTAAACTAGTTTTAAAACTGAAAAGGGGAAATATAGACTTAAGTGATACAATTGTCTGACCAAATTGTTAAAATATGCTTTCAGATACACGGTGTGATCTCGCGAATTTAATTCGGTGTCAATTAACACTTCCAGATACTTAGAACTATCAACTCTTTCAATATCAAAGCAGTATGGAGAACTGCTCACATTTTGGTCAAAAGAATAAAAAACGTCGTCTTCAGCTCTCATTGGTGAAAAAAGATATTTCAAGCAGGTTGGGGCGTGAACACTCAAATTCAAATCAACAGGAACTGATCTCAATAGGTTAAATATCATATATTTTGTCTTGTCACTCAGCCTTAGTTTATGGACACTGAACCAATATCTTAAAATTTCAAGGTCGTGGCTCATTTTGACATATGTTGAATAGGACAGAACAGCGACATCTGCAAAAGCCGTAATTTTTGTCATAAAAGTTTTCAAAAAATAATGCATTTATGAAAATCAGTTATAATACTGGACACAGGACTGAGCCTCGAGGAACTCCAATATTAAGAGGCGTTGCAGAACTCAAGATGTCATATATTTTAACTTTCTGCTTATGATCGCAAAGAGAGGAATGAAATTAATCCAAAATATTATCTCTTATTCCTGCACTATAAAGTTTTTGCAGTAGAAAACATATATGTGTATGAAACATATATGTGTATGTATATATATATTTATATATATATATATATATATATATATATATATATATATATATATATATATATATATATATATATATATATATATATTTATATATATATATATATATATATATATATATATATATATATATATATATATATATACGGTTCGGGTTGATGTCGGTCAAGATACGCAAGTGGTCAGTTTAAAGAGGGGTGCTTGTTTAATACTCTTGTCTTTTCATAGAGCATTTGCATAACAATAAAAATAACTTGCAGATTCAAGAAAAGAAACAAAATAATGCGTCTAAAGAATTATATTACATTATTTATTACCGCCATAGAAGTCATTTAAACTTATTTGCTTTGCCTTCGTATAAAGTGCATTAGCTTCTATTTTAATTCTTAACTTAAACACTGTTTCAATTAAACTTGGCTGACGAGCTCCGGCGTATCTTAGGCGAAGTTAGTCAATTTGATCGCCTGCTTAGCGGTAGGAACTGGTATCACTGAACTTACTATTTCAAGATCGGCAGTTTCCTCTTCTTCGTCGGTTCAATTGCTCATAGCATCTTCTAAAATTTCTTCCTTACGATTGCCACCGAAAGAATAAAATTTATTTGAGGCTAATAAATAATCTTGAATGTTTTGAGGCAAGACTGAAATAATTGGCTGTAAATTTACTTCGTCCGCATCATACAATGAATGCGTTAAGTTGAAACCCGCTCGATGAAAACATTTCCTTATTGTACCTTCTGTCACCTGAATGAATCCACCTGATCGCATCTAAAGCAGTTACTTTTCTTACCATTTCGTAGGTTGAGCTGCAGTCAGTATCTATCATGGAAATTAAGTGAAACAGAAGATTTTTCCGATAATGTAGCTTCGCATATTGGATAATGCCTTGGTCCAAAAGGTGGAGCTCAGATGTCAAATTTGGAGACAAGAATTTTATGTGTACATTCGAAAAACAGGGGTCAAGTTTATGACTTGTAGCATTATCCAATAAATATATTATTTTTCACCCATGTTTTTGCATCTCTTTATCTATTTCCTCAAAAATTGCGCTTGTCATCTATGATTTTTCTGCGATTCTAAAAGTGCGGGCAGATCCTGCACCTTAATGGAATTTGTTTTAAAAATTCGTGCGGTTTTAGCTTCTCTCCGGTTGCACTACAGCATAGCAAAATGCTCAGTCTTTCCTGGGCCATCTTGCTCCCTTTACACTTTCGTCTTTTGTCACAAGGCTTTTGGTTGGTAGCTGCCTATTAATTATTCCTTTAAAATATTATATTCCTTTAAAATGTTAAGTAATTTGAGTATTCAATGCGCCGCTGCTTCATAGTCAACATTTGCACATTCACAATGAGAAAACATATGGCGCCAGACGCCATAATTTATAGACTTCTGGCGCCATGTACATAGTCGATTTAGGCATTGTGATAAAATATAGCGCCACACGCCATAATACATGGCGAAAAGTGCATAGGCCTACACGCCATGTACTATAGTCCTCCACACCATGTACATGGCGTGGCGGACTATATTACATGGCGTGGAGAACTATATTGCATGGCGCGGAAGGCTATAAGCATAGCGTCTGCTCCTATGTACTATGGCGTGTGCCACTATTTTTATCACAAATCGACCGAAATCGACTATTTACATGGCGCCAGAAGTCTATAAATTATGGCGTCTGGCGCTATGTGTTTTTTCAGAGCATCTGAAGATGATCCAGTTTGCTTCCAACAAAAGGCCACGAACCTTCTCAGTTCGGAGCATCTGGAGGTAGAGCACTTGATGTTAGGTAATGGAATTCTATCAAAGAAATTCCCGAATGATTAATTACATCAAAGATCATGTCCTCTCCTATATTCATGAAGCTTGCTGATATTTATACATCTCCTCACACAGCATGGCTGCGAGTTATAATTGGAGTGCCATGAGCCATATTACATGGCTCAGAGTACTATGTACATGGCGTATGGGGCCATAAATAATGCGCTATGTTACATGGCTCTGGGCGCTATGTGGATTTTTTTCAGTGCACCGGATAATGCTCTAAACTGGATATTATTTCGCAACCAATGCTTTCACTTGAAGTAATGGGCCAGTCACTGGGATATTTTTTGATCGGCACTTCTTAAAAATTCTAGAACTTTTTCCTTGACAGGTTCAAGCTGCGTCTTCTTCAATTTCCGTTTTCTTTCTAGATTTAAATTTTGGTTAAATGCTGTTAAAATCCATTCTTTATTTTTGATAATGTTAACGACTGTAGATTTCGCTATTTTATATCTTTCCGCTAAAAATCGCTGGCTTTTTACTGCGTCTTCTTCATCTCAAATTTCCTTTTTCCTAAGCAAATTTAGTTCTACACTTGCCTTTTTTGTGCCATTTCCCGCATAGATAAAAAAAAAATCTTAAACATAAATACATTTCACTACAAATAATTTTCTTCCAACCTAGAATGCAAAGCCAAAATTAACAAAAAAATTTCTCTATGTCACAGTGGCGAAATTATATATACATACATTCATTTTTTTCATTTTCATTTCAGTAGCCAGACAGATTTTTCATAGAAAAAACAAAGTGGTCAACTTAGAAAGGTGGAATGTATTGTGACGTTTTACAGACTTACGGTCAAGTTATAAGTTAGACAGGTGGTCAGCTTGTAAGGGTACTTTGTATTGGGAACGAATTGAACTAGGAAAAACTGGTTAAATTAGCCAGGTGGTCAGCTTGTGGAGGTGGTCAACTTCACAGGTTTCACTTTCACTGTATATATATATATATATATATATATATATATATATATATATATATATATATATATATATATATATATATATATATATATATATCTATAGATAACGTTTAATATATATATATAATAGATTAGAATATATGTATATATATATATATATATATATATATATATATATATATATATATATATATATATATATATAACGTTTGCGACTTAAAATCTGCACTTTAGTTTTAGTCAACAGAAAAAAAATCGAATTCTAGTGATCAAATTTATCAATGCGTATTTTAAAATTGCATTAATTGTGCATAACTACGAGAAAAAGCTAACACCCTTTGTATTAGCTTATCTTATTTTGGCCGGTAATTTTGCCATAGATTGCTGAATTCCAGTAGTGTCCATGGATTTCATTTCTTTTCTTACCTTAAGGAGCAAGCTGTTTACATTTTTTCGCATGATAATTGTTGCTATACACCTTCCTTTTTAAGTTTGTCCAGAGAGTTTTTATTGGCCTTAATCGGGGTGTGCTAGAAAGATTTTCTTCTTTTGAAATGAAAACAATTTGTCACCGCTGTAATTCCCTGAGCACATCATTAGCACAGCTTGCGGATGCTAGATCTGGCCAAAACACAAATTTATAATTTTTATATTATTTTTGAATAACCTTACTCAAAACTGGTAAACACTTTTTGGCATAATTTGCTCTACTCCCTGTTAAGCCCGATTTGAAAAATACCGCTTCTTTTATTCCAGTCTCGCTTATTGCGAGCCACACTAATACTTTCCCTGCAAACTTTGATTTCTGTTTAAATCGCATACTGTCTGTTCCAGGACAATTCTTACACTTGAGATAATATTTCTGTTGCCACTCATTACCTTCTACTGCAAAATACTATTCGTCATTCATCACATATTTGTAAGTAGATTTAGCGGAAAAATAGCTCTGAGAAAGTACTTTGAGTCTCTTATTAGGTAATAGCTTTGGTGTTTCTATTTGACGCGTCACGTTGTATATCCATTTTTTCCAAATAATTTTCAAAAGTTTTCCTGCCATATAAAACTTTCTTCCTAGTTCTCTGTACGATTTTGCACTCCAACTCACAGTTACTGCTTTCCATTGCGCTGTCACTTTGATATCACTTAAGTCACATTTCTTTCCCGAGCCTGGTTTCCTTTCTGCGCTCTCGCTAGTCTCTAATAAATTTATTGTATTATAGATAAAAGATTTTTAAAACACAATGCTTTAAAATAGGGAAAAATTTAAGCGTTCGGATTTTCATCCCGATATTTTTTTATTAGTCTTCGGCGATCTACTTGTGATAAAGCCATTTTGCAAACTGACTGGCAACACATACCGAGGTAACTATCTAAGTTTAAGAGAGTTCAGCTTCTTTCTAAAACAAGATTGGACGTATTTACGTTTATCTTAAAGATATAGCAGTCACCTGAAATTTGTCCAGATTTCAAGTTGCAAACGTTATATATCAGCAAAATGATTATGGGAGACAGTTTTTGAAGTGGAAGATCCAATTAAGCTTAAATTTTCGGAAGACATAGATGTACATAGGTAGCTACAACGTGTTCAAGTTAAGATATTACTAACCTTTTGGCGGCAGTGGTCATTTTAAAGGACTTTCAAATACCCCTATATTTTTATGCAGAGTATATTTTTGTCAAATATAAGTATTCGAAAAAAACTTATTATGTTTTATGCTTGCTAATGATAAAGAATTGGAAATGTTGAGCCAATTAGAAAACAAGAAACAACAACCGACGCTACAAAGCATCATCCTAGGTTATTGATGGTTTAAAACATATAAATGCAGAGTATACTACAAGTATCCTTCAGTAAAAGTGATTCAAATTTATAAAGTATAAGAAGTTGAAAAAAAAAACAATAAAAAAATAACTAATATATTAAAGAAAAAACAAATATCATCTCTTCTGTTTATTTATTTAGTTCCACTTAAATTCCAAATAACCGCTGGTGGTGGGTTGCTACTAACAAAAAGCATCCAAAGACTCGCAAACGATATTATTATTACAGATCACATTGTGTGCTCATATGCATTTTTAATGTTTTTCTCCTTCGACACCTTGAAGGTTAAAGTACATCCCTTCTAGTATTTACTTCTTCAGAAGTCTGCACGGTACCAGTACCTATACGAAAATTTTTCATTTCGTTTTTTTTTCAAACCAAACGCTCAGGCTCTACTGATATCGACATCAACACTATCATAATCATGATGACTTCCATTCCTTCATTACTTCCTCTTTCCGCTTTTCACCCTCAATTGGTCTCGTTTTTCGTTTTTATTTTCGAATTCAATCATCTATAAAACTTTCCCTTCAATTGTATTTTCACCACCTAACGTAATAACATTTCATTAGAAAAAAAATTTCTAAACTTTATAAGAGTAGATATTGATTTTAATGAATTCAACGTTAGAATACGTGCTTTACACAAATAATATTCGCTATACTATCCAACCATGAAAATCGAGAAGAAAAATAAAAAAAATTAAACAATGTCTTCTCATTCTCTTAGGCTATTTTACGTTCCTTATATCATTTCGCTAACCACAATATATTTGTACTAACATAGTCCCGAGGAGGGCCCGGTAGCTGTGCTCGCTAAGGCGTTAGGCCAAAAAGCGGCGTGCTACGGGCCTGCGGGTTCGAATCCCGCCATTGCCATGGCTGTAAGTGTGAATGCGTGTGATTGTCAGTGACGGTGGCAAATGGGCCCAAACTGGTGGCCTAATGCTGATCGCGTTCCCGGCAGCCCTCTTCACTAACCTAACCTAACCTAACATGGTCCCGAAGCCCCACCCACTACTGAAATTAAAGTCGGAAATAAGGAATAAACAAGAAATTTGCACTGATCAAACAGCCTCATCTTCACCTCATCAACTCATCATTTCCTTCAAGCGCCTGTCTCTTTTTTATTTCTCCCTCATTGCAACCACTTATCTAACAACCAATACATATTTTAAAACCAAATTCAAAATGTGTATGCTAAACCATATCTCTTATCCTCAGATATAAGAGAGAGTGGATTAGAAATTGACCGAGAGAAATGTGCCTATTTTCGACTTTTTACTTACTGGTGTGAGAATGAGGTACTGGTGTGTACCCTACACAGTTCATATGGTAACGCTCATGTAGAAACCACGAGAGATCGCCATTTTGAAGGTGGTTTGACATTTCTTTCCACGAAACCGACGAGTGGAGATTTAAATGCTTTTTGTGAACGGAATCAATTATGATTTCAAACAAAAACAAAACGAAATTGATGCCAAAGGTTAGTTTTACTCACCCGAAATACGATATTCCCTGCGAAGCACTTCGGTTACTACTTTTGCAGCCTGGAATGCGGCATTTTGATCGCACAATTTTATAATTTTTGACCGCTTATTTGTTCGTGAAACCGACACAAATTTTTGCGCACAAACGTAGATGTACGTTTCCACCGAACACGCCGAAACATTTTCAAATTTTCTTTAACAAATTTTGACTGAAAGTCAAAATTTGCATTTCGGTTGTGAGTGCGGTAGAAAGGGGCACACTGAGTGGAATTTTTGTAGGAGAGCAATGTTGTGCGTGTATTAAAAAAGGCACACTCACGTATGGGTACACGGATAGCCATGTCGTGTCCATTTTCTTTCATATCTGTTCTCTTATCCCATCATCCAAAAAATATTTCATTTTAGCTTCTACAGACGATAGAACATGTTCTGAAACTTGCCGAGCGAACCAGTGCATTTTTTGTTGTAACCAGGTAAACACGATTTAATAACTACAAATGCACGTGTTCGCTCGCCAAGTTGTAGACCATGGTTCAATCGTCTGTAGAGGCTCTTAGACATTTGAAATTCAGGATTACCATCAGAAACCCCATTCTCTTATCATACTAGTGCTAACCGCATACGAAATAAACAAAACTATTTTTACCCTATTTTCTTGATTACAGCCAACCACTAAACAGCTAAGACGTCCAGAAAAGGGCTTTCCTCAATTACTTGTCAAACAAACTCGAATATAAACAAATTCAAATGTAAACAATCCTGACCAATTTCAGCTTAACTTGTCTCGTTTTACTGGCCGCAAAAAAAATTGTGTTTAAGTGGATATCGTCTTTTAGTCCAGGGAAATTTAACATGGTGCTTCAGAAAAATTTGGGGAAAGCTGAATTTTGGTGTCTCAGTAACGGTCACAACTTCAGAAAAACAATGTAAGATGAATTTGTAGCTTAGGAAATTTTCTATAAAAAATATTATATAACTTTTGTACCGTTTTTAAGATATGTTGATTTAAACATTTATAGCTAACAGTATCGATTTTCTCAACGGCATGTTTATATTATCAGATTTTGAATACGACTTGGAATATTTTTGAGTTTGTTTTTTTTATGTTTAAGAGGCCCATAAAAAAACATGTAAACAAAAATATCTACCACACTCCAGGATAGGTGAAAAAGTGTGCTCCGAAAAGTCCCCCTCCCCTTTGCCATAAAATGGTATCCCTGAACTTCCATCCCAAAATCGTCAGAAATGAGCTCGTTGTCTACTCGTTTCCCATGGTTAAACAAGATAAAATCATTAGATTATCCTGTCAATTGTCTATTCTTGACATCGCAAGACCACCCCCACACCCTACCCACATTCTACCAACTCCCGCAAACGAGCCACGCATACCATCTTATCGCTTGAACGATCAGGACAAGGTCACGTAATTTCAGGTAAAAACTGGTTTTGAGACGTGTCATGTCCCTTTGACGCTATGCAGTCATCATAGGATTGAGAAGAAAAACTGATTATACGGGGATAGTCTGCAGCGGGTTGAGCTCCTATATTGTCAGGAATGAGCGTTGACAGAATTATGCCATGATATAATCTTGCTTTTTCATACTCCTATTCTATGCATAAACCTATTTTCACCTGCAATGTTTGTGTTTTTGTCCTGCTCCTTCGTGGAATACATGATGCAGCCAAACAGTTTTTATCCGAGAAGAGAGTAGCGAGCAGATGTCCCTCCAAGTTTTATGGCAAAGGGAGGAAGGGGGGTGGTGGGTACTTTTTGGAGACCACTTTTACACCTATCCTGGAGTGTGATAGATAAGTTTGTTAACATGTTTTTTTTATGGGCCTCCTAAACATAAAAAGCAAACTCACAAATATTCCAAGTCGTAATCAAAATCGGATAATATAAACATGCCGTTGAGAAAGTCGATACTGTAACTTACAAATGCTTAGATCAATCAGTTATGGTTACAAGAAAAAGTTATAAAATCTTTTTTATATGAAATTTCTTAAGCTACAAATTCGTCATACATTGTTTCTGTGAACACGTGACCGTTATTGAAAAATTTCGGAAAGGTCACTTTTGGTGACCTTCGACCCCGCATAAAAAGTAACGCAGCACTCGGAGCGATGGGGACTTTTGACATTTTGTTCTGCACGCCAGTATCAAGGTTCACACCAAAATTCAGCTTTTCCCTAATTTTTCCGAAGTTTCACCCTTTATGTGTCGGATTTCACTGGATTATTTAGGCTTCAGCCAGTTGATGTAATATCGTCCGTATTTGAAATGTGTTTCACCCATTTTGTGGAATGACTTCAAAATTAATATATCTTTCAGAATTTCTTCCCGATGTTCTTCCAGCAAGATGCAATTATATTTTCGTAAAACGTTAAACACTATTCGAGCTCCATATTAGCTTGATACATCATAATCAATTTTGTTTGCAACATTCTTTGCCGGTTTGATACGAGTTTCCAAACCACAAAAGGTTTTCAATAAAGCGAAAACGAATGTTCTGATCAACCTTGTTTGTGCCGTCATTTTATATTTCGCTTAAATCTCCTTGCACAATTTCAAAAACCACAGAAACTTTTGAGCGGAATTGAAATAATTAATTGTGAGTGTTTTTATCGGCTTCACAGCAATGCGGCTTCATTTGAATTTTTTATCGCAAGGATATTTAGAATAGCTTCAGCGTGATCATACTTTGAAGTGCGTGTGTGTGTGGGTGAGAGAGAGAGGGTGACCCCGCTGGCGCCAAGGGTTAGTGTGTGTATGTGAGAGAGAAAAAAAAGCGGGAGACCCCACCGCCATCAAAGAGGTAAAATACCGATCAGATGACGTCATCGGAAACCACCCCCGCCTGCACCAAAGGGTTAAAAATAACCACCTCCAAAAGATAATCAATCAATTTATTGATTATCGATTTCATTTCCGTTGTATAACCCCCAGACCCTCACTACTAGTGCTCTTATAAATAATCCTACAATTGTATCGATCTACAGTTTGAATTTTGTTTAATACTGATGACTGCGTCGGAAGTTAAAGGGCTGAAAGCTTTTACTAGCCGAATTTTATTTAAAATTGTTTTTGAAAATGTCTTCAGCCTTATATTTCAACTTTGCTTTATACCAGGTTCATTATTTAAACTTGGAAGAATTTTCCAAAAAACTTTTCAATCCATCATTTTTTTTCCTTCTTAATTTTTAATACTGCAAATTTTTTAGAATCTCAACGAACTTAACAATTCCAAATGTTTCAAAGCAACTCCAATGCCCATAAACATTTATTCAACGTGCGAGGAATTTCTACACAATTTTCCATTGTAATCTTTCAACAAAGGCTTTAAATTGCCAATCGCCAATTAATTTGCTGTACACCTTATTGATCACCATTAAACCACACAATTACATTCGATTCAAGCCGACACAATCACTTTGTTCACTTTGGTTTACCTTTGAAAGCAGGAACAACACTAGACTGGCAAATAATAAATTAGGTGTGACGGTAATACGACGCTAAGACAAGACAGCAAAATAGGCAAAAGAAAAAAATCCATTCTGATCGAGATTGTTATCCCGGAGCATAGAGGTTCGAAGAGTGAAAAGAATTTTTTCTCCATTTTAAATTACCGACTTTTTCTTACTGAAAGCTTTTATTTCCTCGGGTTGTCTCTATGCTGAACAATGGCCGAGCTAAAAACAAGAAAAGTATGGCACTGTCTCCTTTTACAAGAGCCTGCTTTATGGAGCCTTTACCTAATTAAGAACCCATTTGCTTTCGGTCTATATCCCTTGATAATTTAGGGTTTTGTTTAAATGGGATGAAGTGCAGTTACGAGCAAGTAAATCTATTTAAGTAGCTTTAAAGAGGAACAGCAGAAGTTAAGAGTGTTCGCTCTGAGAATATAGTCGGTTTTGTTTTTTGGGTCGAAAAATTATAGAGAAATTATGCAAATTAATAGTGTTTGGTGGATGACTTTTGTCAGTTGAAGGCTCTTTGAAATCCGTGAAATAAAATGATTGAATATGAAAAGATGAACATAAATTGTGGGAGCGTTGTTAAATGTGTACCAATGTTTTTGAAAAGAGCCTGAAATTTATATTCTTTATTCAACCACGTGGAGAACAAACAAACCATTCAATAATGGTCCAACTTTTATGTCTGAAGAAGAAGCGCTCATTAGCTGAAGAATTATCTTTCAGCTAATAAGTCTTTAAAATTTCTGCTACCCTTCATGTCGATTAAGTGGATTGCTATGTGATTTCATGTGTTAAGTCAGGAAGATGATGCCTGAAATATAAAAGTAGCAACAGTATGAAAAATGCCGGAAAAGAAACAATTGTTGAAATTGAAAATTACAAGACAGTCTGATTAAAAGGCGAATATTTAAGAAACAGAGTGATACTCATTTTCCTTGCTCTAATATGTTTTATCTTTACGTAATGAGTTCACGATTTGAAAAAACATTCAACGAAGGTAATATTTGTATTTATTCACACAAAACAGTCAACGGAGAGTGCATTGAATTTAAATGAGAATGAAGATGGCCCATTCCCTAAATTGATTAGTTTATCAAGTTTGGCGAAGAACATTGTTTGTGTGATAAAAGTTTATTCTAGGGCTGACAATATGGGCAAGGTAAATTAAGAAAATAAAATCAGAAGGAGTAAGTCCACGTTCAAGTAAGGGACATATAATATATTTTTAGGTAAAGGAGTTAAATAATTAAGAAATATTTAAAGTCATTATTGAGGGGAATATCGTGATGCTGTCCTGAATTTTGAATTACTTTTGACTTTTTGAGCTATTTGGTAGAACTCATACTAACGTTCTGCTCCGTACCTATGCCTTTTATTCGGTTCAATTAATTCGTAAATTAAGAACTATTCACTCAAATTTGTGCTCTACTTACTATTTAGGCTCATCTTGACAATACATGACATCTTTCATCTTTTCACAATATCACAACACACAATGCCACTACTCACACTCGCTTCCATTGATGAAGAAACATACAGTATGCACCATTCGTATTCGTACAGTACTGAAATTTGTTGTAAATTTAAAAATTCCACGATTTTATGATTTGCCAGAGGTTAATTAATGCACCAATGATAACATGAACTCCTGTTTCTCGTTTGATTGCAAAAATAATATTTGACAGCTGGTGGTCAGCTGTTGAAATTATGAACATATGATTCAGTGTCAGATTTGAATGTGCCATTCGTATTCGTACAGGCGAATGAAAACATTGTAACTATTAACTAAGTGTTCTTTTATTGGATTTATTATTTCCAGCGTATCATTTGTAATAATATTGTACGTATTAACAGAAATTTTCGTAGTGATAAGTGGTTTATGTTTACTTTTTACATTTAAATAGATAAGATGGGAAGAAAGGGGTGTGAAATATCTTTGGAAGCTAGAAAGCTAATTATGATGCTACATAGCCAAGGGAAATCATTAGGAGAAATCAGCAAAATCGTTAGCAGAGCACGATCTACAATACAATATATTGTGAAAAGGTGCCAAAGTAACGATAATCTGCTAAACTTGCCAAGAAATCTGAGCCTGAGCAAGCTAACAGAAAGAGATAAGCGATATATTAGTGTATCGGTTGGACGTAACCCTAAAATAAGCGCCCCGAAAATTGCCAGCAGGCTTCAACAATATTTGAAAAAGAAAATTTCTTTAAGTACGATTCGACGTGCTATAAAACAATATGTCTACATTAACTGTGTCGAAAGAAAGAAACCTTACATAAGTAAGGTGAACCGAACTAAGCGACTTAATTTCGCAAAAGAATATGCGAATAAAGACTATACTTTCTGGAAACGGGTAATATTTACTGATGAGAGTAAATTTAACGTATTTAGGTGGGACGGTGTCACAAAAATTTGGCGGAAGAAAAATGCAATCCTGTTACCGCAAAACTTAATATCGACTGTGAAATTTGGTGGCAGGTCAGTGATAGTGTGGGGGTGCTTTGCAGCAGGTGGGGCGGGAAAACTGCAATGTATTGATCTTTTATTGGATTTATTATTTCCAGCGTATCATTTGTAATAATATTTATGTATTGTGCTATATATGCTGTTAAGATATGTATCGGTGTATTGATGGTATAACGGATGCAACAAAATAATAATAATAATTTATTGCAGCTATTCATTTTGCAAACATGGTACAAAAATTCAATGTGATACATGCATAGCTCGCTCCACGCAAAAGTAAGAGTACTTGTGCGCGAGTGCGGGGACCTAATACGAACTACTGAATTCAAAATATATGAGAAGCTGTGATCAACTATATTAAACGTTTACATAAAATTCAAATAAAAAATAAAAAAAACAATACAAGCCTAAATTAAAAACTAAGATGAAAGTTCAAGTAAAATATCAACACAATATGGCGCTAATAATTGAGAGAGAATGAATTTAAAAACATATGTTTATGTATCGCAGTGGAAAGTGGTAACAGAAGCGCAAAAAATTGCTAAATTAAAGGCGATTAAAAATTTACACAAAATAAAAAAAAAACGAAACTGAACAAATCGGAAAATGAACTATATCGAAAAGCTGACAATAGATGAATTTAGCATAAAAGTACAAGGTGAGACGAAAATATTAAGACTAGAATGAATACTTTAAATTTAATGTTTTAAGAGTTTAGCACAGAATCAAAGCATTGGTTTCCACTTTGAACAAACCGTTTTAAAATTGACTTGAACTTAAGATCATTTAGCGTAAGTTTTATCTCTTGAGGAAGTTTGTTGTACGCTTTAGGTCCTAAGACACTTAGGTGCCTGGCGGTTTTTGATTTTCTACATCGAGCTGTTAAGGTGAGATTTGTCAATTGCCTTCTTATATCAATATTTTAAGATCCAATTTGCACACTAGCGCAGAGCAGCTTGGAATCAGGGATGATTTTCTATTTTACCAGGATAACGATCCTAAACATACAGCTATAAGTTCTAGGCTCTGGTTACTTTAGAACGGTCCTAAGGTTCTCAAAACTCCCCCCAGTCTCCAGATATTAACCCGATAGAAAATCTGTGGGCAAAAATTAAAGGAAAACTTCAAAAGCATGACTTAAAAAACGTTCAGGACCTCAGAAAGGCTCCCAACGAAGAATGGGAAAAAATAGCTCCGACTTATACAGAACAGCTGGTCAAATCGCTTCCAAACAGATTAAGAGAGGTTATCAGACGAAAAGGATACCCTACAAAATATTAATTTTAAGAATTTTTATTATTTCACTCCATATATACTTACTGTACGAATACGAATGGAACCTTGAATTTTGTTTCTATTTTATGTTAATGATTGTAATTCGCAAAATCTGCTATGAATTGAGATATTTTTGTATGAATAATGCTTGTTTTTGTTGAATAAATGATATTCATTTTGTTGTCGAAAAAAGAACGAATGAAAATGCCATTTTTCAAATGATTTCTAAAAAATACTTAATTCTACGAATACGGATGGTGCATACTGTACATATGTTCAAAGATCCAATTACATTTATCAATTTTAATTTCCTTGCAGCAGACAATTTACAGCCTTGAAATTTCTTTTTGCATCATACCTCACTCCAGTTTTTACCAAAAGAATATGCTAAGTCTCCCCAAATGCAGTACTTGACCAGCATTATTCGCTGCAATATCCTAAAAATGTCATAAATGTCATGATAAAGTGAACGAAGCAGACGGAAACACACCAGTGACGAAGGAAGTAAATCCTTTTATTGGTAGACCAAAGGTGCAAAGAACACCACCTGTGGGAAAAAACTCCGCAAGAACAGAACAGGGGCAGTCGGAAACATCTAGCGCCCTGAATTCTGCTGTGGTAGTTAGCGCGGCCACCACAAATAAAGTGGGTGAAGAAACTCCGCGTGCGGAACGGTGTTTGGTCCAAAGAAACATACGCAGGCACTGCGTTGTAGTGGGTACCTCTCCGGCGACGACGGCACGATCTTCTTCAAAGGGAAGCTATATTGCTGAAGAAAGGGCACAAGAAGAAAAGATGCTGCGAAAGTGCCGGGAAATAGTTAAAAAAATAGCAGCTGCATCCCAAGTGCAGAAAAATATATCGCGGCAGGTGAAAGACGGTCTTCTTGAACTCGAAGAGGCTCTGGAAGTTGTAGAAGCTTGCAGAGAAAATTGGAAGAAGGCTGAGCTAGAGCTGAGGCAAATTGAGGGAGCCCAGCCTAGAGAGCACGGAGTAAAGGATACTACCGAAACTCTATGCACTGTGCAAGCCAAAGCACTAAAACGGGCAAGAACGCCTGAAGGTAGTCCTAACAAAGAAAATATCGTTCGAGCACGAACTGAAGTAGGCACCACCGAACAGCACACATGGGTGACCGTGTTGAAAAAGTCACGTAAAAGTAACGGCCGGCAAGATAAAGCGGCAAATTCTGGATCAACCAAGAGCTTGGCGTCAAATTCAGAGCTTAACCTGAAAAAACCGAGGCGGAAAAAAACGAAATCGCCTAGGACAAGAAAGGAAGCCGTGGTAATAAAGCCCACCCAAGGGAAGAGTTATGCAGAAGTCCTTCAGCATATTCGGGCAGGGGTAAGCCCAAGCAAAGTTGGGGCACACGTTCGCCAAATCAGAAAAACGGCAGACGGTGGGGTACTTGTGACACTGGCAAAGTGTGAAGACATCTCGAAATTCGGTGATGCAATCCAGGCAGCTGTGGGGGGTTTTGGAGAGGTTAAAAGGCTCGTCTCCAAAGCCAAAATCGAGATACTCGACCTCGACAGTCTTACGACAGAAGAGGAAGTGATAGCAGCGATTCGAGAAGAGGGGATTCAGAACGTAAAAGTTACCTTATTTCCCCCGAATACAAGGGAACAGAGGAAAGCCGTCGTCGAACTGGACGAAGCAAAAGCTTTGAAGCTAGTTGATACTGGACGAATTAGAATTGGCTGGGTTAACGCTAGGGTAAGGAAGCGACCTGAAGTTGTGCGCTGTTTCAAGTGCATGGGATACAACCATACCAAAAAAGGTTGCAAAGGACCAGACCGTAGCACTAATTGCTGGAAGTGCGGACAAGTGGGACACGTTGCAAAGGTATGCTCGGCGGAGCCATTCTGCCTGCTGTGCAACGACAAAGGTAAGACAGGAGATGCGAAGCATGTTCTGGGATCAGGAGCATGCAAAGCTTTCCGAGAAGCGCTCGATGCGCAGAAGAAGTTGCTGCGTAGATGAGGGTTCTACAGGGGAACCTGCAAAGATGCCGCACTGCGGATGATTTACTCACGCAGCTTATGCAAGAATCCAGAGCTCAAATCGCAATGATCAGCGAACCATACCGAAGGAGAAATCCAGAGACATGGTATTCAGACACTTCGGGCTATGCAGCTTTATGGGTTGCAGACACTCGGAAAGTCCGGGTTGATCGGCGAGGTTCGGGCGATGGATATGTTTGGATTGAAAACTGCGGCATCAGTTTTGTCAGCTGCTATTTTTCACCGAACGACCCAATAATGGAATTCCGTAGAAGGATAGAAGCATTAGAAGACGCTCTTCGAGACCTTCCTGGCAAACTGGTAGTAGCTGGTGACTTCAATGCGAGAGCCTTGGAATGGGGGATGCCGACTCAAAACACAAGAGGGGGATTAATTATGGAAATGGTGTCCAGGCTGAGTATGGTCGTGGTGAACAGGGGCTCAACACCAACTTACCGCAGGCCAGGCTTCGGTGAGTCCATTCCCGATATAACTCTTGTCTCGGAGACGTTGTCCATGATGACAAAGGATTGGAGGGTGATGGAGGAGTACACTGGAAGTGACCACAACTATATTACTTTCTGGCTGTCGGAGGAAAGCCCGGCCCCTCAGAACTTAAGACGGAAGATACTCGGGTGGAATATTTCAAAGTTGGATAGGGGGAAGCTTTTGGAGTCACTAGGTAACAGCTTTACTGACGAAGTCAGCGCAGGACAAGCAGGGGTAGCAATGGGCTCTGGGGAAATAGGTACGGTTGTAAATTCGACCATGGGCGAAATTCGGCGAGCGTGCAATGCGTCGATGCCACCTCGAAAGTCACTACCGGGCAAACAGAGCGCTTATTGGTGGACTGAGGAGATAGCGGAACTAAGACGAAGAGCTCTAGCATGCAGGCGTAGGGCACAGCGGCCTATTGGACGACCGGAAGCGTTGCTACTTGTCGCCACCCACAAAAAGGCAAAAAAAGAACTGGGAATAGCTATAAAACGGAGGAAAAGGCAAATGTGGCAAACTTTATGCGAAGAAGTGGACCGGGACCCGTGGGGCCAGGGTTACAAAATAGTATCGGGTAGGCTGGGCCGCATGTGTCCCGACCCACCCATGGAGGCGGATGTCCTGAGGAATATTGTAGATTCACTGTTCCCAGCCCACGATGTAAGAGCAGAGAACAACCACACAGTCCGCCAGGAAGATATCCCTTTGTTCACTGAAGAAGAACTACGAAGCGCGAGTGCCAAAATGAAGAACCGAAAAGCCCCAGGTCCGGACAATATTCCAGTAGAAGTCCTAAAGGTAGTGGTGGAACGACACCCGTCAACATTGCTACGCATGTACAATGAATGTTTACTAGCGGGTGTCTTTCCGTCACCCTGGAAAGTGGCGCGACTTGCCCTAATTTCAAAGGGAAAGGGAGATTTTAACACACCATCAGCGTACAGACCTCTCTGCATGCTGGACACTGCGGGGAAACTTTTGGAAGGGCTGCTGAAACCTCGACTTAAGGCAGCTATACGAAGAGCAGGTGACCTCTCGAAAAACCAACATGGATTTCGCAGTGGCCACTCAACAATAAGTGCCATCTGCGAAATAATTAGCGCAGTAGATCGCGCAGAGGCCGCTTGTCATCGAGCTAGACCCATTGTGTTTTTGGTAACGCTGGACGTTCGTAACGCCTTTAACTCGGCGAGATGGACAGACATACTGGATTCTCTTCAGCGACATTTTCAAATAGAGGAATACTTGCTGGCAATGGTACGGGATTACCTGAAAGATCGCCATTTGATCTATGAAACGAATCAGGGAACTGTACGCAAAACCATTACAGCTGGGGCAGCACAAGGATCCATTCTCGGGCCAGACCTATGGAATGTTGCGTATGATGGTCTCTTACGCCTCGAAATGCCGGAAGATGTGCTCTTGGTGGGCTATGCTGATGATGTAGCCGCTGTCATCACGTCGAGAAATCCTCATCTCGCCCAACTCAAGCTCAACCAAGTAATGAGAAGGGTCGAAGCCTGGATGGAAAGCCATGGTCTCCAGCTGGCGATCGCGAAAACTGAGATTGTCATGCTGACCAAAAGAAGAATACCAACCATTATACCCATGACGGTTGGCTCTGAAGTACTTGAGACCAGGAAATCGGCTAAGTATCTTGGAGTGATATTGGACTCGAAGCTGGCTTATGGGGAGCACATCCGAAAAGTATGCGATAGGGCGCTACTGTCTGTTATCTCGCTTGGGAGACTCATGGCAAACGTTCGCGGTCCTAGTCCGAGTAAACGTAAGCTCCTTATGACAGTGGCTCATTCAATGCTGCTGTATGGCGCGGAGATATGGGCCACTGCGTTAAGGTTTGAAAAGTATCGAGCTAGGATGGTGAGCGTCCAGCGTAGGGGAGCGCTGCGAATTGCAAGCAGCTATAGAACAGTTTCAGGAAACGCCGTGTTAGTGATAGCGGGAGTAATCCCAATTGATCTATTGGCGAACGAACGCAGGGAAGTGTTCCTGAACAGAGCAGAAGTGGGAAGAGAAATCTTGGTTGCTCAAGCACGAGCGCGAACGCTTGAGCTTTGGGAGGAGCGTTGGGCTACGAGCTCGAAGGGAGTATGGACGATTAGGCTAATTCGCGCCTTAAAACCTTGGCTTAATCGCGACCACGGTGAAATAAACTTCTACCTGTGCCAGTTCCTATCGGGCCACGGCTACTTCAGGAAATACCTTCACAGAATGGGGAAAGTCAGGACGGAGTTCTGTAAATACTGTGCTAAGGAAAGTGATGACGCTTTGCATACCTTCTTCCATTGCGCCCGCTTCAGAAGAGAGCGACACATGCTTTTCTCTACAATTGGCCCTGTGACGCCGGAGTCAATCGTGGAGATGATGCTACAGTCAGAAGACGCCTGGTCAGCTGTGTCAGCATATGTGGAGCTGGTATTGCGCTTAAAAAAAGAGGAAGGATGTCTCATAGACTCCTGAAAGCTTGACAGAACGGAAGTAAGCCAATGGGACACCTGATGGGTGGAAGTAGCACGGCCGAGTTGAAGTAATGCGAAAGCGGTTCCGGCTCGGACCTACGTGGTCGGCGGGTGACGTTTTTTAGTGAGTAAGAATCTCACATAATCTTGTTTAGTTCGCAAGATACCTATTGAAGGTTTTTGACATCCGCTCCCAAAAAAAAAAAAAAAAAATCCTAAAAATGTCAAGTTCTCATTAAAACTACTTGAAAGTCGTAATCCAATTTGCTTGCATTGCAACTATAATTAAATAGCTTTTCCACTTACCACACCTAATATAATCCCGGAAATCATTCATACCCAGACGAATACTTCTCTGTCAAGAGACATACACATTACACATGTGCTTATACATAATTTACGTTCCTTTTTGATGCGAAAATTTTTCGATGTATGTAAATACTAGTAAATGTTTTTTAGTATGATGAAGTCTGTGCACATATGCTACAACTATAATAATCACGTACACACGAAGAAGATTCTGTGCATTTTGTCATTTTGTACAGACACTACAGACGAGGTTTTTTGATTCTTTCATCCTCTTTTCTGGATATTTCTCAGGTTTTCTCACACTTGGTTTACGTTTAATGGAATTTAAAATACACAGGTAAGAAAATCCGCCAGGATAACTTATTCGTTACATTAATCCAGTTATATATATGCAGGTTAGTGCTTTGCTTCTGATGTTGACTCATTTTTGTTCCTTTGTTTACGTTAAGATATACTGAGAATGCTCGAAGGACTCCCAAGATTTTTAAAGCTGTACGTTTTAGGACGACAAGATTGTGTCTCGAGTCAAGTTTGTGAACTAATTAAGGTATTTGAGTACTTTAGCATGTACTCCATTTTGTAACTTACACTTAATTATGCTTCTTAGTATAATGGCGTCTAATGTAAAACATGTTATTCCTTCTAAGAACTTTCAATCGGGTTTTCTCTAAGTCTGTAACTTAAGTTAAAGGTGGGAGATAAGTTTTTACCCCAATTTCAGAATTTTTATCAATTGAGTACAAGGGAAAAATTTTCATACGGTTAATTTTTATTAAATTAGTGTTCGATCGTTAAAACGGAGGAACGTTTAAAGGGTAAACATAAAGGGTAACATAAAGGGTAACATTTCCATGTTAACCACTTTATATAAAAAGGGATTAGAGATATTTCACCCGAATCAAACGTACAGCCACGCATTTGGTGAAGAATTTCAAATTAAGTGTACAGTTACTTTAAGAAATTGCAGCTGTCAGAGAGACATCGCAACTCTTCCACCATGAAAGCTATAAAATTTATACCCACGTAATTTATACCATTGCATCAACACATTTGCCTCAGAAAAATAACAACTCTCCGCATAAATTTGATTCAATGATGACTGAATATCTTCACTTGCCTGGAATACTATCAAACTATGCTTAAAATATTCCTCAGATGTAAGAAATGTTGGTATTAAATTAAATAGGGTTCTCACCCACATTGGGCGCATAAGTGTTTCATAAATTACAATGCTTCACCACAAGTCATTTGAACGTCCAAATCCATTTCCATCTAAATCCACCCCAGTTTTTGAATGTTTGAATCAGATATCCCTAGAATGATTCATATTTACATGAATTCTTCCGTTTGCTTCATAGCAAAACAAAAGTTTTCTCTCCAAATCATCTTTCAAATATTCACAACACATACTAATTCTTCACTGACAGTTGCGTTAAAAATCAGCTGTGAAGTGTCAATATACTTCATTTAATGTAATCAATATGCTTCATTTATTTAAATCGATTCAACGTTCAACTTCGAATTAAAATACCTCTGAAAACGGTGATTAAATTTGCGCCTCTTTAATTATGCAATTTTAATTAGCTGAGCGATCTACATGCAGAACCGTACTTTCAACATCGAATGCACTTCCACTAAGTTGATTTGTTTTTGAGCTCCAATTATATAAGTTTCCTTTGTAGACATTTATGTGCGGAACAAAATCAGAAATACTTTTGATAACTGATGAAGTGAGTATCGTTATTATTCATGGTAATTTAATGAAATTGAAAATTGCAGTTGAAAAAAAATATAAAATATTATTTGTAGAATATTTTAATACATTACGAAAATTTTCTCAATTACGTTTTAATACAGTTATTTCATATAGTAACTAGGAAAACAGTATGTTCAATTACAATGACCTTTGAATTTGTGAACAAAGATGGTGTACATCAACCACTTGCATATTTTTGCTGTGCATTGAACACTTCTTTGAGATTTAACTCAGTGATAATGTCTACGTTTTATGTATTGGCGTCTTTCGACGCCACGATGTATGTATGTATTTTCTAAAAACCGATAAATCTTTTACATTATTTTCAATATTTTTCACCTAAGCTTACTCTCATGCATACGCAAATTACTTGGAAATAATAGAATTTATCAAGGCTTCAATGTCACAAAATTTGTTGTTGCTCATATTAGTTTTGCATTTCAAGTGCACCTAAAATCCCTACACGTGAAATAATTGGATTCATATTAGATATCATGTCTAGTTTTTTTCTGGCGGTCTACATGGTTCATCAAAGATGCTGCCCGCTTCGATATTCAGAAGCCGTAAAATGAGAGAATGTAAATTGAGTTTTGAAGATTAGAAGAAACAGATTGTAGATTGGCAACGGTTGATTGTGATTTTTGTTTTAACAAACTTTTCCTTAGAAAACAAAAAAAGACCTGAAATAAAGGTTTAAAATTTTGTTTTTTTTAGTACTATAGGTAATTTATTGTTTATAAATTATGCCATTAGCTAAATTTTCCTCTAACAACATATTTTTAACAAAATGTTTATTACAGAGAAACGCAATTACGACCTTGTTTCGTTATTCTCGGTTGTTGATATGAAAAAAGAATATCCAATTATATATGTATATATATAATTATATATACAATATATATATATATATATATATATATATATATATATATATATATATATGTATATATATATATATATATATATATATATATATATATATATATATATATACATATATATATATAAATATATGTATATATATATATATATATATATATATATATATATATATATATATATATATATATATATATATTTATATCAGTCAAGGGTTATGGGAGAAAATCTTTGGAGTAGGAGGTCCGATTGAGCTGAAGTTTTTGGAGAACATAGATTTTAGGGGGGTCGGTAGCTTAGCTCACTTAATCGTTAGTCTGAAGCAGCGATTTACTGCCCGGGGTTTCAAATCCCGCCGTGCCCATGGCTGTAGTTGTTCGTCTTGTGTTGTCTTAGCAGTCGTTGACTGGGCATAATACCAGCCGTCCATTGCTTAAGTGCTACATTAAAGCTTTAATGACGACTAGGCATAACACTAACAATTCAAACAATATAAGGAAAAATGTGGCAATCAAAAGAATAATGGAATAATTGATATCGGCTTCTCCCATATGTGTCTCCCTACCACCATAGCTAAGCATTCGCTTCAAAGGTTAATCCCCTGAGCTTTGGCATTATCATAGAACAAATATATATATATATATATATATATATATATATATATATATATATATATATATATATATATATATATATATATATATATATATATATATATATACATATATATACAGTGTAACCTCCATAATTGCAGCCCCCGATAATTGCAATACTCGAAATTTGCAACAGTCAATATTTTTCTATTGTAGACTCTAAAGTTGCAACTCTTGTGTCAGTTTTAGAGTCGAAATCAAATCAAGACCGTTACTTTAAAGTTTCTTACCCTGTTGTTTGCACTCACAAGATATTTATTGGAAGTCTAGTGGCAGAATAGTATTTTCCGATACATCCCCCAATACGCGTGCTTGTCAAGTGGTATGTTCATGTGATTTTTCGTTTTCTTATGTCGCACGTGTGGTTTATTTGAAAATGTCGGGTACAAAAGCACATAAGTTTTTATCATTTAAAGATAAAGCGCAAATTATAACAGATTTCGAAAGTGGTTCATCTATTGCCGCTTTATCTATCAAATACGGCGTCAACAAATCGACAATTGGCCGTATTATGAAAAACCAAAACAAATTCAAAAAAATTTTTTTTGTGGAGAAAAGCTGTCAAACAATGCAGCTGCCATTGACCAATTTGTTGAAAAGTGCCACTCCAAAATCAAGGAATTGCAATTGAAGCCAGAAGAGATATAGAACGCAGATGAGTCTGGCCTGTTCTGGAAGCTTCTTCAAGAAAAAAACTTTGGTGAATTTCCGGGAAACTTCAGCACCTGGACGGAAAACTAGTAAGGAGAGGATAACTTTTCTAGCATGTACAACCGGAACGCATAAAGTTAAGATCCTAGTGATAGGAAAAGCCAAGAATCCCAGGTCATTTAAAAATGCTGGAGATCTTCCTGGGGTGTACAGAAACAGTGGCAACGCTTGGATGATGAAATGTTTATTCGACGACTGGTTTCATCACACATTTGTTCCAGAAGTAAGGTTTTTAATTTCCGAAATTAAATTTATTGATTTCAATGGACTTTATTTTGCTTTAGGTCCGCAGATTCCTAAGTGGTCAGGAACTTCAACCAAAAGATGGCCAGCTTGAAAGTGGTGACGGTATGATATCCGTAATGTGCTTCCCACCAAACTGCACTGCAATCATACAACCTATGGACCAAAACGTGATTAGGTTGACAAAACTTTTTTAAAAAAAAGCTTGTTGGCTCAAATTGTAGGTCCTGAGGAATCGGACGCGGAGCAAATAATTAAGGGAATAAACTTAAAACACGCCGTATGTCATTTATCTGGAGCATGGGCGAAGGTCAGATCACACGTTATTGAAAAATACTGGAAAAAATTAATGACACTAGTCTCTGATTGGACGGAAGAGGATGACATTTCGCTGAGTATCATAAGATCAGAAATGCAGTGCATGAAAGATTTAATAGACCCAATAGGTAATCTTTTGAAACAAATTGGGCCTGATGATAATTTGACATCAGATGATGTTGATAGCTAGATTGTGGAAACTGGAGCTGACATTTGTATTGAAGAGATAGACGACGATGAAACAAAGTCAGTTGACAAAAGCACCTTGGAGATAAGAGTGAACAAGATAAAAAATGAAGACGCAGTACGAAGCTTCAACATTTATATTGAATAGGCTAAATAGAATAACGAAAATCTTCAGGATATAATCGTTTTGCAACAATTGAAGGAGAAAGCTATTGTGAAGCAAGGCAAGAGCCAGAAGCAGCAACACTTTTTAACTTTTTTGAGAAAATCTGAATACATGTGTTTTAAAAATATGAAGGTGCAAGAAAAGTTTTTGTTGCACTCATTCTTTTTGAATTACAATATTTTTTTCCAATAAAAATAACTTCATTTGTGTTAATTGGTTTTTTTTTCTTCAGAAAAAGTACTGACCCGAAAATTGCAACATTTCGAAAATTGCAACAAGTCTGTGTTTCTATTAGTTGCAATTACTGAGGTTACACTGTATATATATATATATATATATATATATATATATATATATATATATATATATATATATGTATATATATATATATATATATATATAAATATATATAAATATATATATATATATATATATATATATATATATATATATATATATATATATATATATATATATGTATATATATATATATATATATATATATATATATATATATATATATATATAACTTTTTGATGGCTGTGGACATTTAAGTGAATTTTAACGCACCTACATATGTCCATGCAAGTAGGCAATAGGGAAAAAAACTAATATATTATAATATAATATATCACATTGCTTCAATGGATTCAATTTTTTATTACTTTGATTCGTTTGGATTACGAATTTATCAATTTGCCTCCTCTGGACATTAAATTCAGAGTAAGAAACGACGATGTAGGACACAGCTTTATTAGGCAGTCCACATACGGGACGTTGCCCATTGTTTGGGTGAGAGATGCGTTTGACATTCTTCAACCGAGCAAAAAACGATTGTCGTTGGCCTCGTTTCACATCCGCATACGGGTCATCAAGCTATCGTGAAGGAAGCGTCAATATTTTCTGAGCTTCCAGTAGATTGTTTCAAAATGTAAAGTTTTTCATCAAGTGATGGAGATGAGGATACCTGATTATATTACCATTACGCAGACAGACAGGTAGATTACATAAATTACGGATATCATGGTTTTACCCCTAATTTGAATGAACATTTGGTATTTAGGTGAAAAACTTATAAATCTTTAATTGTCCTGATTGCAAAAATTATATTATAAAAGCCGTTTGTAATAGACACAGCTATATGCGCAAAATAGAAGGCTTTCTGGGAATTTTGCCACAGCCGGGTCTACATGGTTACATTCCTCGAAATGAAAATGGCCCCCATCATATGATCAAGTAATTAATAGAAATTACCTAACAAACTGTTTTATTTCTCCTATGGCATCACTCTCTTTGGAGTGGAAGTCTTTAACTTGTAAATTTATTTTGCTGAGTTTATTATAACTTTCCCGTTGATTATTCGTCCCCTTTTAGTATTTACACGCACGTGCTGGGTTTAAAAACTTCCGACACCGCTTTTTCAAAACAATTCTTTAGCAAATAACGAAGTTTGATGTAGTAAAACAAATCTGGGTGTTTTTCGATTGTGATAGTGAGAAAACGACCTGCACAACCTTCGGCAAAACTTGAGTGTCCGCTTGAGTGTCCTTGCTCGACTTTGGAAGAAGGTACGAAGTAAACTTTTTGGGCAGAAATTACTGGGAGGATCCAGATTTTCGTACGAGGAGATACTCCGAGATCTTCTTCACGAACGGGTCAAACACACGTGTTAGATCTACAGCTGTTGTTTATCTGCATTTGATGACAGGTAGGCTTCTTCTCTCGGAGGGCATGTTTCTATTTTTGAAGCAGAGATATTCGATATCTTTAAAGCTGCGTGCTGAGCAATTAAAGAAAGGTTGAGCGAAAATCGTATTGTTATTTGCAATGACAGTCAGCTTGCTGCGTAGCCCCCTGACTAGTCCGAAACTAGCCTAAGAGTGCAGGACACGATTGAACTTCTGTTCTGGGTACCAAGGCACTGTGATGTTGAGGGAAATAAGGTTTGAGGCTTCGACAAGAGGTCTGTGAATCCGCTTTGGGTGTGCCGACAGCGTCTGTACATGCCGTTTTTCGGAAGTGGGTAGTTAGTGATCACAGGCAGGCACACGAAGGTCTTCTTTTCAGAGCCTCACCATGTGACTGCGGTATTTCTATTCAACAAGACCAGGAATGGTTGGAGAGTCATAACGGGCATATTGACTTGGAAAAACTGCCTAGAAGGTGATATATACCGAACAGGTACTGCACAGGGTGACCTCTGTTCAGCCTGCCTAGAAGAACCTGACTCTGTGGAGCATTTCCTATTGAATATTCAGCGTTTGCGCGTCTCAAGTGTTAATGCCTTAGCTTGGATGTAGCACATATGAAGAAGATAGCTTCTTTTCCCTCATAATTGATCCTTGATTTTGTTAAGAAATCTGGGAAGCTATGCGTGCTTAAAGGTGCCATTCCCCTCTCCCGCAACCTACACATATACCTATTGAATTGGTTTTGCTTATCACAGTAAAAAATATTGAATTTCGCTTAGCCAATCCAAACGGCTTTCAGCTTTGACAAATTTTAACAACTATCCAGGATTTTTATTCCCGAACAAGCAGCAATGTGTGAAAAATAAAACTGTTAAAACTACACATTGTTTGGAAGAGCGAACTGGGGCTAACGACAATTAATACACGATTATAATCAATTTCGCAAAAAAACAATACTTCTGTTGTATGATTTTTGCCGTCAGCATCGTAAATCTGAAATTGATTTTGAAAGCTCAAATTTCCAGATACCAATTCGTTAATATGAAGGAAATCAGCCAGTGTAGCGTATTCCTGACTAAAGAGATTGAAATAAGAAATCATAGATATAATTTTTTGCTTTTCACTCTATTTATCTTAAACTTCAATTTCATTAAACAGTTTCCCAAATGACTCAATGTATTTTCCATCAAATTCCAAACTTAACTTGATCTAGCACCAAAAGCACTTCTGGCTAAGATATCAAATTCAAATCCCGAATAAGTAATAGGATTTCAAATATCCTACTTGGGTCAGTTGTTTTTTCATTTCGTATTTAGTCAGCTGAGGGAGTTTCCATAGAATATTCGGCTAAAGTCGAGTAGGGATTGTTTACATCCTCAAAAAAAAAACATATACAAGTCAGTATAGAGTCTGCTTGTTTTTCTTCATGGTAGCATCATATTGCTATATGTATTTTTGGGATGGAGTCTCGAAACCAGGATAAGACGAAAATTTATTTTAGCTGAAATAATTGCCATAATCAGATTAATGGCTGATCGTATTAAATGTTTTATTGAGTTTAATAAGGGGACGTAGTCGTCAGGAGATATGGACGCTATGGATTTGTGGAACCATTGAGATAATCGCATTTGGTCTCCGGTGCCTGTAGGAGTGTTTTGAAATAAATTAAAAATAAATACAACAAAAGAGCTACTCAATAGAGGAAAAAAAATATTAAACTATTTGGATTCTCAGTAGATCAACCAATATATATGTGCATAGCTACCAGAATTAGTCTGTCGTGATTAGCTAAAAATAATTGCAAAAACTACTGAGGTATAGATTTTAGATTTTAGTCATATTGATATTTTTAGGAATCTCTAACCAATAAAATGGGTTTGGAGTAGAAGTTTATTAGTTCATTCCTATAACTTCGCATTTTGTTCATATTTGAGATAGGTACCTAATTGCTTAGAATAGTAAAACTGTATTATTTAAAGGCCTATTTATTGATTAAAAGCTAGACATATTTCAATTTCTTGGTGAGTATTGGTAATCTGCTTTCCTCCTTAGTACCTATCAGTTTAGTGTCTTTTTGTCACTGTTTGGAGGAGTCGAAAGAAATCACGTGGCTCCTGCCCAAAAAGTTATCGAATTTTTAACGGCTAAAGCGAACTCCTTCTCTCTCCTCGCAAGACTAACTACCAAAACCTTATATGCAGCAGTGAATCAGCCTTTAGCTTTTTCTAATCATCCCTCCTTCTTTGTGTCCCGTTTTGCGTCGCGCAGTTTGTGATGCACATTTATTTTTACTATATTCACTAACCAAGCAAGGTACAAGTTACATAAACAATACAAAACAAAATAGAAAATCAAAAACTTAACATGAGTATATAAAGGTAATACGAAAAAAAAAATTTAATAAATCAAATAATTAACAAATAAATCAATAATAATAAATAAATAACGAATATATAAAACATTGACAAATAGCTTAACATAAGGAGTTGCGGATGGCTTGGAAAAGGAAGATTTGAAGGATAATTTTGAGACCGGTGGGGAATACAGATTACTTATGCTATTGAATATCCTGCAGCATCTATTTATCGGCTCATTAGCTGCGTATGTAGTAGAATGTGGATATTCCTTAAGAAAACGGGTTATTATTAGAAAGAAAAGAAAAGAAGAAAACGGGTTATTACAGGGTTATTTAACACCATTTTATTATTGAGACACTCAACTCTGATAACGCCTCTAATGACGTCAAATGTGAAGCAGGCCGAAATCATCTTTCTTCTGGATGCAAGTGGCAATAAGTTTAGGTGACCCAGTCGAAACTCATAAGGAGGAAGGGCGCTAAAATCGTAAGGATTGTATAGATCTCTCAATGCGAAAAGTAAGAATTGCTTTTGTATGGACTCGAGTCTGTTACTGTGGGTCTCAAAAGCCGGATTCCAGCAAATGGAAGCATATTCGAGAATGGGGCGTACAAGTGAGATGAATAAGGATCTTGTGACCCACAGGTTACGAAATTCTTTCGCACGTCTTTTGATGAAGCCTAACTATTTGTTTGTACGGGAAAGCATTTTATCATAATGCAAGGTGAAGTGGAGTCTCTCATCCAGGATAACACCAAGGTCAACAACGTTTTCAACTCGAGCTAACAAATTATTGCCGAGGAAGTACGTGTTATGTGAGACGGTGTATTTTCGGGGAAAACTTATAACTTGGCACTTAGCATTGTTGAGAGGGAGCTTGTTTTCATTGCTCCAATGATCAAGTGAATCAAGTTTGGATTGGAGAAAGAGTGCATCAGATTTAGATTTAATGATGTGATAGACTTTGAGATCGTCGGCATAAAGTAAATGAAATATATTTGCTAGGACGTCAGATAGGTCAGAACTGAATATATTAAAAAGAAGTGGGCCAAGATGGCTACCTTGTGGTACACCAGAGCTAGCAGAGATATTTTTCGATAATAGTCCTTGAAATTTTACCAATTGTGTTCGATTTCGAAGGTAGGAAGTCAGCCAGCTAAGCAAAGATCCGGCAAATCCGGATTTTAGTAGCTTTAGAATTAAGGTAGGGTGTTCAACTCTGTCAAAAGCTTTACTAAAGTCTGTATAGACTGCGTCAATTTGGCATCCTTTCTTCATTTTACACATCACGTTTGAGATTGGGACTGTCAAATTTGTGGTAGTTGAGCGACCTTTTCTAAAACCATGTTGTTGCTCGTTCAGACGGGAGTCAACAAGTGGAGAAAGTTTATCGTACACAATCTTTTCAAAAAGTTTCGGAATTGAAGATAAGATGGCAATGCCTCTATAATTTCCCATACAGCGTCTATCACCATTTTTGAATATGGTTGTGACATATGAAAGTTTCCAGCAAGATGGGAAAACTCCAGACGAAAGTGATCTGTTGAAAAAAATATGAAAGGGAGTTATAAGCTGCTCTACACACTTGCGCAAGAAAGTTGGAGGAAGAAGATCGGGCTCAGGGCGTTTGTTGCAGTCGAGTTTCGAAATAGCTTTACGTATTTCGTCACGTGTAATTTCAAATTGGCTGACAAAATGTGTGGGAGTAGTTTGATGGGTCTGGTGCATTAAAAATATTCTGGAAACTATCTGCGAATAAATCACAAATCTCATTAGGAGAGGAAGAAGTGATATCATTAAAGAACATCGACGAGGGATAACCAGTGGTTTTTCGCTTAACATTTACAAAATCATAAAAATTTTTCGGGTCGCGGATTATATTTTCGCCCATTGTCTTAATGTAATTGTCATAAGCCTCGTGAGACTTTGCTGAAAACTGCTTAGCAACTTCGTTATATTCATCCTGAATAGCAGAGCTAACGCCAATATTGTTTTTAATCCGCTTATAAAGTTTGTTCCTACGATTTCGCAAATTTGTATACACACCTTAACCCTCCGAGAACACAGGGGGTCAAATTGACCCCAGAGACCTTTTTGACCAATCGCAGCGCTTAGGCCTGCGGGAAAAAGGGGGTACTGTAGGTTCCTTAGTGTATTTCTGTGCCTTGACTTTTAGTTTAAACCGTTCTCATACAGTCCCATGTCGTCAGTCGTCGTTGAGAAGCCTTTGAAGCAGATCAAGGGGTCAAATAGACCCCATGTGTACTCCACGTCAATTTTGAAGTAAAATTCAATATTTTTTTTATTTTATAAATCGATAGATTAATTTCAAATAGCCAAAAAATAATTGTTTTTAATATGTACCAATTTTTTCCAGCTTGTAAAAATTGATTTTAAAAAACCGCTTTTTCCTTTCGAAGCTAGATATATTTAGTTTTTGTGACAAATATCGATATTTCGAGGGTAATCTGCCCTCTTCTTCTTCAGTGTCTATCGGTCTATCGATAGACACTGACACTGACGCTACCAAAAATAAATCTGCCATTGCTGCCTTGAAAGAAGTTTTGGCTCACCTTGTCGAGCCATATTTACGAGAAAAATTAAATAATACCATTCTACGTGTAGACATTCGAAAAGGGATCGAGAATATTTTAGGAATAAATATCCCAAATGTTCCTTCAGAACGCCCAAAGCTCAGTAAAAGACCAAGATGTTTATTGTTCTCTCGAAAACAGGACCACAAAACAAAAGATGTGTGCGCATCTTGCGATCGACCGATATGCGACGAGCATCGGGCATTTTTATGCAATGGTTGTGTTGGATATGAATGATTTTTCAATTTTTTCTTTATTTTGTCATTATTTTTATATATTTTAATGAATAAAAAATAGTTTTTTCTATTCAAAAATGAAAAAATTCAATATATTTCATACCCTCAAAATTACTTCTACCAATATGCGTAACGAATATCTTTTTTGCAACCCTTTATATAGGGATGATTTTTGTATTATTCTAACCATATAAATTTTAAGCTCAAAATATTAAAAATCAATCAATTTATAAATTTTTTTTTTATATATGCAATTATAAAAAACCTTCAAAATCGCCACCGTAAATATGCAAAATAAACACTTTTTTTTAAAGGTCCAATATACATCTAATTTTTTTATGATTTTGTCATATCTTGAGAGTATCTGTTGAAATTTTTAGCCCAAAATATTGAAAATTAAAAAAAATAACGATTTTTTAGTAAAAAACTCGGCAAAACTGTTTTTCGTGAATTTTTTTTAGGTATTGTAAGGACATTTAAGGCACGTCTTATGCATAAGAACTACTAGAAAAGGTCTCAAACTATACCTACAAATTTTTTCAAATTAAAATCTTCAGTGGTGGCGATTCTATAGATGTTCAAAAGTGCTTGGGGTCAATTTGACCCCAAGTGTTCTCCATGATCGAAAAAATAGGTGTGTACTTGGAGGGTTAAGGTAGGTATCCATATGTATCATTTTTGCGTATCGTATCGCCGTTGCGTATCAGTGGATACGACAAACGTATCTTCGTTCCGTATCAAAATATGATACAAAGAAACGCAACGAACTCGATCGGTCACTTGGCGGTTTTTTTCCGTCGCATCAAAGGAATGATACGATACGAAGTGGAGTCATGTGTGGACACGTTGCGTTGTACACTATAGATTAGTGGATAAAAACGTTGCAGTTGCGTGTCGAGTTTTTCGCAACGGATCGTATTGATGATACATGGAATATAGAGTAGTGTGGACTTCGTATCCGTTTAATGAATGATACGCAACAGGGACACGATATGTAAGAAATGCACATATAGGTACCTACCTTAAGATGTCGTTTGAAATGCACGAAGTCAATATTCTGCTTTTTTTCACCGACTTTCTTTGCAGTGTTGATGGACAGTCGGCTTTGCATTTGGACGGCTATTTTGGTTGGTATTCAGCGAGACTGGAAATAACATCGCATGCCTTCTTGTTAACTTCGCTTGGGGAACAGATCCATTTTCACTTTAACTCTCCAAATTACTTCATTCGGGTATAAATTGACCTTATCAGGATAACGAAGTGAGAATATGACACCAATTTTATCCGAGAATCCTACTACATATCGGGTTTACACCGGTCGGACCAAAAGTGACCTGACCTAAAGCGCGGACTAAACGAACTTAGGGTACGGACAAGACGGAGCGACGAGAGCGTCGCGAGCGTCGAGTCAAGCAACGCGTCTAAATCGGTCCTATGCTTTCAAATGGAAGTGGCCATGTCGAAGCAGCGACCAAAGAGTGAAAATTTGATAGTAGCGACGACATCGATTCGAACCGATTTCGTTGCTCGACTGCTCGCAGCGGCAATGTATGTTGTTGTTGCAAAATGTGTTTCGATGGCATACAGTAAGTAGACGAAATGCGTTAATGGGTTTTTCGTGGGTGATTCGAAATTTTGGGTACATTTTTTATGATTGAATGGTGCGGAATTGCACACAGTCAATTAGATTTCTACCAGTGATTAGGAAAATCCTTTGATTTATATATATCAGCAGTCTATTGATTTCAATTTGGTGTATTGTGGTGAGAAAAACTCTTCATCCGACACTGAAGAACTCATTATTTCGACCACCACTGTAAAATTTCGTTTACAATTTTGCGTCTCGTCGCGTCTACATGAACACAATTCAATGAGCTGTTCCATGCTTGACTCGACGCTATGCTCGACTCGACGCTCTCGTCGCTCCGTCTTGTCCGTACCCTTAGTCCTAAGGTGTTTACACCAGCCTGACTTACAATTTGCTTAGGTCGAATTTAGTCCTCATTCGTATATGACAGCTGTCATATAGTTGAATTTTCGTTCGTGCACTGTATTTATCGTTTCCTTTGTCTCTCAAACATGTTTATTTCAATGATTTTGTGTCAAAGGAATATGTAATGAGCTTATATTCAACATACATTATTAATAGTCGCGCAAAAATCAATGTTTAGGTCGCGTATGTTTACGGTGGTATATAGTCCACGACCTATTTTAGATCAAGTCGCTTGAAATCGTGCACCGTGGTACACCACGTGGACTAAAAAATTTAGGTGTAATTTGGTGTTTAGTCCGCGGACTAAACGTGCGGTGTATATGCTACCACAGTCACATTTCTGATGACACGTAGCCTAAGCATGCAGTCGTATATTATGGTAGGGTTTACAGCGGTTGGACCAAATGCGACCTAACCTATAGCACGAACTAAATGAATTCAGTCCTAAGGTGTTTACATCGACCTGACCTAAAATTTGGATGGGTCGAATTAAGTCCTCGTTTGTACGTGGCAGCTGTCATTTAGCTGTCTTGCACTATAATTATCGTTTCATTGTCTCTCAAACAAGTTTATTTCAATTATTTTGAGTCAATCGGGAATGTTGCGAGCTTATATTCAACATATATATATTATTAATAGCCGCGCAAAAATCAATGCTTAGGTCGGGTGTGCTCACAGCGATATAGTGCACAATCTATTTTAAGTCAGGTCGCTTGAAATCGTGGACTTACCTATCGCCAGTTTGGGTTGGGTACTGAGTGTTTACAGCAGGTGGGCTAAATAATTTCGGTGGAATTTTGTGTATAGTCCGCGGACTAAGCACCTGCTGTAAACACACCCTATATCCCATAAAAGGGGACTAAAGACGTATAGTATTCACACCGCTAAGAGGTAAAGTTTTGACTGTTTGTCCGAGTCATGGCATATCATTGCTTCCTTCGCGGAGACATTCCTCATATCTAGTGAAACCACATCATTGCAGTGTCCTTTTATCTTTGGCATTCTCTTATAAGTCTGTAACTGTTCTGAAAACGTCCCCAGTTGATCACCCACAACAGTCCTTGTTTCAGCACCTCCTCGTATATGAAACACTCAAAAACTTTTCTCATCGTAGTTAATAAGTATGTATGTATATTGTTCAATAAGATGATAGCTCCTGGATGGATTTATAATATTTGGGCAAGAGACTTGTGACTGTTGCTTTTACTGCTAACTGGCATACTGTTAACACATTGGTAAAGCTTTAGATAGCTCTTTCATCGATACCTTATGCGCTTTATTCGGTATTGGGTCCAAGCCCAGTGTATTAACCACCTGTATTAACGAAAGGATTTTATCTAGATGCTATGGAAAAAGTTTTGTGACGATTCGTTGTAGACACGTAATTTGAGGAGATGGTTTTAAAGCAAATAATGCGTACATTATACCAAGAAAATAGTGAAAGCAAGCAATTGTCTGTTACCTTTAACTTAAAATGCATCATAATCCATAAAATAAATAAACACAAATGCACATCATCGACATTTAAGAGTTAAACATCAAATAATCACTGTAAAGCGAAAAAATTAAGTTCCATAGAGAAAAAGAGAAAAAATTTAATTCCAACGTACCAAAAACAATAAAATTCATTTTTACCACTTTCGCTTTGGCATCGATGCTTTTAACAAAGATCAAACACTTCCAGTCAAAGAACTTGCATGTGCACCGTTAATTCGCTATCTCCATTTTAATTGGACTTCACACATCGAGCGTACTATCCATTCACGTACCTGATTCTACGGTCAACCTTGGAAGTATGCTCGTGCTGAAGTGACGAAAGGGGGAAAAACAGTGAGCATTTTCCGAACTTAAATTTCATACTATGTATGCAAAATTGCGCAGAAAACTGAATTAATTTGAAAATGCAATCAACAAAATTGGGAAGAGTAAACCCATTTGCACACTACACATACACAATCAGATACGTGCCATACAAGAAATGTACATGCTTTTGGCTTGTGCTCAGGACGATAGAGTACAAATTCGAGTGAGCTCAGAATGTTGAAGGATATACGTGTGTAATGTCGTTATTTTTAAAGTCCCTAGGACGATATTGTGATTTTTTTTCAAGTTGACTGTATTAAAGAAAATATTTTCCGCATAACACCAATTAAGAGCATATTTTTACTAAAGTTCGAAGAACATTAGTATTGAAATTGATTTGGCCAAAAATGAATGTTTGCATATATGTATATACAAGGGTTATCGCAAAAGTTTGTCCAGTTATGAGGCGCATTTTGGCTCAATGGTTACGCCTTTTTGGCTCAATGGATAAAGAATTGCCGTATTTGGGCTAATGAACAAGCTGAAGAGCTTCAACAGCTACCACTATAGCCACAGAAATGCACAGTTTGGTGTGGTTTATGGGCAGGTGGAATCAAAGTTTTTTTTTCAAATGTGATAAGTTTTGATAGAGCTATTGAATCATTACAAAACTCACAAAACATATTGATGTTACTAAGTTACATGCTTATGTAGCTTTGTAAGAACATGCTGGCAATCCTGTGGCTGCGGTAGTCGCTGAAATTGAAAACTCTCAAACCATCGACTCTTCTGAGTGATTTTCGCATTTAAGAAAAAAAGCAACTCATATACAAATCTTATTTATACTTTGTCTACACGGTCAAAGTAAAATATTTGAAATTCCATATCGGACAAGAACGGTAACCCTTCGACAAGTAACCTAAATTTTTTGCATGAAAAACTTCTGATAATCAGATGCAGTTGAAATTTATGGAACATAATGGCCTTTACAGCATATAATGGCAGGTCTGATAGAAGCGATTTTGAAATTTTTGGCAATTCTGTGCCAGTTATGGCATCTTGAAAAATCATTAAGAAAAATAACTGCTTCTGGCCCTTTAAATTCTGATTGACGATTTGGACGAAATTCCCACAGTAGCTGAATCTTGAAATGTGGCTGAAAAATTAGGTTGGAGCTGCCAACTTTGGTGATTTTGTTGTCTTAAATTTTGAAAATTCGCTCAGGAAAATAAAGCTCTTTGCCCTATGGCTTCCAGTGCAGTCCTGAAATCATAACGAAATTCACATGGCAAATGAAACTTATTGGAGACAATATTTAGTAGTTATATAGTTGGATTAACAATGATAGGGCTGCCATCTATGGTTGATTTTGTATATTTTTGGCATATCTTTAGTAAGCAATTTTATCGTGAAATTTTCAAACCATGGTGATATTGTAGTGAAAATAAGCCACAAATATTAAGGTCTAGACAATTTGAATTTTTTTGCGAGTGTTAACCCTAATATATTTGTAACTTCCAATGCATTCATCGGATCAATATGAAATTTGCAGAATTAGTAGACTTCAACGTGAGGCAGATGTGACATATTTTTGGCTTTGGTGCTTGCAAAAGATTGGCAGCACGAAACATTTTTATTATTTTCGTACCACTTAATGCGTCCATAAAGTATTCACATCGCAAACATTTGCAATGAAAATAAGTAAACAACGTTTAAGTTTTTTTAAGGCCTGGACATTTTTCGGATGGCAGTCCCAAAGACCTTTCTAGCGCTGCAACTTTCGATGAAGTTGTCGAAATTAAATTGGCTTAGGGTCGATTATTACTTATGGTGTATTGGGCTTAGTTAGGAGAAGTAGCTAGTGGTAGTAATCTTAAGTAGCTAGTGTTAGAATACAAACTCAAAATCTGCAGAAATCTTCTACTGCTCTTCAAACAATAGTGTTTCTAGCGGTTCTGATGCGCTACGGGTTCTTTTCACTTCAGTTAAATGTCAATTGATAGTTTCGGCTTTTTTCAAACAGTTCTCTTCAGCTCATATATATTCCTTTCTGCACATTTATGAAACAAAAGTGAATTTCAATCATAACATGGCTACTGAACCGTTCAGGTAAAAAAATATAGCGAGAACTTTTCAGTTATGGAAACTTAGTATATTAACAAAACTAATTACAAGCCAAAAACACCATACAATAAATATTGTATTTGTGTGGCATGCAAATATTTGTTATATATTTTTCTATGTCGTGTCGTGTCGTGACTGAATAGTGTGTAACTTATCATACAACTTTAACTAAAATATAAACAGAATGCGAAGTATTACTTTTAACTGTTTAAAAGCTAGCTTTGAATAAAAATTAAAAAACCTTGCTTGGTTCATAATCTGATTTAAACGCTATTTACTTAGTCATCTAGATCTTATCTGTTTGTCATACTGAGGGACGTGGTAAGTAAGTTGTTTGTGTTTCGACACGAGTTAGAAAAAAATTGATTTGTTTCAATCTCGTAGCATTTGCGAAAAAATAATAGGGTTTATACAATGTTACTTTCAAGCATTTGTTTTGGGAAATATGAATTTATTTCTGCCAAATAATAGCTACATATAGGGTGCATAGACTATTAGAAATTTTTCCACGAAAATTTTCAATGTGGGCTTCCCCAAGTATGTTTCACCATTTCATCTCTAGCCATTCAACCTATCCGTTGAAAAATTATATTTTCCGGTACGGTAAGCTATTTACTTACACTTCCTGGTAATGAATATTTTTGATTTTTCATTTGGAATAATATTCTTTGAGAAAATCTGGTTGGCAGCAACTACTGTTAAAAAAATACTATACTTTATTTTCGGCATACAACGTGGGGTTATTCTAATCACAAGACTTTCAAAATGCATTAAATATTATGTATAACACAAACAAATAACTAGAATTTTACAACAGCTGGCGATTGAATACTGGTCCGTCTATTAACAGTGCTGAAAAAGTACTGCGCAAGTTATGTTTTTGTGTATTTTTTTATTCAAAAAAATGTGTATTATTTTCTCTTTGCATACCAAGGGTTAAGCAAGATTCTTGTGGGTCGCCTGCTGAGATACTCAGTGGAAAAGTAAACTCAGCTGGTATTTAGTCCGAAAATATACTTTGTGACATAAAAGAGCGAACAACCAATATCAGATGAATTAGGATTGATACTTTTTTCATGCAGGGTATCAAGCCCTCGTCCCATATCGAGTCAAAAACTTTTCGGATGTCAAACGTAACGATTGTTTGAACAGCGATTCGTTGTAGTATGGCTCAACAGTTCCAAAAATTTTGAAGAAACCAGAAAAAAAGTCAAATAAGACGGTAGTTCCTTTGAATTTGTGAATACTTTGCAGCTTTAGATATTGGAATAAATTCCATAATTTTTTACTTCTGATGCTGTATAAATCTGCTCGAAACTTTTTGCATTTGTAAAAAATGTAAAATTGCTTCGTTTGAATAATTAAAGAAACCAATGTATTTATTAGAAGCTCATAAATTCGCCACATTACGACCGGTGCTATCTGTAGTCTCGTCGGCAGATATCCAAACATAATTTTCAGCCATTTCATTTCAAGTCTTCTGAATCGCAAAATTATAGCAATCTTGCAAAGAATTTTTCCTAACGTCGATTTATCTGAAATATTCTGCTTTGTATATTTTTGAAGAAACCTTCTATACACTTCATTATCAACGCTTCTCCAGGAAATATTAACAGCGACCATTGCTCGACACATATCACTATAAAATGGATTCTTCGTGTATCGATTTATTTCATCTTCTGTATCTATATTTGAAGCGTTTGTAGCATCATCTTTGTCTTCAACATTATTCTTGTGCCCAACAGTATCTAAATGTTAAGTCAATTGTGATGTTCTTTCTCATCGAATCTAATTGTAAATAACGAAATACACAGTACGTTGAACAAGTATTTTACCTAATACGTAATTATAAAGTGAAAGGCAGTGTTAAAAATATATTTGCCTCTTTATTAAAAGCTTGACAATAAACGGTTTGTCCATCCCGACCCCTGTGAAACATTTTTTCTTCAGTTGTTCAAGTTCATTTATCACTCTTGCATTTCTCGATTTGTTTGTTTTTGGCATTGTCTTGACTTTGAATTAATAATGATCGCTTTACTAACTAGTTTATACACGGCAATGCAATAACTTGTAAATAATCTAAGAACACTGAAAATCTGCACTGATTGTGAAATCCAATTCGCTCGAAAGTAACCGTGCAATCGAGTTGCTATCGAATTTTCGATAAGTGAATAAATACAGAAATTTGGTTTGTCCCGGGAAACAGCACCGCCAGTTTCATTTAATTGGCTTTAAGATGGCTTTAAGGCAGTAAATGTACTGCAGGGGAACAGAGAGTTTGTGCATATGTAATTTATGCACAATATATGCAAAATATATTGTAACGCCAGCGAGTAGTCGTGTACTAGAGGTAAATAGTTGTTACTAAATAGATGTAAATGAATAGTATATATAAGAAACAAATAGATGTTAATAAATGGATGCAAATAAATAGTAGCAAACAGATTAGAAGCAAATAGATGTTGATCAATAGATGTAGATAGATGGTCGGTAACTAGAGGAACTTGGGTGTCCTATCGATGAGAACGAGTACTCCCCACCAGGTCAAGCATCGCCGTCGATTCAAATTAGGCGCTCGACGATTACCTGAACGCGGAAACGAGTAACCCATAGCGCAGCTAAGGGCCCAAAAATCCAGGCGGAGAAGAGAACACCCGACACACACTCGAACGAGGATAATCGAAAAATCCTTTGTGAAACGGCCGACGCTTACTGATCAGTCGCGACGCGTTGGGGTAAATCATGATCACACTACAACGAGGAAGTATAGCCGCGTCACGAGAATACTTCGCTATCTGTAAGACGGAATTCAACAAAAATATTCCCCGAAGAAAAGTAATAATCGAGTTAAACGTATAATCGATCGACAGTGTTCGATGACACGTAGTCCGTGGAAATCTAACATGGTGCTTCGGAAAAATTAGGGGAAGCAGAATTTTTGGTGTGAACCTTGGTACTAGCGTGTTGAACAAAATGTCAAAAGTCCCCATCGATCCGAGTGCTGCGTCACTTTTTATACGGGGTCAAAGGTCGCCAAAAGTGACCTTTCCTAAATATCTCAGTAACGGTTTCGTCTTCAGAAAAACAATGTATGAAAAATTTGTAGCTTAAAAAATTTCAAACAAAAAAGATTATGTAACTTTTTCCTGTAACCATAACTGGTTTTGAGATATATTGATCTAAACATTTGTTACTAACAGTATCCTCTTTCTCACGGCATGTTAATATTATCCGATATTTTGATTACGACTTGGCATGTTTGAGAATTTGTTTTTCTATGTTTAAGAGGCGCATAAAAAAAACATGTAAAAAAAACATGGCAAAAAGGTATAACTGCAGGAAAATGCACTTTCGAAGGCACGTGTAACAAGTGCTCTGAGCCAATGAACCCAAATACATGTTGTAGGGTATGGACAGCCAATGGTTGGCCAAGATACCGCAGAAGCGGAAATGAAACCACTAGCCGAAGCTTAGTGGGAAGTGGACGAGCCATGAATCGTTCTTCTTGATCTAGAGACAAGGTGAGATACGGAGGTATCAAGGTAAACGGAGAAAATTAATTCCTTTTCTTTTTGCATTGGTCTATTTTGGAGTATCGCTGTTGGACGATTGTGGTGATTGGGGCCAAGCATGATGAATCCAAGAGAATCTAGTAGCGTGGATTGTTTGGTACGACGAAAGAAAATTTGACATAGTGCAAGACGAATGCGAAAAGCGCGATTTGAAGGGTGAATCGAGAAAATTCAGCCAGGGAAAGACGAGTACGAGGCGTCGCGATAATAATTGAACAAGCAGTTTCGAAGTAGCGCATCGATCCGGCGGCGAATCAGCTACGTGGGTCTGGTGAGTCGATCGCAAAGCAGTGTCACGTTTGCGGTAAACGACGAAACGACTACGAGGGGGAATCCCCGAATAACCGACTGGATGGCAGCAGAGAACCGACGAGTCAGGTTAGATAAATTTGTATTTTAGATGGATAATTTAGATTTAAGCTTAGTGGTGAACTAGATTAAGTTTCCAGTATTGTATAACGCGGCACCGTCGATAGTTAGTGAACATTTGAGCGAAATAGAATTGTTAAATCTCAAGTAACGCTGGTGCTATTAATACGCTTCGGGCATTAAGACCTTTTATTTGTCCGTTGAAGGGATTGTAAGAGAAACCGTTGACGATTTCTCGCTTTGAAGCGGCGGTTGGTGGTCAATTTCGTTCAGAAATCAAAGCGAGTGGCGCCGAAGATAGAACCCACCTTTTTTCCTTTTTCCACGTGAGTTAGGTCGGCCGAAATTGACCCCCATTTTATCCCGACAGCAAGCAGGGGGGACTATGCGTGTTCCGCGTGTTGGTTGGTAGCAATATGCAAGATATGCAAAATGTATGCAATATGCAAAATAAATAATACATGTTTAGAACCACCTAATGATAAAACAAATTCCTATTTCAGCCCCACTACTCTCTGCCTTTCTTTATTAAAAATATGCAGGTGCATAAACATCCGCACTCTACATATAACAATCGCAGATGACAAAAACTGTCGCAGCTAGAGTAAATAGCATATCAATGGTCTTCCGCTTTGCAAGTAGTCACATCAGTCAGGTATGCTCTATGATCTGACGTCTGATGAGAATTGGTGCATACTTTCGAAACCACTTAATTAAAATCCATTTTTTGATAGTCTCGCAATCAAAACAATCCAATACTTTTATATTTATTCAAAAAAATATTTTTTAGATAAGGAAATCCCTTCTGGCAGTAACATGAGGTGAATGTAAAGCTTTAGCCGCGAAAAAAATTACTATTAAAATAAAAGTTGCAAGATGAGCGGATGCCACTTATATAAGCAGTAAAAATATTTGAACGCACAAAAGAGTGAGGTAAATAGCAAAATACTCGTTTTATTCGCTTTCATTAATTTTGGATCATTGTGACAAGGCTTGAAAAGCATCATTGACTTTACAGATTTTTATTTTTTTTAGCAATTATTATGAGTTATACGTTTCATCAGAATTCAAATGATTGATAAAAGTGGGATTTATATAACTGCAGGAGGATCAGTTATCGTTTTTGAATTGTTTGCTTGCTTCTTTAATTTTGAAATGTTAATGGCAATCTGCTAATTGCAGTCTTGTTGCAGAAAACAGCTCATTTTTTCGAAACGTCGTAAAAGTAATAGCAAGTAAGCTGTACTGTGTATTATTTGAATTTTTTGTTGCATACCGAATCAGTGAATAATATAAAAATATCATTTGAAATCAATTGTCGAAAATGTAGCAGGTATTAATTATCTACAGGACTGAAAAGTTCACTGTCTTAGCTATAGCAAAATTATTCAAAACTAGTTGAAAAACGATAATTTAAATATATCAACTTACTATTCTTCTAACATTAAATGATTTTGTTTTTTTTATACGGAATTTTTACATGCCCATGCAAAAGTTTATTAAAATCAACAAAACTTCCTTACTGGTGTCGCATTTTCCAGCACTTTTTTCGTTCCTCTCACCCATCCCAAACAAAAAGTTGAGTTGCTCTCGCCATTCTTCCGAACACTGAAGCTCTTTCAATTATTTTTTCAACAGCATTCGTTGAAATCATTTTGCAGCAAACCATATATCCCTCAAGTCATTTCCATTTTATAGCCTTAATTTTCCGCTGAGACAGCCTACATAATCGACAGTGTCGAACATGGTTATTTGCCTCCAGGAATACTTAATTCACGACCTATTTTTTTCTTACTTGTATTGAAGTTTTCTAGTTCATGTGTTGAAATTGTTTGTCACGCCATGTCGTCGTCGGCGATTTCGATGTCCAAAAGGCCTTATTATAAGTTCACATTCTTCTATTTGAATTTCGAAGGCACTTGAGCACAGACAGTTATTATAAATTCCAAAGTACGTTTGAAATTCATAATTTTCATTTTATCGTTCATCGTGTGTTCCGAGAAAATGTGCGTATTCAACAAATTATTTCGAATAAGCAACTGGAACAGTATAAAATTTAATATTATTTAAATATGGCTGTAAGTAGCTAAAATTTTTAAAGATTGTTTGGAGAAAATAAACATGAAATTAGGTTAAGATGGGCACGGAAGATCTAAATTATCACTTTGAATAGCCAGACACCAGAACAATTGGATGACAGGCACACAGCCACACACACAAATTACGGAACTTATAGTGAGCCACTCACTCAGTCATCCCGGAAAACCAATACTATTTGTAACTTAAAAACTTAGTAAACTACTCACCTGAAAGATTTTTCGCTCATACGGGAATGATAGTGCTATTACTAGCTCAGTCTACTTAGCTTGCCAGGACTGTCGCACTGAAAAGACTGCATTAAAAGTAAACTTTTACGACTGCTATGATACTGTCTTTGAAGAGTGGAAATCGAAAATATGCATATCTCTGACGGAAGTAAATAAAAATACAAGTTGTTAAAATGCATACTTCTGCATCTAAGAATTTTCGGGATTTTATTACCCATTTCACTGCGGATAGAATCGAAGTCAGACTACGTACCTTTGGTAAAGGTGACGTAAAACAAACAGAACGAAAAACAAACTATAAATTTGACCGACAAAAGATATTTATTATTACTAATTTTCCAAGAAAATTAGTATTAAATTCGTTTCGCCGAATATTCGTATTTCTTTATATATATATATATATATATATATATATATATATATATATATATATATATATATATATATATATATATATATATATATATATATATATATATATATATATATATATATATATATATATATATATACATATATATATATATATTCATATATACATATTTATATATATATATATATATATATATATATATATATATATATATATATATACATGTATATATCAGCAAAATGATTTTCCGAGATAATCTTTGGAGTGGCCCTTCCGATTGAGCTGAAATTTTCGGAGAACGTAGATGTATATAGTAGGTAGGTCCATGATTTGCTAGAATTCATGCTAGAATTCAGATATCCTAAGTCTTTTGACGGCGCCGAGCGTTTTAGTGAATTTTGAGGTATTCCTATATTTCCAAGCAGTGTAAATTTTTATTAAAACAAATATTTGAAAATGAAAGCTTATTATGTTTAAATGTTGCCTATATTAAAAAATTGAAATTTTGAGCCGTATGTGGATGCAGCGTGCCTAAAAGTAGGCAAGTATTTATTTTTAAATTTTGATTTGTCATTACTTCTGACAGAAACATTTGACCATCGTGAAAATTGCAGAGCGTGTTGATGTTGACCAAGATTTAACACACATGGATTTTCAAGATAGTTCGGGTAACCCTTTATCTACGGCAGGCTCCTGCAAAAAAACTCCTTCAAATCATTGACCCTCCTGAAAATTTTTTGATTTTTGACAAAAAATTCAAATCATTGATAAATTTTGACCTTTTTCCATCATGTCAAATTGAAATTTTTAAAATTTCGATTTGCACAAGAACGGCAACCCATCACCAAATTACCTCTATTTTCAGCACTCGAAAGTTCTGTTCACGAGAACTGCCGACCGGATTATTCGATCATAATGAAATTTACAGGACATGTTTCCATTAGCTAGGACCAGGTTTGATAGAAGTGATTTGGAAATGCGGGCAACCCTGCGGCAGTGGTACCATCTTGAAAAATCACTGAGAAAAACAGCTTTTTGGCCTTTAACATCCAATTCAGCCATTCCGTTTAAATGAAATACACACAATATTTGAATCTTTCTTTAAGTAACATTTGATGAAAATTTGGCTGAAAAATTAGAATAGAGTTGTCAGCTATGGTGATTTTTGTCTCTTAAATCTTGCAAATTTGCTCAGCAAAATAAAGCTTTTTTCCTATAACTTCCGGTCCAGAGTAGAAATCAAAACGAAGTTCATGCAGTAAATGAAACTTAATGTGAACTAAATGTCGTAGGAATTTCGTACAAAAATCATCAAAGGGCTGCCAGCTATGACCATTTTTGTAAATTTTTGGAATTTCTTTACTGAGCGATTAGGTCATTAGATTTGCAAATGGGAATGATCCTGCAACAAAAATTAACAACAAATATTAACGCTTTAAAAATTTGAAAAGTTTTGAAGGTGTTATCCCAAAAAATTTTTTCACCCGTATTAATTCCAGCGCAGTCATTCAATCGAAACGAAATTTACTGGTTGGGTTTAACTTAACGTGAAGCAGATTTGGTATGTATTTTGGTCTGCTGCTGACACAGGGTAACCAGGCTTAGCCATTTTCAAATTACGTACTCGTACGCAAATCATTTGCGATAAAAATAAAAAACCAATTTTTAAATTTTCCGAGTTTTGAAAATTTTTCGGATGGCAGCCTCAAACAACGCTAACCGCTGAAACTTTCCTCAAAGGATAAGTTCATTAAAGGATAAGTTGATTTAAATTTGAGCTTGTTAAGGTAAACTTATTGCTGCTTCGTTGGGAAAGTGCTGCCAGCACTGAACATTTTCATCATGTGTTTTATAGTTGAGTTTTGTTGCTTTGGATAAGGAATGGTTGATATGATTCTCCAAAATAGTGTATGACGTCTTTCCACATTTTTTTGTTACTCAAAGAACATTTCTTCGAAAATTAGTTTTCTAGTGGTTCTGATGCGCTAGACGTTTTTTTTTCTGAAATTGAGCATTGGCTCGCAGTATCACAATAAGTAAAAGTATAAAATTCAATAGACTGACTATAGTGGCCTGAAATGAATAGCAACCACGCATTTCCCTGAATTGATACAATATTGAGCTATGCAAAATAATTGCCCTACGTTATTGTTAGAAACTCCGGGAAAAATCATTATTTAATTTTAAACTCTTTTCATAACTGATAATAGAGTACAAGCACGGTAAAACATTCTGCCATGGTATCATTGTATACAATATTTGCCGGCACAGGCACAGCATGGTAATTATTTCGATATAGATTTCAGCTTTAACGTGCTAGACCCAATTAAAAGTTTAACCGAAATGAAACGTGAGTAATCCAAATGATTCAGCCCGGTGGCGTACAAACTCCGTCTTTTATACAACTACCAAAGCTAATGACTCGTTTCAAACCAAACTTGGACCAGGTATTGCTTTGAAAATATTTGTAGATTTCTCCGGAATAATAATTGCCGTAGAAATTCCGAATATGAAGTTTCCGCATGTTTAGAAACTCCGGTATATGTAGGTAACGTGAGCAACTTGGAAATTTTTAATGAAATGTTTATATTGTAGTGTTTGTATGATACAGAGATGTAGGAACCGATTTAAATACCCAACGGGAAAAATAATGCTTACGGATATATTCGGTAAGCATTTCGCGTAATGCGTGTAAGCATCACCGGACCATTACGCGTTGTTTCTTTTTAACATTGCATGTCCTAGACTGGGAAGATTTATACAAGGGGAAACTCATGCTTTTAGCTCTATAGCTTTATGTATAAGAGCTTTTTGGAAAGTACGACATCGTATTCTCGCATTTATATACCTCAATGTGAATGAAAGCTTTGGCCGGCGGCCGATCGTATCTCTGCATGTGTGGTTTTTGCATGCTGACGCTCATTGGAAATTCCAATAGCGCATGCTCTTTGCTACTAGGGGGAATTGTCTTCATACATTTAACTTACCCGTGCGTGATGATTTGAAATGCTTCGAAATTTTCATCTTTCCGCTTTATATAGCAGACTATCCATAACCGATGTATGCTCGCAAGTTCTTTTCCCCTTGTTTCTGCGAGTGAATTTCATTGGCCAGTCTTGGACTTATAAAATATGAGCTTTCTCCCTTGCAGCATTTTCCATGCTCCAAGTCATGTTTACGAGTATATCTTATAATTGCTGGAAAATAGCTTTGGAAATCGGAAATGTGCATTACCAGCATTGTTTGATTCATGCATTACGATTCCCGTTGGGCACTTACGTTTATGTCATTAATACATTTTGAATCGCACTGAAATTCATGTTTGCGACATGGTACAATGAGAACAAGGTAGTTTATTTCGAATGTCAAAATGCGTTCGTTCTGCGCTGGTGACAACTGATTTGCCTTTAAGCCAATCTGAAATTGGGCAACTTCAAGGAGGGCGTTTGGGGTGTTAATGGAGCGATATTTCGATTTTGATGATGGGAGTTCCCATCCAGCAAATCACAATAAACAGATAGAGGATCACAGATCAGCTTTCACTTGTGAAGCAATTTCGACTTTAGTTTCAAAAAAGCAAACATGTGGACCATAAATTGGGATCATTAGTTTCATATCCCCAGGTATAAATTATTATTGTTATATTCGTTAATTTAACCTGAAGTTGGCCTGAAAAGATGTTCAAGTGGCTGGAATTTTAAATGTTTGTGAGGAATATATAAAAAGGCACACCAACACATCCAACGTTGCAAATAATTTTCAAAAGTGTTTCGGTTACTGACATATTGAGCGCATACACTAAGAAAAATATGTATAGTTTTTGAGGAAAAATAAACATATTGTCAAAGAAAATTAATAAGGACTTGGCGCCAAAGAAATTTTTAATCAGTGGGAACATTGGAATTTATTCATTTAAAGTAACTGATATTACGAGCAATATTATTTTGTTCATTGATATGGTATGAAACTAAAGCAATATGGTATGTCTCCAAAGAAACATGTTGATAAACTTTTATCAAATTTGTTCAAATTATAGATGTGCATTAAATTTTAACTGAAGAAAATTCATAGATTATCGCTCTATTAATCGGAAAAGTTTATTCTTTAGTAACCTCAGTTTATTATTTGATGTTTGCGAATGTGCGGAATCCTATCATATCGAATCATTAGGTTAAATTATTTTTCGCGCAGAAAAATGCTTTTCCACCTGGCGTTAACATGATTTCGGTTAAAAGAAAATACCTACCTAATGAAAGTAAATCAGTTTATCTTACACTTTTATTTTATTTGTTTTTATTTCATCAAAATACGATACATGATTCAAAACGCTGTCAAAATATATTTTGCTCTTAGAAAACAATAATGGGGTACGAAAAAACTATGTCAATATTGAAGGTGTGTAAAACATACAAGACATGCATAAGTTGTAGATTCCAACTGAGAACGTGTCTTTGTTTGCTATACAATTTAAAATGAGGACAGATTTCTTCAATTCAAGTAAGAATAAAAAAAAATTTCTTGGATTCACAAGTATCCAAGTAAACAGTTTCTCGCATTAGCAAATCACCAATTAAATACTTTGTTGGATTCGCGGACATATATTCCTCTGACTGTTGCCAAAAAAATCAAATGTTGCAAATCTGTATTATTCACAATATTAATTTCTGCGCCAATGGTCCATTTCCCTCCGGTGGCCATTCAAATGCTTATTTCTCTGTTGATAAAGCATTTCCATATTGTGCGGTGTTAATACAATACAAATATTTTTATCCAACTTTACAGATATTTTCAAAACGCACCTTACAAAGAGCCTCAATCAACATAATTATTGCACATGAATTAAATCATATGTTTACACTTTGCACATAAGTCCACAGCTTTAAATCCTCAATTAGCTCAGTACACTATATGCATACGCACGCACTTATAAATCTCACTTAAACATAGTATCTCAAAGCAAATTTACACCTAGGACCCTATCCGGCTGCATAAATCCGCATCTTAACATCTAATTTATTAATTTTTTCGCTCACTATCAATTACCCTTCGGTGGCCATGCAAATGCTTATTTCAATGTCAATAAAGCATTTCCATACTAAGCGGTGTTAATAACACAATACAAATCTATTTTCAAACTGTACGGATATCTTCAACATGCACCTCACAAAGAACCTCAATCAACATAATTATTATACAACAATTAAATCATATGTATGCACTTTGCGCTTAATTCAACAACCTCAAATCCGCAATAAGCTCATTGGCATTTTGTTATATGCATACGCACATTCACATATATCTCACTGAAGCATAATTTCTCAATGCATATTTACATCTATGACCCTCTCCGGTTACATAAATCCGCATCTTAATATCAAATTTATTACTTTTTCGCTCACTATCAATTTCCTTTCGGTGGCCATTAAAATGCTTCCTCTTGTGTCAATAACGCATTTCCAGAATGTGCGATGCTAGTAACAAAATACCAATATTGTTTCAAACTGTTCCGATATTTTGAAAACGCAGCTCTCAAAAAACCGCAACTAACAGAATTATTATCTATCAATCACATTATAATTTTTCAATACACATTTGCATCTATTACCCTATTGACCTGCACGAATCTGCAACCCAACATCGCACGTACATACAACTAGCATCGTACCCATAAAAAAACTCGAAATGATTCGTTGAAGTGAGTGCATTCAATATCTTCTTGGAAAAAATAAGCTATTGAGTTTTTCATCATTGTGCTTTGTACAATTGATTTTCCCTTGAGATTTTCTAGTACATTTAAAAACACAGACGAGTCATTCAAACCTCATCATCAAAATCGAAATATCGCTCCATTAATACCCCAAACGCCTTCCTTGAAGTTGCCCAATTTTATATTGGCTTAAAGGCAAATCACTCACAGTTGTCACCAGCGCAAGAATGGGGTAGTGATAGACATGCGCAATGGATTACCTTGTTCTCATTGTATCATGGTTTGCGATGGAAATACGTAGTATTGAAAAAAGTAGTATTGAAAATACAATTGGCATAATTGATATTGGCATAATTGGCTCAAGCAATCATATTTCCAAAATAATTTCATGAACAATATTCAAGAATTGTCAGAATTGCTAGATTTTGAACCAAAAATTACGAATGGAATTTGCTCAAGAGTCAATACTTGGGGAAGTTAACAAACATTTACTACTTAATTATGCCACAATACTATTTTGAAGTGATAACATCTAAAGGCGTATTTCGAACTTTTGGGTGAGGATGAATCGATGGATATGCGTCACGCTCCAAATGTCTACGGTGAGTCTTATCTAGCATATAGCTTCTCATTCATTTTATAGCTTTTTAATTATTTATTGAATAACATTTTAAAATACACCATAAAAACCACGGTCTTATTTCATAGTTTTAAGCTATCACTTCTACCGGTAGTCCCCAATGACTGCCCGATGTTTTTTATTTGCAAAGATTTTCCGCCTGACACGTTGTTCACACTGAAACTTTGCTTTTTGAATACTGGATTAGCAGGTTTTATGCGCAGTTTTGTAAATCTGCCACAATTCTTCAGAGAGCTATTGTGAAAAGACACGGAATGCCGCTTCTTGATTCTGAATAGCTTTTTTGCAATGATTATTAAACCATGAGATGGCTGTTGGTTAGAATCGTTTAAAGCTATGTGAAATAAAGAAATGCATTCCGAGGCGTATGGTAGAGGTGATGGTGCCACTTATTTCATCAACATCCCTTGTAAAAGAGCTGTCTGAATTTAAGTCTATTTTATGCGAAGTTTTCAAATATTCAAGATTAAATAAAGGGATATTTTCTCGACACTTTCTAAATCGAACACGATATATCGACTTTAGAGATTATTTCATTTCTCTTAATTTTTACAAAAATTTAAGGTTTTTTGCTATAGGTTCTATTGAACAAGACGAGTAAAAAAATACTGGACAAACAACCATATGCTCCACCTTTTTTATCGTAGAGAAAATTCCGGTTTAACTAACGTTTCCTTAATAGCATTATACTTCCAAACCTATTACAAATTTTCTTCCAATATCAAGAATTTACTTTAGAACACAATATTAATATATCATATCAGCTGATCTTATTCCTGGTTGCGTGACGTCAAAATCAAAATCAATCCGTTGACTGTCATCAAAATAAATGCGACCTTAACATTGTTTACATTTTTAGTAATATTTCTGTCATTTCAAGTGGTAGCCAAGAGGAGCAGTTAGACCAATTTAACTCTCCAATAAATTTAATGAACGAGGCCTAATCGGTCTTGTCAAAGTACCATAGCAATCTTTTGTTGGCGGATGGGAAAATTGTGGTGAAACGGGTCGAAATCAAACAATAGTTGGAGCTGCCTAAAGGAGTTTCAATAGTGTTTACTTTTTTTCGGGATGAAATGTTAAAAAATATTAAACAGATTGGCACTTTTGCCTAGTATATCCGATTTCCTAGTAAGACAATCCACTAATTGCTGCGAGTTATGAGACTCGCAAAAGAACTCAATCTCCCTACCTGCTCGGCTTATCGTAGAAGAGCATCTGAGCCTCTGAATGCTGTGCACAAAAAAGTCGCCAGCAAGAACGATTTCGGAAGAGAGAACTGTCTTTACAAGAAAGATGCGCGATTCAAAAGTGCTGAACAAAGTGGGCTCACATAAAAAAACAGATGCAAAAAGAGTATAGAAGCAGTAATAAAAACAATTAAAAATACTCCCTAGACAAAATTTTCAGTGAAAGCAGTTTAAGTGAAAGCTGATATTAAAACAGATATTGATCTGAAAAAGATCCGCAAAAATTGTGTTCCATTTATGGCTCCGTCAACCAAACATAAGCCATAAATTAGTAAAATTATTTTAAAAAAGACGCTGAAGGTCGTGAACAATTTCGAAAAATAGTCTGATGAGTTTTGAAACAATATACGAGGGTTGGTCAGTATGAATGATAATGAATATAAACCAAGGTCATTAAATTTAAAAGATATATTTATTTTTCAACATAGCCTCCTAACACGTTAATACATTAAGTCCATCTTTTTTCCAAACCCAGGATACCCTTAGAAAAAAAATTCTTTATCTTCACTCCCCCAAAATGCCTCAACAGTGGCAATTACTTCACTATCATCTTCAAATTTCTTACCCCGAAGGTGGTGTTTGAGCCGAGGAAAAAGGCTGAAGTCGCTGAGAGTTAGATCTGGCAAATAGGGCGGGTACTCAAGCAGTTCGAATCCTGTTTCACTAATTGCATCCATCGCAACTGCAGCCCTGTCAGCCGGTGCGCTTTTTAATGAAACAAAACTCCGGCTCGCAGTTTTCCGCATATTTTTTCCTTCATTGCTTCTCTCAATCTTCTTATTTGGTCGGTATAGTAAGAGTCTGATATAATGGCTCCTTTTCTAAATATTCAACCATAATAATTACTTCAGCGTCCCAAAAAATTGATGCCATAACATTTCCTGCTGAACTGAATTTGAATTTCTTTGACGTCGGTGAACAGGGTCGCTTCCAAGTCATCGATTGCATTTTGGTTTTTGGATCAAAATAGTGGATTCAGATCTTGTCCACGGTCACGAAACGTGACAAAAACTTCTCTTGATCTGCGTGGAACTTTTCGAGATTCATCCTTGAAATGTCGACTGGTTTCTTCTTATGCTCGTCCGTTAACATTCTCGGTACGCAACGCGCAGAAACCTTCTTCATATGTAGTTTATTGGCAAAGATTTTTCGAACACTACCATATGAGACCCCTGTGACACATCTTCAACACATCTGCGATTTCTTTTACGTTGCCTTCAGTAAAGGATGTGGATGGACGTTCTTCGAGGTGTTCATCTTCCCAGCTTGAAGTCCTTGGCCCAGTGTGCAACGATGGAATATGGAGGTTCAGAGTTCCTTAATGTTTCCACAATGTCGCCGTGTTTGTCTCTGGCAGAAAATTTTTTCAAACAGAGCTCTAAATTCATTTTTTTTTTTCATTTTGATGTTCTTACTTCGACTGTTCATATTCAAGTGAATGTACCTCCCTGGAAGCGTGGCCTATTTAGATGTTTTTTTAATGCTGGCATAGTAAGTATATGTGGTAGCAATCAAAAGTGTCTTTGTAATTTTATGCGAACTGGAAATAACCGGTTATCATTACATTGATCAACCGTCGTATTTGAAGTCTAGTGGAAAGCTAACAGCATCGGATGCAAACATTGGGGGAGAATAGTTATTATTTGGTGCTGCACCAAGAAGCTGGGCTAAGATAGGAGTTTTAAATTTCAACTATGGCTGATAGGATCCGAGTTTTGATTGCGTGTTTTCCATGTTTTACTAGCTCCCCTACAGTCACCTTACCTTAATCTTATTGACCATGTGTTGGAAAAAGGAGACATGCGAACAGAAAAGCATGCGATTTGTAATAGAAAGTAGTTGAAACAAATTCTTACACCAGAATGGCATAATATTCCGGCAAATAACGAAAAATATTGAATTTGGTGGATTATACCTAGTGTGTGGAATCAAAATAAGCCAAGAAGCGTTCCAAAATTACAATCATGCCAAGAAGAGTTGTCGAGGGAATTGAAATTTATATTCATGAATGAGAGAAGCAATATAGCAATCACATTGTTTACAGATAACTGAAGGCTATTTTGAACTGAAGGTTATTACTACTTCAAACTTAATCATACCAAGTTAAAGGTATTTTTGATATTATTTTTGTAACTAGGCCACACAAAAATTTACTTGTGCAAGTGTAATCTTATTCTACCTCTCTTTTTCTAAAACATTTACTTCTGAGATGACGAATAGCGCAAGCTTGTGAAATGCAATCGCACCCGAAGCATGCTGATAGATCATCACATATATTTTGTTTAAATGCAAGCCAAAACTTCAGTTTCACAAATCCTGAAAGATGTATGCAATCATATTGTCCCCAATTTTTTTATCCGGAAATATATTTGACAACGAATTTTAGATCCAAATGAAAAAGTGCATGAATTTAATCGTAAATTTTAAAGCTTCAAAGTTTGTGTTCATGAAACATTTAAATCATATTTTAGGTGCGTTGTTTTTTGCACTCTTGGGCTGAGTAAGTTAAGGTAAGTTTAGGTTATCACTGTGCGATTGTTGTATTCAATGTACTTACCTAAACTTACCTTAAATTATCCTACCCAAGAATGTTAAAAGCGCACCTTTTAATGCATAAGCCTATTTTTACTCTAGAAGCTAGATATTCTTTAATTTATTGACAGATATCGATATTTCGAAAGTGATTTGCCATCTTCTTCAGTTTCTATCGGCTAGATTTTATTTAACTTAAGTATCTAATTTACAATGCTTACTTTAAAAGTGTCGATTTTAGCTAATTACCTACGATCACTTATTAATTATTTACTTGAGAACATTTTAAACTGTAAATATACTCGTATTAATTACATTTTTCTTTACATTTTGTCGTTTATTCCTAACCAAAATAATATCTGTTCAAATCAGCGTGAACAATGGTGATGCATAGTTGTCCACGTCTGTGTTTAGTTGTCTATTGATAGGGTTTTCCATATGCTCACGCTCTCGTACACATTATCATGATACACATCTAGTTTTCGTAGCCTGCAGTATCTCCCTGATTACCTCCACGTTGTCTCATGTAATGTTGTATGTTTCATTACTGCTGATTGCACTAACGTTGTATTCGTTTTCTTTCCTAAAGCTGCTCCCCACTTATGCTCACCTCCCCACAAACACCAAATAAACGTTTTGTTTGACCAATGTTTACTATGGCCCTTTCCAAGCAAGGAATTCTTTTGATTCCACATTTTTCTTTTTAATTTTTTTTTGTCTTTGACGTAACTTAGTATAACACCTATTTTTTACTACTGCTCAGAGCTGCATTTATATCAAAGCGTTCAAGAACTTGCCGAACTTCCTCGAAAATGACGAAAAAATTATTGAAACTCTTATGGCTCTTTTTTGTTTTTCCTGCATAAAGATCTCGTTAGCAGATCACATTGTATTTTATTTTGTTTATTTTTTTTATAAAATTTCCAATTATTTTCCATTCAAATCCATTTTTTCACGCGGTATTTTCAATTTATTTAACTTTTGAGTTAAATATTTCCTGATACATAGACACTGTTAATTGCGGTGAATCATCTAATTAAAGAGCGCTATTTTGTGGAAATGCAAATGATGAGACATTGATGGTTTTGTTCTGTGGGGATGTGTGGGTTTTCAGTAGATATAAAACCCAAGCAAACCTTTTTTCCTGATGATCATCAAATCTAAGAAGAGTGTTCTCTCGTTCCTCTCAACTTTCATTGAACATTGGATATGCAAATGTGCTTGACAGCATAGATTAAACTGCATAGATTAGCTGAAAAGTAAGTTAGATCGAAGAGAAATTAGTAAATCCTGTAAGGTTGTTAGCACAACAATACTGGAACGGCTTCTACAGTATCATGCCTAAACCATATAATTGAAAAATTTTACAATAGGCTACATAGTAATTGTAAACAGCTGCATGTCAAACATGTTGGGGTAAAGTTGAACATTATCTAGAATTCTAATTGAAGACACTGGTAATACGAAAGCCAGAAAAATGTGTGGTGTGACTGACTACTTTCTAAAATAAAGAGAAGATAAAAACCAAAAAATAACATATCCAAACTCTTTTTAGAATTGGTCGCAATTGTCTCTTTGACAGGAGTATATGAGCCAACAACCTTGAATTCTTGACATTTCCACCATTAATTGACACGTTATGAACTTAACTAGCTTTTTGATTTTAAGTAATTTTTTAACACTACACATTATACACAATTTGGTTTTTTTTTTGCAATACTAAAAATAATTCTGAAGAAAATATCACGTGCTATTTTGAAACATCAAAAACTTTTCTAACTTCCAAGATTAAAATATCAGGTTTAAAACGGGTTGCGTAAATATAAAAGATATCGTGAAACAAAAGAAAGTCGTGCTCATAAAGAAAGCTGTAATAATTTCAATCGTCTGCAATAAATTCAAAATAAGAAATATTTATTGGTATATAAATAAGCATATTGCGTCAAACCGCATTAACATAAAATTATATCCATAAGTTTCAGAAGAAAACCGGAAACCTTTTAAAAAAACTGATATCCCTTCATATGTCAATCGTTCAAAATTTTTCTGCCCAATATTATTTCACAATGAAAATAAATTGAATCTACTTATACATACATACGTGACAGATGAAATCAACCAGCACAAAATTTTTCATTTAGCCCAAGGAAAATCAACGAAATATCTACGGAACAACGACACTAACCTTTGCTTTCCTACTAAATTTCACTTCCTGTCTGAATTTTCTTCGATAGCAAAGACCGTTACATATCGATTTAGTTCTCAGACTTGAAACCGCATTCCCTTATACCCAGAAGCTTATCGTTCCACTTGAAAATATTATCCCCAAAAGCCGCAATATGTGAAGGTCTGTTGTGTACTGAAATCGCCGCAAACACAAATATTAGAATGATATTTTTCTTTTCTCATATCCTTATCAACCGGATAGGATTCATGGCCGACCTTGAAACTTTTGCTGAATACGACCGTATATTTTTCACAGGGCTGGCATCAATGTTGATGCATCAATTTGTGGGGAGAATTTAGGAAATTTAATCAAATTGACCGCAAGGAATTGGATTTGTATTGTGAAATAGAGTACAAAAGAGCACTGGGGGAGAATGCAAATATCACTCAATCTTTTCTTGTGATTTCAGACAAATATGTTCATATATTTCATGTTAGATCTTGTTTCATAGTATTTTTCGCTCGTTGACTGAAATAAGTAGAAAATAATATTTGTTATTCTGTTCTCATGTGACGGTTACTCAAAGAATACGATCGACTGGAGAGGAATTTGATTTCGATTTTTGTAGAATTGCGGGCTATCTTTATAAAATAGCTCATGTTTTGAAAAAATGTTGGTTGAAAAAGTTTACAAAATCATCAAATACATTTGCATTTTTTCGAGTGTTCAAGTGAATTCGAAGCGGTATTGCAGAGACTAGTTTAATTTTTGAGACAAGCTTCAATAGCTTTTTGATTTTTTTTTGTCACAGAAATTCACTAATTTGTGTCACAGATATGTGAAACTTATAAAGAGCACTGTAAATGTGAAAGTTCAAAGCATAAATACATTTGGGGAAACCTCATTCAACCGTGATAAACAATAACGGATATTAATACAAAAATCAAACTAAAGTTTCAATATGCTGATGCCCACGTTGGGCGCTAAAGTGTAAAACCTCTCACAGCCCCTGTAAATCAATCAATCTCCAATTTTTTTTCTTTTGCTTCAATCAAACTTTTTTGTTTTGTAAAAGCAACTGAAAAGTTTTATTTTACCGTTCTCCTGCTCGTGGTTGCACTAAGAAAAAAGCTATCGTGTCTAACTCAAGTGATATATTAAGTGCGACCGACTCATTTACAAAAAAAATGTAATACAGTAATCAGATATGCATGTATATAGGTGTATGAGAGAATCAGCAAAGGAAGCTTAGAACTATTATTGCATTTTTACAGTGTTATGTAAAAGTATTTCAACGGTAGCAAAAATATAATCCAAAGTTTTATGCATATTTCTTCTTCAAAAGATTTAACAGAAAATAAAGAATTAGATAAAATGATACTCTATACAATTTTGTTTTCTAAATTGATATAATAGATATTTTCGTTTGAAAACATCTTGTTTGTAAATTTGTATTTATTCAATGGCACTAAACAAAATCTCTGATCCAAAATAAAAATAAAAGTTGATTTTTTTTTGTCACAGAAATTCACTAATTTGTGTCACAGATATGTGAAACTTATAAAGAGCACTGTAAATGTGAAAGTTCAAAGCATAAATACATTTGGGGAAACCTCATTCAACCGTGATAAACAATAACGGATATTAATACAAAAATCAAACTAAAGTTTCAATATGCTGATGCCCACGTTGGGCGCTAAAGTGTAAAACCTCTCACAGCCCCTGTAAATCAATCAATCTCCAATTTTTTTTCTTTTGCTTCAATCAAACTTTTTTGTTTTGTAAAAGCAACTGAAAAGTTTTATTTTACCGTTCTCCTGCTCGTGGTTGCACTAAGAAAAAAGCTATCGTGTCTAACTCAAGTGATATATTAAGTGCGACCGACTCATTTACAAAAAAAATGTAATACAGTAATCAGATATGCATGTATATAGGTGTATGAGAGAATCAGCAAAGGAAGCTTAGAACTATTATTGCATTTTTACAGTGTTATGTAAAAGTATTTCAACGGTAGCAAAAATATAATCCAAAGTTTTATGCATATTTCTTCTTCAAAAGATTTAACAGAAAATAAAGAATTAGATAAAATGATACTCTATACAATTTTGTTTTCTAAATTGATATAATAGATATTTTCGTTTGAAAACATCTTGTTTGTAAATTTGTATTTATTCAATGGCACTAAACAAAATCTCTGATCCAAAATAAAAATACAGAAAACTTGACCGTTGAATTATTTTTCGGTTCGTGTTTACTGGTTTTCTAGCGTATTTCAAATGCGAATGAGAATGATAATGATAGGAAAATTAGCTTTGCTAGTCAAGTTAACCAGCAATCGCAGTTTCATTTTTTCCCGCTAGTAAATTCATCAGTGAATCTATTTTTTCTACTCTGATATTTTCTTTGCTGTTTTTTTTATAGAACATTGCATTTTCTTTTCGTATAGTAGCTTTATTTTTCATTTTACCTTTTTTAGTTATCGAACATTTGAAATATTACCAACTAAGTGCCATTTTCAGGGAAGTGAAATTTAATTTAATAGTTACAATGACTAAACTCAGCTCAGTGAAATTAAAACAAGCCATACTTACCTTATTTAACTCAATTTTCCAATTTATTCCAATTTAAGCTGTATACTCGATATATAATATAATAATATACTCGAGCGAAACCAAAGACCGTAAAAAGTACCCTTTAATCAGTAGCGAAATAAAATGCCAATATTTATACTTTATGTCATTGTTTTGAGATTTGAAATTTTGCACTGATATCAAAAATTGTAAAATGAGAGCGCTTATTCCTTTTCATTACTATTTTTTCTGCCGTAACATCAACACTTAGCATTTTGAACCAATTTGCTGACTTTGAAATGAACAATTTTGCTGACTGAAAAGGGATCCAATCCATTGGAAATCAGCAAAATGTTATTTAGCGACATCTGTTCTGCCCTGCTAAGGATAAACGCTCTATCCGCATTTTTTTCATTTTTAAGTTAACACAGGATTCGAAGACTACATACTCTATTATATTATTCTACGAAATTCGACAAACCTATCTTTTGTGACAGTATGCATAAATCAATATTGAAAAATTCACTATCCATATATCTCCAGTATAAATCAAACACAAATCATTGAATATCTCGAAAGTACTAAAATGTAGATAGAACGTTTATGCTTAGCATTTTAGATTTGCGGCTAGCGCCTTCGAGATCGTTCATTAGACTATAGTATTTCAAGGTCATCGAAATTTACGCTGGTCTTGTTGTATGGGATTTAACCTAAATTTTGTTCCGCGAAGAGTATAACACTAGGCTTTACTTTAAGAAGAAAGACATGTATCAGCAAACAGAACCCTTTCATTATTTGTGTAGGATCGTCTAAGTTAGTAACATGAAAACTGATTTAAATGCTAATGAAACCTTATATCACGTGTCGATACCACTAAAGGTTCCACCTTGTGAATTAATTTTCTTTAATATGATTCAGTTTCAAATTTATATTGCATAAAACCACCTCAATCCTCCTTTCTTAGAACACAAGTGTAGGTCAATCATGAATAAATCGTTCGATTTTTCTCAATCACCTTGAAACATTTTGCTATATACTTATATGAGAATTATGGCTTTATATACATCGAATAATGAGCAAATATTTTCATATGTGTGCGTTTAAACTGAATGATTTTGTCATAGATATAGAGGATTTTGTTCTATATTTTGTGAATGTAAATTCAAGGTCAGTTTTACTTAAGCTTCACCATGCTGACATGCGAGTATATAATGTCCGTGTTACATAAATTCGTACGCAAATTATATTCATCCAAGTCTTGTATAGATATATAAGAATATACACCCAAGTCTCGCTTACGAGGATATTTCATATCCTTGAGAAAATCTAAATGGAAATGAGCATGACAAAAAAGGTCTGACGTTAAATGTGACGGTAATATCATGTAAAAAATGTTCGTATTCAAACAGATAAACTGTCATTGAAGGCATTTTGAGGCATATAAGCAACGCATGTAGAATAAAATGAAAATGTTTCCATGACGAGAATCAAAATTTTGTAATCATGGTGCTTATACTATCGAGTTTTTTTATGGCAAAAAGTTGATAAAGTGAAGGTATCTACTTTTCTATTTCATACAAAGCAAATTTGGTTGAAAACCATATAAATGACTGATGTATTAGTTAGATCGCAACATTTTCTCACGCATGCTTTCACTTTGTGATTAAATATTAAAATATTTCACACTGTCTTCGTCAATTGGCGTTAGGTAAGTTTGTTGATGTCAGATTCTAAAAATTATTTTCTTTACAAAGCTTATGAATGATGTTTTCAGGATCACCAATTCACCAAAATTATGTGGTTTTTTGGCGGGAGACACATGACTCGGACCAAATTTAACATGTGGGAAAAATTTATTAGTAGGGTATATTTAGACATACATTCCAATAAATATTACCTTAATTACCTGCGAATAGTCTAGTATCAACTATTTTCACTTTTCCATTAAATTTTGAAGAGATCTTTTTAGCTTTAACTCGAACACCTAAACGAACTCAAATCAATAAATTCTATGAAACGCCTCGTCTTACTCGGCAACACATAATTGGATCTGAAATCAAAGTCAATCAGAAGATTGACTTTTGATAGTGTTTACACGTCATACCATTCAAACATCTTGTTCTTGGTAATTACATTTTCCCAACAACTGGTTTTCAATGAAATTCCTGCTTCAAACATCGTGTCGCCGAGCAGTCAACGCCCAACCCGTCTCAAATAAAGTTGGGAAGTCAACTGACAGTCTAATTCAATTCCTACACATCAGTAATCATACAGCACCTTATTTCGGTTTCGTTTTAGGTATGTGATTCTATTTGACGTTGCTAGTGATTTATTGCGAAGGAAAAAGTTTTCCTTATTTTTGGATCGCTGTCGTGCCAAAGTTTCTCAGATGGAGCTGTATAAGATGAATGGAGTAGACAGTGTGAAGCCTTTAGAATATATGTATATATTATGCTTCTCATTTTCATCACGCTGAATTGATGAAGGAGAAGTCTGGCTCAATGACGGTTAGAAATTTATGCGGTCTAAAATTTACTGTTTTATTTGTTCAGTGCGAAAATGGAGAAACTCAGAAAATGAATAGAGTGGTTTCGTAAAATTTCATTAGTAAAAATCTTCCGAAATGAGTAGAAGAGACTTTTATATTTGCGAGTAGGGGAAAGCCGTCCAAAACTGGTTACCTGGGTAAAACCGGGAAGCATTGTCATTATCTCATTTTAAAACCAGTTCAGACAATACCAAGTGTAATCTCATGCTCAACTTACATTAAGTTTATCAGCAGAAGTTTCACGCGAAGCATATTCGTCCAAGCAAGCTACTGTGTTTTTTTCTTCACTTTTTGCTGTGTTTGCAATTACTTTCGTAGATTTTCATATTCGTATAAACTGGCAAAAAACGAAGTAGGTAGGTTGACGTGGCTGCTGATCGACAGAAGCCTGCCGACAGACGCACAAAGGAACGAAAGAGACCCGTTGTGATGTCACAGTAATTTTGTTAGGCACTAAAGTTAGGAACCATCTGCTTCCTTTGGTGAACCATACTATCTCCTTTAAATGGGCCAGGGGCAATTCGGTAAAATTTCAGAGAAAGGGTGCATCAAGTGCCGCCACCCTTCTCCTTGCAAAAGCCGAAAACTGGCACATGATATGAAGAACGGATTTCTCCTCGTCCTCAGAGCCGCAACCCCGACAGAAGTCGTTGAACCTTGCGCCCAGTCGTTGCGCATGCCGTAATATAAGGTAATGGTAGTAAGAACGCCCACTGTGCAACGAAGAGTGCTTCGAGCTAGACCTAATAGCTGTCTGGTGCGATGCACATCCATGGAGACCCAGGACTGCCTTGTTATCGCACAGGATGATTCATCTGCCCAGGACTTTCTAGCGTGCTCAAAATGTTTTTGTTTGATGATCGATTTGACCGATGTCATCGGTGAGAAGGAGTATTAGAGTTCCGGTAGCAAGATAATAGGCCTGGTTAGTTCATGAGCCCCACAGTTGCCCTGGAAACACTTTATTATGTATAGGTACCCAAATCAATTGAACAGCCGAATGTCTCGATATATCCATAAGAATTGCACGAGATTCAGTAACAATCATGGACACTGTAAAGGGACCAGCAAGGGACTTAAAAGCCGCTTGGCTATCTGTGAAAACACCAATATTGACCGCGGATATTCAATTACACAGAAGCCAGTCAATTGTTTGAAAAATAGGCACAACCTCCACCAGTGGTCTGGTAGACGGAGGAACAGCTTGAGATTCAGCTCATCTGAGGATACACCACTCACGACTCTACTGTTTAGCTTTGAGCCATCGTTGTAGACATGGATAAGCCCCCTTTTGAGGCTGACACCATCCCACCATTCATCTTTACTAGGAATGTGAGCTGTGAGCTCCAAATCTAGCAGGAAGTGCGGAACGATGTAGTCAACACCCACAGGAGCGGCCGAAATCCTCGCATGGGCGAACTCCGTTTTGTTTCATGCTGAGATTCAATTCAATCTCACAGTGGCAAGATTAGCTTGCTGTAAGATCAGTAGATTGGTTGGTAGCCAATGAAGCAACGCGAAAAGTGCTTTAGTAGGGGTGGAGCGGAGCTGGGTGTTGGATGAATAATGGGTGTTAGACTCTGTCAAAAAGTAAAGTAATCTCCCGGCAACCCTTGTTGGGTCTAGCGATTCTGCCAAAGGCCTTCGAAATATTAAAAAAACGACCATTGATTTACCAAAGTTATGGAGACAACAGTTTCATCTCTTAAGGCTGGTACTGAGCTAATCGTGAAGCTAAATTTTGACATGTCTCCATTATCTGGTCATTCTTTCGAGCAAAAAGCAGAGACACTGATCATTCCGGACGGATAAAATGTCAAGAATTTCAATTTTCAATCGATTTTCGTATTGGAAAGACAGTTGCATAATTCAATTTTCAAATTGAAGCCCCAAATGTCACTTTTTAGCTCGAAAGAATGAACTGCACAAACTAAATTGGCGTGAAATGATTGGAGACATGCGTCAATGCCATCTATATTTTCAAAGCGAAAGCAGCTTCGAAGCAACTTTTCATGCTAAGAACAGAGTACAACTCTTGCTTATTTTCAAGCTAAATTTTCGCCGAAACCAATTTCACGTGAAATTTTGTATGGAAATTTCACGTGAAATCGAACACAGTACTATGCTTAAGAGGGAAATTTAAGCAAGTTCACAATTGAGCAACTAGAGCGGAAACCATACTGGCAATCATTCGTAAGATGGTTAGACTCTGGATATTTCATTAATTTTGAATTAATAAGTGATTCAAATACCTTAAACAAGACCAAACTGAGTGCAATTAAGCGATTGTTCTTCTAGGTATGGGCTGAACAAGTGCAAACTTTTGTGCAAAAGGGAATATTCCAGCTGAGTATCACAAGTAAAATAGTTTGCGCTGAGACTTACCTAAGCACTATTGCAAGGGGTGAAATACCGTCAGGTTCAGCAGATTTGGAATCATCGTGCTCAACGAGTACTTTCGATACCTCTCGTGTGCGGAAAAATAGAGGCCCTTGTTTGAAAGCGTGTGAAAGTGGCAATGCACAGTCTACTAAGTTTTCTGAGATGTTTCTGCATCCACCAAAAATTAATATTCAATAGATGCGTTTTTTTGCTCCGATACAGAATATAATAGAACTATACCGCAAAAACGACGATCTAGTACAAAACAACAGTGCATTCGCTAAGACTGACAAAGGTTGCTACATTTGCTGTGGTACCACAGAACAGCTGAAAATAAAGGCAGAAAATAACGGGTATAACTTACCACAATCAATAGAAAATAGAAAAAGTGCTAACCGAAAATTACCTCTTCTAACTTTCTACACATTATGAGGGTTTTTTTAATGTCAAAAACATTCAACATAACCTCGAAAAAACTAAAGCCACCTCACAGCAAAAAAAAACAACTTCTCATGAGCTTTTCTTTTTTCTATCAGCACATTCTATAATTCAGCACGTGAGCTGAAGAATAGAATTTCTGTACTAGCGAATTCACTGGTACAGGAGTGTTGTTGTTTCCAATGCGTATACTCTGTTCTCTGCTGGATAGAGGAGCAAAAAACGCGCCTAGTATAAGTGAAAAATTGAATGTTTTTTGCGAGTAAATCAGGAAAATTAGTTCATTACAATTGGCACACGCTAATAAACTTAATAAATGTGTTTCACAAAGATTAACAAGCGCAACGATAGTGTTATTTTTGACTGCACTAAAAGTTTTTTATTTGATACAAAATGTATTTCCATATTAAAAATAAGGAGCAGGTCACTAAATAAACTGCTGAAGGCTCTAGATATTTTAAAAGTTTTGCATGGGACGTCAAAACGTCATTTGGCAATTATAACTGCATGGAATAAAAATTCCAGGAAAACACAAAATAGCCGCTTTTATAAAACACAGTTTAATGTGGTAAATGACTTTTTCAATTTGATTTTTGTTTGCAGTAATTTAGGCACAGTTTAGTTTTCAACCCATCTTTAAATAAAACTGTAATTTTGAAGCCACAGCCAGTACGCAGTTTTTAAATCGATTCGGCCAAAAATTCATATTTCCATATTATATATATATATATATATATATATATATATATATATATATATATATATATATATATATATATATATATATATATATATATGTCTATATATATATATGTATATATATATATATATATATATATATATATATATATATATATATATGTATATATATATATATATATATATATATATATATATATATATATATATATATATATATATCATCAAAAAATTTCAGTGAGATAATCTCGGGAGCGTGCCATCCAATTAAGCTGAAACTTTCAGGATACATTAGTGTATATGCAGAATAGGGCCAAGTCTCTCAAAAAGTTAATAATCTTTAACCCTTTGGCGCCAGCGGCCATTTTAGTGATATTTTTAATATACCTATTATTCCGTACACAAATAGTTTTTGTAAAAAAAAAGTTGACGAAATAAATTTCGAACGTGTTTTACATATAAATCGGATAATGTTTTCGAATTTTTTAACCCCATGTGTGCGCTGGGTGCCTAAAAAGAGAACGGGAAAATTTGAAAATTTTTAAATTGCGATAGCTTTTGACAGAGCTATTCAATCATTTTCAGAACGTATTAGTATTATTTAAGTGCAGATTTGCGGAGCTTTCAATGAGCGTGCTAGCAACCCTGTAGCTAGAGCAGGCACTGAAAGTGAAAACCTCCAAATCATCGTCTCTCTTGAAAAAATGCCGCTTCTTCAAAAAAAAGCCACTTATATGTAAATCTTGTGCTTTGTTTACATAGACAAAAAAAAAATTTGATATGGTATAACGGGCACGCCTGGTAACCCTTGCCCAATTTACCTATATTTTTAGCATCAAAAACTTCTGTTCATGGAAACTCAGGATCCAATGAGTAGAATTAATTGAAATTTACAGAATTTTTTGGTCTTAAATAGGACCAGGTTTGATAGAAGTGATTTTGAAATGCGGGTGATTCTGTGCCAATGGTGCCATCTTGAAAAATCACTAAAAAAGATAACTGCTTTTAGCCCTATAAATTCTGATTCAATCGTTCGATTTTGACGAAGTTCACACAATAGCTGAACTTAACTTGAAACCACGTTTGGTGGAAATTTGGTTGAAAAATTCAGTTGGAGCTGCCAGCCATGATAATTTTGGTGATTAAATTTGAAAAAATGAAAATTTGGAAGTGAAAACATTCAAACCATCGAATATCCTAAAAAATGTCCGTTTCTTACAATACAATAAAACCAATCTGTATACAAATCTTGTGCTTTATCTACACGTTCAAAGTAAAACTTTGGAAATTTCATGTCGGACAATTTAACAGTTAACCTATATTTTTAACATCAAAAACTTCTGTTCACGGGAACTTACGAACCAATAATCAGATACAACTGAAATTCACAGAATGCATTGGACTTAAGTAGGACCAGATCTGATAGAGGCAATTTTGAATTGTGAGCAACTCTGTGCCAGTGGTGCCATCTTGATTTTTTTTTTAAAAAAACTGCTTTTTGCCCTATGAAATGTGAATAAGTAACCAAATTTTCATGAAATTGACACAGTAGCTCATCATCGCGGCACTACAGCCCGAACCGAGCCTTAGCCTCCTTAATAATTCACCTCCATTCGTCTCGGTTCAGTGACCGCGTCCTCCAGTTCGGTGCTCCCAAAAGTGATCTGATGTCAGCATCTATCGAGTCCTCCCATCGCTTGCGTGGCTTACCGACTGGCCTGGCTCCGCTCGCTCGCCCCTTGAGAGATCTTTTGGGGATTCGATTGTCGCTCATTCGTTCGACGTGGCCAGCCCATTGTAGTCTTTGGAGTCGTATGACGGTAGAGACTTCCGGCTCGTCATACATGGTATACAGCTCGTTGTTGTATAGGATTCACCATCCATCTTCTCTCCGTATTGGGCCGAGGATCCTTCGCAATACCCTTCTCTCAAACGTATTTAAGGCTTTTTCAGATGCCTGGGTCAGCGTCCAGGTTTCACTTCCGTAGCATAGCACAGGTCTAATAATTGTTTTATAGATGCGGAGCTTCGTATTTCTTTGTACGCATCGAGATTTTAAAGTGGGACACAGTAGCTCAACCTTACTCTAAATTCTACTTGGTGGAAATTTTGTTGAAAAATTCGATTGGTGCTGCCAGCTATGGTAATTTTTGTGTCTTTGGTTTTGAAAACTTGCCCAGGAAAATAAAACTTTTTGCCCTATAACTTCCAGTGCAGTCATGAAATCAATACAAATTTCATACAATTATTGGAACCTATTATAGACATTGTTCAGGCCAAATTTAGTTGAAAAGCCACGATAGGGTTGCCAGCTATTGTTGGTTTTGTGTTTAATTGCAATATCTTTATTAAGCGGTTTCATCGTAGAATTTTCAAATGGTAATGATATTGTAGTGACAATAAACAGCAAATATTAAGTTTTCGATTATTTGAAAAAACTCGCTGCAGGTAACCCTAAATTTCTTTATACTCCTATAACTTCGAATGTAATTAAACAACGTGAATCAGATGTGATATACTCTTGGCTTTGATACTGGCAGAAGGTTGCCAGCACGAGTCGGTTGTGCTACTTTTGTATCAATAAACGCTTACAGTTAGTATTCATACCGAAAACATTTACAATGAAAATAAATAACCAATGTTTCAATTCCCAAAGTTCTGCAAATTTTTCGGATCGCAGCTCCAAACATCAACTTCAGTTACAGTGTTGCAGGTACTGAGCATTTTCTTCATTGATGTTTTATGAGATGCTGCTTTGAAAATTTTTGTGAAATAAGCAGCTGATAACGAATATGATTGACAAGTGTTGCTCTCATAAAATTTGAAATTCATGCCACTGGTAATATCTGAAACCTTCCACCATATGAGTTATCAGACCAAAGTAAAACGTGGCATTTGAAACAGTTTGGCTATAATAAGCAGCTCGTGTGGTAGAATATGCACTCAAAATCTGTACGATTCTTCTACTGTATTTCGAACATTAGTGCTTCTAGCGGTTCAGGTGCGCTAGAGTTTTTTTACTAATGTTCGAAGAAGAAGTATTAAAATCACTTTGGCCAAAAATTCATATTTCTATACATATATATATATATATATATATATATATATATATATATATATATATAATATATATATATATATATATATATATATATATATATATATATCATCAAAAAATTTCAGTGAAAAAATCTCAGGAACGCGCCATCCGATTGAACTGAAATTTTTAGGACACATTGGCGTATATGCAGAATAGTGCCAGGTCTCAGAAAAAGTTAAAAATCTTTAACCCTTTGGCGCCGGCGGCCATTTTAGTGATATTTTTAATATACCTATTATTCCGTACACAAATAAGTTTTGCAAAAATAAAGTTAACAAAATAACGTATAACGGGCACGCCTGGTAACCCTTGCCCAATTTACCTATATTTTTAGCATCAAAAACTTCTGTTCACAGAAACTCACGATCCGATGAGCAGAATTAATTGAAATTTGCAGACTGTATTGATCTTAAATAGGACCAGATTTGATAGAAGTGATTTTGAAATGCAGGTGATTCTGTGCCAGTGGTGCCATCTTGAAAAATCACTAAAAAAGATAACTGCTTTTAGCCCTATAAATTCTGATTGAATCGTTCGATTTTGACGAAATTCACACAGTAGCTGGATCTTATTTTAAACTACGTTTGGTGGAAATTTGGTTGAAAAATTCGGTTGGAGCTGCCAGCTATGATAATTTTTGTGTCTTAAATTTGAAAAAATAAAAATTTGGAAGTGAAAACATTCAAATCATCGAATATCCTAAAAATGTCCGTTTCTTACAATAAAACCAATCTGTATACAAATCTTATGCTTTATCTACACGTTCAAAGTAAAACTTTGGAAATTTCATGTCGGACAAGAACGGTAACCCTTTCCCAGTTAACCTATATTTTTAGCATCAAAAACTTCTGTTCACGGGAATTCACGAACCAATAATCAGATACCATTGAAATTTACAGAATGCATTGGACTTAAGTAGAACCAAGTCTGATAGAAGCGATTTTTAATTGTGGGCAACTCTGTGCCAGTGGTGCCATCTTGAAAAATTACAAAGAAAAAAAAACTGCTTTTTGCCCTATGAAATGTGAATTAGTAACCAGATTTTCATGAAATTGACACAGTAGCTGCACCTTACTCTAAACTCTGTTTGATAGAAAGTTTTTTGAAAAATTCGATTGGTGCTGCCAGCTATGGTAATTTTTGTGTCTTTGGTTTTGAAAATTCTCTCAGGAAAATAAAACTTTTTGCCCTATAACTTCCAGTGCAGTCATGAAATCAATACGAATTTCATACAATTAATGGAACTTATTATAAGCATTATTCAGGCCAAGTTTGGTTGAAAAGCCTCGATAGGGTTGCCAGCTATTGTTGGTTTTGTATTTGTTTGCAATATCTTTATTAAGCGGTTTTATCGTAGAATTTTCAATTGGTAATGATATTGTAGTGACAATAAACAGCAAATATTAAGCTTTCGATTATTTGAAAAAACTCGCTGCAGGTAACCCTAAATTTCTTTATACTCCTATAACTTCGAATGTAATTTAACCACGTGAAGCAGATGTGATATATTCTTGGCTTTGATACTGGCGAAAGGTTGCCAGCACGAGTCGGTTGTGCTACTTTTGTATCAATAAATACTTACAGTTAGTATTCATACCGGAAACATTTACAATGAAAATAAATAACCGATGTTTCAATTCCCTAAGTTCTGCAAATTTTTCGGATTGCAGCCCCAAACACCAACTTCAGTTACAGTGCTGCAGGCACTGAGCATTTTCTTCATTGATGTTATATGAGATGCTGCTTTCAAAGTTTGGTGAAATAAGCAACTGATAACGAATATAATGAACAAGTGTTTTTCTTTCATAAACTTTGAAACCCATGCCAGTGGTAATATCTGAAACCTTCTACCATATGAGTTATAATGCATTCTTGAGACCAAAGTAAAACGTGGCATTTGAAACAGTTTGGCCGTAATAAGCAGCTCAAAACCTGCACGATTCTTCTACTGTTCTTCGAACATTAGTGTTTCTAGCGGTTCAGGTGCGCTAGAGTTTTTTTATTATTTTCTAGTAAGATATATATTTTTTTTACTTCATATTTAACTGCATATCTTCAACTTTTGTACCTATCCATCTTATTTCCAATGTAAACGTTCCTTGAAAATAATAATACACATACATAGAAACAGCGATAAGTCAAAAAATATTCTGTGGCATTTGCAAAAATGTATTCACATCATGTTTAATATCTGAAAGCTCAATTTACTGATAAAACTACGTTTATTAAAAGTTAAAAGGTAGTATACCTAAACCTTGAAATGCCGTATTTGAAATCAATTTTTGTTACTTTGGAGCAAAATGTTATTAATATATTTTTCGAAAAGCATTAAGTTCATTTATACGTCAATATTAACATGCAATGAGGCAAGTTATACTACAACTAACACTGCTGTATGCCAAATTGAATTCATTTCATGTTATGGTCATTTTTTACTGTTTTTACTATCACTGCTGTATGCCATAGCTCAGGAATGAATTGAACCCTCGCAGATTATAACGTAAAATGCATTCAAATAACACGAGTTGTTCTTGTAAAGTCCAAACGAACAATTTTCTAAACATCAATAAGAAAATGTTGACATTTGCCAATGATAAGAAATTGCTTGATTCAGCTTTGTGCAAACTCAAAGCCTAGTCATAGATAGCCTCGAACGTGAAACACTATAATTTCATATTGCTATTATTGAATCCCTAACTGCTTTTACAAAAACTTTTATTCAGCTTTTTCTTTTGTATACAAGTTTCTTTAACTTTAAAGACATCGTTGTTTGCTGGCTTTCCATTTCAATTTCAGGGTAACAAGCGGAATGGAGCTCAGATGAAACTTACTCTGAAATTTAGGCTAACTTAAAATTGTATGGAGGCTGATGCACAATTTCCGCTTATAAATGCAATTGCATATTAATTTATCAGTAATCTTACTTAAAGTAAAACAATTGTTCTACTTTCGATCCGTTGATTACATACTTTTATATATAACAACATCTAATCGGCAACAGCTTTAAAGTGAAAATAGTTCGATATTGCGGCTAATATTTCCTTGTGTTGAAATCAAAGTTCAAATGTTGAAACTATCGTCACAATTGCCATTACGCAATTGTATTTCGTTCGCTGTTGAATATTCTGTACTGATTATTAAATTAACAAGCCCCAAGGATATTTCCTATTTCCAGTTACATTTAGCCATCTTCATCTTCCCACACATTACCAATATCTCACACATGCTTTTTCTGAGTAACGTTCATTCTCTCTAAGCGCAAGAATTCCCACAATGAGTCCAGAAACCGCATACTGATTCTTCACATTCACGGTACATTACACATTACAGGTTCGCATCGCAACCATTTTCCGGAAAGACATGTTTTCAGGTTTCTTGGCCACGACCCCAAGAAACACTATCTGGGTCAAATGTAATTTACCTGTAACATGTATTATGCGTGAGGGAGATCACAATCAGGTCTATTGTTGCCATGTCACCAGGCGCAAGAGCTCCATGATTGATGACGCTACAATTTAGCCTGCGTTGGCTACGAAAGAAGATATAAGTTTCGGCCAGTTGGAGATACATTGTATGTCCTCAGAATTATTTGTTTCGTGTAATGGCTACGTTTATTATGATTAATGGCACGTTTTGCCAGCTTTTGATGAAGCTCGGTCTGACGAAGTGTGTCATTAAATCATTTTTCGCAAATAAATTGGCTATTAATTTGATGAGTTTCCCATGCAATCTTGGTGGGTTTTTTGTTGCTAGTTTACTTGAATGAAGTATTTTGTTTGTGTGACAAGTAATGCTGATGATTTGTTCTGATGTCAAGATTTGGTATTCTTTAATAATATTATAGGTATATATATACATACATACATCACCATACGTTTTAGGTATTCGTTAGTCTTCGCTGGCTGTTATTCATCGCTGGCTATTAGTCATCGCTGGCTGTTAGTCAAGTCAATTTCGAATATGTAAACCCCTAGCTCGTCAGAACCGCTAGAAGCACTAATGTTCGAAGAACAGTAGAGGATTTGTGCTACTTTTCCTACTTAAGACTAATACACTCTAAGTAATAATACCCTAAGGTTATTTTAATTTTGATGACTTCATCGAAAGTGACAGCGATAGAAAGGTTGTTGGGGTTGCCATCCGAAAAATGTCCACACCTTAAAAAATTTAAACATTGTTTACTGACTTTCATTGCAAATGTTCGCGATGTGAATACTTAATGCAAGCATTCATTGGTCCAAAAATAACAAAAACGCCTCGTGCTGGCAGTCCTTTGCTAGCACCAAAGCCATGCAAAGCCGAACAAACCATAGCTGGCAACCCTATTATTGTTTCTCCAACTAGATTTCTACTGAATATTACTTACAATAAGTTTCATTTGCCATTTGAATTTCGTTATGATTCCATGACTGTACTGGAATCTATAGGGCAGAGAGCTTCATTTTCCAGAGCGAATTTTTGAAATTCAAGACACCAAAATTAACATAGCTGGCAGCTCCAACCGGATTTTCTACCAAATTTCTATCAAACGTGGTTTAAAGCTACTTCGTAAATTTCGTCAAAATGGAATGACTGAATCAGAATTTATAGGGCTAAAAGCAATTATTTTTCTTAGTGATTTCTCCACCACTGGCACAGAAACGCTACCATTTCAAAATCACTTCTATGAGACCTGGTCCTACTTAAGACCAATCATCATCATCGGGGCACTTAGGGATTCGATTGTCGCTCATTCGTTCGACGTGACCAGCCCAATGTAGTTTTTGGAGTCGGATGACGGTAGAGGCTTCCGGCTCGGCATATATGGTATACAGCTCACCATCCATCTTCTTCCCATGTTAGACCGAGGATCATTCGCAATACCCTTCTCTCAAACGTGTTCAATACTTTTTCAGATGCCTGGGTCAGCGTCCAGGTTTCGCTTTCGTAGCATAGCACAGGTCTAATAATTGTTTTATAGATGCGAAGCTTCGTATTCCTGTGTACGCATCGAGATTTCAAAGTGGGAAGCACCGAAAAGAATGTCTTATTGGCTAATTGAGTCCGTCGTTTGATTTGGTCAAGCTCATTCCCATCCTTCGAGAGGTTCGTCCTTAGGTACACGAAGTTGCCCACGTTTTCAAGGTTAAAGTCCATTATAGTTATGTTTTATCTTATTGGCGTCCTTTTCCTTGATTGAGTCATAACTTTTGTTTTTTGTTTGTTAATATGAAGACCAACTTCCTTGGCGGTTTCCTCTAAAGCTAAAAATACTTCCTTGGCGTCGTTGAACGAATGTGACATAATGCTGATATCATCAGCGTAAGCTACCAGCTGTGTTGACTTAACTAATTGAGTTCCTCTCATGTCAACGGGGATTTTTCTGATGACATATTCAATCGCTAAGTTAAAGAGTACCGGAGCTAATCCATCCCCTTGTTTTAGCCCTGTGTTTGTCGAAAACGAGTTGGTTATATTATTCTGAATCAGCACTTGTGGCATGGAGTCGGTCATGGTCACTTTCACCAGTCGTACCAACTTTGCTGGGATTCCGAACTGCAGCATGATGTTACATAATGCAGTTCGGTTGATGCTGTCGTACGCTTGTTTGAAGTCGACGAATATTTGATGGACATCAATGTTGAATTCCCAGAATTTTTGCAAAATTTATTTGACCGTAAATATTTGGTCAGTTGTCGATCTTCCACGTCTGAAACCACCTTGATATTCACCAAGAATTTTCTCAGCGTGATGGGAAATCTTTAACTCTTAAATCTTTGTCAAGAGCTTATACGACGTACAAAGTAGTGATCTGCCCCTGTAGTTTTCGCATGGCAGTTTATCTCCTTTCTTGTGAATGGGACATATAACACTTTCTCGCTACTCATACGGACATCGTTTCTTTTTGCCAGATGCCTGCCACCAATCCATGGATTGCCCTTAAAACGGAAATCCCACCTGTCTTCAGGAGCTCCGCGGGGTTATCCCATCGATGCCCAGTGCTTTGTTGGGTTTCAAACGGTCCATGGCCTGTCAGACTTTATCTAGTGTAAGAAGGTGAGATGAGGCACTGTCAAGGTATGTGCCAATTAATGATGGTGATTCGTCGAGTACGGAGACATTTCCGTTCAGTAATTGCGGGAAATAGGACGCCCATTTTTGCTTCACCTGTTCTAAGCCACTTATGATACTTCCATCGGCAGCCCCACATATTCTAGTTTGTGGTTTAAAGCCTTGTTTTAAGTGCCTCGCTACTTTGTTCGCTTGTCAAGTGTTGTTAATCATAAAGTTGTCATACATGTTATTGTTGTCATTCATGCTATTAGCTCCTCTCCGAAGATTGTCATATTTTGCTTTCAATCGTTCAATGTACATTTTATAGTCCGCATTCTTTTCATCCAACGCGGCTTGACATTCTTCGTCAAATCATTCATTTCTGCATTGCCCGGCTGTATATCCCACTACTTTTTTGGCTGCTGCGTTCACTGCGCTTTTGATAGTAGTCCAAATATCGTTGATAAACGTGATATTAGGCGTGGAAGCTAGTTCCATTTCCAGAGCAGTTCTATACTCGGCTTCCATCGTCTTGTTTCGAAGCTTGTCGACATCGAACTTGCGTCTTCAACTTGCTTTGGTTTCATACGACAGTGATATTCGACATCGATATCGAGTGTTGACTAAGTAGTGCTCGGAGTCGCAGTTGGCCCCACGCAAGGTTCGCACATCTAAAATACTGGAGGCCCACCTTTTCTGAATCAGAAGATGATCAATCTGATTAAAGGTGTGGCCGTCCGGTGATGCCCATGTCCTTTTATGAATGTCACGATGCGGGAAACACGTGGAGCTTACGATGAGATTTCTGCTACTCGCAAAGTTGACCAGTCGTTGTCCATTGTAGTTGCATAAGTCGTGAAGACTAAATTGGCCGGTGGTTCCGCGGTGTGTTTCCTCCTTTCCAACCTTTGCGTTGAAGTCGCCCAGCAAGATTTTTACATCATTTGATGGCAAAGAATCAAAAAGCCTTTCCAGAAGGTCATAAAAATTATCTTTCATTGCCTCCTCTTTATCTAATCATGAACGCTAATGAGCCAAACGTTAAAAAACTTTGCACGAATGCGGATCACACACAATCTTTCGTTGACAGGCTTGAAGACGATTATTTGCGGTTTCATTTTTTTGTCCACGATGAAGGCTACTCCAAATTCGTGACTTCCCGATGATTTCCCGCTTTTGAAGATTGTGTTCGATCTCATGTCCATAATCTCGACACCAAACAGTTTCGTTTCCTGGACAGCGAGAATGTTTATTTTGTAGTAAGTGACCTGTTCCAGGAAGGCTTTGATGGCCCCCGGTCTGTACAGGGTTCGCACGTTCCAGGTTCCAATAGAGTAGTCCATATTTCGTTTGCGTGGTCGTTTCCGTTGATCCAATCCAAGTATCCGAGGCGAAGTATCAGGTTCCTGAATAAGTCAAGTTTTACGGGAACGGATTATTGGCCCATTGCCCAACCCCCAACCTGGAGAGCCAGTCTGGTTATTGTTCCCGATTAAAGGCGCGGGAAACTCACCCTCACCCTCCTTCGTTGGCAACATTCATGATCTGAAATGTCATGAAGGCTCCCGGTAATCACCCGATGTGCAATTGTAAAATTACATCTTCGGGGAGGTCGAAGGTAGGATTCAGTAGCAGAGCTGTAGATGTTGTTTCCAGCAAGCATTTCTCAGGATTTTAATTGCTTCTTCGGTAGCAAACACCCAATGACGCCCCCGTGGCCTATGCTATCATTTGAATGCCATTTAAGAGCAATACATTCTGTAAATTTGAACTGTACTTGATTATCGTATCGTGAGTTCCCGTTAATAAAAGCTTTTGATGCTTAAAATATAGGTAAATTGGGAAAATTTTACCGTGCTTGCCCGTAGTAAAATTTCAAATGTTTTACTTTGGCTATGTAGACAAAGCATAAGATGTATATATGAGTGGCTTTTTTCCAAAAAGCGAGAATTTTTCGGCAGAGTCGATGGTTTGAAGGTTTTTACTCTCAGCGCCTGCCCTAGCTACAGGGTTCGCAACATTCCCAGTAAAAGCAACACCGACTTACAATTTAATAACACCAACATGTTCTGAAAGTTTTATATTGATTTGATAGCTCTGTCAAAATTTATCGTAATTTAAAAATTTTCAAATTTTTTCGATCTCTTTTTAGGCACCTAGCGCACACACGGGGTTAAAAACTTCCAAACCATTATTTGATTCACATTTAAAACACGTTCAAAATTCATTTCATTAACTTAATTTTTGCAAAAATTATTTGTGGACGGAATAAGTACATTAAAAATATCACTAAAATGACCGCCGCCGCCAAAGAGTTAAAGATAGTTGACATTTAGAGAAACTTGGACCTATTCTGCATATAAACCAATGTATCCTGAAAGTTTTAGCTCAATCAGATGGCGGGTTCCTGAGAAATAGTCACTGAATTTTTTTGATGATGATATATATATTTATATATATATATATATATATATATATATATATATATATATATATATATATATATATATATATATATATATATACTGTGAGCGTCAAAAGTGAGTGCACACCTTTCAAATCTGATTTTGAGCTTCAATAAAAAAAAAATTACCGATTGAAAAATATTTCTGATTGAGTTATATCAAACCTTTATTTGTTAAAAACTTTATACAAAAATATCAATTCCATATATTATATAACAGAAAATTTACAGAGGAACAAAAACAAAAAGTCAATAAAATATGAATCAAAAGTAAGTGCACACTTGTTAAAACGTTGCTAGATTCTAGCTGTAAACAAAGTCACGGATCTTTAACTATAACGGAATACAACTTCAATTTAATTTCTAGGAAACAGCAATCGCAAAAATTCTTGGTAAAGTCATTTTTGAAGGAGTTAGTTTGATTTAAAACGTACTAGAAAAAAGGTGTGAAAATGAGGAAAGAAATTGAGCCATAAACACGAAAAATTATAGTGAATTTGAATTGTGAAGGTTAAAGTTTACGGGAAATTTGAAACATGGTAAAAAGACCACACAGTGCAGCTAAAAAAATTATTGACAAAGACAATAAATTCAAAATATCGGACAATTTTAAAAGATTTGGACGGCCAGGGAAATTAAATAGAAAAGAAATAAGGTATATAGTGAAAGAAGTTCACGTTGATCCACGTTCAAGTGCAGCAAAAATAGCTGAAAACTATTTCGCGACACATAATCAATCCGTTTCAGCCTCCACCGTTCGAAGAATATTGAATGAACATGGGGTATATGACAGAGCACGACGAAGGAATTTTTTATTTCTAAAGCGAATAAGAAAAAACGCAAAAATTATGCTAAAACATATAAAAAAGGTACTTATAATTTTTAGAAAAACGTTTTATTCTCTGATGAGAGTAAATTTTAAATATTTGGCGGGCATACAAATAAAAAACTTTGGCGAACTAAAAATATTGAGTTCCATGAAAAAAATGTTTCCGGCACAGTGAAGCATGGCGGAGGATCTGTTATTGTTTGGGGGTGTATGGCAGCATCGGGAGTTGGAAACCTTGAATTTATTGATAGTACAATAGATAAGCAAGGCTATCTCAATATTTTGCAGCGAAATATGGCTGACAGTGTTGCGAAATTGGACTTGCCTAGGACGTGGATCTTCCAACAAGATAACGATCTTGAGCACACTTCCTATTTAGTAAGGTTGTGGTTGCTTTATAGAACTCCCAAGGTATTGGATCATCCCCCCAATCCCCAGACCTCAGCCCCATTGAGCATTTGTGGGAATATTTCGATAGGAAAATTCGGCATCGTCTAATCACAAGCAAGGAAAGTTTGAAAAAGGCTTGTAAGGAAGAATGGGATAATATACCATCAGAATTTACCAGAAAATTAGTAGAATCCATGCCTAGAAGACTGAAAGCTGTTTTAAAGGCAAAGGATAGTCAAACCAAATACTAATTTTTCTTAAAATCGTTATATGAATTTTTATTATATGAAGTGTGCACTTACTTTTGACTCGTATTTCATAGACTTTTTGTTTTCGTTGCTCTGTAAATTTTTTGTTAGTGAATATATGGAACTGATTTTTTAGTATATTGTTTTAAACAAATAAAGATTTAATATTCCTCAATAAGAAATATTTTTCAATCGGTATTTTATTTTTTATTGAAGCTCAAAAATAAATTTGGAAGGTGTGCACTCACTTTTGATGCTCATAGTATATATATGTGTATATGGAAATATGAGTTTTTGGCCAAATTGATTTAGTACTAATGTTCTTCGAATATTAGTAAAAATCTCGTTTTTGACTGCTCAATCTTATTGCGAAACTTACATTGTTTTACATAATAGGCTTAAGAGTTTTTTATTGAAAATTCTCAATCCATAATATCCTTTGTAACTTCCATTTGGCCTGCAAGTCGTCATTGATTCATATGGCTGACTTTGCCTTAACCTTCTGAATATTGAACAAAACACTACTTTATTTACGAGCCCAGCATTGAAAACTAATATCCACTTTACAGCAAAAAAAAATTTTGCTAAACCCATAAGATTCTCAGCACCTGAGAGGTTAAGGGGTTAGTCCACTGTTAAACTGCTCAAAATGAACTTTTTTTTTAAACAGCTACCAACAAAAAACTATTCAAGATATCTATTTGAAATTTTACATACATCTTTACTAAAGTTAGGAGTTAACATTTTCATTAGAAAAAATTGTTAGAAAACAAAATGGCGGCCACCCCAATGAATCGCCGCAGCACCGCCGAAAAAAAAAGCAAATTGCGCCTCGTAAATTCCTGGACAAAATAAGCGACTGTGAGCAAACTACCAAAAAGATTTTATTAGTTTTGAGTATAAAGGACTGCACGGGCCTAAATTTAGAACAAAAAAATTTTTTTGACGATCTGGGAAACATTTTATTGAAAAAAAAAATTTTTTTTATTAAGTTTTTTGATTCAAAAGTATACCACATTTTTTTTTAATCGCTTTAGGGCTCTAAAGTTAGGCCCGTGCAGTCCTTTATACTCAAGACTAATGAAATATTTTTGATAATTTGTTCACAGATGCTTATTTTGTCCAGGAATTTACGAGGCGCAATTTGATTTTTTTTCGGCGGTGCTGCGGCGATCCATTGGGGCGGCCGCCAGTTTGTTTTCTAATATTTTTTGCCAACGAAAATGTTAACTCTTAACTTCAATAAAGATGCATGTAAAATTTCAAATCGATATCTTGAATAGTTTTTTTTTTGGTAGCTGTTTAAAAAAAAAGTTCATTTGGAGCAGTTTAACAGTGGACTAACCCCTTAAATCACCAAAAGAAATTGCACAATGCCGCCTTCTGTGCTCCACAAATTTCATCCGGTTCCATTTATCTTCATCATTTCAACTGCCATATGCTCCAATTCAATGCTGATTGGTTTTTCCGAATTGCCATTATCAGATTGCAGGACCCATGAATGTATGACTACTATTAGGAAGCATGGATTGAAAAACCTAATTCCAAGTAATGGTTTATTTCAACAATGTGGTGGAGATGATTCGAGATAAATGACTTCTGTGTGTCAATATGTTGGGATGTTTCCAATTGTGTCTAGTCTCTCATGAAAATGACTTGTATTTGTAAGTTTGTAAATTTATGCTTGCCTACGCATGTAAGCCAAATCTGTCGTATTAGCTTTAAGGCATACAAATTATTAACACACTGTCTATCACTGGAAGTTCAGATAAAATGCTTGATCTATTTACTATTTCATTGATGAAATCACTAAGTACCTTGTCGCCTCGTTTCCATCCATGTCTACGTCAACAACATACCCACCAAATTGACTTTCATCAAAGTTACGTATTATATGCCACGAGTCCTTATTATGAAAGAAAGTAATTTTCCGCGCCATTTCTGGTATATCAATATAATCTATTTCAACACGGATTTATCCTTAGTATTTTTGAGAGTGTTTTCTTAGAAAATGGTGGGATCATTCCTTTCTTAACGGCGGTTAAAGGTGATGAAGTATTTGAAATGCTGTTAAAATGAGAAGAAAGCTGAGAGTTCGGTACACCTGTTGATTTTCGGTGAATACAAAAATTATGATAAGGGATTTGAGTTGGGTTTGAAAATATTTTCGTGCTCGGTAATGCAGGTTTAGTTGAATGTTAATACCGATTTCAAAGATGACTGAACCTTCAAATATAAACTGTTGCTTGAAAAAAAACGTTGAACAAAACGGAGTGTGATGATTATGTTTCATATATTAATCATTTTGCTTTGAGATAACTAGCCAGTTTTTATCAATTGAAAATAGTACTTTTTCACGTTGTTTGGACAGCCAGAGTATTTTATTTTAAAAAATCATTGTTCTACCCTTAATATATTTTGCAGCTAATATATTTATATTAAAAACATTTCTCAGCATTATTATATTGACAGCAGATAGCATTCTTCAAATTTTATATATTGACAGGCGTGTGGTGATTTTGTCTGTTACAATATTATATTAGTTGGCCAATATTAAAAATTAGCATGGCAATAAGTTATATTAACGTCTTACAATACTATATTGGTATAAGGGACAGCACAAAGTTTTCGGTTTTCACAAGCGGTTCCCCATCTAAGTACTAACCGCATTCAACACTGCCTAACTTCGGTAATCGGATGAAAACCGGTTATCCCAGTGTGGTATTGCCGTATTAATATTAATTTCCTAACATACAATTTCACCACCCTTGGTTCAAACATTTATATTGGCATAGTAATATATTTTTGTTAAGATGTTAAAACATTTTGTCGAAATATGTTTACAGATGTTCTTAACATAAAAAGTTAACAGCCTTAATATATAAAGCTAAACTGCAAATACAATATTGTAACTTCCTAGCACAAAATATTGAGCTGTTAAAATTACGTATTAGTGGTAATGCTGTTACTATAACAATATTAAGATGTTAATATATTTATTTCGGTCATTTCTCAGCGTGTAATAAAAACAATGAGAATCTTAGAGCAAAGATCATAAATTTCTCACGAAAATATTGTTGTTAGTAAGTAAATATGCACACGTTTACTACTGGTTAAGGTTACCTAGTGTGAATTCTTGTAATGATTATGACCATTGCATTTTTTTTCTATGATGAGATCCATCCAAAAACTTTATATTCGAAATTCATGTGGAACTAATAGTCCTATAGATATGAAGCTGGAAAAATTTTAATGCATACAACATTTGTGCATAGTGATGTATAAAAATGATAAAGACATCCAAATGGATCATATCTCACGATCATATCTCGAGAACTATTGGTCCCACTTGAATTGCGAATATGAGAATTTCGAGTAAATTTTCTTGGTGAACGAATTCTTTCCTAATAATAAATTCACAAGAAACCGAACTATTCGTTATAGTTAGTATTTTTTAGGGAAGCTGAGTTTCGAGACTTGGATTCAAATAATTTTTTCTGAACACGATTATGTAAATTTTTTTCCATAAAATTACCGTATAAAAGGAGTTTTAGCATAACATGACAGATAAAAAATTAGTATTTATATTATAACTGCTATTTTATTTCCAAATCAAAAGCACATTGTATTGAACCTATCAAAAATTGTTTAAGTCTCTTAAATTCTGACATTTGTGTGTTCTTTCTGTCCCTACAACTTTTAACGCAGTCATAACATAAATCAGCTTTGGTATATTTTTGGCAGTGGTTGTAGCAAAGGTTTACCAGCAGCAGACATCTTCTTCCTGTTTGTACTAAAAGATGCCATCAAATTTTCATACTCTTTGTATCCTATAATGAAATAACAAGCGTTTTACTCTCCTGAATTCAGAAACGAACGTGTATGCGGAAATGCGAGCGGTAGCGCTGGAAATCAATCAGCCCTATTTCATTTGATGCAGTCCTCTTAGCAAAGTGGTATATAGCCTGCGACATAGATTGCTCGTAAAAAGAAGCACATTTGCTTGAACATGCATTTAAAATCTACATTCCCAGCAATTTTTCTGAACAAATTTTTTTTTGGTTTACCCACTCTTTTAAAACAACAGCATCCATAAAGTCAATTATATTACCCTGGAGATTACTTTGATCAATCGTCTGAAATGTTATACTTTCTTGAGTCCTGTTTTATTTCTTTATATAAGCAGCTGCTCCGAATTCTTTTGTTTGAATTCTTGGTTTTCCTTTCTCCAGATAATGCTCTTCTCTTTCACTCTCCCAAGATCTTAGTTTTGCATTTGTTCCGAAAAAGATTGGAATTTGACACAAATTCTAGGAAAATTCAATAAGCAACGTTTATCATTTGACAAAAGACATTTATAATCTCAATTCACCAGTGAGGTAAAAAAATATTTGTTGACTTGGTGATTTGTTATTGCTGGCGTGCCTAAAAATAAAATAAAATACAAAAAATGTGCATTCAAATGGATTTGCTTCCCTCATTTAACTCGTACACACTTCAGAGCTAAATTAATAATGCATTGGTTCGATTTGGGAACGTTCGCCGGCAAAATCTGCCAATGGATTACGAAGAATAAAAATATTATAATAAAGTCTTCCCACGACAAGTCTCGCACGAGTCTAGGGATTGAAGCTGGTAGTGAGCTTCATCACAAATTTACATTCAATGTGAATACGAGTGTGGAGTGATTAATTTCACGACTAATTTTACCCCTGACTAATTCAGGAACTCATTCTGAGCTAGGTGCACTCAAAGCTTGGTGCTTGTCCGAACCTGGATTCGAATCGAACTATAGATCCCACAAACAAGAAGCCAGTGCTCTACCCTCTAACTATTCTCACGAAGAATGACAAGATTTATGTATAGGTACGATGTAAAAAAAAAGGTAGTGAAAAAAGTATTTCATGATTAGTTAATTTATCAATAAATTATTAAATAATTTACAAATATAGTCACAGGCGCTAAAGAGTTTCCAAGTATTTGGGTTGACAAACGTTATGGCAAACGTTTTGTTGGTTGTATTGTAAAGAAAATTATTCTATCGCTGAAATAGCATGAAAATCGGAATGAGAAACTGAATTTTGGTATTTTAAAAGCTTGCGATATGAAAAAATGAATATTTTTGATGAGTTCGAGGATGCATTCCTGTAAGGCTGAAGGAATGCAATCGAATTTTCAAAAACAGAAAAAGAAATTTAAGTTAAATAGAAATGGAAAGAAGCTACAGTTAAGTTATGGAAAAAGTTAGAGCTGACAGTTGTAAACGATAAAACTAGCTAACTATTAGCATAAGTGCTGAAAACTTTTTTTTATAAGAGGTGCATAGTATTGGAAAAATAATAATTGAGTATTGGTAATGAATGGGAATATGCAAACAAAAAGTAATTATATAGGCTAGAGGCGTTTTATAAGAAAATATAAATCAAAAGTTTCAGTGATAGCCGAATAAATGAAAAACTCTAATGCATCACAGAGGTTAGGAATACTGTTTTCAAAAAAATTGTCTTTGTGTGACTAAAACAACATGTGCAATAGAGTTTTATTTATTTATTTAGAATCCATTTCACAGATACACATCCAATTATAAAATGGAAAAGAAAGATATATACATAAAAACAAAAATAAAAAAAGGTGTATGCATGAAAATGCAATAATTCAAATACGATAATAAACGAAAATATTACAACAAAGTAGATTAAGAAATAGAAACAGAAAAATAATATCAATAGTAGAACAATAAAAGTGAAAATGAGTAAATAGTAAGTAATCCTCAAATAAGGTAACAAATATGAAAAAAAAAAATTGAAACATAATTGCTGAAGTTTTAAACATAAATGAAACATAATTGCTGAAACAATTGCTAAAGTATAGTGTCACCTCAATCATTTCTCCAACGAAAATTTGTGGTACTTGCACCTGAGTCAAGAATATACCATTTCTGTTTCAAGTCAAGGTCAACTCACTCTGTGGATTTAAATCCGATGAGAGTATTATTAGGACAAAAAGAATTTTATAGCTACCGCCCGTGAAATTAAAACATTTGGTGTATGACATATGTGACACAATAAGATCATTGTAACTATCTACATGTTCATTATAATTTGCAAATTTCTCTAAAAGAAAAATCTTGGTAAAATCAACAATTTTCCTTAGTTGTTTTTGCGTCAACTACGGGCTATAGTTAAAACAACCATAAAAAAATAGTTGATTACTTTTATGCACCATGACGCGTGGTTGATAAACAACGTCCGTGGTGCAAAAAAAGTAAGCAACCACAAACAATGGTATTCCAACAATGTACATAGTACGAAATAACTATAGCCCAATTTGGTGTGTTCTGGCAGGGTAAGCTCTAGAAACGTACAACCCGGGCATTTGTCCGGGGCGGTAAACGTAAAGGGTTTAATAAAATCCTACTGTTTTGCCAAAAGACTAAAAAAAAGCTAGGTCAGAGCATATACACTATATTTGCTCACTGCTTCGGCGCTGCACTGCATCGCAATGCGTGTCCTTTACATGCATACATTCATTGCACAAAAGGCGTCATACAGCGTAATATAAAGGCTTCACAGCATAACATGAATATGAATTATATCGAACAGCAAACCGAACACAATTTTGCCATGTAGCATATGAAACTTCTATGATAGAATAGGAGTATGAGTATGAGGAGTATGAAAAATCAACTGTTTTCCTTAGTTGTTTTTGCATCAACTAGGGCTATAGTTAAAACAACCATAAGAAAATTGTTGATTACTTTTATGCACCATGATGCGTGGTTGATAAACAAAAAAAAAATTTCATTCGGAGCATGAAAAACGTCCAAATGTTGAAACCATTCTACTTTGCGTAGAATAATTCCAAAGACGTTGCTCACTGAATTACGTTTGTTAAAATCAACTATTGCAAAGTAGTTTAAGTACCATAAAAACTGTTGATAATTCGAAACGTTGAAGTTTTCAGTGAATTGATGAATATTTTTCTATTGATCAACTATTTTTCGTGGTTATGAAACAATTAAAACAGTTGATTTCATGAACGTTGCGATATTTTTTGTACAACCAGAACCAACTACTTTTATATCGTTAAATTAACTATATTAACATAGTAAAAATAACTATTTTCCGTAGTTCGTTTAACGATTTTGAATGAATCGTTGCAATACTATTAAAAATAGTTGAACCAACCAAGAGTTTTTCTTTCAGTGCATGATAGCAGCTCTTCATAAAAAAATGTAAATCATTTGCTGGCAGCTCCAACCTAATTTCACAACTAAATTTCCACCAAACGTGGTTTATACCAAGGTTCATTTACAGTGCGAATTTAATTAAAATCTGATGACTTAATGAAAAGTTATAGGGCAAAAAGGTCAGTGATTTTCCAAGATGGCACCCATGCCATAGAACTGCTTATATTTCCAAACCACGTCGATCAAACTGAGGACTAGATTAGTACAATCTGTGAAATCTGACTATTGGATCGTCAGTCTACGAGAACACAAATTTCATGTGCCGAAAATAGAGGTGTTTCAATGAAGTGCTACTGTTCTTGTGCAAAGCAAAAATTCGAATATTTCAATTCAATTTTGCAAAGAAACCCTGAAGTTTCTCGAAAATATGCATTTTTTTTCTAAAGAAAAATTTCGAAAGAGTCATTGATAGAAAAATTTCGAAGGAGTCATTGATTTGAAGATTTTCTCTTTCGGTACTAGGTACCTACTGCAGCTGCAGGTTTGCTTGAACATTTATATTAAATTACATACGCATATTAAATGTACCCATCATCGCTTTCTACAAATTTTGTGATGATTAGGCCAATAGCACACACGGCGGTTCGACCGAAGCGTTTCCCAAGAGGAAAACTGAGTCGGTATATTCGTTCATTATTTAAGAATTGTGATGACACACACCGCGATTTGGGCCGCCTCTCGGTTTTTGCAGTCGAGTCGGTAGTCGAGAGAAATGACAAACCGACTCATTTTTATTTCATAGCTGCGAAATCCGATTGAGCTGAAATTTTTCAGGATGCATTGATGAATGCATGGGATAAACAATTCTGAAAACCACTGTGTGTATCAGCCTCGAGAAAAACCGTCGCGTTAAACGCTTCGATTGAACAGCCGTGTGTTTCATTGGCTTTAGGTGATTCTCTCTGAAGTTATCGTTTGGGATCACATGCTTTTTCTTATTTCTCTTATAAGCTTGCTGTTCATGCTTAAAAGCGATTTTTGTACAGTGATCTTTTATTATAACAGCTGCGCACTTTTTCTGAGCTTTGAACGCAGTTAAAAGGACATTAATGACTATTTTTTCTTCAATTGAATTAATATTCAAAGGCACTAAATCGGACTTATGTTCAAATATAAAGTTTCTATGGTTTTTGTTTTTGGCTGGAGTTATACTGTCGCTTCCAAAATTTTACAAATACGTGTTTATCCTGTTAGAATGCGGTTTACTTTATGCTTTTAATTTTCATCATAGCACATTATACTGATACTAATCAAAGAACGATCTAGACTACCACATAACCCACAACGAAATCGCAACACACTAAAACATCTTTGTTCTAGCAATTTTCTTTGAAATTCGTAATCAATTAGATTGATTTATTAGATTTAATTCGTGATTAATTCACAGAACAAAACGTGAGTTTTATTTTGCTTTTTCATAACCATTTTTTTATTGGGAGATTTTTTGGATAAAAATATATTACTACTGGTTTTATTAAGCACTTTAACCATTTTTCAATCCTTACAAATTGAATGGTATTAATTAATATATGTGCATGTGCATCGCACTCAGTACTTGCGAGTACTTTATCGCACTTGACACAGAGTGTGCCAAGTCTGCAAATGGACGTGGTGTGTCCAAAGCATTGGCAGTTGAAGCATTGCATTAAGCTCGTTTTTTCTAAGCTGTTCCACTGGATCCGCTGATGCAATAAGAAATTGATGCTTAGGACAACCTTCGCATCAATTCCATGTGCAATTTGGACGATAACCATCTTTAGCTTCTTAGCCTCCTTCCGTGAATGGACAGTTGAAAAACGCCTCACTACGTGTGTGTAGTCAGTTGCAGCCACTGGGTTTGTGACTCACATGTTACCTAAATGTTTTACAGACTGACGTTCGAGTGAGTGAAGAGGCAATCCGCCGTGAAACAAAATGTTCTTTGACTAGATTGCACGTGTGCGTGTACTTGTTTTTTGGAATCAGCTTATTGCTAACAGACACTGTGGTAGGTATTTAAAGGAAATAATATACCTAGTCAATCGGGCATTGCTATCTATTTTCCGCGATCAGTAGGATAATGTCGTAATTAATATCGCAAATCACTCGCTTTCCGCGCTTATTAATAGTATGCACGCTCTGCCTGAACCATATCCGAGACAAAGTGACGAGTGATACAGATCATTTCTTACGAGCTAAAACTTTTTCGCCACTAAACTGGAGTATATAATACCTCTAAACCTCAAAGCCTAAAATAAGTAACATTCTCTTGTTTAGTTAAACCTGGGGTGTGTTCAATGTGCATGCTATAGCAGCTATTAGCTGCTATTTTAGCAGCTCTGGCTGTCCAATGTCACGAAATAGCTACTTTCTGATGCTTGCTATTTGACAGTCGGGCTGTCCAAGATTCCGGCATAGCTGTTAAGGTAGCAGCTATTTGCTGCTCGCAGTCTGGAGGATGGCAAGAAAGTAGCTAAGGCAAAATGGCCGTGCGTACACAGCTGACATGCAGTTAAAACGTCATTTTCAATTGGAAATTGAAATGAAAAGAAGTTTTTGCACTTTTGTGACACAGGAGATGAGGAATAAATTTGAAAATAGTGACATCATAAACTAAAAACGGGCTTGTAAACACTTAAACTCAACTCGAGTTTTAAGTTGGCTTGTACACAGCGCAGCTCATCTTGAGTTTTCAGAAGACGGGCATGAAGCGTAAAAGGCCGGGTGCACTAATTCCTGTATTATCAAATTTTCAACGATTATTTTTTACTCTTTTTCTCATATATGGCGTCAAAAGCCGGAAATAAGTGATACGTTTTAAATATGTTAGGAAAATTTTAATGGATTGTGCTGCTGTATGTTGAAAACTCTTAAATTTCATAGAGTTTCCAAAGTGCAATGGAAGTATTGAACTGAGCCACGAAAATGCAAAAATTACAATAAAAAAAATTCAAACAAAATTATTTTTGAATTTCCTGTGTAAAGGCTGCCCTTCGTAGCAGCTCTTGGCTGTCCAATATCCATAGCTGCTTCACCTAGCTAGTGCAAATTTTGACACTTGCTAAAGTGATGCTATGCTATGCTTTTGGAGCAGCTATAGCATGCACATTGAATACACCCCTGGACAACAATTCACCTAGTGCACGGTATAGTCAAAAATAAAATTCGAAAGTTACGACACATAGAATATGTACAAAGAGACATAACATTTGCCGAAGTTAATAATAATACTTTTAATTCACAGATAATTTAATTTAAATAATCAAATTACTATGCTCACTTAAGCACGGTATAGTTCACCACCTTATATTTTATACATATCAGGAAATAGGCAACAGATGCTTATGTACGAAATACCACTTTCGTATGGAATTTATTGCATTTTCATTTAAATTTAACCTTTATATCCATTTGCCAGAAAATTTTGTAGAAATCTTTCACCAGATTCAGTCCTTACAAAGTCTATTCAAGACAATTTTCTGCTTGTTGTCGATGAATACGTACGTACAGGCGAATAGACTCGCCTGTACGTACGTATTCATCGACAAGAGATTTAGCTACCCAAATCCATTAGATGCGACCGTAATTTATCTAAATGGTTCAATTAGGTAAGATACTAAGTAATTCTACTCGCGTTCGTTTTCAAGCGATCGAAGCTAATTTTTCGCAATCCTAGAGAAATTTCGTTTGAATAGTTTAGTATTTCACGTTACGAAGAAATATCAAATTAGCCGACCCAGACCGTATTTCTACGTGTATATACATTAGTACATCATAAACTGTTGTAGTTTATTTGATCTTTCATTAAATAGATTCTGAAAACGAGCCCGAGTCAATGCTTTAGTATTAGTCATATGAGAATACCAATTTGAGAATCATATGGAAGAGCGGATAAAGTGGTTAGCGTGCGGGTTCAAATAGAAAATTATATTGCAAAAGCATGGAATCTTCAAATTTTGTGAATCAAGTCATTACGTTGGAAGGCGGAAGTTTATGAAATTATGAAACGGGTAATCAACGGGCTTCGGGTATTAGAGTTAAAAATGTAGGCAAAGACTGAAATCATAATGGAAGCACCACACAAATGACTTAGATCCAAATAATTGCCCACAAACAATCAGTTGTATTTTTTATTTAACATAGCGGACTTTGAATTCAGAATGCTCTACGTCAATTTTGCTATTTTATATATGTACGTATGTGTGAAATATTTTGTGGGACATCTTAATTTGAATAAATTAACAGTTAATTTTTGATCACAATTTGTATGGCTTCGTACTTGTTCATTCGGGTTTTAAGTGCATAAAAATATTTTAAGTAGTCAGGATTTAATGGGAATGAATGCCAGCTTATTAAACTAAAAATACATAGGTAACACAGTACTCATAACTTCTTAGTATATGTGTATATCTACCAATCTTTACACCCAGAATCTCTAATCATTATTCTTCACCAAAATGGAATAAAAGTTTACACAGTTTACACATCGAATCGAAATGTAAAACAAATAGCTCCATTGCCACAACAAAATGATAAATCTGTCGCAAGACAAGATAACAAATAAAGAAGCTAATTTGAAAGTGTCCTTTTTGTGTCCTACTCAGAAAACAACGGTGAACAGATTAGAATATTATAGAACCAATTGTTTTTACAACCAACTCCTACAAAGTTTCTGATATATTATGCAAACAAGTTTTCACGCATATTTTCTCGTCCTTTCTAGGTCTACGCAAAGTCGCAACAGATTTTAGAAGGCATTTCATGAGAATTTCGTATAAAACATATGACAATATTCAACCCACACCACGGACGATATTCACGTCAACTTTTCTCATATGTGGTTCCACAAAAACTCGAGCAGAATAAAACAAAATATATTTTCCAACTTTTAATGAGATGTTAAGATACTTTCACACCCAACAAAATGGCGCTGAAGAAACATGAATATAGATTTGAGTATGTTGAGAAACGCAGTAGCAACAATTTTATTTCTTCTGACTTGTGATTTGATTCGAAAAGCAAAATAACATTAATCAGAAGAAAATGAATAGATTCTTGTCAACATCTTTGTCTGGCCTAAGGATTCGTATTCGTAGCGCCCGGCTTTATTAATGTCCAGTCATTTGAGCAATTTAGATAACAACCATCGATTATTTCGTTTCTTCGAGAAGAAAGGTTTCGAAAAGGATTGTTTTCTGCTTTCCTGACAGCATTTGACTCGAATGATTGCGTTTTCAAAGTGCAAAAGATATTGATGTTTCAATCCTTGGACATAATTGGAAATCATCCAGTGAAAAGTTTAAAAAATGATTTGACTTCAATTCTGGTTATTTTACGAATTTGGATTTGAATTTTTGAAGACTGGATTTTTGTTTATGCGAGAGCAACGATTCAAGATACGGTATTTGTTTAGTATAATGTGTTAAGATTGCTTGATTTTGAATACCTTGATGGAAACTCAACTTAATTTATTTCATCACCATGAAAGGTGTTAAACTAAATACATGTAAATGAATACCAAACAAGTCAAGCTATAAAGCACAAACGAATAAATAAGTAAAACAAATAAATAAATAGTAGCCAAATAACATGTTTACATCCAGTTTAAAAATTATGGCGCACAAATGGCTCGAAGAATTTGAAGAATCATTTGGAATTGCTAAAGCCGTTAAAAATCTTGTTGTATTCGCTTCTCGGCTCATCAGCTGCATATGCAGTGGAATATGGATATTTATGTGGATATTATTGTGCAGTTCTCTCAATGCGAAAAATAAAGAATGTTTTTGTGTGGACTCGAGTTTGCCACCGAGAGATCTCAAAGAATGGCCTCCAAATAATAAAAGCCTATTCGAGGAGAAGGCGTACGAATGCAGTGTAAGACCATTTTGTGACCCACAAGTTTTTTAATTCCCTAGCAAAGCGTTTAATAAAGCCTAGTTGTTAGCTCCCATTGGAAAGGATTTTTCCATGGTTAAAGGTGGAGAGAAGTTTTTCGTCCAAGACAACATTGAGGTCAACTTGAATTAATCACTTTTGAATTAATCAACGTGAAGCAGATTTTGTAAGTTTTTGGCTATGGCGCTAACACATGATTGCCAGCACGACAATTTTGAAAATATTGCACCAACAGATGCTTCTTTTTTGTATTCAAAAGCAAAGCATTTACAATAAACAACCGATGTTTAAATTTTCCGAGTTTTGTAAATTTTTCGGATGGCAGCCGCAGACATAGTTTAATCACTGAAACTTTTAAATATATCTTTGGATGAAAACGAAATCCAGAGGATAGGCTGATTAAGCTCGAGCATGTTATGAAAGACTTATTGCTGCTGCGTTGGAAAAACGTTGCCAGCAATGAGTATTTTCATCATTTGTCTTATAAGAAATGCTGTCAAAAAATGATATTTGTTATTTGAACAAGTAATGGTTGAGAAGATCCTTATGTAAGGTCACCTTATTTAGCTTAAAATTATAAATAGAGTATTAAAAGTTTGGATTATTGCTGCCAGTTTAAAACACTATACACTTTTTGGCGCTAAGTGGAAGTTACCATTTCCTGCAACATGAATGAAGTGCGTCCAAATCTAAGTGCAAACTTTGGTGATTTCTCGAAGAATTCCCAGAGATTATAATATCATCAGCAAAGCAAAATGTGTTGTTTTCGACATAAAATTGTATATCCGCAACGTATATAAGAAAAAATAAAGGGCCTTAAATCGATCCTTGCGGCACTCCACTCGTGGCTGTTTTAAAGGATGGAAAACTGGAGCCCACTCGCACGCTAATCTTCCTGTCGAACAGATAGCGATGAATCCATATAAGTAAATTGCTTCGAATTCCGTTGTAGTTGAGCTTACACAGCTGCCTTTGGTTAGGAGCTCTGTCGAATGCATGAGAGAAATCTAAGCATATGACGTCTGTACGTATTCGGTTGTCAGTTGCGCTAGTGCAGTTATTTACGTAGGCAAGTGAATTTGTCATAGTAAAGCGTCTGTTGACATTATATATTGTGAAGAGACGCTCTACTATGACAAAATCACTTGGCTATATAAATAACGGTGTAATGGAATAATTTTCTTTGTTAAAGAAAATCAAATATTTTGTCACACATAAAAGACTCCATGGTTTTTTATACAATCGGGGTAAGACTGATGGGGCCATATTTGCTTGCTTGGAGCTTACCTCCTGGTTTGAAAATCGAAGTTACGGTAGCTGTTTCGCAAATTGCAGAAGTTTGTTCCGATGAAATAACAATTAAAGATTTCCAAATATGGATCATAAATATAATTGAGTCCTAGCTAAAGAAAATTAGATGTCGATCCCACCACACCAGGCGCAGAGTTGTTTTTAATCATTTTGAGTTTTTCAAAGACAGCTTTCAATGAAAAATCAACGTTATCTAGTACATCCTGAATTCTCTCTATGTCAATATGTCGATGACAATGTCAAATCTTCTTCAGTGAAGATTGCAGAAAAAGCGACTGTTTGCTAATGCAACAATATAACACACCAAAATCAAATTTGTTGATGAATGCACCAATAAAACACACCGATTTACTCTTTCGAATACATTTAATTTGACTAAACTTAGAAAACAATTTAACGTTATTGATTAACGAGTTCAATTCAACGACTATAACGAACTACAAATGAATTTTAACACCATGTGTTTTAGTTCTAAGTTCAAGAGTGAACATTACAGTTAATATTAACACTCTTTCCTAATATCACTTTTAGAGCCGTTTCACACGAGACACTCGGTGTCCGGCCACTGAATCCTCAGCCACTATTTTTGTATAGAATTGTGGCCCGGACACTGTGGCTCTGTGTGTATGCTCTCATTTATTTCTATGCCCCCGCAGTGGCTAGAGACACAGTGGCCGGACACCGAGTGTCTCGTGTGAAACGGGCCTTAGACTACTATGAACTTTTTTGGAAAACAACAATTTCTATTGGAACACATCCTTAATATTTTACATCTCCTCAGCTGACTGCGTGCTTCACCAAGTCTAGACAAGATCCAGGTAAGACTTTGATACATCCACACCATCCATTTAATAATTTTTTTTCTCGTTTCTACCTTGTTAGCAAACAGCGAATAGAAACTCATCAGTGGTTTGCAAATCATTTAAGCATCGTTCACTACTAGTCCTCGTCAGCAAAGGAATAGCTATTTCGGATGTCAAGTTGACGTGGATGCATTTATATTATTTCTAACTATCTTTCGAAGTTGCTAAATTATGTTCGTATTTTTCCTTGTCGAATATTTATATATTTTATTTATTGTTTTATTTTGTAGATTCGACATTTTTACTTTGAGCGTAGTGATCGTTTGTGCTTACTGAAAGAATGCTCTCACAATCTATGATTCAAGGTGCTTTGCCCTTGCTTCCAAGTTGTTCCTTCGTTGCGTAGACCCATTTGACAGGCCTTCTTTAGTTGTTCTCTTATCTTTTTTTGTCAGATGTGATTTATGTCTTCTCACCTTCGTCGTTACTCCTCAGAATAACTCAGGATACCACCAGTTTAATCCTCAGCTTAAAACAAAATTTTCTTATTAAGTTTTTAAACAATAGACATACAAATTCTGAATTATCCAAATTATTTATTATTTTTGTTAATTCGTAATTATTCTTCTGTTCTCTTTTGTTGATTACTTTGCCATCTGTTTTAATTTAATATATTGAATCAACCGTATAATTTGTAATATCGTTTAAAATACCGCGTTTTTGTGAGTTGAAGACAAGTTTCAGTATTTTCGTCTTCTTTTTAAATTATTCTGCTTTTGTAACTGGGCTCTAAGGCGGTCAGGCCCTAACCGAATAGGGGGAATAGCATGTAGTACATGCAAATATGCGCACGCCGTATCTATTCGGATTGGTGAAAGTGTAATCTTTAACCTTATTGCGGTGGCCACTGGTAACAATTCCCCCAGAAGGAAGGATTGGCTAATATGATCAGGCTAGTCCCTTGTAAGCAAGGTTGGTGAGAGGTATCCCTCCCGCCAAAAATTTTGTTTCTGCCGCAAGCTTGTGTAGCCACTAGTTGTATGCGCTGTGCAAACAGAGGCCTTGTCAGTAATCGGCAGAGGAGCATCCTTGCTTCTCTCCACAGGGGTGACACGGAGGCCTGGGAATGGGTCTGGGCTAATGACTGAGGAGAAAGTTAATCTGCGGGGTTCTGGATTTAACACTCCACTTTACCCGACTGTGGAACCTGGCGAACCGCAATTTACAGAGTAGCAAACTGTTAAACTAGGGGAGACACCTTGGTTGCCTCGGCAGCAAGGTTGTGAAAGCCTACGGAGCCCTCGGAAAGTTGTGGGGGAGTCTTAATCGCAATCCTAAGTTGGAGAAGAATAGATTATTCCTATGGGGGTGGAGTGTAGCAAAAAGCGAATGCTGGTGGTTGCATCGACTGTGGTCGAAGAACGCAACCTCGAACCTGAATCATAGATTAAACTGAATCCATGGATTAAAGTAAAGACAACGTTAAGAAAATCGAACTTCCCGCCAGTACTACTGGAGCGAAGTCACCAGAGAAGGACCCCTTTCAAAGGAATTCGAATTTAATGCGATCACCAACGACTCTTACAGAATGCCGCAAAAGATTTGGGCTCGTTGGGGAAGACACGGACCAAATGAGTAAAATAATACATCATGGAAGGAATTTCCAGGCCAAGATACCCACAAGAACAGACTGGAAGAAAAAGGGAGCTACTGTCGATGGTGGCATCTGGATTTACATGGTCGGGTCAAAGACGGACTGAGAAGTTGGCTCGGGTGTTTTAGAAGTACTTGCTATACGCCTATCAGTTGAGTTCATGGGCGGAACATCAACCACCGACGATTTGCGTCGACAGTAGGGCAGCCAATCACCTGATGCAAGTAAAAGCAGGAATTTGCTCAAGCTCAGCAGAAATCGCTCACAGGGTATTGCTTTACCGCATCTTATGCGAACAAAATGAAACTGACGCAATATTTCGGCCCTACATAAAAAATGCCTCAAGATTTTTAGTTCTCACCACTTTCAAGAGTTAGTAGAGGTGGCTAGTACCGTCACGTCAAAGCGGTTACTTAGTAGCTCTAACAAGCCAGTGGAGAGTGGTGAATAGGCTCAAACTGGCGGTCTTATGCTAGCCGCATAGCTGGCAACCCTCATTACAACCTAACCTATCCTAACTTGGCTCTAGCATGTTAAAGTGGATATTAAATAAATAATTAATATAGAAAGCAACATCAAAGTGAAGTCTGAACTCCAATAAGATTTCAAATCATCTTTGCCTGCTAGTATTTTTATATACATAGCTTTCTATTCCAATATAATATCAATATGCATCTAACTAATATAGAAAACATAAAGTTTGGTTTTAAAATTACTAAATAATTTATTGACATTTGTTTTCTTCAGTCTTGTGAACTTGTAATAAGTGAAACAAATTAATCAAATCAAAAGCATCAAGTATTTAAGTCATTAGCTCTAACTACCATAACGAGCGTATAATTGAACAACAAAGAGTGTTATTAAGGGGTTACCCCCACTTGTAACTTTCAAGTTTTTCGTTTTTTTTTTGTTGCATTTTTTTTAAGTATAACTATCTAAGAATACGTCCTTCAAATTTCAAGTCGATCCAAACATAATTAACCGAGATATGAGCGTTGAAAGAGAAGAAACTGTTGCTTATACAACCGTTACTTATGCTTATAAACGCGTTTTTCTCGAAATGACATCTTTGAAGTCGGTGACCAAAATTACTCGAAAACTACTGAGCCGATCTTTTTGAAACTTAGCAGGCTTATTTAATACATAAAAATGTAGTGTTTGATCGTTCGATTTATTTTTTTAATAAAAAATGGCCGTTTTATAGCAAAAAGACGACCATTTTTTTAAGTGAAATTCGAAATATTAACTTTGACTGTCCGCCATTTTGCGAAAAATGGATATTGTTTTAAATCCTTCGATCAAACACTAGTTTATACTGTTATTTAACTAAGTTAATCGCTATTTTTTGTTTCAGATGATCCACTTCGACACAATTTTGGTCACCGCAAAAGGTGAAAATTAAAATTCCATTGTTTTGACGGCCATTTGTAATTAAATCATGTAATATTTTTCAATAAAAAAATTACTGAAAGGTGTTCAAAGTATGTTCTTTAAGAAAATATAACAGTCATTTAAAAACATTTCGTAGTTTTATCAAAATAAATTCATGAAAATGACCTATTTTATTGCGCTACAAGTGGGGGTAACCCCTTAAGGTGAATGAAAGCTTTGGAGGAAAGTGGATTACACGATATTCATAAGTCAAAATTATTAATCGCAATACATGGAATTCAGTTGGCACTTCCACCATTTATCCCGCATAATAAGAACATCTTATTGAACTTTACTCGATGCTCGCCCACAGAAAATGGCATCGAATTTCGCTTGGGGGAACCAATATAATAGATTTCAATTCATCAATTTCATCACGCTCATCATTTTTTATTAGCTCATCCACGTTCATTAAGCAAGAATATATTGCACTAGATATATAATCATCCATCATTTGCAGAAGTAAGCGTCTTCTTCATGTGAGTACATCACCAGCTTAATTGTCTGGCAAATTCACATTAATAAGGTCATATACTCCCACACCATCCTGAATCGTAAATACTCTCGAAATTAATCATCGTTCTCACGTTCTAGCGTACAACTCTACACGTCTGGTGTAAAATTAAATTATCAAACAATGAGCTTCGTATATGCCTGGGCGTATAATGATCATCCTACTATTAAGGCAAACCTCAAATCTCAACTTCGCATTCGAACCGCAACTTGAGCTTTAATACTGACGAGGACGAGGATGACGACTACCGTTCAATGTGAATCCTTACCATCATCGTGCACGCATTAAATTACAAGCCAAATCGACTCATCTTTAATGATCGTCTATTCACTAGTGCTGACGGCAACGTTCCAATCGGAAGACTGTTCGATCAATTGACATCCCCTGTAGAAAAGGTTCACTAAAGGCTTCGTGTCCTAATTAGAAGTGTATTGCTCACCCAGTTTTCGCCGGATGTGAATGTAATGAAGCCTTTAAGACATAATTCATAAGGTAAAATTGTAACGTTTGAAGAGATACCGTTTCAATGCGCAGATACAATTTAGTGAATGTCATGCAATGGTTTCAATCAGTGATTAAAGTGAAAGGTTGGAATTTTGCTCCAGGACTTTAATACCAGTTTCTCATTCGTAAAAACTTCTGAGAAAAAATGTTTTTTGATTCGCAAATTGATAGGAAGCTGCAAAAGCTTTAATGAAAGATTCTCATGTACGCATAAATCACTTTGAAGACATTTTTCTAAAGCTTGCATTATTCGAATGAAGTTGAATAACGTAATAATTTGTACTGTACGTCATAACATTGCAAAACTGTGACATAATCAAGCCAGATTGTCCATACAAAAGCATTCTATTTTCTGGTTACTCGTGACCCATGCATTATCTGAAGCGAGATTAACAAGTTTTTGCTGAATAATATTGACTTGATCATTTTCGGTAACATGCCAGATTAACGAATTAATTGGTTTATAATGACGCAATGAAACAGCTTGAGATCAGATAGCCGATATTTTCAGAAGCGGCAACATACCCACAAAAAAACACACTTTAAGCTCAAGCTCTCCAGCAATACAGAACTTCTTTTCAAACTCGTTTATCAGAAACACTGACATTTAATTGATTAAGAGCGTTTTTACAAGCAAAAATTTCCCGAGGGTCATCCCGAAAAAAACGAAAAAAATCTTTTCTCATTTCATGATATACGCAATAGGCCATAATCTCATTGGAAAATCATTCTTCTGCAGAAGTTGAAGAATACTTAATTAAACATGACAAGTACGAAACAACTTTCGCAAAATCAAAACTTCTTTTTATCTTGTTGAGCTCCTTCAGTTGATTCCAACTTTTTTATCATTCAAGCCCGCATACCCGAAATTATGTGCTGCTGTGCACTTTCAATGGCTGTGGTTGCGGGTGCTAGTCGAAATTAACGAAAGTTTTACAAGCAAGAGGAGAACATTGACAAGAACACAGACACTTTCTGGCAGTGGGCGTCAGCCTTCTTAAAATCGATGGCAAGAAAATTGAGAGCATCAGCCTGAAATTGAGTTCAAAAGGATAACCAGACAGACAAATACGCGTTTATTAATACGCATTTCAAAAGAGGAGAGAAACTATTTTTGGGATTCTAGAATAACATTTGAACTTGTCATCTTTGACGAATGAATTCAATGTCCTGTGTGATGCGAAATGAAAGCCTTTGATGATTGAATGTCATTCCAGGTAGCTTAATCGCAGCAAGAAAACTTTCCGAAATTCGAGAATCTTGAGAGGATGATTCTTCTTAAATATTTCAAGATGAATCGATGTAAGTTCAGCTATGTTCATAACGAAATAGTTTTTAATTTCTTGTGGTAGTTGAAATGAAGCAAAGCAAGGATAACATATTGAGGTTAGAGGAGGTACATCTGTTATTTAATCTTGAATCATGTGGATACCCTTGTCAGCACTCTAACTATTTTTGCAATGAGCGCGACAAAAAACACTGAAACTGGCTTGCATATGTTGCACTGTAAAGTACACATATATTCAATTAGACGAAAACAAAGGAATTCTCGTGGAGTAATGAGAAGGTGCTAGTTACTCAAAGATATTAAATACACGTTAGCGGTAGTAAATTACACCCGTTGCTGTAGACACAATGAATAATAACTGAGCGTGCCACGTACGAACAGTCTTTATGCATATGTACGTCGTTGTCGACAGGATAGCTCTCCGTTGTCGAGGATGGTATTCCGGTACCCATGATACAATGAGAACAAGGTAATCCATTGCGCATGTCTATCTCTATCCCATTCGCACACTGGTGACAACAATGAGTGATTTGCCTTTAAGCCAATGTAAAATTGGGCAACTTCGAGGAGGGCGTTTGGGGTGTTAGTAGAGGGATATTTCGATTTTGATGATGGGGATTGAATGACTAGTATGTGCTTATAAATGTCCAAGAAAATCTCAATGAAAAAGCTGTTCTACAAAGCACAATGATGGAAAACCCAATAGCTTATTTTTCTCAAGAAAATGTTGAATGCACTCACTTTAACGAATCATTTAGAGTGTTTTTATGGGTACGATGCTAGTTGTATGTACGTGCGATGTTGGGTTGCAGATTCATGCAGCTCGATAGATGCAAACGGGCATAGATGGAAACGTGCATTGAAAAATTATGATGTACTTGATGTACTTGAATTATGTTCATTGCGGCTGTTGGTCAGCTGCAATTTGAAAATATTGGAACAGTTTGAAAAAATGTTGGTATTTTCTTATTAGCATCGCACATTTGGGAAATGCTTAATTGAAAAAGTTAAAAAACTTGTTGTTAAGATGCGGTTTCTTCCAGCCCGGTAGGGTATTAGATGTAAATATGGATTGAGAAATAATGCTGCAGTGAGATATATATGTATGTGCGTATGCATATAAGACATGGCAATGGGCTAATTGAGGATATAAGGTTGTTCAATTATGCGCAAAGTGCATACATATGATATAATTGTTGTTTAATAATTATGTTGATTGACGTTGTTTGTGAGGTGCATTTTCAAGATATCGGTAGAGTTTGAAAATAGATTTGTATTGTGTTATTATGTATGGAAATGCTTTATTGACATATAAACAAGCATTTGAATGGCCAGCGAAAGCGAGTTGATAGTGGCGAAAAAATTAATAAAGTAGATGTTAAGATGGGGATTCTTGCAGCCCGGTAGGGTAATAGATAAATCGGTACAGTTCCAAAATAGATATGTATTGTGTTATTAACACCGCACAGTTTGGAAATGCTTTGTTGAATTTGACCACCGAAAGGATGTTGATTGTGAGCGGGGAAATAATAAATTTGATGTTAAGAAGGTGATTTGTGTAACCGGAGAGGGTCATAGATGCAAATATCCATTTATAAATTATACTTCAGCGAGATATATGTGTATGTGCGTATGCATATATGATAATGCCGATGAGCTAATTGAAGATTTAAAGTTTTTGAATGCTGCGCAAAGTGTACTCGTATACATATGATTTAATTGATGTATAACAATTATGTTGATTTCGGTTTTTGGTGAGGTGGATTTCGAAGATATCGGTACAGTTTGAAAATATATATTTACATTGTGTTATTAACATCGCAGAGTATGTAAATGCTTTGTTGACATAGAAATAAGCATTTGAATGGCCAGCGAAAGGGAATTGATAGTGGGCGATAAAATAATAAATTTCATGTTAAGATGCGGATTAATGCAACCGGAGAGGGTCATAGATGTAAATATGAATTGTGAAATTATGCTTCAGTGAGATATTTGTGTATGTTCGTATGCATATAAGGCAATGCCAATGAGCTAATTGAGGATATAAGGTTGTTCAGTTATGCTCAAATTGCATGCATATGATTTAATTTTTGTTTAATAATTATGTTGATAGCCGTTGTTTGTGAGGTGCATTTTCAAGATATCAGTAGAGTTTGAAAATATATTTGTAATGTGTTATAATGTATGGAAATGCTTTATTGACATATAAATAAGCATTTAAATGGTCACCGAAAGGGAGTTGATTGTGAGGGGAAAACTCATAAATTTGATGTTAACAAAGTGATTTCTGTAACCGCAGGGTGTCATAGATGTAAATATGCATTTATAAATTATACTTCAGCGAGATATATGTGTATGTGCGTATGCATATCAGAAAATTACGATAAGCTTATTGAAGATTTAAAGTTTTTGAATTATGCGCGAAGTGTATACATATGATTTAATTTATGTATAACAATTATGTTTATTTAGTTTGTTGGTAAGGTGGATTTTGAAGATATCGGTACAGTTTGAAAATATATTTGCATTGTGTTATTAACACCGCACAGTACTGAAATGCTTTATTGACTTAGAAATAATAATTTTAATGGCCACCGAAAGGGAATTGAAAGTGAGCGATAAAATAGTAAAGTTGATGTTAAGATGCGGATTAATGCAACCGGAGAGGGTCATAGAGGTAAATATGCATTGTGAAATTATGCTTCAGTGAGATATATGCGTATGTGCGTATGCATATAAGTCAAAGCCGATGAAGTAATTGAGGATTTAGGGTTGTTGAATTATGCGCAAAGTGTATACGTATGGGTTAATTGATGCATGATAATTATCTTGATTGACATAGAAATAAGCATTTGAATGGCCACCGGAGGGGTATGGATCATGGGCCCAGACATTAATATTGTAAATGATATATATTTACAACATTTGATTTGTTTCACTGCACTCAGAGGAATATATGTTCGCGAATGCAACAAAGTATTTACTTGTTCAGTTGTGAATGCGAGCAATTATTTACTTGTTTACTTGTAAATGGAAAAATTTCTATTTTCTTTAAAATTAAAGACATCTGCCCGCATTTTAAAACAGTATACCAAACAAAGACACGTTTTATGTTGGAATCGACACCTTATTCATGTCTTGTATGTTTTACAATTTTCAATATTGATATGGTTTTCGCGTACGCCATTATTATTTTCTAACAACAAAATATATTGGAATAGATATCGGATTTTGTTGTAATAAACATAAAAAAAAATATAAGTCTAAGATAAACTGACTTATTTTGAACAGTCATTAACTGTCATACTTGCTGACATACCGCCTTAATCAGGACCCATTGGAGCAATTTTTCGGCGCCATGAGAGCAACCGGAGGACTTCACGACCACCCAAGCGCCCTCGAGTTTAAATACCGCATGAGGAAGTATTTACTTGGGCGAAACGAGCAAGTATTGTCTGAAAGTGCCAACATTGAGTCAGACAATATACCGCCTACGCAACTAACGGCAACAAAAAGTGTTTCGTATGACTGCTCGACAACTATAACAGCTTCACTCATGCGGTATTTAGATACAGATGAACCACAAGACCGAACACTGCAAGATCCCATCCAACTGGATGCATTGGAGTCTGATGAATTAGAACATATAGCTGGCTATATAGCTTTCAAATTAAGAAAACTAGATCCATCCTTAGGAATGCCTACTGCGAAAATTGATAAAAAGGAAGAAGTACAAACATGGTGCGACTATCTATCCGAAGCAGGACTCTACAAACCAAGCAAAATACTTATGGAAGGAATTGTGCAGCTTAATGCAATTTTTACTAAAATTCATGGGCGTAACTTAAAAAAAACCCCTAATATTTTAGCTGAATTATTAACTCTATCAGGTCAAATAGATTTAAGCAAACATGTAAAAAAACTTTTCTTTAGATGCAAAATCTATTTTCGAATAAGGCAATTAAACTCAAAAACTTTACAAGATACTCATAAAAAAAACAAAGAAAATTCAATAAAACAGTTAACAAGCGAATATTTCTTTCATTATCTACTAAGAACCCTTTGTTCCATAATCATCCACCAAATCGCAATAAGCAGATACAAGATCAGAGACCAGCTTTCCCCTGTGAAGCAATTTCAACCTTCTAGCCATCAGTTTCAAACCAGGAAACATGTGCACCAAAATTTGGAATCGCTAGTTTCATATCCCCAGGTACAAATTTTATTGTTATATTCGTTAATTTAACCAGAAGTTGGGATGAAAAGATGTTCAAGTGGGTGAAATTTTAAATATCTATGAGGAAAATATAAAAAGGCACACCAACACATCATTCATAATATACTAACCTTGTAAATAATTTTCAAAATTGTTTCGCTTATTTACATAATTAGAATTTACACTTAGATAACTATAAACAGTTGTTGGGGGGAAATGAACATATTATCAAATAAAATTAATGACTTGGCGCCAAAGAAAATTTTATTCAGTCGAAACAATGTAATTCATTTATTTAAATAAACTTCTATTATATAACTAGCAATATTCTTTTGTTCATTCATATTTCTCATTCAAACAACCAAATAGTTCACACATATCAGAGCAATAGAACCTATCATAAAAATTACACTTACCATGAGTAAAGTTGAACTTACCGTATCTTCATAAAGGTTTTTTTTTTTCAATGAAGCACATATGTTCCATAAACTAAAGCTCTTCAGTATAACCCCAAAGAAATATGTTGATTGACTTTTATAAAATTTGTTCACATTATTAATGTACATTAAATTTTAACTGAAGAAAATTCATCGGAAAAGTTGATTGTTTAGTAACCACACTTTGTTATTTGATGTTTTCAAATGTGCGGAATCCTATAATATCGAATCATTGGATAAAATTATTTTTCGCGCAGAAAAATGTGTTTTTGATCTGACGTTAACATGTTTTTAGTTAAAAGAAAATACTTACCTATTCAAAATAAATCACTTCATCTAACATTTGTATTGTATTCATTTTTATTGCAATCTAATACGATATCTGATTCAAAACGCGGTCAAAATATATTTTGGTCTTCGAAAACAATAATGGCGTTTGAAAAAACTATGTCAATATTGAAAATGTGCAAAACATACAATACATGCAGAAGTTGTCGCATGTAAATGAGAACGTGTCTTTGTTTGCTATACAGTTTGAATGAGAACAGATCTCTTCAATCCAAGTAATTATAAAAAAAATTTCTTGCATTCACAAGTATGCTAGTAAATAGTTTCTCGCATTTGCGAATAAACAAGTAAATACTTTTTTGGATTCGCGGACATATATTCCTCTGACTGTTGCCAAACTAATCAAATGTTCTAAATCTATATTATTCACAACATTAATTTCTGCGCCAATTATCCAATTTCCACCGATGGCCAATCAAATGCTTATTTCTATGTCAATAAAGCATTTCCTTGTTGTGTAGAGTTAATAACACAATTAAAATCTATTTTCAAACTGTAGCAATATATTCAAAATGTACCTCACAAATAACTTCAACCAACATATTTATCCTACATCTATTAAATCATATGTATGCACTTTGCGCATTGTTCAAAAACTTAACATTTTCAATTTACTGATCGACATTTTTTTATATGCATACGCACATACACATACATCTCCCTTAAGCATAATTTATAAATGCATATTTACATCTATAACCCTCTCCGGTTACATAAAACCCCTTGTTAACATCAAATTAATTATTTTTCCGCTCACAATCAACTCCCTTTCGGTGGCCAAACTCAACAAAGCATTTCCAAACTGTGCAGTGTTATTAACACAATACAAATCTATTTTCGAACTGTACCGTAACATCTATTACCCTACCGGGCTGCAAGAATCCCCACCTTAACATAAACTTTATTAATTTTTTGCGCTCTTCATCAATTCCGTTTCGCTGCCCATTTAAATGCTTATTTCTATGTCAAAGCATTTCAGTACTGTGCGGTGTTAATAACACAATTCAAATATATTTTCAACCTGTACCGATATCTTCAAAATCCACCTCACCAACAAACTAAATAAACATAATTGTTATACATAAATTAAATCATATGCATGCACTTTGGGCATAACTGAACAACCTTATATCCTCAATTAGCTCATTGGCATTGTCTTATATGCATACGCACATTCACAAATATCTCACTGAAGCATAATTTCACAATTCATATTTACATCTATGACCCTCTCCGGTTGCATTAATCCGCATCTTAACATGAAATTTATTATTTTATCGCCCACTATCAATTCCCTTTCGCTGGCCATTCAAATGCTTATTTCTATGTCAACAAAGCATTTACATACTCTGCGATGTTAATAACACAATGTAAATATATATTTTCAAACTGTACCGATATCTTCGAAATCCACCTCACCAAAAACCGAAATCAACATAATTGTTATACATCAATTAAATCATATGTATACGAGTACACTTTGCGCAGCATTCAAAAACTTTAAATCTTCAATTAGCTCATCGGCATTATCATATATGCATACGCACATACACATATATCTCGCTGAAGTATAATTTATAAATGGATATTTGCATCTATGACCCTCTCCGGTTACACAAATCACCTTCTTAACATCAAATTTATTATTTGCCCGCTCACAATCAACATCCTTTCGGTGGTCAAATTCAACAAAGCATTTCCAAACTGTGCGGTGTTAATAACACAATACAAATCTATTTTGGAACTGTACCGATTTATCTATTACCCTACCGGGCTGCAAGAATCCCCATCTTAACATCTACTTTATTAATTTTTTCGCCACTATCAACTCGCTTTCGCTGGCCATTCAAATGCTTGTTTATATGTCAATAAAGCATTTCCATACATAATAACACAATACAAATCTATTTTCAAACTCTACCGATATCTTGAAAATGCACCTCACAAACAACGTCAATCAACATATTTATTAAACAACAATTATATCATATGTATGCACTTTGCGCATAATTGAACAACCTTATATCCTCAATTAGCCCATTGCCATGTCTTATATGCATACGCACATACATATATATCTCACTGCAGCATTATTTCTCAATCCATATTTACATCTAATACCCTACCGGGCTGGAAGAAACCGCATCTTAACAACAAGTTTTTTAACTTTTTCAATTAAGCATTTCCCAAATGTGCGATGCTAATAAGAAAATACCAACATTTTTTCAAACTGTTCCAATATTTTAAAATTGCAGCTGACCAACAGCCGCAATGAACATAATTCAAGTACATCAAGTACATCATAATTTTTCAATGCACGTTTCCATCTATGCCCGTTTGCATCTATCGAGCTGCATGAATCTGCAACCCAACATCGCACGTACATACAACTAGCATCGTACCCATAAAAACACTCTAAATGATTCGTTAAAGTGAGTGCATTCAACATTTTCTTGAGAAAAATAAGCTATTGGGTTTTCCATCATTGTGCTTTGTAGAACAGCTTTTTCATTGAGATTTTCTTGGACATTTATAAGCACATACTAGTCATTCAATCCCCATCATCAAAATCGAAATATCCCTCTACTAACACCCCAAACGCCCTCCTCGAAGTTGCCCAATTTTACATTGGCTTAAAGGCAAATCACTCACAGTTGTTACCAGCGCAGAACGAACGCATTTTGGTACTCGGAATAGACTACCTTGTTCTCATTGTATCATGCCGGTACCTAGTAACTTGGTTATGAAAATCACATATGCCCACCGCTTCAATGAATTATCCATGAAATGTGCAGAGCTGGTATAGGTCCGGGGCGTGGGCATGATATACGCAAATCCACCTTTTCGATTCATCCAAATTGTTTTGCCATGAATAGAACGAGAAATTTGTAACAATTATTAATTACAAGTATTTTGGTATATTTTTAGTGTACATTAAAAATTGTCACGGAACATGAGTAATGAGCCCATTCAGTATCTGGTACTACTCGTGCAAAACAAGATTGTATTTCCACTGCTTTTTTGAGGTTTGACTTTGGATCTGCAGATTAAATGCATTTATCATTTTCAAGTACGTGGTACAACGAGAATGCAATGACAGTAGTATTGCCTTTTAACGGTAGTATTCATTTTCTTCTCTGAAAATTGTCTACGCTTTGCTGAGTCGAGAGAGTAAATACAGCTTTTACTCATAGATTTTCATCTAGAGTGTTGTATTCTAAAACAAGTAACATGGTCATCTTGATAACGATAATAATCTTAGCGGTAATGAAATTTCTCAGTTCAAATTTTAATTACTCCGACTTTGCTAAGAAAAAAGGAAAGGTGTGAAAGTCTATTTTGGGTCTGCAGATTAAAATTCACGGGGATTAGCTCTACCATATACAGTGGCTCACAACTTATTTGATATAGTGCTTCTTTAAAAAATTAAGTTGCAATAACTCAAAACATAATAACAATATCAAAACAATTTGAACACCATTTTGAAGAAAAACGTTTATTGTTTATTAAACAAGTTTATATGTGCAACAAAGTTGCTGTTTTACATCTTAAAAAACAAAAACTAAAAATAATAACAAATTTCATGTCACAGCTTATTTGAGACAGTTTGATTAAACATTAAAATTGCTGTGAATTTTAGGTTGCCAGTTGATTTCAATACTGCGTATGATAGCCCTTAGCCTTAAGCAGAGCCTGGAGTCTATTCACCATTGAGTCAACGAGTTTTTTTGTGATGTCAGGAGTAATTTTTTGCCATTCCTCTAGCAGTGCTTTCTTCAGGTCTTGTTTATTAGAAATATAGTGTTTTCTAATCTTGTTATCCAACAAAGTCCACAGATTCTCAATGACGTTCATATCTGGTGGCTGTGCCGGCGGAGACATCAAATGAGAGCAATCCCAAATTGGCCAGAACTGCACAATTCCCGACTTGTGCTTTGGATCATTGTCTTTGTACAACCGAAATTGGTTGCTAACACCCAGTTTTTCAGTGCTTTGCAGCAAATTGTTTTTGAGTACATCAAGGTACTTTGTTCGGTCCATTGTTTCCTCAATAAACTTTAAATTTCTGACTCCGGCTGCGGACATGAAGGCCCAAACCATCACATTGCCACCACCATGCTTCACAGTAGCTTTAAGGTTCTCCTTGTTTAGCTCAGTGTTTGCCTTGCGCCAGACATATGACATTTCGTCGGAGCCAAAAATGTTAAACTTGGACTCTTCCGCAAAAATAACCGTATTCCAGAACGCAGATGGCTTTCCCACATGCTCTTTGGCAAAGGCAAATCGGCATATTGCATTTTTTTGGAAATAAATGGCTTCCTATGAGATACTCGCCCGTTGAAATCATGGTCGCGAAGCACTCGTCGGACGTTTTCAGCACTACATGACTTCCTTAATTTACGATGAACCTCAGTAACCAATTTTGGAGCGGAAATCTTTGTGTTTGCTTTCACTTTCCTTACAATGTATCGTTTGTCGGATACGGTGAAAATATTGTTTGGCGAAATTTCTCCTCTTATTTTCTACCCGATTTTCGTGGACAAAGCACTGAATTATGTGCTGCACTGTACAGACACTCAAATTCACACTTTCAGCAATTTTTCGAACACTTTGTCCTTTTTTAAAGTGGTTTAATACCAATTCGCGCTGTTCAATTGTGGTGCGATGACCCATTTTACAATTTTGGCACATTTTGGCACTTCAGCTTACAAGATCTTGCTAAAAATTACCTAAGCCAATGCCTAAACACAATCGAAATTTCAAGAAACAAAAACAAGACAAATTAACGGCGCGACAAATAGAAGTTTATTCGCACTGAAGTGTCTGTATCAAATAAGCTGTGAGCTGCAATTTTTCTGCGCCAGCGGTATTTCTCTTTTACCGGACGCCGAGGAATATTGCTGGAACATTTTTTGTTTGCATTGTATTCGTTGAACATGCATCTAGTCAAATACGTTGAAATTTTTTGAATAGGGTTCTTTATTTCAAAGTTACAGTGATTTGCATTTTTAAATAGTCACTGTATCAAATAAGCTGTGAGCCACTGTATACATATATACGGCTTCTCCTTCTGCTAATCTTTTTTTGTTTGTTTACAATGGCATTTTCGCAATTTTTGTTTTTATGTTTCAGCAGTTGGAAGTTTGCCATTTTTAATCATGGATAGATATATGTACGCTTCAACAATGTTCAGAGATAGTGCAAATTTATTATCAAAACTTGCGTTCTGTTACATCAACAACGCGCATTACGACAAAGATAGTTGAATTATTTTATTTATTTGTGCTCTTCAGCATAGTTGACCTGTGCGGTAGGACAAGTCTTCTTAGCCGGAATTGCAAGCAGTGTGGGTGCCAGAACGTCATCACACTTCTTTGCTGCAGCTCTGTAATGATCAAGCTATGAACCAATGTTTTCAAAAATGTTCTTCGTCGTTAAGGCTCTAATTGGTATTTCAAATGAATCACATGATAATTTATACCGCCAATGTTCAGCATAGTAATAAAGATGACCGTTTGCCAAAGCTTGATGATTCGATGTGTCAGTATGGTCGTTTAAATGAACACTCAAGTATCTATTTATTTATCTTTATTTTCCACTAATCGTACTCAGCACGCAATTTTTTATCACTACCGTCGCTCTTCGACGTTCGTCCTCGACTGTCGGCCGACTCTTCCTCATACTCGACCGTCTGTCTCTTCCTTTGACAGCTTCTTTTTCATCGCTCGCGTCACAGATGTATGATGATTATGTATTAATCGATGATAATGTAGCGTTCATTTGATCTACGGTATCCAGCACACTTTTTGTCGCATTATAGTACAAAATCAACTTCAGTTTCTTGCTTTCTTCAGTCCTCGGAATTATGGTGTCATCAAAATTAAATGAAGATACAAGAATTACATTTATCCCTTTATAAGCAATATCATTTTGTGACGGATCAGAAGGGATTAATTGGATGCAACAAAGCTCCAGTCACAGAAACGGCCATGATGACAAATTTGATGATGACCGAATTGTATCTACTGCTGAGCCATGCAAGATTTTCAAAGAACGTAGTGGTCAAATTTGATCATCGCAGAGTTTATGGTAGCTTTCACGAGCCAAAAAGGAAGCTTAGAATGAAATAAGAATGTGGGGAGCAACAGCGTCAGATCCGGGCCTTTAACCAAGGAATGAGTAGGATGAGGCAAAACATCATTTGCTGCTCAAACTGCAAGAACCTGCAAGAAAAGAAACTTTCATTCTGATCTTCCAACTGACTACAACTTGAGCAAGGAAGAAAGCAGTCAGTCAGAGGCACTATTAATTTATGACGAATTTGAACTGTCACCACTGTCACCATTTACGTTGTGCCTAAGCTTAATGAAAGAATATAGAGTTCGACGTAGCTTCGGTATAAGACCAAAAATATGACTTTTCCAACTAAGCTTCTTATCCAAAATTACACCAAGGTAATTAATTTCACTAAGCTGCATTATCTCCTCATTGTTCACCTTAAGACTGAAACTCACATTATCCAGTTTGTTCCTGGCGCCAAAAGCCAAAAAGCATGATTTTTTCGTATTTAGGACAAGCTTGTGTGAGTTTAGCCACTTGGAAACTATTTGAAGATCCCTGTTTGCCGCATCGAAAACTTTTTCCTAAGTATCCAAGTGTCGTCTGCGTATGAAATTACTTGACTGCTAAAATCAGGAACGCTGCACTGTAATCTACATAAGTCGTTGATATAAAAGTTAAACAGTATCGGGCTTCATACTGTTCCTTGGCGGATACCGCAATTGACTTCTACCAAATCACTGACGAGTGTTCCGATTTTAACTTTTTGCTTACGCTTACGTAGATAAGACTCGAAAATCAGATCTATATTGTTTGCCGGTGTCAGTTGCCTTAGTTTTTGCAAAAGTATATCGTGGCAGACCGTATCGAGCGCCTTTTTTAAGTCTAAAAACACCGCAATGGTTTTTTCGTTTACATCTCAGGCCCTGTTTATGATACTCGTTACGTGGTACATTGCATCTGCTGTGCTTTTACCCTGACGCATTGTGCAAAAGTCACACAAACGGGTCTTTAGGCACTTTTCGAAAATGTTTGATAGGTTCGAAATCAAGGAGATTGGTCTATAGTTATCTAGACACTTCTTATCCAGCGCTTTGAAAATGGGGATAATTGCTGTTTTGAGGCTATCTGGAAACCACCCGGGTTAGGCATATGTTGTAAATGTGGTGAAGAGGAGTTAATATATGTTGAGCAATTGTCTTTAGCACTTTCGCTGTAACAGAGTCTTCGCCTGGAGATTTGTTGTCTTTTAAGGACTTTACGTGAAAAAGTATCTAATCTTTTGTTATTTCTGGGAAAGGAAAATGTTTCAGCTGAGTGGCTGAATTACTTGAGTATTGATGTGGCGGGGTTGTAGAGGCACAAAGATCGTCTCCAATCGTTGAAAAGAAGTTGTTAAATTCTTTAACAATATTTGAAACAGATTTTAACAAATTCCCATCTTTGGCAAGGATTTCGGATATAGGCCCCTCATTTACCTAACGCCTAGCGATTATTTCATTGATTGTCTTCCATAGTTTCTTCGGGTCACTTTTATGTTTGTACACCTCAGACAAATAATATTTGGATTTTGCTACACTTATAATTTTATTGAAAAGATTCCTGTAAGAGTACTCTGCTTTAACTGTAGACTTTTTTGGTAGAAAGTTTAACATGCTTGAAAAATAATTTATGGCTTCATCCGGGTTGGTTATATGGCATATTTCATTCCAGTTTTGCAACCTTGATTGCTCAGTTAGTTTTTCATAATTAATTTTATTCAATGAAATTGTTTTCTTTTCAGTTACATCATTGAATCTCACGTCATTATAGGTCAGTTTTGCTGCAGTGCAGCAATGTTCAGTGATATATATAAATATCTTTATAAATATATATATATATATATATATATATATATATATATATGTATATATATATATAAATATATATATATGTATATAAATATATATATATATATATATATATATATATATATATATATATATATATATATATATATATATATATATATATATATATATATATATATAAAATGACTCAACGTCTAATCAGATGACCAATAGAAAAAATTTCAATTATGCAGTTGGGTGTGAATAAATTCGATAAAAGAGCCATATTACATACCAATTAAAAGAACATTTGGTTTTGTTTTATTATTTTTGCAAAAATTATGAAATTTGAATTTCCGAGCATAATAGTAAAAAATAAAAAAAGAATCTCCACCGTTCTCAAATAGGGAGAAAGATGGAGATTTTCGCATAGTTAGCCTTAAGTTATATATAAGTCTTGCAATTGAAAGTTTGTATTAGAAATTTTGTATTTTGAATTATATATATCAGCAAAATGATTCAAAGAGATAATCTCTGTAGTGGCCGATCCGATTGCGCTGAAATTTTCGGGAGTGATAGATGTATATAACAGGTAGTTCAGATATCTTCAATCTATTGGCGGCGGCGGGCATTTTAGTGAATTTTCAGGTACTCCTACATATCCAAGCAGTGTAATTTTTTGTTAAAAAAAGTACTAGGAATGAAAACTTATTATGCTTTTAGTTTGCTTGTGATGAAGAATTGGAAATTTTAATCCTAATGTAGCCACTGAGTGCCTAAAACTAGGCAAGGATTTTTTCAAATTTCGATTTGTCATAATTTCTAAGAAACCCAATAGATCGTCGTGAAGTTTTCAGAACGTATTAACGTAGTCTAGAACTAAACACACAAAGACTTTAAAGACTATGCGGGCAACTCTGTAGCTAAAGCAGGCTCCTGAAAAAAAATCTTTCAAATCATCGACCCTGCTGAAAAATTTTTGATTTTTGAAAACGAATTCAAATTATTGATTAACTTCGACTTTTGTTCACCAAGTCAAATAAACATTTTCACAATTTCGCGGTAAACAAGAACGGCAACCCGTGATCAAATTACCTCTATTTTCAGCACTCAAAACTTCTGTTCACGAGAACTGACGATCAGATAATGCGAACAATATGAAATTTACAGGACATATTGGAATTAGCTAGGGCCAGGTCTGATAGAAGTAATTTTGAAATATGGACATTTCTTTATCGAGCGATGTTGTCATAAAGTTTCTAAATGGGAATGATTCTGCAATGACAGCTAACGACAAATATTTAGGTTTCGAAAATTTGAACAGTTTTGAAGATGGTTACCATAAAACTCTATTCACTCCTATAACTTCCAGCGCAGCCATTCAATCGAAAGGAAATTCACAGGGTGGGTTTAACTCAACGTAATTGCCAGCACCAGACAATTTCGTAAATATTGCACCAACAGATGCTTCCATTTTGTATTCATAAGCAAAGCATTTACCATAAAATAAGCAACCGATATTTAAATTTTCCGAGTTTTAGAAATTTTTCGGATGGCAGCCCCAGACATAGTTTAATCGGTGAAACTTTCGATGATATCCTTGGATGAAAACGAAATTCAAAGGATAGGTTGATTAAGCACGAGCATGTTATGGTAGACTTATTGCTGCTGTGTTGGACAAATGTTGCCAGCACTGAACATTTTCGTCATTTGTGTTATAGGAAATGCTGTCAGAAAATGATATCTGTTCCTTTGAGTAAGAAGTGGTTGATATGATACTACTACTTCACACATTTTTAAATCTCTCAAAGATTACTTCTTCGAAAATTAGTTTTCTAGCGGTTCTAATGCGCTAGACTTTTTTTTTCATTTTGAATTATAATATTTTCTTCCAATCCACGCAGAATAAAATCTGCTCGTTATTTTTTTCTATTAAGTTCAACCAATCACAATCGAATCGAAAATCATTGAAACAGAAAAAATATTTACGAACTTAGCAAAAAAGCTATAGCTTCTTGTAGTAAAACAATAGTAATAGTTACAAAAAGAATAAGTATTTGCCTCATTTGGGAAAACTTACACAAACAATATTGGAATTATCAAGAGAAACACTTATGGTTATGCTTTTGTTTCAGATATCTTTCAGGAATATACTTTCTTGATATTTTATGAGAGCATTTGGATCAAATATCAATGAAATTTTATTCTTGTTATTTGAGTTCATAGTCACTTATCCTAAGTGGATGGCTTTCCTACTTCACGAAATGTAAGAAACAATCTTGATGTGGAATTCTTGGAAGGTATGTTTTTTGTAAGAACAATACAATTCTAGAGCGACGTACATATGTGCTTTCGGAGAAAAATTATCTCATAAACATAAACCATAAATATTTATTCTTTCTAAAGTAGTTATTATTATTTGACATTTTTCAAGGAACTTTCAAACCAAATTCAAATAAAAACAACCCACTTTCGTTTATTTCTTGATGGAGTTTTTCTTTCCGAAATCGTACTACATTCAAATATTTGTAGCGTATCATTTATTTCAATTTGTATTTACGGCAGTTGGGTGGAAGATTTGTGTGAAGAGTTTGAAGTTTTCGTTTGAACAAACACCGAAAATACTCGTGGCATGTCTGAAGTGTCACGAGGAATAAATTTTTGTTGAAAAATTATGACAGGAAACAGTTTTTCCGTAGCTGTGCAACAACGATACTGATGAAATATGTTCGATAATTTATCATTGTTTAGCAAATTCATGTTGCAAAGAAGAATTTGCATGGATTATCAATCTTCGAAAATTTTTAACAAAGCGTGGCTTGATGCTTAAGTTTTGAAGTGATTAATTATTGCGTTCAGAAATGAAACTGATTTATTCTTTTGAAATTAAATAGATTTTAGTACACAAGCTCGAATAAGAGGAACAAAATTATTATTTGCTTACCGCTAGACTAGCTCGTATTAGAAGTACTGCAGGATTTCATTTGGACCCAAAGCATTTCGGACATGAAAGAAATTTTCTGTTGCATTTATTTGAACTTTGAGGGAAAATATGTTTTTACTCCATCATTTTTCAGCAAGTTTGACAAAAAAGGAAGAAAAACTCTTTGCGAGCGAAAAAATAAAGAATGCTTCATACTTCAACATTGCATTACAAATAATGATCTTCATTGATTCCCACGAAATACCTACCAACGCAAATTACTTGCTATTTTCCCCACCTTGAAATGCTACACAGGTTGATGACAATGCAAAAAATGAACCTTACAATAATATTGTAACTCAATTTCGCATTCATAGCGTTTTTCTTTATTTACATTTTACTTTAGTTATTTTACTGCATGGAAATATATTTTCTCAAATGCACATGTACATGTTGGATACGTGTTTCATGATAAATTTGTATCACGTTTCGAATATTGCAATTGTTTCGTAAATTTTCTGGAATTTTCACATACGTTTACAAGGTTACAGGACGATTTTGATTATTTGGTCAATATTTTCAATTACGTGAGATAAATTTGAATCTCCATTTACAAGATCTAGTTTTTTTTCTGTATTTTAATATGATGTCGCCTTTTTTGACTTTCACCAAAAATTCACCAAAAAATCATAATTTTTAATCGAAAGAATGTCATTGAATTTGATGAACGAGTTTTAATTTAAACCGAAATAATGGGGGTACATAAACTTTAGTTGTACCTTCATAGAGTTCTGGTGAAGGCAGAATATCTGGACAGTGAAACCACCCAACGGGAAAAATAATGCTTACGGATATATTCGGTAAGCATTACGCGTAATGCGTGTAAGCATTACCGGACCATTACGCGTTGTTTCTTTTTAACATTGCATGTCCTAGGCTGGGAAGATTTATACAAGGGGAAACTCATGCTTTTAGCTCTATAGCTTTATGTATAAGAGCTTTTTGGAAAGTACGACATCGTATTCTCGCATTTATACGCCTCAATATGAATGAAAGCTTTGGCCGGCGGCCGATCGTATCTCTGCATGTGTGGTTTTTGCATGCTGACGCTCATTGGAAATTCCAATAGCGCATGCTCTTTGCTACTAGGGGGAATTGTCTTCATACATTTTACTTACCCGTGCGTGATGATTTGAAATGCTTCGAAATTTTTATCTTTCCGCTTTATATAGCAGACTACCCATAACCGATGTATGCTCGCAAGTTCTTTTCCCCTTGTTTCTGCGAGTGAATTTCATTGGCCAGTCTTGGACTTATAACATATGAGCTTTCTCCCTTGCATCATTTTCCATGCTCCAAGTCATGTTTACGAGTATATCTTATAATTGCTGGAAAATAGCTTTGGAAATCGGAAATGTGCATTACCAGCATTGTTTGATTCATGCATTACGCCAGCATACATTACCGCGATTCCCGTTGGGCATTTCAATAAAAGCTCATCGGTTCACAATACAACAAGAAATTGTTTGAAGTGGTTGCTGCAACCACTACTCATAGCGGTTGCATGAATCAATTACGGTTCACAAACTGACAGTTTGATGAAACTTAAACTTAAATTTGATATCATTTACATCACGACATTAGACAACTATCTATTGAATCTGCATTACACGTTATGATAATGTTTTAATAACATTAACTTGTAAAAAATGACCGTGATTTCAGTATTTTAAGTGAATCTGGCAAAGTACTTGGTCTGAACTGTTTTTTTACGAACCGATTATACCTGATTTGGTCTGCGTTGCAAAAAGCGTGACTCTTAACAAATTTTAATTATTTCAGCACAAAAAGTATTCTCTCTTTCAGATGAAAGAGGAAAATATGTTCCGCACGTTTAGCGATAGAGTAAAGCAGGACAATGGTTCACTTTGTTTGGAGAGAGGTTAAGGGTTCAAAATTCACCGGAAAAATGTAGTTTGGACAACCCGCAACCCACAACACCCTCACTCACTGCACCCAAAAAAAAAACTCAAGTGCTTCTTTTGTGTCGTCAGGCATAAAGGTTGAAATTGAAGATTGTCTAATGGACATGGATCATTAGGATCCTGTTCTACCAGCCGGCAAAACGGAGGCAGAGGAAGAGTATCCTGTACTGCCAAATCTGAAACTACAAGTCCTAATGACCACTAGTTACACAAAAGCCAAAAAGGTCAACAATAACAGCACAGACAGCACCATAAATTAAATCAGATAGACAAAATCTTGACAGTACTGAAGAAAAGAGAACCACGGTCTTAGTTATAATCAGAGAGCCACAAAAGTGGGCTCAAATAACTAAGCTACTCAAGGACCGTCAAATAAATTAATAATCGGCGTGTTTACCTAGGCGTCCAAGTGAATCCTGCTTCACCTCTTGGTCACCGTAAGCTTACTAAATATTCAACTTAGGAGAAGGTATAATTTCATACCTAATTTCTCCCAACTGAAAACGACCTCAATGTGCTGATTCGAAGTCTCTACGACTTATCTCCAGCAATTGCCAAGCCAAGATAATTCGTGTAAAGTACGAGGGCGACTACCACTACTCCAATCGCACTAAATTGCGTTAAGAAAGCGCCAAGTGTGTAAACTGCAACGCGGATCAGCCAGTCAGCTATGGAGGGTGTTCGAGGAACACTAAGAACATAAAGAAGACGTTTAAACCAGTGACTAGATCAAAACATTCCCAAGAACAAAAACTAAACACAATCATTAATGTCTATTCCCAATCATATGTCTATTTTCACTTGAAACGCTATCTCCCATCCGCAGTGAAACCGGAGAGCTGATGCAGTTCCTGCTTACTCAAGAAACATTGCCTAAACCAGTCGATCGCCCTCATATCTCTAACTAAAAGCTATATCATGCCAATAGATTGAAAGATAGAGGTGAAAGCACTGCAATCCTAGTGAGCGGAGTCATAAGTCACCACCAAATCCAAACTCCCACACTACGTCAGACAGAAGCAACCAATATCAAGGTCCACACTAATTTTTTCCAGTTCATAGCGATTTTTGCGTACATCTCTGCTAGAAAAACCGATTTAAGCCCAGATCTTAGCAAGTTATTTAAAAAAGAAGGTCCTATGTTTCTTGCAGGAAACCAGAATGCATACCATAACCAATGGGGAGATGTGAGAAGCAATCAAGCTCGAATCGAACCTCAAAGATTCATCATGGAAAAATGTTTAAGTCTATATCTCCCCTATGAACGTACAAACTTTGGCCATTCATAGTCTTGTCCTAGATATAGGACTTTCACGCATTATCCACCAAAATCTATGACTAACTGTCCTCAATCAACAACCAATCAAGCCTCTTCGAACGAAAAAGAAATACTTTCCGTGACGCAATGGCAAATTAACAATATGAAGAAACACAAGAAAACGCCAGCGCTGTAAATAGAGCCATAAAAGCTCTGACAATCAAAAGGACCACAGAATTCAAACTCCAAAAAGGAGCATAGTCCTTACAAACTTCCAAGAGATATAAAATATCTCATAAGGATGAGGAATTGGATGCGGATAAGAGCTTGGAATACGGATGATAAAAACGGGAACAAACCACCTTACGAATATCATCAGCAGTCACATCACGCAGTTCCACAGCTAAAAGTAGGGCGGCTTCATGCACAGCATAGAGTCTGGTGATGATAGCTACTGGCGCATAACAAAGTACTTACGGCTCAAAAATAAAATAAATTTGCCACCAATACATGGACCAACAGGGTTAAAGTCCGACAATATAGGTAAAACCAACGTTTTTCTAGATGTACTGGAGCTGCAATTCTAAGCAAATTGCTCCAGGGAGGATAGGAATAATGAAGAAGAGGAGATATCTGCAAGTGAAGAAGAGGATATATCTGTAGACTAAATCTTTGCATCTATGCCAACAGGAGACTCTAAAATCAGACGGGCCAAATATACCAAATATTTCAAAAGACTCCTCAGCAAGTGAAAATCAACTGGAAACAATTTATAACGTGTGGCTGAACCACCTACCAGATGAAATACATAGATAACTTTAGTAGACATAATAAACGCAACCTTTGACATGAAAGGCTTCCCAGAGGTCTGGAAGTCTGGGATTTACCTAAGCCAGGTGAAGACTGGAGACTTATAAAAAAAAATCACTGAGCGTCTTCTTGAGCAATCGGCTGACAGAAATAATTCTGGAAAAGTCAATTATCTTGGAGGAGCAAGTCGGCTTCAAACCATTAAACTCCACAGAGCTCCAGCTCACAAGAGTGGTAAAACAATACGTAGAGGGTTTAACTATAGAAAATCAACGGGCATGGTTATGACTGACGTAGTAAAAATGTTTGATAAAGTGTGACATGTCTGCAACCCATTAGATATTTTCTTCAGGGCCGAACTTTTAATATAAGAACTAACAACCAAGTATCTAGAAAAAGGCTAATAGAAGTTGGAGTCCCGCAAGGCTCACCACTCTACCCAATACAGTATATCGTATACGCAGCATATAGTCCGAAAATTACCAATATAAAAGTAATCCTGTACGCAGATGACACGTGCATATTCCACACCTCTAGGCAAGCTGATGCCAAACCATCAAATCTGCAATCTTAAATTGATACGATAATGGAATACTTCAAAAAGTTGCAGATCCAAATAAACGCCGAGAAAACGCAAGCCATCTTCATTACAAGACGATATAAACAACAACCACCTCAGCCAAATATAAATCACAACAAACTCTTTTGGGCTGACCATATAAAAAAACAGAATACGAACGATCAAAGGAGTACTGCATAGACCCAAACTACTGAAAAGACCAAATAAAATGAATATGACAAGCAAAACGCTCCTGTACAAACAGCTAATACGACCAATGCTGACTCACGGTAGTCTGCCTTCTACCAGACATACAAAACGAGCAAACATCAACTGCAAATATGTCAGAATCTCTTGAGCGCTTTTCAGACATGCTCCATGCGTCCACGCGTCCATGCATTTTTAGAATACACGAGTCAAGTCAACTCAAATCCAGTTGTTTGAAAGCGGGGCTAAGGCGATAAGTGGATGGATTTTACACGCTTATAATGATGTTTTTTTTGCTCCGTCCAAATATATTGGTAACAGAAAATTGTATATACTAATCCATATATATACCTACATATATACAGTGGCTCACAAAAGTCAACATACAGCATGTAAAAACACGAATATGGTACAGTGGAAAAAGACAGAATGCAATGAAAACGTAAAAGTAGCTTTATTGGCATTAAAAATAAGTTTCATACCATAAAAATAAAGAAAATCTGAATACAGAAAGAAATAAGCCATGAAAACTAAGAAAATTCATGCATCGAATGTCAGCATACACTACGAGCCATGTTTCGAAAAGAAGGAGAATGATCAAAAAACGTGAGCTCAATACTTTGTAGGCCCTCCACCAGCCTTAATAACAGCTTCTAAACGCCTTCGCATCGAACGAACGAGATGTCCGGTAATTTTGGGTGGAATATTCATACAGGTACACAGCTTAGCAGATTTCAGGGTCTCTTTGCTAGAAATAGCTACTCTTACTGCTGGCTCATGAATTCTGCGATCCAATTCCTCTCATAAATGCTCTATAGGGTTTTAATCCGGAGACTGAGGCGGACTGTGAAGCTGATGAGGGACGTTATATAGCAACCATTCCTTGACACTTCTAGCTGTATGTTCTGGATCATTGTCCTGCTGAAAGATCCAACCTGGCTGTAGGTCTAATTTCTGCACAGAAGGTATCAAATTGCCTCGCAATATGTTCAAATACATGTATTGATCCATAGTACCATCAATAAAATGTAATTGCCCCACACCAGCGGCCGACATACAGCCCCATACGAGGACTGACCCTCCATCGTGTTTCACTGTAGGACGCAGATTCTTCTTTGCGAATGTTTAGTTCCACTTCCTCCACACGTATCCGCGCCCATTAGAGCCATAAATATTATACTTGCTCTCATCACTAAACAGAACTAGATTCCAAAAGTTTTCGTCCTTATTAAGATGCAGGCGAGCGAAGTCAAGCCTTTTCTTTTTATTAACTGGAGAAATGAAAAGATTTCTGCGCGGAACTCTACCGTTATAACCCTGATTACGCAAAACTCTTCGTATTGTTTCTGGACTCACTTGTTTCCCTGTTGCCTTTGCAAGTGCAGTGGCCATTGCCGGAGCACTTTTTTGTGGCTCCTTACTTATTTTCCGTAACAAGTCTCTCTCATCTCTCTTACTTAAGGATTTCGGTCTACCTGTTCGTTGTTTATTTTGTATTCTCCCTTCCGTTTCCGCTTTCCGTATGACCGTTTGCACCGTTGCCCAACTTCTTCCAACTATTTTAGCAATTACGCCATACGGATTCCCTCCCACTCGTTCACTAAGGACGATTTTCCGCACTTCCAAACTCGTTTTCTTCCGTGTACTCATTTTTAAGCATTTAAGGCACCCAAATCACTTTAGTTTGATCGACTTGCAATGTACTAATGTTTATCTTTGTATATTAGCACCGTAGCAGTCTTTATCGCAGTATGACTCATCGCTTAGACTGATTCCTTTGAATTTTCTGTGGTGTATGCTGACTTTTGTTTCCTCACTTTCAGTGGAATTTCTTGTTATTTACTATGTATATGTGTATATATATATGTATATTCTCATTAATTCTGTGTAAAATAGATTACAATGTCTTTGATATTCCTTTTAAGTTCGTTTTTCACCCGTCTTTTCATATTTTTTCTACCTATATATTGTCAATTCTGCGTTTTTAAGCGGTGTATGCTGACTTTTGTGAGCAACTGTATTTTTGTGTCTAGATATTCATATGCATTCATTTTATTTTCGTAAGAATCATGCACGTAAGGATGCAAAATATATATTATCCACATCATTATATAAGGAAATAATCATCCACATAACATATATTTAAATGATCATCAACGAATCATCCACACAAGCTGTTACGTGGTAACATACACTTCCCGAAAACGCGTCAACATACGAACGTCCAGCCGGTATTAATCACGGGTAGCAGAATGAAAAAAAAAAAGGGAGCAACCTTTCCCCGTGAGAAAGGCTGCCCCAATATATTTCGCGGAGCCACCACTCAATCTAGTAGGGCACGAATGTAACCACCACTCAGTAGGGTTAATAGCCATCGCGGCGGCCGACCATTGTGATGTACTGCTCGGCCACTGACGATGTAGATTTAAGTGTTTTAGCATAAGAATTAACATGTGGATGATAATCGATCGCGATGTAACATAATGTACACTAACATGCTCGCCACGATAACCCCCCGCGAAGTCCACACGGAAAGGTGTTAACACCCAAACACGATCTGGAACACGCACAAGATGGAATAGGTACTCACCTGTATGGGGCCTCGAAAGCCACGAATCGTTACTGATTAACAACTACATTTTTGTTCAACGATTTCACTGTAATCCACGGTGCCCACCACGGTGGCAGGGAAGATGCACCTTACACCAACCTGCAACGAAAGGAAAAAGAGACCACAAAGGATCGGGACTTAACTCCGAAAGTGAATGGGGCACCTACCTGACACCGCACGGTTCCAGGCTCTTCCTGGGCTCTTCCACTGTTCCGTCGGTCACTTGAGGACGATATACCTTCAAACGCACTGGTTGAGTGCTCTGCGCTGCCCAGGCTTCATTTAAGAACGTCGAGAATCTCAAGCCAAACGCCCGCACCACTAAGATTTAACTTTGTTTACTCGCGAAAAAAAAAAGTAAACAACAGCAACTGTACGAGAAATGTCAAAATGGGGAACGATCCACAATGTCTCACACAACATCCACACTACGCGACAATAATGGTGGTTAGAAAGTAGAGTATGTAAAGGGTACGGTAGAGAATGTAACGTAAAGAATGTAAAGCATGCTCGAGGCGTACAGAGAACCCAAGCAACGGGATTTTTGAGAAAAAGTACCGGTGGTCAGCGGTGCGTGAGCGAAATTCTATTCTCGACTTTTCTGGCGCTTGGCTTTTTGAATCGAACCAGCAACGTGTGCGGACGAAGGCTCTTAAAAATTACAAAATCACAGGTGCGTGAGCGAAATTCTATTCTCGACTTTTCTGGCGCTTGGCTTTTTGAATCGAACCAGCACGTGTGCGGACGAAGGCTCTTAGACATTACAAAATCACAGGTGCGTGAGCGAAATTCTATTCTCGACTTTTCTGGCGCTTGGCTTTTTGAATCGAACCAGCAACGTGTGCGGACGAAGGCTCTTAAAATTACAATATCACAGCGTGGGCGGACGAAGACTCTTAAAATTACAATATCACAGGTGCGTGATCGAACTTCTTTTCTCGACTTTTCTGGTGCTTTTGTCAAAGTTAGTGAAATTAGTTTAACTTTTTATATGAATTCGGTTCGAATGATCACTGTTCATCAACATTGGTACATAAGTGAAAGGTTAGCTGATAGAATTTAGTGAATTGTAGAATTTAATTGTACAGATTGAGTGGTGGAATCCAGAGTGGTATTACCCAACATTAGGGTTATTATGTTAATCTAGCTTTTGTGACTTGAGAAGAATGCAAGAAATGGGATATTGAAATGAATAAAAAAGAAAAATTTTAAAAGTAAATTTAATTGTGAATAGTTCAGAGTGAGTCAGAGTGAAAAAAAAGGTGAATAGAGCTTCTGAAACGAATACGGGGAATTAAGCACGGTAATTGAAGGTAGAAAGATCCGCGATCGGGAGTCTGAGTTAAAACGTTCGGAAGTAGGGTATTGGGTATTATATTATTGGCCGACCAGGGATCTGGGACGAAGATCCGAACTTGAGCTCGATTCGAGTCAAGCCTACAGTGGCAGGTTCTGAATTTGATTGAGGCTGCCATACAATTGGTCGAGGCCGGTTTAGCAGAGCTTAGGGGCGAGTTTTTATCTAAGTCAGGGCCCCACTGACATCGGAGAGCCGAACCTCACTCGACGGCTCGAGGTCCCCCACTGGGTGAGTGAGTGGCGCCCACGCCCAATCTCCATTGAGCGAACCCGGGACCCAAGTGGACCTATCCGAAGTCGGAGCCCCCCGAAAAGGTCGGGTGGGTAACAAAGCCACTGAGCGAAAAAAATAATTTACGCATGTCTGAATAGCGCTTTACTGAGTAAAATATTCTGGAAAAATTATTCATGGTGCATTCGTAATACGGACATACACAAACAACTACGAGTAGAGACAATAAATTTATACACACGCGACAAAGCACTCAAATTATTCGATAGACTAGGCGAACACTCTATAGCCGGTCCCACATATGACCGGAAATATTTCAGAAACATTTCCAGAAATCTTTCTGATATATTTCCGACAATGTTTCTCTCCGCCGGTCCTACAAATGTCCAGAAAGTTCATTCATGGGGAGCGTGAAACGTAGCTGAAATCAGAGTTACCGCTTAAAAAAGTAAGACGGTTCATCTATGCAGTTCCATTCTATTTTCGTCATAAGTATCACAGCCACACCTAGCTATAATACTATTGCCTGTCCCTCAAATTCTACTTTTTCACACAAAAATTGCAAGTCTCATAAAACTTGCATTCACAACGGCAGCACAGTGCCAAAATTACGTCTCACCCTTGTGACTTTCCGAGACTCTTGTAGAGGTTGGCGAGAGTTTTTACTCTGGCAGGAACAGAACGAGTTATTTTGCGGGTGCTGTGTATTTGTGAGTTAGTATGAGGTCGAAGTTTTTTGGATGGAGTCCGATTATTAAGCTGACAAAAGAAAATAAGATTACAAGTAATCATATAATTACTTGCAAACAAGAAACAAGAGCATAAATTACCTAGCTCTGAATAGGTGCTGGAACTTATTACTCCACTCCACTTGCTTGAACTTATTACTCCTCGCATTGTGTATGGATGCGTCTACCAATTTCAAGTAAATATTACCCTGTCACTAATCTTTAATCTTATCATATTAGTTTATTTCTTAGGTACTGATCGTAATAGCAACTTACCATATTTTCAAGGAAAATAAACTATTAAGGACTACGAACTTCCAAAATGCCAGATACAGCAACCAAAAAATGCTGTATCTGCCAAGATTATCGAAAGATTATCAGAATAAAACACAATTCCAGGATTCGCTTGCTCGTTCATTCCTAGAAAATTAATTTTCTGCTTCCAATGAAAACGCAAATCAGGATATCTGTCTTCGGGCAAGCAGGTCTCATGCTCAGACATCGAACTTTCTTGTCATGTCACAAACGGTAAGATAACTCTCAGTAATATTTCAAAAGGAAAACAGTAACTTGAACGAATAACTTCTTGCTTTTGATTTCGATTTGTAGGAAAGAGACTACGATGAGTGCTCGGAATTATGCGTAAATGAGCTTGTCGGTTGTTAATATCATTTGAACTGCATGATTTTTTCGTCAATTAACCTTAGGTCCTCAGGCAATTTAACAATGTTGTGTAATAAAGCCATGGATACCATAAGATATGAAACTCAATTCATTTTTATACAACATAAATTTTGAACGTCGCTGAATGTTGTGGAGATCATCAAAAGAATTTTTTGCTCATAAATGCATATACCATATTATCCAGAACATTTGCGCAAAATAAAAGTGTTTGAAATTTAATGAAGTGTGATTTGAAGCTTTTAGTTTAGGCTCCGAAGAAGTTTTTAATTAGCTGGCTTGCCTCCTTATGAACATTTCTTGAGGCTGTAAAAATCAGTTTGTGTGGAAGGTCAAGTGAAGTTTTTTGATACTACCAGCACCCTTGTTATACTACTGAGCACTCAACAAAGAAGAAAAAACTTTTTAATTTCGACGAAATTTCAAGCTAAGCACATCAAGTTAGTCAATTACCTTCAAGAGTTCAGTTGAATTTAGTTCAAACGTTTCCCGGGAATGATGTCAAGATTAATCTTACTTCTCAACTTTTGCAAACAATATCTTCGGGGAGAGACTTTATATGTTTTTATAGTTGAAAACTGCTAATAGCATCAGTCATGTTCTTCTGGCCTATTGAGCTTTTTCATAGGATCGTTGAAGGAAATCAATTCGTAACAGGCACGAGAAAATCGATTACAGGATAACTAAAGCTTGGGTCAGACATCGCTACTTTTACTGCGCAGTTTTTAGGTTGCAGAAGCAAAAACTGCTAACTCTGTTCACACATAGTGGGTGCAACCCGCTACTTTTACTGCGCGCAACCGGGTAGCTGCAACTTCTTGCGAAGAAAACTGCAAAGGTGTTCACACATAACTCGCAGTTTTTGCTGCGCGCAACCTCTGTTGCAGTATTTTACTATTTAATTTGTTATGAAGTTTCAACCAGTTGTGTTAGTACACTCAGAAAAATGTCATTTAATAGAATCAAATTTAAATCAAAAGTTGAAATCACTTTGAAATAAAAAGCGAATCTTATATGAATTCCACTTTATCATAATAATTTTCTTTTCAAATCAAAATTTTTCATCATTGAATTAAAAAGAAACGTATATGAAGCCAAATCATGTTTGAAAATTTTTGAATCAAAAATGTTCAAATATGATATGGCGCCATATATGTTTTCTTTTTAATTCAATGATGAAAAATTTTGATTTGAAAAGAATTTTTATAATAAAGTGGAATTCATATAAGATTCGCTTTTTATTTCAAAGTGATTTCAACTTTCGATTTAAAGTGATTCTAAAAAAGTGATTTAAAGTGACATTTTTCTGAGTGTATGTATTTCGATGATCCAGAAGTGTTGGCTGCGGCTTGTTTAGTTATAGTTTTAAATAAACGAAAAAAGAAAAGCGAAAACAGAAGCTGCTGGGTGAGGACGTGGATCGCAAATAGAGAACACTATGGAGCTGTGCATTGTTTGCTAAATGAATTGCGTTTAGATGACGAAGCATTTTACAAAAACTTTTTGAGAATATCGGGTAGTGATTTTGATGAACTTCTACAACTAGTGACCCCTTTAATAAAAAAAAAGACACTTGGATGAGAAAATCAATAAGCCCAAGTGAACGATTCTCTTCCTTCAATTATTTAAACAAATTTAAACAAATTTGTTTTGAAACATTAGAATAGAATGATTTAGGTAAATTTTATTTATCAGTTTTTAATATTTAAGTTAGATTTTGCAAAATAGGTATAACATAGACTTATTATTAGAATAAACCGTATCGTGCATAACTTCTCTTAATTAAAAATGCTCTTCCTTCAATCAAAGATACTGTGTCTTTCGTCTAATTGTATTTAGCTGTATCCTATTTGGTTAAACAAAATTAATATTCTACCATTTACAAATTTTGAAATACATACCGTAAAAAATACTAAAATTGCTATCACTATATCACTACCGTACACACAATACTGTCACTTTTCAAGGCACTAATTGAATCGGCAATAACAGACCAAAAAGCTGCAGACGCAGCCGCAGCAAAGTTTCAACCAAATCAATATTTTTTTGCTGCACTTGCAACTCATTGAAAAGCTCTTCATACATCGCTACTTTTTAAGCTGCAAGTTGCGACCGCAGTCTGGCTGCAGGCGCAGTTTTCAAGGTTTCTACATTGATCACACATCGCTACTTTCTGTCAACGCAGTTTTTTGTGCTGCGCAGAGCAAAAAGTAGCGATGTCTGACCGTAGCTTAAGCAAGTTTTTTCTGACACCCACAAATCAACCATGAATCAAACCAAACGTGGTATGAAATATATCTAGGCATAGTAGCCTAGTGGGTAGAGCACTGGCTTCTTGCGTGTGGGGTCCCTGGTACGAATCCAGGTTCGCACGAGGGTCCGCGCACCAAGCTTTGAGTTCACCTAGCTCTGATTAGGTACATGATTTAAATCAGGGGTAAAGTGAGTCGTGGAACTAATCACTCCACACTCGTATTCACAATGATTAAAAAAATTGTAATGAAGCTCTCTACCAGTTTCAACCCCTAGACCAGTACGAGGGTTGTCGTGGGATTACTTTACTTTATAGGTAACTGAAATTGTTCTGTATTTATTTACCTGGTAGGATGTTTGCTTTGATGTTTCACAGTCTTAACGCCGCGTCCACATTGGCCATGGGAGATGGCATAACATTCGACTTGCCATGGAAATGGAAAATGTAGACGGTACATGGCATACCATATTTGATGGCATATCATAAATGTCAAGCCATATGGCAAGACATTTGCATGGCCAAGAGTATGGCCATATTCTGACAGTTGTTCATTTTCAAAATGGCGATGTCGAGGGAAATAGTGTTACAAACCCTAAACGAATACAAAAAAAAGATTGCTTATGGAAATATATGTTCGCCTCTTCCTCAATTTGCGCCTTTCCTCACATTCTGCTTCCTCTAACCTTCGCAGTGTTCTCAAACACCGGATAGCGGGCATATGCTCACTGCTGAATGATATTTTCAAAATGATATGGCATGACATGCCGTTGCCCAGCCACCACATGACATGCCATAAACTGACATTCGTTGCCATCGCATATGGCAGAGCTCATGGCCAATGTAGACTCTAGGTAAGAGACTAAGGTTATTGAAAGGAAAACTTTGAGTTGTTAATTTGCTTGGTACACCCTATGATTTCGAAAAAAATAATAAAAAAATTAGGAAGTATGTTTGACAATTTTTTCAAGAAATTTAATCAAAGAACCGAAATAAAACACTAGTCTTTGAACTGAAAAAACAATATGTACTTGATCGGATTCATAGCAATCAAATATCATGAAAACTGTTAAACAGTGAATATGAAGGTACTTCTATATTTCTTTCGTTACAATATATTTAATAAAATAGACATATTTAATAAAAATTGCTGATGCTTTTAGCTTAGTGTTGATAATGTTTTGGATATTTTCAGCCCCATGTGTGTGTGGAAAGTACCAACAAAAGGCAAAGAAATTTTGTCAATTTCAAATTGCAATAAATTTACACATTGTCATCACATTACTACCAAATTGGCAGAACTCTTATAAAAGCACAAGAAATACGCTTGTTTGAATTTCGATGAATGTAACTCTGTAGCAACGGCAGTTTCAGTAGCAAAAAACCTTCAAATTAACGATTCTTCTCTTTTCTTTTAATTTTTAACAGGAAAGGGGGGGAGTGGACAAGCAACAGCTTGGAAACGCTGAAGATCCTCGTAGATACCCCACTCTTTTCACTGGTGAGCAGGCGCCCAACCTGCAGGATATCGATGGCACTTGCGAAGTTGTCACCAAGCAGAGGCTAGGCTGGGTAATTGATACTTTCAAGCCCTTCAAGTCCCAGGTCCGGATAGAATTCTGCCGGTCATTCTTCAGAAGATAGGTATGCTTGCTGTTTCTTAGCTAACACAAATTTACAAAGACTGCTCTGTGCTAAGTGAGGTACCTGCAGCCTGGAGGACTGCCAAGGTTGTATTTATAGCCTAGGTGGGTAAAGTCAATCATGCATATCCGAAGAACTACAGGCCAATTCGCCTGACTTCCGTCCTCCTCAAAGTTTTCGAAAGATTACTAGATTTAAATATCAAACAAAGACTTGGTTCTCAAACTCTATCGAGAATAGAAGGGAAATCTATTGAAACGGCTCTCTTTGGGGTAGTCCTCTTATGCGTATATGAAAGGGAAATCTGTTGATAGGGTAGTCCTCAATAGGGTAGTCCTACAAATAGCACTTCATTACAAAGAATACGCTTCGGGAGCCTTTCTAGATATTGAAAGCGTCTTCAATAATGTGCACACAAGAGCTATTATGAATAGCCTCCACGCATACAACACCCATCCCGCTATTTGTAGCTGGGCAAGTAACTCGTTTAAGCAAAGGCTCATATCATCGGAGTTGGTGGATGCGCAAATCATAAAAAAGATCCATAGAGGCACACCACAGGGAGAGGCTCCATCCCCTCTCTTGTTACAAACTCAATTCTGGAAATGCTGGAAAGCAAGGGACTCACGATTATGGCCTATGCTGACGACATAGCTATTTTAGTTTCGAGCAGGTTTCCACATACCCTTGGCTACTTTCTGGGGCTGGTTGAGATGTGGGCGGCTACAGTGGGCCTTGGCATCAACCCCAATAAGATGGATAGGAAGTATAAAACTCCTGATTTAGACCGCATCATGTTGGGCGGCTACTGGTTAAGTCTCAAGTTACAAACTAAGTACTTCGGTCTTATTCTGGACAACAACATCACATGGAAGGCGAATTTCGAGGAGAGAGTTAAGAGGACAGGAAACACGATTTACGCCAGCAAGAGAGTGCTGGATAAAACGTGAGTTCTAAGCCTTGCTCTAACGCACTGGACCTACATTGCTATAGCTAGGTGAATATGAATAGTAAGTATAACCACCTTTGCTAGCATGCAGATCAAAGCTCAGTGGTTGGTGGCTCTCGGCACTACAGGTGCCTTAGCCTCGACTTTTTCGCCTGCTTTGAACGTTCTGCTTCATCTCCTTCCGCTTGATGTCTTTGTCAGAGGCACTGCTGCAAAAACTGCTGTCAGGCTTAGGGAATCAGGACATTTCGAGTCAAGATCCTTCGGCCACAGCAGTATTGAACGGGGATGCGCAGGAAGCACTGACTACCTGGTTCCCAGTCTGTGCTTCGAACGTGGATATCGGGCGACTGTGGGAGATGGGCAGGAATGGAATCAGCAAATGTGCGCAGCAGCTCTTAGCATCTATACTGACGGCTTTAAAACAGCTGCAAGAGTGGTTGCTGCAGTATATTCTGCAAATGCAGCTATGGAAGCAGCTTCCAGGTTTCCGAATCACTGTATTATTTTTCAGGCGGAGGGTTTTGCGATGCGCAAAAGAGCAAGATCTGGTATATGCCAAAGATACTAGAAGTGAGGAAATAAATAGGTTTACAGACAGTCAAGCGGCGGTAAAAACACTGATGTATAACACATACAGATCGAAGTGTGTATTCGATTGCATTCAGGCCCTGAACAGAGGGTAACATCAGAAGAGCCCGGTTCCAGTCACAAGGGCTTTGATGGAAATGAGAGGGCAGATGCGTTAGCCAAGTATGGGGCTAGCATTGCCCTTTCATGATCAGTAGACATCCCAATTCCTATCCAAACGATTAAGTACTCAATCGACTCCAAAATGATGCAAGACGTGACGTGCAGATGGGGTGCAACTCAGACTTGCAGGGTAACCAAAATCATGTGGAGGTCATACAATCTCGTATCGACTAAATACCTTCTTGAGTTAACGCGGACTTACTGCAAACCACTGGTTGGCATCATTACTGGCCATTATCTTGTAGCAGCACATGCTATGAAAATAGGATTCTTAACCAGCAACACCTGTAGAATGTGTCAAGAGCAGGGGTTCTCAGAAACAATGGGGACTGGGGAAAATCAGACTGCGCTACTTCGATGAGCCTTAGCTAGTGGATCTGTAGCACGTGGCGGACCAAAAGCTGAAGGACATCCTTCAGCTCGTGAAAAAGTCCGGGGCCTTCGATGTGGTCTATTTATCTGGTATCACAATGAACCAATGGGTCTATGAGTGGCCTTGTGCCAACCAGTAAAACATTACCTGACTTAAGGTAGGTTTAAGTATTTAAATTGAATATTATACACTCTGGGCGCTTAACAGTTTTAATAAAAAATTTAGAATCAAATTTTGAGCAAAACAATTACAGAACTTGTATAAAAACTACCCTGGTGCTGCAGTACAGATTATGTTTATCACACTTTGATTGCTCAAGAGATAGAATGGCCGAAAGTGTAGATCAAGGCTAAGTACTAAATTCAGTACAAAACCATTATGTATAGGGGAATGTCATCAGGGTTGAGACACTGTTTGACTTTGCTCTATACCTGTACCCATATGCGAGTGTGCCTAATACACGCACAACATTGCTCTCTCACAAAAATTCCGCTCAGTGCGCCCTTTTCTACCGCACTCACAACCGAAAAGCCTTAATGCTGTGTCTTATTTTCGAAAAAATATGTGGAACACCAGATCGGTGTAAAAGCGTGCAACGGGCAACACGGAAAGAAACGTCAATGTCAGTTTGATTTGTGTCGGAAACTGAAAACATTGACTTTCAGTCAAAATTTATCATAGAAAATTTGGAAGTTTTTCGGTGTGTGCGGTGGAAACGTACATCTACGTTTGTTCGCAATAATTTGTGTCGGTTTCGCGAACAAATTAGCGGTCAAAAATTATAAAATAGTGCGATAATGAAGTGCCACGCTCCAGACTGCAAAAGTACCTACCGAAGTGCTTCGCAGGGAATATCGTATTTCGGGTGAGTAAAATTAACCTTTGGCATCAATTTCGTTTTGTTTTTGTGTGAAATCATAATTGATTTCGTTCACAAAAAGCATTTTAATCTCCACTCGCCGATTGCGTGGAAAGAAATGTCAAACGACGTTCAAAATGGCGATCTCTCGTGGTTTTTACCGTATGAACTGTGTAGGGCACACACAAGTACCTCATTCGCACACCAGCAAGCAAAAAGTCAAAAATTGGCACATCTCTTTTATATCTGTGATTGAATATTAAATTCTGTCATTCTCTTAAATTTTATACAACTTTTCAAATTTTATTTTGCCAATAATTTTGTTTGCTTATATTGGGCCTTTCCACACTTGTATTCTTGATGCACTCCTCAAACCGGTTTTCTGGGTAAGAGACGGAAGAATCAAGGAGAATTCTCTACAAAAAGTAGGAGTATACAAGTGTGGAAAGACCCATTGTATGCCTTAAAAGTCGAATCATTCATCATCAGCTTTACATGTTGTGACTGGCAATCCACAACTACCATGTTCATAACAAACTACCACGATGAGCACCGTCAACGAGTCCACCGATACTTTTCATTTTACAAGCATCTAGAGGCGAACATGCTGATTCATCTGGGCATTGTTTCGCTGACCGACGAGTAATTTCAAAAATTTTTGATAATAATACCGTGCCATATTTTTCGTGTTGAACCGAGAAAGGTTTTAGTACAGTCAATCTGCAGGTTGAGGTCGGAAATTAGTGCCTAGGACGTGAATCTTTTTTTATTCGATGACAAATGAGATTTACTAAGCAACCACGGGGGTGGACCAGTTCAACCCTTAGCGGTCTTTTGAAAAACTCAAAAAAACAGCCAAAAAATTTTTGAAATGCGTTTATCTCGTTTGCTATGCATTTCACAGAAAAATCGATTGATGATAAAATGTAGAGGACGTTAAAATCTACAATTTATGTCATTGGAGCAATGCTGTACAACAAAAAATGCACACGGTAGGTGGCGCCAAAGTATCCAAAAAAGTGTTTTTCCACTTTTTCGTCCTGAAAATATTATTTTAACGCAAAAATGTAAATGCAAAAGTTGTTCCTTACATTTTTATCAACAATTTTTATTTAAACATTTTTTTTATACGACTTACCGTTTCAAAGCTGCAGCTTGCAAAAGTACGAAAATTCCAATAATACGGTACACCCACGTGACGGACGTTATTTAAAACACTTTCGCCACAAACGAAACAAATCGACACATTATCACTCATTTTTAGAGAGCTAAGTTTTGCTGTCTCTACTCTCCGAAACTCACATGGCAACTGAAAAATGTACGGTCCTTAGTCAATAGGGCAGATGGTCGAATAGTCCCTTTTGTTAGAACTATGCCAACGTCGCCGTAGAAAGTCACAGTAGGTACGACGAAATTACATACCATTAACAGCACGGTGCTGTATACGCTGCGCTATATTGCACTGTAACTTTGAAACGGTAAGTCGTATATAAAAAATGTTTAAATAAAAGTTGTTGATAAAAATGTAAGGAACAACTTTTGCATTTACATTTTTGCGTTAAAATAATATTTTCAGGGCGAAAAAGTGGAAAAACACTTTTTTGGATACTTTGGCGCCACCTACCGTGTGCATTTTTTGTTGTACAGCATTGCTCCAATGACATAAATTGTAGATTTTAACGTCCTCTACATTTTATCATCAATCGATTTTTCTGTGAAATGCATAGCAAACGAGATAAACGCATTTCAAAAATTTTTTGGTTGTTTTTTTGAGTTTTTCAAAAGACCGCTAAGGGTTGAACTGGTCCACCCCCATGGTTGCTTAGTAAATCTCATTTGTCATCGAATAAAAAAAGATTCACGTCCTAGGCACTAATTTCCGTAAATCGATTTTTTTTTCGACAGATTTACTGTACTATTTCCATTTTTCATAGCGTAACGAGAAAAAAGTACAATTCATCATCAGCAGGATAGAGAAATGATGATAAATTTTTATTGTTTCGAGTGCGAGAAGATTGTGTATCTTCGCAATGCTGGAAAAATACCCGTGAAACCTCTTCACAAATTAAAACAATTATTATAAACTTAAGGTAACTTGATTTTTCGTTTTTATGTTAAACGCAAAGATTGTATCTAGTCTATGTATTTTCTGAAGTTTCTTGCGATTTATCGTTAAGTCGAATGTAGATTTTTGCATGACATAAACGTGGCTAAAGTTGTAGTTGATGTGGGGTTTTTACTAATTTTCGAAGAAAATTAGTACTAAACTCGTTTCGAGAAAATTCATCATATGTATATATATATATATATATATATATATATATATATATATATATATATATATATATATATATATATATATATATATATATATATATATATATATATATATATATATATATATATATATACTACTGTGATCAAAAAGTAAGGTGAAATTGTCAGTTAAAACTCCCGGGCATTAGCAAGGCAGGTAAATTTTTTTTCCTAGGTTGGTAGGACTGTCAATTACATTTGCCAAGTGTTTGTCAAAAGGTTTATTTATCTCCGAGTTACACGTGTTGTTGTAAACAACCAAAAGTGAATTTTTCGATTTTTACAATGGGTGATTTTGTTGAGCAAAGAACTTGCATCAAATTTTGTTTGCGCAACGAATATTCTTGTGCAGGCACGTTGAAAATGTTGCGGAAGGCCTTTGGTGATGAAACTATGGCACAAGAAAACCTTTATAAGTGGTACAACGAGTTCAAAGCGGGACGAGAACGCGTTGAAGACGAACCGCGCTCTGGACGACCATCAACGTCTACCGTCGAGGATCACGTCCAAAAAATCTAAGATTTGGTGCTTGAATATCGTCAATTGACAATAAGAGATCTTGCTGATAGTATTGGAAGATCATTTGGCTCAGTCCAAACCATTTCGAAGGATGTTTTGTGTCTCAAACGCGTCCAGTCTCGATTGGTGCCAAAATCGCTCAATTTTTTGGAAAAAAAAGCGTCGCGTTGATGTGCGTGAAACTTTGGTGTCTAACTATCAGGACCACTTGAAATGCATCATTACTGGAGACGAGACTTGGATTTACGCATACAACCCTGAAACCACCGACCAATCTAGCCAATATCGTGCAAAAGGTGCAACAAGACCGAAAAGACCACGGTAGAGTCGATCGAAAATCAAGGTCATATTGACAGTTTTCTTTGATTTTCGTGGTGTGGTGCACTATGAATTCCTTCCGCCGGGCCAAACTGTTAGCAAAGAATATTATTTGAACGTTATGCGTCGTTTGCGTGAAGCTATTCGTCTGAAACGGCCGGAATTATGGGCGAACAGCTCTTGGTTCCTTTCATCACGATAATGCACCATGTCATACTGCATTGGTTCTTCGCGAGTTTTTTGCCAAAAACTCGACTCACATCGTTCCGCAACCACCGTATTTGCCTGATTTGGCTCCGTGCGACTTCTGGCTATTCAGCAAACTCAAAAAGCCAATGCGGGGACGCCGTTTTGACACACGATCGAGGAGATAAAAACCGAATCGAAGAAGGTCTTGAAGGCTATACCGGAAAAAGACTATTCCGACTGTTTCGAGAACTGGAAAAAGCGTTGGCAAAAGTGCATTTTATCGGACGGGGATTATTTTGAAGGGGATGAAATTGATTTGGAAGAATAAACAAAGAATTTACATTTTATAGACAAATTCACCTTACTTTTTGATCACAGTAGTATATATATATATATATATATATATATATATATATATATATATATATATATATATATATATATATATATATAAATATATATATATATATATATATATATATATATATATATATATATATATATATATGTATATATATATATATATATATATATATATATATATATATATATATATATATATAAATATATATATATGGTATATATATATATATATATATATATATATATATATATATATATATATATATATATATATATATATATATATATATATATATATATATAAATATATCAGCAAAATGATTAAGGGAGATAATCTCTGTAGTGGCCGATCCGATTAAAATGGAACTTTCGAAGAACATAGATGTATATAATAGGTAGGTCCATGATTTGTTAGAACTAAGATATCTTTAACCCTTCAGCAGCGGTGGGCATTTTAGTGAATTTTCAGGTACACTTTTATTTTTCTGTGCAGTGCAAAAGTAAATATTGAAAATGGAAACTTATTATGTTTTATGCTTGCTCAAACAAACCCTACTACAGTCTGTCAAGGCTCTTCAAATCCTGAAATATCACCAAACATCAAAGCTCCCGCTTACAAGACTATGACCCTGCCGGTATTTACGTGTGGATTCGACACTTGGGTGCTCAGCAAATGGCACTCTGACCTCTTAACCGCATTTCACCATAAGATGTATGCTATTTACCTAAAAGCAGATATCATTACTAAGACAAAGCTTGGTAAACTCCGGTGGGCAGGACGCCTAGCTCGATTAAGTGAAAAGCATCCTGCTCAGAAAACGCTTTGCGGCAGAATTTACGGCAGACGACATCTTGGAAGATCTTTCCTACGCTGAAGAGATGGCGTTGACTAGGACCCTCGGAGTTTAGGGTACCAAATTGGATGGCATTGGCTCGCGATCAGGGCTAATCGAAAAAATTGTTGAAGTAGGCCAGGACCGGACCCCAGTTGTAGCGCCGATGGTGATTATGAATCAGTGTGCTATTTGAGGGTCAAATGTTAAGTAAATAGTATTTTAAAAAATAGAGTAGACTTAAAAGATTAAAAGTTTGTTTCATGACTGCATGTAAACACGAGTTCGAAAATTTCAACGAGATTTAAAAACAAACGGACACATGACGCATCGAGGAGAATTTAGAAGAAGTTGTTTGCCATTTAACCAAGGCCTGCTTAATATTCAGCTTCTAGGTATCCGCTGGTCACAAGCTCGGAAAAGGTGTGCTGGAAGCGCGAATCGTGGGAAGAATCCAAACAGCGGTGAAGATGATTTCAACCTGATGATCGTACTTAGCCAGAGAAGTTTCTCCATCCTATGGGACAGATACCGTATGATTAGGGAATCCAATCCCGGGATTAGAATCCCGGGATCCCGGGATCCCGAACAGTTTTTAGTCCCTAAAATCCCGGGATTGATGTTTTATAATCCTGGGGTTGATGATTTATAATCCCGGGACTATAAACCATCAATCCTAATTGAGATCCGGGATTTTAGTGGCTAAAAACTGTTCGGGATCCCGGGATCCCGGGATTCGGATCCCGGGATTGGATTCACTACGTATGATGCTGAGCTACTATTTTAATGAGGTTAAATTTAACCAAATCAAGAAGTGGTGTGGCACCAACTCTTGTGATTGTCTATGGACAGGTCTCAAGAGCGAAACGCAGAGATTGAGTGAAAATTCTCTTCCATAGAGTTTCTTTTACTGAAGTCACGCGGGCATTGTCTAAGAAACCTTGCAAAGGGATCCAAAGACAGCATTTCCGGGTATTTCAATGCCTGAAACTATAAGATGTTTTCAGATCAACTTGCAGCTTGCCAAGACTTCGGCCTATCTTTTGAGCGAAACAATGACAAAACTGCATGCACTTGTACAGGAACTGTCGGTTCGAGGCAGCAAGATCTGCAGATTCAGTTCAATTACGGGGGCAAAGATCTTTTATTATGAAAGATCAATGCAGCCGACGACTTGTATTCTGGTTTCCCATCTGCTTGATACCACCATGCTAAGACAGTTTTCAAGCCGGGACTTTGTCTTCCGCACATCAGCTGTTATTTTCAAATGGATTGCTATTTATTCGCATGAACGGTAGTAAAATGCTTTCTATTTCCGCTTCTAAACGTACGATTTTTGGCTCTCATGTGTATTGTTCTATGTTACATAAAGGTCAGCAGTATAAACCAAGATAAAATTAAGTAATACGCTATCAGCCACATTTCAATCAAAGATAATTTTTTCCGTACTTATTTCTCTAGCTCAAAAGCATTTAAGAGTCTCTAGAAGTAACGAAATCCTTATTTCCATGATTGCTCAGTAATCAACGCATTATTCTTGCATAATTTCTCCCAAAAAATCAATTTTTATCTTGCATACACCTAAATGAAATTTATGCGAATAATATTGTCTAATTACTAAAGCTTGCTCCTGAGTCTCTGTTGCTCTATCTTCCCGCAATATGAAAACCATAAAATAATCTCAAAAGAAACATTTTTTTCATTAAATTTTCCAAATTTGATTTTCCTCATCACCAATGTTATCATTTCCGCATTTCGCCACCTGAGTACCTAAACGCGTAATCAAATTCATCAATCGCGATGCTTACTTGGCAATTCCAGGAATTGACAACGACTTATTTTCTTTCCATGCTATTCCTCAGCTTCAGTTTTAATGTATTTTCCTTTGGTGCTTCTTCTGGCCTGTGAACAGTTGCTTCGACGACGATCTTAGTATCACCGAAGGGCTTTGGCATAAGTTAGAATAATTATTTTTCCTTCGATCCGAAGATTGTGCCTGGGATAATTCTTCGATGAGGGAGAAAAAATACCGATGACTCGATATCGATTTGAGTCGGGGTAACAGATGGTCGAAAGAAGTGCGGGTGAAACGAAATCGACGAGAAAGGGTCCTGATAGAGTGCTGGGGATGGCTGACGACCAGACTTGTTGTCCCGTGAGCTAGGCATATTTGCAAATATTGTGAGAAATTTCGCAGTGGATTTATATTGACGTTTACGCTGATGGCGGTGGAATAAGGGTTTTCAAATGGCTGTTTTTACAAAATCAATTTTTCAACTAATCTAACAGGGCTTGGCATGACCAGAAGAATAAAGTAAACAGGCATGAGATACTTCACGAATGGAGGCGGGCAACTTTTGTGAGGGAATAATCTCAGGTGTGTTATTAAAATTTATTTAAAAACGACAAATCAATCAATTGCATTAAGCTTTTATTGAAAATTGATCCAAAAACAATGATGCCAAATTCAAGTTGCTAACGATCCTTTGACAGATTCCTTCTAAAATTTACAACTGTAAACCATAATTCCGAATTGAGCACTTAAGTGTTTGCCAAGAAGATAATTTTACATCTTACGTTCATCCGAGTTAATGAGTTCGTGGCCAGATTACAAAGCGCCTTGTTCAAATTAACGAGCTAAAAAGTTTAAAAAGTGAAAAGTTGGGCAAATGAGATCTCACCACACTTCCTGCGGATGAAATGTAAGCTAAATACCGGATAACTGAGGAATATTTTTATGTAGATTACATCTGAGAATTTTTATAGCAGAGAGAATAGTTAGTGGAATAGAGAAATGGAAAGAACAATGTGACGTATCTATTACACAGCACTCGCATAATCGTTCTATCTACATTTTAGTACTTTCAAAATATTCAATGAGTTGTGTTTTGATTTGTTTTGGAGATGTATGGAGAGTGAATTTTTTAACATACTTTCATACAAGTTATTTTTTTCAAATTTTGCAGAATGATGTAATAGAGTATGCAGTTTTTGAATCCGTTGTTGACTCAAAATAGACAAAAATGTCGATAGAACGTTTATGCGAATCAGGGCAGAACAGGTGGAATGATTTACAATGGGAAACTTCACAGTATTTAAATTCAAACCTAAGCGTAATTTCGATTGTCGAAATGGGTTTTGTACTCATCATCAACGTGGCACAACAGCCCAACGTCCGGCCTTGGCCGCCTGGATCGATTTCCTCCAATTGTCTCGGTCACGTGACCGCGTCCTCCAGTCTTGGAGCCCCAATAGTTGACCGGCGTCCGCATACACTGAGCTCTATCAACGAGCTCTGGGTCTTCCTCTTGGCCTCGCTCCGTCGACTCGTCTTGCGTTCATGACACGTTTTGGCATGCGATCGTCATTCATGCAATGCACGTGCTCAGCCCACTGTAACCGTTGTAATTTGACGATCTTGGAGACTTCCAGCTCATCGTACAGTTCGTACAACTCATTGTTGTACCGGATGCGCCAACCATCTCGGTCGCGAACAGCCCCGAAAATCCGCCGTAGAACTTTCCGTTCGAATGTGTCGATCCTATTTTCGGAGGCTTGGGTCAAGGTCCATGTTTTGCAACCATAGCACAGCACAGGTCGTATGATAGTTTTATAAACGCGGAGCTTAGTTTTTTTGTGCACATATTTTGATTTCATAATGGGGAGGACCGATAAGAATGTCTTATTTGCTAGTTGTATTCGTCGCTTGATTTCGTCAGTTTCGTTGGCGTCACTCGATAGATTGCTACCCAGCTAAACGAAGTTGTCCACGAATTTGATGCTAAGGTGCACTACGTTGATGGTCGTGTGCGCTGGCGTCCTTGTCCTAGATTGCATCATAACTTTCGTTTTGTCCTCGTTGATTCGTAGTCCAACTTCCTTTGCGGCGGTGTCAAGTCTAAGCAGAAGTTCTTCTGCATCGGTCAGTTTTCGAGCCATGATGTTAATGTCATCCATGTACGCTGCCAATTGTGTCGACTTAAAAAGTAGCGTGCCGCTGGTGTTTAGGCTCATTGCCCCAATAGTGAACTCAAGTGCCAGGTTGAAGAGCGTGGGCGCTATTCCATCGCCCTGCTTCAGGCCACCCAAAGTTTCAAAAGGATCCGTCAATCTGTTCTAGATCCGGACTTGCGAGACGGAGTTAGTCATCGTCATCTTTACAAGTCTCACTAATTTGGCCGGTATACCAAATTGCAGCATGATGCTATATAGAGCACCTCGGTTGATGCTGTCATATGCTTGTTTAAAGTCTACAAAGATTTGGTATACGTCGACGTCGTATTCCCAGCACTTATGTAAAATTAGCTTGACCGTAAAGAGCTGGTCAATTGTGGAGCGACCAGATCTGAAACCGCCTTGATACTCGCAAATGGAAGAAATCATTAATTTTTAAAATTAATACTATACTCCAGGATTTTTGACAGGATTTTGTAGGCCGTACAGACTAAGGAGATGCCTCTGTAATTCTCACACCGTAGTTTATCTCCCTTTTTTTGTATGGGACAGATTATGCTTCTGCGCCAATCGTCTGGGATCACCTCAATCTCCCATATTCGCAGCAGCAGTTGATGTAGCACACTTAATAAACCCGCTCCACCAGACTTCAGTAGCTCAGCTGGTATCTCGTCAGCGCCCGGCGCTTTGTTCCTTTTCAGTGAACGCAAGGCGAGATCAACTTCTTCTACTGTAGGGGATTGTGTGAATGGGGGTTGACCAACGGTATCGTCATAGAGCTCAGAAGCTCTTCGAAGTAGGACGCCCATCGTTTGCTAATACTTTCGGTGTCGCTGATAATATTTCCATCTTTGTCCTTACAGAGGCTAGTCCTGGGTTGGTAGCCGTTTTTAATAGTGTTTACTAATCTGTACGCTTGTCTGGTGTTCTTACTAACTAGGTTTACATTAATGTTCAGCAACTGCTTGTCAAAGTATTTCCGTTTCTTACGCCTAATTATTCTATTGGATATTCGCCGTAGCTCGTCATATTTTTCCTTTTTGGCTCTGGTTGCACGTTGGACCCATTGTCTATAGGCCTCGTTCTTTGCGTCAAGTGAGTTTCTGCATTCTTTGTCACACCATTCAACCATTCATTTCGCGCTCGTTGGGCTTTGTATCCCACAACATTTTCTGCCACATTCTTGCTTGTATTTTTGAGCTCTTCCCAGAACTCGTGGACACCTACGTTACTGGAGTCGCGCAGCATTGGTGAAATTCTTTCCTCAAGCGCGGTCGCATACGTCTGAGCCGTATAGTCGATCAGCAAATTCTCAACTGCGAAGATTTTGGGAGGGCTGAATCTCGATTGGTGCACTGAGGAAATTCTGCACTGGTATGTTGTTTTCACCAGGAAAAGATCGGAGTTACAGTTAGCTCCGCGGTACAACCGAACATCCATAACACTTGACGTCCATCTCTTGCTAATAAAGACGTGGTCAATTTGGTTGACGGTATGTGCGTTATAAATGCGTTAATATGTATACAAACTATCTAATTATTCCATTTATAACTCATACTCATAAGTTGCATTATGAAACTTAATTTTTAAATAATAAACACTGAACAAGGACTATCAACAATATACTTTTTTAGGACTTTCCTGTAATTTGATACATTGATTGATTCTTTAATTTCAGTCGGTACTTGATTATATAATTTTGGACCTAAATTACATGCATGCCTTGACGTTCTGGTCTTCCTATAACTTTGTAGAGCTAGAGGTCTCGTGACTTGTGAACGAGTAAGATAAAAATAGCGCGGAAGTTTGAAGTTATTGAGATGCAAGTAAACGTATTTAAGCACTTCATAAACAAACAACTGACGTATATTAAGCACATCAAACTCAGAAAAAGCTAAAGTGGGAGAATAGAACTTTGATTGTTTAATACAGATTTTTACCACTCTATTTTGCAAATTTTGGAGAACATTAATAGACGCGGAATATGCTGAGCCCCACACCAATATTCCATACTGCAATTATGAATTATTGCAAAATACACCATTTTCTTTTGTTGTGGTGGAAGTATAGAAGGCTATATATTTTATACAAAGTTTTTCTTACTCTCCCGCACAAATTTTCAACATGAATATCCCATTTCAAGAAAGAATCAATAGTTATACTCAAGTACTTAATGGCATTGGCTTCTCTCAAGTTAATGTTATTAATTCTAATATTAAGTGACCTGTTGTTGAACGAATTTTACCCAAACCAAATGTATTTTGTTTTTCCTAAATTTAGGGCCTAACTTGTGCTTACACAGCCAGTTATAAATAAGCTCCAAATCACGATTGATATTTGAAACAAGATTATTCTCGCAGTTATCACTATACAGAAGTACCATATCATCAGCGAAAGATACAATTCTCCCTTTAATCATGGTTTCTTGAAATTTACATAGCTGATTCGCATATATAAGGAAAAGTATTGGACCCAAAAAAGTTCCTTGAGGTATTCCACATATGACTGCGAGATTATCACTTATGGATTCACCTATCCGAACATTTTGAATCCTGTCAGATAAATAAGATTTTATTAACATAAGAGCATTACGTCTCAATCCTACATTCCGAAGCTGGGATAAAAGTATATCATGGTTTACTGTGTCGAAAGCTTTCTTGAGATGTAAAACAATTTGTTTGTTATTATTAGTGGTGTTCAAAAAGTAATGCACGACTTAAAAGTAATGGTTACTCAAAGTAATGAAAAGTAATCATTACCGGAAAACGAGAGTAACCATTAATTTTTCCACAATCGTGTCTTCGTCGTTCTAAGGCCAAACGACACACAAAATGTATTTCGTTACCGAGACAACGGGCAGCAATGATATCCAAGCTTGGGGTGATGAGAGACCGGTCTCTACTCTCTACGTGTGCAAAGTAATGGTTACTTTTCGTTCCATTGAGGAATGAAATGAATAACGATTTGCTGACCATATCGTTACTTGTGAATTCGTGATCGATTCACAAAGTAAGGAATGAAATGAGTAACGAGTAACGATAATAGGTCTGTTCCCGTACTTTCAGTAACTGAATTTTACTGAATTTTCCTGAATCATGTGGTGGGGAGTTTCATGAAAAGTACGGGAACGCTCTCATTGTTTTTCCTGAAAATTGACAAACCAAAATGTCAATTTTTGGTTTTTGGAAGAACAATAGTGATTGTAAGGTTATCCTAAGCGGTGATATATTATCACCACAAAAATATTCGACCTTCATAGCAACATTACGCAAAAAATATGTTGCTTGCCGCGCACATTTGAAACTATTTACTCGCACCACACCATTTGACACTTTTCAGTATTTTTCAGTTGCTCAGACCATACTGAATTTTACTGAAAGAGGTGAAATTTTCAGTTTTCAGTAAAACGGAGTACGGGAACAGCTTCATTGCAATTAATCGCGATTAATCGCAGTACGGGAACAAACCTAATGAATTCTGACCATTTCGTCAGTAATCGTAGTACGGGAACAGACCTAATGAATTCTGACCATTTCGTTACTTTTGAATTCGTGATTGATTCACAAAGTAAGGAATGAAATGAGTAACGATTTCGATTGCTGGATGTTTGATGGCTTTTGAATTCGTTATCACGAGTATTTCGCACTTGCAAGTGTTTTCGCATCGAGTATTTTCGTATCGAGTATTTTCGTATCGCGTATCTTTGTATCGAGTATTTTTGTACTATCAAGTATTTTCGTACTTGGAAGTATTTTATTCATATATTCAAAAAGATGTTAGGGTAAAAGTAGCTGAAATCGGACAAAATCGGTCAATTTTGGGTTAGAGTGGTTTGGGACATAACGGGCCAAGACCTATTGCTGTGATACAAAAATTTCGGTTTTGTAGGGGAGTAAGGGGTTTTTTGGCCATAGTTTGACAAAAAATGACTTTACGGCGCTTTCGATGATTGAAAGTGATCGGGGAGTACAAGAGTAATATTTTAAGGGCGAAAAAAAGTTTGGTAGGGGAAATTGGGTGAAAACGTCCATTTTTCCAAAATAGTCTTTTTTGTCTAAGGCAAATTTGGGGACATTTCTGAGTTGTTTTGGGCGAAATTTTCATACAAGTCTGGGAAAAAGCTATATTTCTGGGAAAAAGCTATAGCTGGGAAAAAGCTAGTTTCGAAGATACGGCAAAATAAAATCCGCCGGAAAACCGTCCGGAAAAATTGAAAGTAGCCCTTAAAGTGCTAAAGATTAAAAGGTTGAGATCCTTTTTGGTTCGCCAGTTGGCTTCTTCGGCTGTGCTGAGGCCCTCCTCGTGACTGCAGGTCACCACGAGGGTATCTCCAACCATACCGGGGTTGTAAAATTTACGAGACCGCGAGAGGTAAGATGCTCCTGGACTCATGTCCAGCCTTGCCGAGGAGGTTGGCATGTTTAATAAGCGAAACATTTTTTACTAATGTTCGAAGAAGAACATTAGTATTAAAATCACTTTGGCCAAAAATTCATATTTCTATATATATATATATATATATATATATATATATATATATATATATATATATATATATATATATATATATATATATATATATATATATATATATATATATATATATATATATATATCATCAAAAAATTTCAGTGAAAAAATCTCAGGAACGCACCATCACATTGAGCTGAAATTTTCAGGACTCATTGGTGTATATGCAGAATAGTGCCAGGTCTCAGAAAAAGTTAAAAATCTTTAACCCTTTGGCGCCGGCGGCCATTTTAGTGATATTTTTAATATACCTATTATTCCGTACACAAATAAGTTTTGCGAAAATAAAGTTGACGAAATAAATTTTGAACGTGTTTTAAATGTGAATCGGATAATATTTTGGAATTTTTTAACCCCATGTGTGCGCTGGGTGCCTAAAAACAGAACGGGAAAACTTGAAAATTTTGATATTGCGATAACTTTTGACAGAAATATTCAATCATTACGAAATTTTTAGAACATATTGATATTATTTAGTTGTAGATTTGTGTAGCTTTTGATGAGCGTGCTGGCAACTCTGTAGCTAGGGCAGGCACTGAAAGTGAAAACCTCCAAATCATTGTTTCTCTTGAAAAACTGCCGCTTCTTCAAAAAAAAGCCACTCATATGTAAATCTTGTGCTTTGTTTACATAACCAAAAAAAAAAATTTGATATGGTATAACGGGCACGCCTGGTAACCCTTGCGCAATTTACCTATATTTTTAGCATCAAAAACTTCTGTTCACGGAAACTCACGATCCAATGAGCAGAATTAATTGAAATTTGCAGAATGTATTGGTCCTATATAGGACCAGGTCTGATAGAAGTGATTTTGAAATGCGGGTGATTCTGTGCCAGTGGTGCCATCTTGAAAAATCACTAAAAAAGATAACTGCTTTTAGCCCTATAAATTCTGACTGAATCGTTCGATTTTGACGAGATTCACACAGTAGCTGGACCTTACCTTAGACCACGTTTGGTAGAAATTTGGTTGAAAAATTCGGTTGGAGCTGCCAGCTATGATAATTTTGGTGTCTTAAATTTGAAAAAAATAAAAATTTGGAAGTGAAAACATTAAACGATCGAATTTCCAAAAACTGTCCGTTTCTTACAATAAAACCAATCTGTATACAAATCTTATGCTTTATCTACACGTTCAAAGTAAAACTTGGGAAATTTCATGTCGGACAAGAACGGTAACCCTTTCCCAGTCAACCTATATTTTTAGCATAAAAAACTCTTGTTCACGGGAACTCACGAATCAATAATCAGATACCATTGAAATTTACAGCATGCATTGGACTTAAGTAAGACCAGGTCTGATAGAAGCGATTTTGAATTGTGGGCAACTCTGTGCCAGTGGTGCCATCTTGAAAAATTACAAAGAAAAAAAACTGTTTTTTGCCCTATGAAATTTGAATAAGTGACCAGATTTTCATGAAATTGACACAGTAGCTGAACCTTACTTTAAACTCTGTTTGATAGAAATTCGGTTGAAAAATTCGATTGATGCTGCCAGCTATGGTAATTTTTGTGTCTTTGGATTTGAAAATTCGCTCAGGAAAATAAAACTTTTTGCCCTATAACTTCCAGTGTAGTCATGAAATCAATACGAATTTCATACAAGTATTGGAAACTATTATAGACATTATTCAGGCCAAATTTAGTTGAAAAGCCACGATAGGGGTGCCAGTTATTGTTGGTTTTGTGTTTGTTTGCAATATCTTTATTAAGCGGTTTTATCGTAGAATTTTCAATTGGTAATGATATGGTAGTGACAATAAACAGCAAATATTAAGCTTTCCATTATTTGAAAAAACTCGCTGCAGGTAATCCTAAATTTCTTTACACTACTATAACTTCGAATGTAATATAACAACGTGAAGCAAATGTGATATATTTTTGGCTTTGATACTGGCGAAAGGTTGCCAGCACGAGTCGGTTGTGCTACTTTTGTATCAATAAATGCTTACAGTTAGTATTCATACCGGAAACATTTTCAATGAAAATAAATAACCGATGTTTTAATTTCCAAAGTTCTGCAAATTTTTCGGATCGCATCCCCAAACACCAACTTCAGTTACAGTGCTGCAGGCACTGAGCATTTTCTTCATTGATATTATATGAGATGCTGCTTTCGAAATTTTGTGAAATAAGCAACTGATAACGAATATAATTAACCCGTGTTTCGCTCTCATAAACGTTTAAATTCATGCCAGTGGTAATATCTGAAACCTTCCACCATATGAGTTATAATGCATTCTTGAGACCAAAGTAGAACGTGGCGTTTGAAACAGTTTGGCCGTAATAAGCAGCTCATGTGGTGGAATATGCACTCAAAACCTGCACGATTCTTCTACTGTTCTTCGAACATTAGTGTTTCTAGCGGTTCAGGTGCGCTAGAGTTTTTTTTTATACATTTCTTAATAAAATTTTCGACAAACTTCATGCTTCAGTGAGGCAAAGTGGAGAATCGACTGTTTAAGATTAGACAGGAAAAGTTTGGTATCGATGAAAATTCATAGAGATAACAACAGGGTTAGTTGGTCCCATCTTAGCAAATTTTTTGACATTGGTAATTTGAACGAAAATTCCGAAAGATTTAGTGCCACTCCAATTTTACCAAAGCAACATACTTAAACCCACGTTTCAAAAAGTATGAGTTCGGCGATGAATCAGCTTTGACTGTAGTGAAAGGGAAGGATGAACTGAAGGAAGAAGCTGAACAAACTAACATGTAAGCTTCAGTTGATATCATTCAAATTTCAAGTAATGATCTTGGAACTGAAGAATCTACAGCCAGTTCAATCCCAAGCACAACGACTAGACCTGATGAGGAGATTGGATTGTGGTCTGTATTCGAAACAATAGTTGCATGTGCCAGATCAACTCCAACATCCGGGAGACCCTCATTTAAATATGACAATTCAGTGAAGAGCGCAACAATCGGCGGAATCAAAATCCTCTTACACACTGAAAAAAATCCACATAGCGCCCAGAGCCATGTAACATAGCGCATTATTTATGGTCCCATACGCCATGTACATAGTACTCTGAGCCATGCAATATGGCTCCCAGCGCCATAATCTCAGAATCTACATAGCGCGTGGTGCCATGTTACATGGCGCAGCATTTATGGTGCCACACGCTATGCACATAGTGCCCTGAGCCATGCAGTATAGCTCCCAGCGCCATAATTACATGGCGCAGAAATTATGGCCCCACACGCCATATTACATAGTCCCATGAGCCATGTAATATGGCTCATGGCACTACAATTATAACTCGCAGCCATACTGTGTGAGGGGATCTATATATGTCAGCAAGTGATACTTGAGTATCGTCGATAGATCGACAACATTCTCAATCGGCTAAGGGCGCATATTATTGAATGGCTCCTTCGGCGACTCTAAATGCAGCCAGCGCCTGTTTGTTGCAAGCAAGGGACTTCTCCGTGTGCTCATTTATGGTAAGTAGCATTGTATTGACTGATTTGCTTCTTCAATGTACTATAGTCTTCCACGCCATGTACTATAGTCCTTCACGCCATGTACTATAGTCATCCACGCCATGTACTATAGTCCTCCACGCCATGTACTATAGTCCTCTACGCCATACAGTATAGTCCTCTGCGCCATACAGTATAGTCCTCCACGCCATACAGTATAGTCCTCCACGCCATACAGTATAGTCCTCCACGCCATACAGTATAGTCCTCCACGCCATACAGTATAGTCCTCCACGCCATGTGTTATAGCTCTCCACGCCATGCACTATAGTTCTCCACGCCATGTAATATAGTCCGGCACGCCATGTAATATAGTCCGGCACGCCATGTACATGGCGTGGAAGACAATAGTACATGGCGTGTAGGCCTATGTACTTTTCGCCATGTATTATGGCGTGTGGCGCTATATTTTATCACAATCCCTAAATCGACTATGTACATGGTGCCAGAAGTCTATAAATTATGGCGTCTGGCGCCATGTGTTTTCTCAGTGCATAGTGGAAAACAAGGTCACAGATTTATCCAAGATTAGGAAAGCTCGCGAAAAAATATTCCGGAGTACCAACAACTTCTGTGTGAGTGAATATTTCCAAAAACAGGCCAGATAATATCGGACAGGCGGAGTAGACGAAGACCAAAAAATTTGCGGATGATGGTTTATTTTAAATTCAAATAAAAAATATTTAAACTTTCATTAAGCTTGGTATAAAATTCCTTTTTTATTGGTATTTGTCAAGAGCGATTTTTTATATTCTTAAAAATAAAATTGTTTTCTTGCTAATGAATCTTCTTTAAGTCTTTTAAGAATGACATGCTCATAAGAGTACATATTTTCCGTTGTCGTCGTAAGGATACACATTTTTCTGAGTTGTCCTCCCAGATAGTAGTAACAGTAATGAGTAACGATATAAAAGTAATGATTACTACGATTGAAAGTAATGATTCGTTATCATTACTCAAAAGTAACGAAATTGCCCATCACTAGTTATTATCGACTTCATTATTAACAAATTTAATAACTTCGTATAAAGCATCTGAGGTACCTATTTTTAACTGAAACCATATTGATTTGGAGCGAAAAAATTATTTTGCTCAAAATACTGCATGAGTCGAACTTTGATGCATCTTTCTAATAATTTACTCAAGCTTGAAGTAAGGGAAACCGGACGGTAGTTACTCGGATCTACACTCAACTAGTTTCCTACTATTAAAGATGTAAATTTACATAAGTGCGTAAAAAGAATATTTTTTATACGACCAAATGGTGTAATTTTACCCTAAATAATGATGCAATTTTATGGCTTTGGCGCAAACGAGAATAGCAAACTAGTAAATTTAAACTCTTTTTGCTTCAATTTACAAAAAGCTGTGTATTATTCAGCTGATATAACGTAAAAGCAAAAAAATGCACATCGAATGTGTAAAAAAAATTGTGATTCGTTATTTTAAACGAAAAAATGAATATATTTCCTATTATCAAAGTATTAATTATAGACCCACTTTTTAGATTGTAGCGGATCCCCTTCCTTGTAAAGCGGGACAATAGTTGCATCTTTTAGCCTGTTTGGAAAATACCCTTTTGTCAAGACCATATTAAATATAAATGTTATAGTTCAACAATTAATTGGCCACAATTTTTTAGTATTTTTGTACTTATTTTATCAAAGCCAGACGACTTGTTATCTTCAAGATTTCGAATACGTATAAGAATCTCAGAGCTATCAATAGGTTGTAAATTCGTAATAAAAGTCGCGCAATAATTTTGCTGCGGTATGGAAGAATTATTATCACAGGTAATCATAGAGGCAATATTTTCACCAATATTTGTATAGTGCTCGTTTAGAATATTGCAAATTATTTCCTGGTTGTCAACAACGTTTCCTTGTTTGTCATTCATTTGTTTGATTCGTTGCCTTGTCATGTAACCAGAAGTTAATTCGTTTATCTTTTTCCCTATATCTTATGAATTTGACTATTCCTGCGGTTGCCCATGTTTTTACAGGTGTCAAACGTGGCTTTAATAATTCGCTGTCAAAAATTAGAATGCACTGTTTTGTATGGTAATGCCCATATTACCGGCGGCCGAAATTTTCGGAGCGTCAAAAAAATTTCTAATTTTTCCTTTCCCTAACGGTGATGCCAACCGCAGGTTGCCATCACTGCTAGGTTGAATTAGGTCTGCTTGAATTAGGTTTTCAATACTGAGAAATCCTTCAATCGTGCTAACGTTGGATGATGCCTGCGTATTAAGAAAGCAATCAAATTTTTTCTGAACGATTTCCGAAGGGAAAAAAGAGAATTATGCCTGAAACACGATGCAGGGAAATGTCGCATTGGGCGCAGAAAAGCCGCTGTCAAAAAATTAGAATGCACTGTTTTGTATGGTAATGCCCACAATGCCGGCGGCCGAAGCGTCAGAATTTGCCAAATTTCTAATTGTTTCGTTTCGCTAGCGGTGATACCAACCGCAGGTTGCATTAAGTCTGCTTGAATTAGGTAGAATGGTTTCGTGGTATAGACAAGCAATGGCTGATATGTTTGTGATAAGCTAATCTAATCCTCGTACAACAGGATTTAGCAAACCAAAAACAAAAAAAAAATGAATTACGTTGGTGCCTTGGTTGGCGCCATGAATGTTAACTGTCCACATTCGTCAGTGCATTGACAGCGACATTTTTGCTGCATTGTGATTCACCATATTCAAATGCGAAATTCTACATAGAAGTTCGGCGCCCCCTTCGAAAATTTCACTGCTATGTGTTTAGGTTTTTATGTTGGCGCCATGAATGTAACTGTCATTCGCCAGTGTATTGACAACGAATTTTTCGCTGCCAATGTGGTTCACCACATTCGAATGCGAAAAATTGCATTGAAATTCGCCGCCCCCTTCAAAATCCCACAGTTATTGTGTTTCGGCCTATTATTTGAAACTTCGCCTGAAAGCACGTGCCCAGGCCGACCAATATGCTAAGTTTATCTTGATCCATCAGAATTCTAATTAGCTTTTCCATAATTATATGATGTTTGAAAAATACTTAAAGCTTCTCATACTTTAGAATATAAAATACTCCGCTTTTTACCCCAAAGTTTCATTTCATCCGAGTTTCTTCGTCCTGAGATGAGTCAATATTCTTATCAAGGGTTTTATGTATTTATACACTTGTTAGTATTCATAAACGGGATTTTAATCACTCTAGTTACCTAAATCAACAAAGCAATTTTCATCAAAATTATGCATTATTTAATGTATATGTTAATGTAAACGAAAATTTCTTCAATCTTTTGCTACATTCTGTGTTTTTCCTCGCGGTAACTGGGGAGCCTTACCACCCTAATCATTGCCAAAGAATATATATCATGGCTCGTTCAGCATGTCTTGCAAGCAAAAAAAAATTTAATTGTATCGTGTATGTTGATTTCGTGCAAATTCATACATAGGATTCAGTGAAGCATTTGAAGTATACAGATTGAATGTTTTGTATAACAGCACTCACGCAACATGTATCCTGCCAATCGAAGTTCACCAGTACATTTTTTACGGTCGTGTAAATATTTGATTGATGAAATCGAAACGCGAAATTGAACATTGAATGTTATTTGATGAACACGTTATTGACAACTCTCTCTCTTGTCAATAATGTGTGACTTGTATTTGATGTACGCTTGTGAAGCATGTTTAGCTTGTATTGATTACATCTGGATGTTTACATTTTGATAAAAATGCAACAAGTTCTTGTTGCTAGTTGTAAATATTGTAATTTTACGGCAAAAATATATGTATTTTGATTAACTTATTCCGCAAATATGTAGAATTATGCTGTGCTATTGAAACCATAAATACGGTTTATACATTTGATATAGGGGGCATTTCACGTGAAGCGGCTTCCAAAAAAACCTTTCAGAAATTTTGTCAATTATTCAAAAGCCCATAGCTCGGCAACTAAACCTCATAGAAAAAAATTTGCGTATCCACGTTCATATTTTCTAGAGCTACCATTATGCACAATATGAACGAAATCCAGAGCCTTGACTTGTTTTCGTCGTCCACTTCACGTGAAATGCCCCATAGAAAGTTAAATGTGAAATGGACACGGACAGAACAAAGAAAAGACGTTGGCGGCTATTGTAAAGAATCACTCCAAATAATTCAAATATGGCTGGGTAAGAGCTATGTATCTTTTCGAGCTCAGAAGCTTCAGTTATTGAGCCACATACTAATCCTCTTTCATAACTACGACCTTTAGTTTATATCTTATCATATGTTAATATGTGATTATATGCTTTTATTATAAGCAAATTGCTAGCTTCGCGAGATCCTGTACTTGAAAACTTGAGCTCTGAGGCCTGTTTGAATGTCTCACTCCAGATAGTTCAACGATGCGAATGAAAATTCGTTTTTATAGTATCAACACAGGCTCTTCATTGCTAAATATGTTTGGTTTGAGATATTCATCTCCTAATTCTTGTCCAAATAGTTCCCCAAAACTCTTAGGTCCACAAGGCTAGAATATGTCGATTGGAGTACCGGCAACAATCCAAGTCTTTTGAATTAGTATGTTGAACATTGAAGCTATCACGGTTAACCGCTGCAAGCGCGATCGAGAGACCTTTTGATCTTGACAGGAAGAAAAGGGGGTTTATATGGGTGGCCTTTGCTCACAGAAAACAAGGTGGGTCGGGCACCAATCGCTTTAAGAATGGAATCCACCACAGCACCGTCGTCCCGAAGCTAGAATGCCACGAACTTTTCCACTAAAAAAAATCGATTTGTTCGCAAATCAATCAATGCTACACTTGATCTTATTTTTCCTATCAACAACTTTCTTTTAAGTCCCGCAATATCATGAATGGCAGAGTTACTCATGCTCTAAATACAGGGTGATTCACTATGAGGTTTGATTTTCAATAGGTAGATCACGCGTGACTCCTGTCAAACTGTAATGTAATTTTTATTCAGTATTGTTTGACAAATCATAATGGAAAGACTTACATACCTTGGTGAATGGGCTCCGAATCAGCTCAATAAAAATTCGCTGTTTTATTGTGAAATATTGTTCAGTGATGAGGCGCATTTGTGGCTCAATTGATACGTCAATAAGCAGAATTGCCATATTTGGGCTGATAAACAACGTGAAGAGCTTTAACAGCTACCAATACAGCTACAGAAATGCACAATTTGGTGTGGTTTATTGGAATCATCGGTCCATATTTCTTTCAAAATGATTCCGGTCGCACCATGATAATGGATTTTTTGCTACCTGAAATTGAAACCCGTGGTATCGGTGATCTTTGATTTCAACAAGACGGTGCTCCTTTGCATACAGCAAGAGAAACAATGGATTTTTGAGAAATAATTTTGGTCACGACCTGATTTCACGTTTTGGACCAGTAAATTGGTCGCCAAGATCGTGTGATATCACACTTTTAAATTATTTATTTATTACTTATTTATTTTCTTTGGGGTTACATAAAATCTCTGGTCTTCAGTGATAAGCCAGCTTCAATCGACTCTTTGGAAACCAACATTACTCGTGTCATTTGCGAGATACCGGTCACTATGCTGGAACACGCCGTCCAAAATTGGACCCTCAGGATGGACCATTTACGGCGTAGTCAAGGTCAAGATTTTTTAAGGAGTTCGTCATTTGTACTCGCCGTGTACAGACCTCGGAGTTTATTTCGAAAAAACCTACAGATACAGAGTGTATATCGTTCATCGTTTCGTCGAGTGCGTACGTGGAAAATTTTCCCAATTCTGGGTATGTCCCGACGTGCCATTAACAGGGAAATTTCCATTTGCGTAAGATAAAATCACTGGTTCCGGTTAGTGAGTGGTAAAAAATCTTCACCAAAAACGTTTATCTTGAGATTAAGAAAGGATCGCATGCGACCCTTCTCGGATATTTAAAGTTTTATGACGGCAGGGCCATAAAAAGACCTTTTGTCGGCGAGCGAGTGTTGTTAATAGTGTCTACAGACGACGAACATGGTTCGCCAACTTGGCGTGCGAACACGTGCAATTGTTGTTGGACGCAGGTAAACACCTCAGGTTCGCCAACATGTGCGCGAACTTTGAAATCTACCTCTTTTTGGGTTCGGTTGGGTTCAAACTGATGTGTGATGTACGGATGTTCGGCATTTGGTGCGAACGTCTGTATCGAAGTTGGCGAACCAAGTTGGCGAACTAAGTTGGCGAACATGTTCGTCATCTGTAGACACTATAAGGCTATGTGGCTATGATGCATGTTTGCTACAGTGAAATTGTGTTTCACGTGGATGAACTGAAATAAAATCAGTGTAACGAAATCTGAAAATTAAGTGTATGCGTGGGAGTTAAGGAGGACAATTGGTGCGCGAGTGCGGAGCTAAACAAGAAAAAGTGAGAGAAGTGTTTGAGATAGTGACACTGGCAAATATTTCTAGGGGTGAGCCCCAGATTTGGAAAACTCAAAGAAAAAAGCAAACTGGACAAAGGAGCTACGTGACCGGATACACGAAGCTCCTTTCTGAAAGGTAAGTGACATATCAATAAACTTGAGCTCTTGTCTTATTTCGGTCACGAAGCCGAGTTGAGAGGCTTGGGAATTCCTCCGTTGGTTGCGAGACTGAATTAGCAAAAAGAAATTAATTTTTCTCTAAAGTAAGGTTCTTAAATAAAATGACGGACATCGGAACTGTCTCAAAGACAGTCCCCGAGGACGACCTTGAAGAGACGGACCAGGAAGAAGAAGGAGAAGAAGAAGAAATGCTGACACCTGACAAAGACGAACAGATTGCTGAGCTTCTGCGTCAGAATAGAATACTTAATGACAGCTTAAGCAGAATTATTAAGCAGCTGACGGACATGCAGACAGAGCGACAAGCTTTGTGAAAACAGAATGAACTACTGGCGAAACAAAACAAAGAACTCACGGACAATTTACTGGGACAGAGAGACAAGACGGAAAAAACACAATTAAAACGAAGACTGACACCCTCACCAACACCATCGGTGAAAACAACAAAAAAGAAGACTAAAAATACAGAAAGTACTCCAGTGTCGTCAGCGGCGGAAGACACGGAAGAAGAAGAGGGAAATATCTCACTCCCAGATGCAATGGAAGTCCAGGATGTTCTTCCATCGACTAGCGAAGCACAGGTCGAAATAGAGTATCCTGCACTTCCGCCACCTAAGCCAATCCAGGCAATGAAACCGCTGACAACACAAAAGACACCACCAACACCACAGAACGTAGCACTTCAAAAACAAACAGACAAGACTGAACCAAACAAAACTGAGACAAGGAAGACTGTGCCAGTCATCATTAGAGAAACTAATAAATGGACCCAAATCAACAGATCACTTAATGATCTTAAAATTAACTATGACTCCGCCAAGCGTGTATACCTAGGAATCCAGGTGATTCCCACCACCCCGCTTGACCTTAGGAGGCTAACAAAGTTTCTCACTAACGAAAAAGTTGAATATCATACCTACCTCCTCCCGGAGGAAAAAAATCTTAATATTATAATCAGAGGTCTTCACGGCCTGACACCGGAAGAAATCAGGGAAGATCTGCAGGCCCAGGGATTCCACCCGATAGAGGTATTCTTCCTTAAATTGAGGAATGGGACCTCGAAACTAGTAAAGGTCCTCCTCCCGAGGGCAGAAACCAGCATTTATAATATCAAGGCAGTCTGCCACTTGATTTGCAAGGTTGAGGCTCAAAGACCGCGGGGAGGGCGATCGCAGTGCCACAACTGCCAACAGTTTGGCCATGCAGCCAGTAACTGCCATGCGCAGGCGAAATGTGTGAAGTGCGAAGGAGAACACCACTTCTCGATGTGCACAAAGCAACGTGAGGAGACTGCCAAGTGTGTAAACTGTGGCGGTGAACATCCGGCCAGTTACGGAGGCTGCCCGAAAAACCCCAAAAACCTGAAGAAGACATTCGCACAGATGGCGTTGACCGCGATGGCTGACCGTTTCCGCATCTCCAACTACATTCTATACCGCAACGATAGAATGTGGGGGAGAGGTGGAGGCAGTGCAGTCCTTGTGAGAAGGGGCATAAACCACCTTCACCTCCAAACTCCCATCCTACAAGAAACAGAAGCGACCGCCATCAAAGTGCACACGGACTCTTTTGAGTTTGTGGTGGTTTCGGCGTACATCCCCCCTAACAGAACTAACTTCACGCCGGATCTAAATAAGTTTTTTGAACACGAAGGTCCTGTATTCCTCGCAGGAGACCTAAATGCTTACCATCGCCACTGGAGAGACGTGAGAAGCAATCGAGCTGGAACCATGCTACAAAGATTCATCACGGAAAACTCAATAAGCCTGCATCTCCCCGATGAACCCACACACTTCGGCACTGTTCATAGTCACGTCCTAGACATAGGACTTTCGCAAGACTTCCATCATAACTTGCGGCTGACTGTCCTCGATGAACTATCATCCGACCATAAGCCGGTACTCTTCGTCATAGAAGACGTCTATATAGACGAACCACTTCGAATGACGAAGAAAACTAACTGGATCGCTTTCCGGGACGCAATGGCGAATGAACACTTCGAAGAAACACTCGAAACCGCCAGCGACGTAAACATAGCCATAAACGCTCTAACAGAAAAAATGCAGCAGGCAAAAGAGGACAACACAATTCAAACTCCGACAAAGGGGCATAACCCTTACAAACTCCCTAGAGACATAAAAGATCTAATAAGGAGGAACAGAATTCGGAGAAGAGCTAGGCGTACGGGTGACCCTAGCATAAGAACGGAAGCAAACCGGCTTACTAACAACATCAGCTGTCGGATCACGCAATTCCGCAACGAGAAGTGGGGTGACTTTCTGCTCACCATGGAACCTGGGGATGACAATTACTGGCGCATGTCCAAATATTTCCGCCAAAAAAACAATATTACAATGCCCCCTATACATGGGCCAAATGGGCTGAAATTTGACTGCGCTGGCAAGGCGGAGGCCTTCGCCGGGGTACTGGAGCTTCAGTTTCGCGAAAATCAATCACCCGAAGACGACATTGAAGAGGAAGAAGAAATTACTGGGTCCGTAGATCAACTCCTGAACTCTGCGCCAACAACAGACACGCAAATTAAAGCCACGAGTCTAGACGAGGTAAAACAGCTAATAAGTGTACTAAACAGGCGCAAATCACCTGGCCTAGATACGATCGGGAACATATGGTTGGCACATCTCCCCGACACTACACTGAAGACAATTACAGACATAATCAACGCTATCTTCCACACGAAAATATTTCCCGAGATCTTGAAAGCAGCGATCATTACGGTAGTGCCTAAACCAGGCAAAGATAGGAAAAATCGCTGAGCGTCTTCTTCTCGACCGGCTTAACGAAATCATTGAGGAAAAGTCAATAATCCCGGAGGTACACTTCGGCTTCAAGCCACTACACTCAACTGAACTCCAGCTCGCAAGAGTGGTGCAAGACATACGTACAGGGTTCAATAAAAGAAAGTCAACGGGTTTGGTCATGTTTGACGTGGCCAAGGCGTTCGACAAAGTCTGGCATGCAGGACTAGTTTTTAAAATGCATGAATTCCAAATCCCACTACCCTTCATTAAACTTATTGCACCTTTTCTCCAGGGCAGAACTTTCTGTGATAGGATTAACAACCACCTCTCCACAATGCGGACAATAGAAGCTGGAGTCCCGCAAGGATCACCACTCTCCCCAACACTGTATAGTCTATACACAGCAGACATTCCTAAATTGCCCAACACTAAAGTAGCCCTGTACGCAGACGATACTTGTATATATTATACCTCAAAGCACGCAGAAGCAATATCTTCAAATCTGCAAACCTATATAGACACACTATTAGAATACTTCCAGAAATGGAAAATTAAGATCAATGCCGAGAAGACGCAAGCTATCTTCGTGACGAGACGGCTCAGACAACAACCACCAGAGCTGACAGTAGACAACCAGACGATAGACTGGCAACGAACAGCCAAATACCTGGGACTGCCATTCGACACCAGACTGTCCTGGACCGCACATATTCACGAAAAAAGGCAAAAAATCAACGGCATACTAAGCAGACTAGAACCAATGACTAGGCCAGACAAACTAAACATGACACACAAGAAACTAATATACAAACAAATAATACGACCAATGCTGACTTACGGTAGCACTGCCTTCTACCAGACATATAAGACTAATAAACAACAATTACAGATCTGCCGAAACCTTGCTTTGAGAAAAATATTTAGGATCCCATGGTACGTTAGGAACACGGACATACATAGAGAATTCAGAATTGAGACTATAGACATATACATACGAGACAAAACTCTAAAACTTTTTGACAGACTAGAAGGACATCCTAACAGTACCATGGAACACCTGAAAACAGCTATAGCCCGTCCCAACGAGAGGTACCCAAGCATCAGACAACTTACGGTATAGTGCGGAACACCTGCACTAAGTGATGATCTAGACTATGAGTGAGAGTTGAGTTGGGCAGAAGAAGTCGCCCACCCAGAGGAAGGGAGTCAGAGTGCTGAAAGCACTAGCTCCAAGTAAAACTTAGTTCTTCGATCAAGATTTAAATGAACTAATCTTTAAAAAGTAAATGTCATAAATTGTCCTTTCGACTCACAATAAAATGTTTACTATAGAATTCAACTTTATGCCTTTAATTTGAGACTAAAAACCAAACCTCAAAATTAATCACTCTGTATAATATGTATATAGGAATAAAACTTCAAAATAATATGTATCACAAAGCAAAACTATCCGTAAAGTCTTAAATTGTCTAACCTGGATTTCGACTAAATCTGAGTACAGTAATAGTATATTTTCTGTGCGTATGCAAATCGTTTACGCGAAAAGTATAGTCGGTCCTATATAAGTGTTTTCTGCCCACGAGTGGAGCCTTTTATAGTGGTCTCTGTGCGTACGCAAGTCATTTGCGAAAAGTTTGTGTCCAAGTGCAAGTGGAAAGATAAAAGACTGTTTTTAACAGTTCAACTGAAAAAACATAGCTTTTACTTAGGTTAATTTGAAAAGTTAAGGCGTGGTATCGCAAAGAAATGATTGTCATAAATTTATTCTTCACTTAAACTGTTATCGAATGATAAGGAACATCCGAATGTCTATAGCTTGTAATCATTGCTTCCAATTTACAATGAGATCACAGTTAAGTTTATAAATCTTCAAATGTTTTTAATCAATGCCTAATATTATAACGAATATCTTTATGACAACCATACAGGCTCCATGTATATTTCCCAGAAACTATGCTACATACATAGTTCACAGAGCTATATTTAAAACATTTATGGTATGGCTAACAAAAGTATCGTCCTCAAGATCATATTTTTTTGTTTCTAACAAGCATGTCTTTGTTTGAGTCAAGTATACGTAAGGTTTTGGTGACCATACCCATAGTTGTTTCAACCTTATTGTATATTTACAGCACATATTTTTATGATGAATGCAAACTTACCTTAGTTGTGCCAACAGAAGACAATGGTATGTATTCTAAATTGAACCAAAAATATGGTTGCATTTGCAACAGGGGCGGCTCGTCGATGTACGCAAAGGAAGCAGTGCTTCCCTTGTTAAACCGCAAAATTGATTAAATAATCAATATGCAACAATCAAAAGATTTACAATCAATATTTAACAATCAATAGAATAACATTTATTTTCTTGCAAAAGGCAAAATTCCATCGCTACTATGAATCTAATGGTTTTATTTTATAACAGTCCAACTACAGAGCTTCCACGGTAAATTTACAGCGACACAACGAAAACTCAAACGTTTTACTACAAACTACAAGCACTGCATACCATTCAATTCAAAACATACAGTTCATTGAGATATACTTCACAGAACACTGAAGTGATCTTCTTTCAATGCTCAAACTCGTGGTTTTCGCATAGATCTACTTAGACGCCTTGCTTAAATGATGCTCACAAAAATTTTATTAGGCACCCTATGAAATATGGATTTTAATGTCCATAAAACTCGTTAAAGTGAGAGCGTAATGAATAGATTATGTTTCGACAAGTTAATATATACGCGTTTAATATGGATTTTAATGTGCAAAACCAAAATTGATGTTATTGTGCCATAAAATATTTACTGCGGTAGTCCTTTTCATTGAGGATCTTATTGAGTCTTAGCAACCAAGACCACTAATTTCGCTCAGTCAACTGTTTGCAAAATGTAACTATATTAAGCACTTTTATTGCAAATTATATGAGGAATATATTTTTATTGTGGAATTGGCTTTTTAATTAAATTTGCTAAAAGATGCATTATATCCTCTACTTTGAGCTAATAAAAAACTTTCACTATTTATTTAGCCTGTAATATGTCTGCAATTTAACTTTTTCTATAATTCAAAGAAAAATTAAAAAAAATTCGTAGTTTTTTTTTGCTTTCAAATACTACACGGTGAAAAATATTCGGATAAAATTTATCTTCACAATGGTGTACTATTATATATCCTCATATTCGTATAGATTATATATGTTGACGTTGGATTAAATTGTTCTATCCTATTTTGGGATAACTTTTGTACGAGTTTCGTATAAACGGGTGGTTTATACCAAGACTGGATAATATTTATCATAAATTCATATTAAAAATTCATAAAAAATAAAACGAATTATTTAGAATTACTTTTGCGTCGCAAGTCGTGCAATTAGCATTTCGAGTTTGTAAGTGAAGTTAATTGAACGCAAAAATGTACTCGGAAGTGTTTATTAAAGTTATTTGTGAAAATTATTTGGTAGCCATAAGGAACAACTTTAATCAATACAGGAAGATTGTAAAACTTTGATTTTGGTGAATAAAGTATATATGAATAAAATCTATCGAGTTTTTTTTTCAAATAGTACAACAAATAATCGTTATCCATCTCACAGTACATAATTGAATTTAATGCTCGAAAGTTTTACTTGGTGTACTATGTCAAGTGTTTTCACAACACCTACTTTTATCTTTGAATGCATAAATATTCAATTGCTTTCATTCTTCTTTCATCATAATGGATAATTGTTCCCAATACTTATATATATATATATATATATATATATATATATATATATATATATATATATATATATATATACATATATATATATATATATATATATATATATATATATATATATATATATATATATATATATATATATATATATATATATATATATAAATATATATATATATATATATATATATATATATATATATATATATATATATATATATATATTCATAATAAAAAGGAGGGAAAAAACCAGAATAAGATTTTGGGTTTTTGAAAATGGGTTAAATTTATCGTGTGACCTCGAAATTAGAATAATATATTTCTTATTCAAAATGGTGTGCATTTAATAAGAATGTGGTGTATTCATTTATATGCAATTCGGATACCGTTTATAAGAGCGTCTTTTTCAATTTATATGAATAATTGGTATTGATTTTATCTTATCAGATAAAATTTATCTTATCAGATTAAATTGTTTTATCTTAAACAAACTTATTGGATTGATACTAACTTTCGTTTGGACCTATATATATATTCCAAAATTTATCTAATTCATCCGAAAATTTCTAACCTTGTATACATAATTTGAGCTTTTGTGAGATTTTTGATCTTAGTGAGTATAGGAATATCGCTGAAATAAGCTGTTGACAATCAATCATTAAAATCATCAAAATCGGATGTATAGTTTGCTACGCGCTTTTTAAGGGGTTACATGGGTTTCAGAGAATAAAAAAAACGCAATTTTTAAATGTTTCAAAAATAAAAAATAATGTATTAAATTATTATAAATTATTGTTAACAACTAAAGTAACTTTTGAACTATATGTAAAAAAAATTTTAGACAAAAATATTGATAATACGCCCTCTAGCAGCTATTTTACGAAAAGGCTCGAAAAATGCGGTGCCAACGATATCTTTAGCTGGATTCATTTGAAACAAAAAAATTAAATTGTTTCTGTTAGAGTATGAGTTTGACTTGTACTTGAACGAAGAATTTGTAAAAATATTGAAATCTGAACTTTTGGCAACGTCGCGAGTAAAAAATTTAATTTTTGACCCAAAAATTCAATAAATAATGCCATGTGTATTAAATTCCAATGAACGAAACACAATATCCTTCATTCAAGTACAAGAAAATACTATTTAAAAGAAGTGAGCAAAATTTGGTTAAGATTGGTGCATTAGTTTTTGAGTTATCGTTGGCACCGACTTGAAATATACCGTTTCGAGAAAAACGCGTTTAAAGTAAGAATAAAACAATTTTTTTTTTTAACTTACATAGAATCATCGATACCAGGCCCATACAATAATTGCCCTTCTTCATTGCTTATGTCCAAAGCCTGTACATAATAATATATCTAAACTCAGTATTTCATTACCCTACCAGTATTATTTTCCCTCCTCGATAGAAAAGAAAGTGAAAGAAGTTGCGTGAAATGAGAAATATTACTTACACAGGTGGGACAGATCAAAGTGGGGAAATCGCTCTCCCTTCTAATATATAGCTCGGATCGACTTTAAATTTTCAGAGAGTACTTTCGATGCGTTGTTCTTTAAGAAAAAACAAAGAAAAAAAAAATCGATTTTTTCACCATTCCAAACCCATGTAACCCCTTAAGTATGCTTATCTATATTATATGCTTTTATATTTTGCTTGTGCTTCCCTTAGTCTCAAAACCACGAGCCGCCACTGATTAGCAATACAATTTAGTTTTCACGACTCATGCTTGAAAGTTGCTAGAAATATAACTATGGTTGTCATAACCATAATACCAATTCATTGGCGTATATTGTTATAGTTGATGCAACCATACTATGTTTGAATCAAACATAGTCTATGATAATGACGACTTTGCTACACCATGTTACATAGTTGTTACAACTATACATCCAACCATAGCAAGGTTCTTTAAAAATATGGTTACCACAGCCAAATTTTTTTCTCTCAGTGCATATTATCTTATTTCTGACAATAGCTACTTATTCATGTTATAAATTACCTATTCATGCGCAGAATAAAGTGTTTGAATTTAATTAATTAATTTAATTAATTGACTTCAACTTAATTAACTTTTTAATTTAATTAATGAACTAATTAAATTAACTTCTTTAACAGGACTACACTCAGAAAAATGTTCTTGGTTAATATTCCTATAATTTTATAGCATTAATTTTTTTGGAATTGCATTATTTCGCCCTAAAAGTTCGCATATTTATGTTCCACCGCACTATACTTAAATTTATGTTTCATAGCAACATAGTAAAAGCAACATTAAGAATTTCTTACTATGCGTAATGGCTTCCAACCACATATTAAAAGGTTCTGTTTACAGAAAAGTGTATGGTCGCTTGCCTCATAAATAGCAACAAACCTTACTTTTCTTTATACGCATTGTTCATATTATTAAAATAATTTCAACCATACAATATGGTATCCAGTGCAAAAGGTATCGTAACGCTTCTGATCTAATGTTGTATCTACATTCTAAGTGTTGTATCCTATTCTATCATAGAAGTTTCATATGCCACATAGCAAACTTTTTCTTATTTGAACAGCTTTCTTTATATCGTATATTGTAGTATAGTGTAGAGATCAAAAGAAATTGGTGTTCGATATAATCCATATTCATATTATGCTTTGAAGTCCTTATATCACGTTGCAGGTTGTATGTAAATAAATGAAACTTGAAGCCAGATACACATTGCGATGCAGTGCCGATTGTAAAGCACATTGAAAGCAGTCATATATTTTTTCTTTACTCTTTTCTTTCTCTTTTGTCATATAAAAATGATTTTCTCGCACTTGCTCAGTTAATTTCTCGTCTATTTTCACTTTGATAATACGAACCAAATTATAACCCAAATTTAAATTGCTTTTGCCCGGTAAGCTACTGTCAAACAAATGCTATCTAATGCAGTGTGCAGTGTTTTCAGAAATTAGTCTAATGCCTCGTTTACACATATGGCGAACGTTTCGTCGAGAAATTGTGAAATTACTTCCCTCCATGTCTTCGCATGTAAAAAAAACAGGCGAGAATAGACAAGGTGGTCATTTACACACTCGGCTCGCCAACATTTGCCATGGGTACAAACGCGGCATAAACGCGGCAATTTGTTCAAGGAAACATGGGAAGGTTTAATATGTTTTAGTTATTGGAACCTAAATAATTTTTTATGTTACCAAATGAGTTATTGTAAGAAATACTATCGTGTATCTCTACGTTCGCCAAGATTTTCAGACAAAAGTCCTATAGCTTAAGGAAATTTTAGCCATAAAACTATATTGAAATATCTCATAGCGTTCTACTATGCAACTATGTCTAAAAATACTGCAAATGGTCACTGTCCATATATACCCTATACACTATAGCAGGGGTCTCCAACCCGGGAGCCATAGAGCCACATGTGATTCTCTTAACGACTCCGAGTGGCTCTTCGAACGATTCACTGTTGATTTTTTTTCGACTTTAACAACTTCAGAAAATGAAATATGAATAGATAAATGCGAAAAAGTTGAACTTGAAATCGTTGATTGAATTAAGAATTGAAGTTTAATAGTATCGAAAAAATTCATGCTTCATACACACATATAAATAACCGAAGAAATTCATTCTATTATTTTTTCGTTGTTTACTTATTATATTTTAATTTCCTACTTTTTCATATTTTGAATGAACATTTTGATATTTGCTTTATTGAAGATAAAAACAACGATGAAATTCGTTTCGTTAAATATCTTGATATTTTTATTGATGAATTTGAAACGCGTTTTTCTGATTTCAAAAACCATGATCTTGCATTCAAACTACTCAAAAGTCCATTCGATTTCGATTCAGCAAAAGTTACAGAATTTTCGGAAATTTTTGTAGTTAAAAAGTCACACCTTGAATTTGATATTGGGTTAATTGCACAAGAAATTCATTTGAAAAATTTAACGTACATTGAAATGTGGAAACGGTTAATTTCAGAAAATTCGTTTTTAGTTTTGAATGATGTGGTGCCAAAATATGTATGCATGTTTAGTTCTACATATCGTCGCTGTTAAATCAAACCGGCATATGTGCAAAAATTGAGTTTTTGAGTTTTTGGTATCAAAAAATTCCTTATTTTCCGGTCTATTTTTATGTCGCACCGGCATATCGTATAGTTGAATAAAAACCCGTCTAATGGTGTTGTGCTGCTTTGCATTCACGCGGAAATAGCCCACAAGCGAAAACTTTAAAGCGCTCTGGTGAAAAATATGCATTTCGCAGATATGCCGGTTTGATTTCACAGCGACGATATGTATGTGAATATACATTTTCAAGTCTTGTACGCCGTAAGTCAAAATATCGTACTATGATATCTCAGAAGAGCTTGGAATCAGAAATTGTGCAAGATAGAACCAGATTTTTCAAAAATGGCTAGATCCAAAGAATGTCAACCATCTCATTAAAACATTGAATAAAACAAAATAAAGAAGAAACCCTATAAACGTAATTTGTAGCTATAAAAAATATGATTTTTTTTTCAACAAACGGAAGTGGCTCCTTGAAAGAATTCGGAGCCACAAATTTGGCTCTTCCAAAAAAAAGGTTGGAGACCCCTGCACTAGGATAAATGATACATAAAATTGGGTAAAATATACTAATTTTTTTTTCCGTGTAGTGAATAAACTTATTATTAATAATTGTTCAATATCCAATATGCTAGCATGTATTTCTAGTACAAACATGAACTCACTGAAGTTCATTCGGGTCCAAAGTATCAGTGTACTCAAAACATGCAAATTCATTCATCACGTGGATCGAACTTAAAGTGCAAACGCATCATTTCTTGAACATATGTAAAAAATGCATTCTAGCAATTATGAGTAAATTAAGTGCAAATCAATGTATAAGCAATTTGTAAATTTACTATAAATATTGAAGGGCAATCATAAAAAACAAGTTATTTCGCAGCAAACTTGGAGTTATTTCGCGATGTTACTACCGATTTAAGTTTCGGGAGTAACAAGTGCAGAGCCTATTTTGACTGTTGGTACCGACTCAAGTTTCGGCATCAACATTACAGACGTAGGGCTAATCAACTAGTAATAATGAATTAAACAGTGAAGTCATTTGGGTGAGAACAAACATCTACCATGTGAAAAATATCTGGCATAAAACCGAGTAAAATATTATAATGTACTCACATTATTTGCTTTAAATTACCATTATACTGCAGTAATTCCAAGAAAACATCTAATTTTACCCCCGCCGAATCGTCTGACTTGTTAAATCTTTTATTGGATACAAGCGCCTTATTCCATTTGACGTCAAGAAACATCCATTCATTCATTTTCAATTCAATGATATCTATATTCTGAACATGCTTGAACGTCCTCGAAACAGCGTACCATTTCAAACTCCAATAACCGAAATGTAATGGAACACCACGCACAGGATTAAATCAGATTTTGTATGTACGCAGGAAAACCTGAGTAGGTACCTGATTTCAGATAAAAAAAGCTTGGCATTTCACGCTACATTACCTTAACCGTATTTACATTTCACGCCTACAACCGGTTGTATGATTGTAGCATTCGTTTTTATTTATATGTATTACCATCGTTAAACGTTTACGACTACGCTCTCTAAATAATCCGTCGGAAAATATAATTAGCTTAACTCAAATTTACCCGTGTACTTTCTGCCGGAATCAGCATAGGAGAAAATTAATATATTTTATTACCAAACTTTGCTGCTTTACAGCTTGGGCGTTTCAACTCGGCTTCGCAACGACTTAAGAACGGCTCATTTTAAAGCTTAAAACTAACCCTGATCATAATAGAACGTAATCCAAAGGAAAATAATTGTGTAATTGCGGTTAGATTCGGTCTCGAGAAAAAAACAACTACGACCCGTTGAATGGACTCAAGGATCTGAAAACTTAAACAATGCTTTAAGTGCTGGTACGCGAGAAACAACAGAGAATATTTTAGTGTTCGAAGTGCCTCTAATTTGTCTCCTGTGAGAAAAAATGAAGTTCCAAGTCGGAGCAAAGTGTTTATTCGTTCATGGGGCTTGTTTACTAAAGGTGCACGTTCGAAGCGAAAATCAACTTTCACAAACTTTCGAGATAATTTAGATCTGCAATTTTCTGATTTTATTTAAGTTTAAAGCAAGGTTAGTCTGAATTACCGAAAATAGTTATCTGTATAAATAGGTTATCAGCATCAAGCGTTAGATTTATCTTGTCAGGTAATTTCCCTTTTCAGAATGCGACGATCTTATTAAATAATTTAAACATCACTTTCAAGGGTCAAGACCCACCTTAAACGGTGGAAATTATCCTCGTTTTTGTGATTTTTATTTACACGCCACTACTTCAATTTCTTTTTATCGTTTCACTCCCGAACCGACCGAAATGCGAAGGAAAAAAGGAATGAGACCAATATGAAATCGAGTAACATATATCTAACGTTTCACAGCCATTTAATGAAAAGTAAATAAGTTAACGATTTCGTTTTCTCTATCTATTCGTTCGTTTCTGTCTCGCACTGTGAAGGCCCTGACAATTGTTCCAGTTATAGTTAGCATTTAAAGCTATATGGAATCGTTTTGCTGTTTATTAGCGGAACATAAATTCAGCAAAAGCGAGAGATGGCAATGCAGACTTCTAGAAAAATACAATGTTTAGCTGGTTTTTAGCCTTGAAAATAAAACGTCGACTTTGATGAAAGTCATTTGACTTTTATTGTCAAGCTTATCTTGCATCTGAACGAATCATAAACTGGCCAATCTGAAAGCTATCATAAATTATATATTTCGTCAGTGAAAAATGTTCTTTGCAAACTGTAAAAACTAAATTAAATTTTGTTCGAGACAAAGCTTCCAAAAAATTATTGTTTATTGTGCTTAGCAAGAATAGCTAGTACAGTAAAACTCGCTTAACAGAATCATTATTTTGTGGTTTCATGCACAAATGTCCCTTATTTATCACTTATACAAAATAAGCACACATATTTGCTCCTTTGAGTGCATTCTGATTAATTGCATTTCCGCTTAAGTACGCTTCGTTTTAGAAGATCATCAACATCATTCTTAACAAAATTCTTGATTAAGTGCACTCTTCTAAGACATGCTATCAGACATGCTAGTACTGACAATGGATTGTAGTGTGTTATTAAGTATGACCTTCATATTTTTGTGTTTGAATTACTTGAAAGATTTTAAAGGTATATATTCCATTATAAATAAAAAAGTATGAATGGCTCAATGCATCAAAAGAAACATCAAGAACTGACAATCAAAATGAATACTAGTTTCGAATCGACATCTGCATGGTTTGATCGTTGGCTAAAAGTTCTTTTTCTGTGAAAAAAAATCAAAGTAATGGTTTTTCACACTGTGGTAAGTCCATTACGAAATCATCTCCGGTGTAAAATCTTCGAGAGCGAAGGCCAGAAAAGTCCGATTTTCTTAAATATCTCATTAATTAATAGTTTTACTTGAATTTTTTGATAATTCATCTATAAATTTACATTAATTTTGCTATATTGTATGAATTTTGTTATAATCTGATGTCTGCAGCGAAAGAAGAGGAAATAAAATGTTTTCCTTACATAAGTTATTTCAAAATTGCACCACATTTACACTGCTACACACATTTTCAAATAACTCTTATAAGACTCTTATTGGTCCAATTTTTTGAACGTTCTTGAACTTGGAGAAGAAGGGTGAGCAGAGCATCAAATTTATCAATCTTTAGCATTTTTTGCTGAAAAACAAAAAATAATTAAAAAGTCGATGGATTGAAATATTTGTGTTAACGTGTTTACTGTAGCTATTAACCCTCCCAAAAATTAACCAAATATCAAATGTGCTTATTGCAAGTAAACTTTGATACATCCTAAAAATGATGAATTTATATTTGTGTTCGGAGGTATAATAAATGGAAAACAAAGTTCTTTGTCTACTTTTAGGCACTCAGCGCCCACTTAAGGCTGATGTTTTCCACAAAATCATCCATTTAACTGTATCAATTTTCTGTTATCAAATCTGTTTTTTTTTCAGAAAGAAAGAAAGAAATGTCTTCAATATAAGAATTAAAATGACTGCTCATGACCGTCAAAGGATAAAATATGTTTTAAGTTCGAAATAACACAGGCCTTCTCCTTGAATACATCAAAAATTCCTGAAAGTTTGGATCATGCACTCTTAAAATAGTCGCACTGAAATATGATATTTTTTCATAGAAATTTAATAGTAATATCTATCTAAAATTATAAAAAGTTTAAAGTTTTTTTCGTTATATTTGTTTTGGAAACTTTTGCCCATTTTTTTAATTATTTTTTTAAAACCTTTGGAAAAACTTGGCTGATTCAAATTATGATGAAGTTTGAAATTATTTGCGCTTTTAACTTGTTTTTATTTCATCTAACTTTCAAATTTATTTTAGTTTTAAAAGAAGTATCGTAACATTTTGGCATTACAAATGGACAGCTTTGATAATAATTTTAGCTTATTCCTAGATTTAAGCTAAAGTTAAGCTACTTATGTGTGTACGTGATGTGGTGCTGATCTAAAGCCTTGATATTTGGCCACGTATTTTCTAAATATAGCTTTTGAGCTATAAATACAAACATAATTGTTGAGCCACATACATAGTCTCGAATACATTTTAGGCTAATTTAAAGCTTATACAAAAATGTGGGAATTGATCAACTCTACCCACACTGGGCGCAGTTTAATTGTAATACTGTAGCACCATTTTCCTCCATTAAAGTTTTCCTCCAAAGATGGCCCACCCACATGTTAATTATAGTTAGTAAAACTATTTATTTATCATATTTGCTGACTTTTATTTCATTTAGCTTTTAACTTTTTAAAGATATCCAGAATTTCATAGGGTGCCTAATAACCCTTAGGGCATTTTAGTAATATTATAAATAATATAGTTTATTCTACCAACAAATAACTTGTGCAACAATTATGTTGACAAAATAAATTTTGAACTTGTTTTAAATGTCAATATGATAATATTTTGCAAATTTGTAACCTTATGTGGGCGCTAGGTGCTTAAAATAAGATTGGGAAAATTTGAAATGTTTTGCATTAACATAACTTTTGACAAGGCCGTTAGATCATTATGAATCTTACAAGACATATTGACGCATCAAGTTTTAAGCTTATGTAGTTTTTTAAGAACGTGCTGGCAATTCTACAGCTACGACAGGCACTGCAAGTGAAAAACCATCAAATCCTCGACTCTTCTGAAAAACTTTCGTTTCTTAGAAAATAATCAACTCATGGATAAATCGTGTGCTTTGTGTATACAGCCAAAGTAAAACTTTTCAAATTCTATATCAGACTAGAACGGTAAACCTCGCCCAATTTACCTATATTTCAAGCATCAGAAATGTATGTTCACGGAAACTCACGACCATAATCAAATACAGTTGAAATTTTTAGAATTTATTGGTCTTAAGTAGGAAAAGTTCGGATAGAAGCGATTTTGAAATTTGGTCAATTCTGCACCAATGGTGCCAACTTGAAAAAACACAAAGAAAAAAACCTCTTTTTGCCTCATGAATGCTGATTCAGTCACTAAATTTTCGTGAAATCCGCACAATAGTCTGACTCTAAGCCACGTTTGATAGAAAATTGGTAGAAAACTTAGGTTGGAGCTGCCAGCAATGGTGATTTTGATGTCCGGGATTTTGAAAATTCACTCAGGAAAATGAAGCTTTTTGTCCTGTAACTTCCAGTACAGCGATGAAATCATAACGAAGTTCATGAGGTAAATATAACTTACTGTAGGCAATATTCACTAAGAAACGGATTGAAAACCCATGTAAGAGTTGCCAGCTATGGTTGGTTTTGTATTTTTTTGCAATATCTTAATAAGCGATTTAATCATAAAATTTTCTAATGGTAATTATTTTGCAGTGGCAGTAAACAACGCATATTAAGATTTCGAAAATATCAGTGCGGGTGGTAGCCCTAAGTTTCTTTGTACGCCTATAAGCAGTCATCGGATCGAAACGAAATTCACAGGGTAGGCTGATTTCAACCTGAGGCAGGTGTGATATATTTTTAAATTTGATGCTAGCAAAGGGTTGCCAGCGCGAGGCCATTTTGCTATTTTTGTAAGATAAGCAACCGATAATGAGCATAAGTAACAAATGTTTGACTTTCCTAAATTTTGAAATCCATGCAAGTGGTAATCCTAAAAAGATCAAAGAGTTACATGGCCCTCGAAACAAGTTAGAGCACGTGTCGTAGAATATGCAGCCAAAATATGCACAATTCCTCTACTATTCATCGAACATTAGTATTTCTAATGGTTCTGATGCGCTAGAGTTTTTGCTGATGTTCGAAAAAAAATAGTATTAAAATCCTTCCGCCGAAAACTCGTTTTTCTATATCTATCTATATATATATATATATATATATATATATATATATATATATATATATATATATATATATATATATATATATATATATATATATATATATATATATATTTATATATATAAAGTTTAAGGGAGATAGTCTCTGGAGTGGCCGGTCCGATTAAGCTGAAATTTCCGGAGAACATATATGTGTTTAAGGACTAGTGCAGTAATTAATTAAAATTACGATATTTTTAACCCTTTGATATCGGCGGGCATTTTAATTAATTTTCAGGTACCCCTATATTTTCGTCCAGAGTAAATTTTTGTTGAAAACGAGTAATGGAAATAAGAACTTAGTATGCTTTATGCTTTTTATGATAAAAAATTGGCAATAATAAACTTTATGTGGGCGCTGAGTGCCTAAAAGTAAGCAAGGATTTTTTTCAAATTAAGATTTGTCAAAACTTTCGACAGAACCATTGAGTCATCGAGAAATTCGCAGAGCATATTGACGTTGACTAAAGCTACAGGGTTGCCCGCACAGTCTTGTGTATAGCATAAGTCAACGTCAATATACTCTGCAATTTTCACGATGAAGCACGTGAAAATTTTTTGCTTTTTGACGAAAAATTCACATTATTGAAAAATGTTCACCTTTGTTCACCATTTTAATTTAAAATTTTCGAAATTCCAAGTTGCGCAAGAACGGCAGCCCATCACCAAATTACCTGTATTTTCAGCACTCGAAACTTCTGTTCACGAGAATTGACGACCGGATAATCTGATCGTTATTAAATTCACAGGACTTGTTGATAGCAACCAGAATCAGGGCTGACAGTGCCATCTTGAAAAATCACTGAGAAAAAAATTGCATTTTGGTTCATAGCTTCCAACTTAGCCATCACATATTAACACAATTAAGACAGTATTTGGACCTTATTTAAAGCCACATTAGGTAGAGATTTAGTTGGAAAATTATAACAGAATTGCCAGCTATGGTGAGTTTTGTTACCTAAATCTTGTAAATTTGCTTAGCAAAATAAAGCTTTTTTTCTATAGCTTTTGAGCGAAGTTCATGAAGTAAATGGACCTTTTTGTAAGCCTAATTTTGTAGAATTTTTGTAAAAAAAGACCATGAAAAGGCTGCCAGCTATAGTAATTTTTTAGTTTTCTGGTATTTCTTTACTAATCTATTTTGTAATTAAATTTGCAAGTACGAACGATCCTTTAATGACAATTAAAAGCCAATATTGATTTCTCAAATAACTGAAACAAAATTGCAAGTGGTAGCCCTAAATTGCTTTTCACCCTTATAACTTCCAGTGCAATCATTCAATCGAAACGAAATTCACAGGGTGGATTTAACTTAAAGTGAAGCAGATTTGGTATATTTTTGGTTATGCAGCTAACACAGGGACCAGTCATTTTCATCACTATTGCAACAACAGTTACTTCCATTGTATATTCATATGCAATGCGTTTTCAATGAAACCAAGGAACCAATGCTCAGATTTTCTGAGTTTTGACAATTTTTCGGATGTGAGCCTCAAACATCGTTTTATTGCTGAAACTTTCGATGAAATTCTCGGATGAAACGAAATTCAAAGCATAAGTTGATTGTAGTATGAGCCTGTTATGGTACACTTATTGCTGCTTCCTTGAGAAAGTGTTGCCTGCACTGAACAATTTAATCATTTATGATATAAGAGATGCTGTCGGGATATGGTTTTTGTTGCTTTGGGTAAGAAATAGTTGATATGATATTAAACAAAAAGCAAATGAAGTTTTTCCACACTTTTTGATCACGTAAAGACAACTTCTTCGAAAATCAGTTTTCTAGCGGTTCTGATGCGTCAAAGTTTTTTTTATAATATAGCCTCTTCCCCTTTTATTCCGAGAAGTTTCATAATTTGTACTTGTACTGAATTTCTTAGCATAACATCATTCAAAGTATCTTATCTTCAATTTAATTTTCAAAAGCTGATTTGAACAATAAGTAAATAGTTGATTTATATTTAAAATCGTCTTTGAAATGCAATCTATTTACACATACATTTGCCTTTCTTAATCTTCTTTTGGAACGAAAACAATTTAGCGCAACAGTTTAAGACTACAATACAGAGGAGTTACGAAGGTTTAGTAAAAACTTCATACCAGGCGTGTAACTGGACATAATAAATTGTCAGCATCACGTATGCTGTGTTTGTACTTTGCCTATTTCTACTGATTTCAATGGCTCTCAAATACTTACATCTATCTATATTAGAGTCAGTATTATACAACTATTTAAGAGAAATTGTCAAGCAGACATCAAATTGCATCTTCTACATTATTTGGACCAATTGAGATAATGAGACCTAGTAGTTGCTGCTTCAAAGTGCAATATCTTTTCGAAATATTATACTCTACGTAAACTATTTCCTGTACATATGTACAAAGAAATATATATATGAAGAAATGGTCGAAAGAAATCGAGCCTCAGAAATAAACATCTAGGCTTTGACCAAATAATTTTCAGGACATTTCGGGTTAGTTTAGCATAATGTGTTAATTTTCATTGGGATAATTCAGAAATTTTTTGATTATCCAAAGAGGTTAATTGATTTGAAATTAAAAAAAGGATTACATTGTTTTATGTTGTATAAATCTGCTTGTTCATTAACTAAATCTACTAAACTCAACTAGTCATCAGCAAAATAATCAACTAGTTCATCGGCCAACAACCACTGACCAGCACAACATACTCACTCATCAACGCATCAGCGAATAAACCAATAAGTTCATCGATCGACAACCGGTAACTGGAGCAACGTACATACGCATCGACCCATCAGCGAATTCCACACGGTCAACCGTTTATTGCATTCAACAAATCCGTTGATCAGCAAAATTGTTGACCGAGTTGCGGAAACTTACATCAGCGAGTCGATTTCAAGAATACGACAACAGCTTGAAGTCAGCAACTTCAATAAAAATAGATGATGCATCATGATAGCAGAATGATATAAATAATGTACAAACATCGGAAATAAATTGTGTTCTGTTTTACCTGCAAACTAAAACAAGTCGTTTCATTTTTCGTTTTCATTTCAGAACATTGGTCCTTCGAACCGGATTATTGAAGCACTGGTCCTCAGGAGTGCGCTAACAATTTATCAGAGGCGTATACAGAGCACACCGGTATACAGATATACAGAGCACACCGCAGGCTAACGTCCAAATCGAAACAGTATGACTGACGCAGCATCAACGCAAAAATTAAATTTCGATAGCGTCAACCGCATCATCGCGAACTTTAAGAAGGATGGATCGAGCCGACATTCACTGGCGTACTTCGAAACCAGGTTAGCACGCCTGGAAGAACGCTGGAAAGCATGCGAGGAAATGCATGCTAACGCATATGCCGCATTGAAAGAAGATGGCGACAGGGGACTTCTAGCGAAGTATGTGGATGACTTCGGGGGCATTGAGGATTTAGTTCTGGAGCACCAGACAATCTTCAAGGAAGGAGTCTACAGATTCCAGCCTAGTTGCTCAGGACAATCGCAGATGTCTACTACTGGAAATGAAGGCTTGCGACTGGAACGCATCAAAATCCCTGTGTTTGGTGGAAACTATGGAGATTGGATAGCGTTCCGTGATTTATTCCGCAGTATAGTTTATGAGAACCCAGGATTGCAAAACGTCCAGAAAATGCAATACCTTCGCAGCAACTTGAACGGCGAAGCGGAAAAATTGATCAGTCATTTAAACATAATTGACGACAATTATGAAGCTGCCTGGGCACTGTTATGCGAGCGTTATGACAACATGAAGATCATAGCGCAAGAGCTTATGCAGCGTTGGTGGGATGCCGGGCTGTGCCAGGGTAACCACGCGGCTAGCCTACGAGAGATGGTTAATACAACCAACCAACTCAGAGCGAGCCTTAAAACGCTAAAAATCGACGGTTTCGACCTCGCCACAGTGTTTATCCTGAACAACAAACTTGACAAAGATTCAAGAGCTGAATGGCAAAAGCTAATAAGTGAGAGTACAGATGTACCCACTTTAAACAAGTTGATGACTTTTCTAACGCAGAGATTCACGATGCTAGAAACATTAGCTCTATCCAAGCCATGTTCGGAATCAAGGTCATCAAAAAGGGCCATCACGCATACCGTACAAGTCTCATTGGATCGTTGTGCCATGTGCAATGATCAGCACCGGTTATTCGAGTGCCAGCAGTTTCAAAAAGCTACAGTGGACGTAAGACGGGAGGTGGTAAAAAACAGACGGTTGTGTTTTAATTGTCTGTCGAATAAACACACAGTTAGCCAATGCCAGTCGAAGAAGAGCTGCAAACATTGCACCAAACGACACAATACCCTGTTACATACGACAGATGATAAGGTGTTCAGGCCACAACGGTCAGAAATGTCTTATTCCAAATCTGCCAACATTCAGGCACAAGCACATAATGCAATATTGTGCAATACTCAGGTACTGCTTGCAACCGCACTGATAGCGATAAACAACAGTGAAGGTGAGACCGTAACGCTCCGAGCATTACTGGAAATCGGCTCACAACGATCATTCATAACAGAAGCTGCTGTGCAACTGTTGGGACTACGACGCAATCATTCCAAAGTATCTATAGGAGGTATTGGATGTACAGATACAGTTACGACACGGGGAATCGTCGATATCATAACATCTGTGGGAGCCGGTAAGCACACTGTTCCTTTACACTTCTCCGCTATGATACTTCCTAAGATAACGACACTGTTGCCCGCTACTAGTATCAACGTAGCCTTACCTACCCGCATCAAAAAACTGAAGCTAGCAGACCCTGAATTTAACCATCCTTCGCGTATTGACGTACTACTTGGAGCCGATGTCAATGGCAACATCGTAACGCATGGGTTCATTCAAGGTAACCCATGCGCACAGAACACGAAGCTAGGCTGGGTTTTATTTGGATCAACCGCTAGTACGCAAAACAACGCTGGCTTTACGTCATTCGTAGCATTTGAAAAGCTTGACAAAGCTATTAAACGGTTTTGGGAACTCGAAGAACCTCAAACAACGGTAAAGCTGTCACCAGACGAACAGCAAACGGAGAGTCATTTCTGTCAGAATACACGTAGAAGGTTGGATGGAACATATGCAGTAATGCTGCCATTCAAAGACAACACCGACCGCAGAAAGGAACTTAAAGAATCTGTTCATATAGCACACATTAGGTTCCGACAATTAGAACAGCGTCTCGGCCACCATCCTGATCGTCGGAAGGAATACCACGCTTTCATGAAGGAATATTTAACTCTTGGTCATATGGAGAAGGTGCCTGATCATCTACTCCAGAGTACGGACTGTTACTACCTTCCACACCATGAAGTGATCAAGGCAACAAGTTCCACGACAAAGCTACGAGTCGTCTTCAACGCGTCGCAAAAAACAATGGGTGGAAAGTCATTGAACGACCTACTACATGTTGGTCCGGCAATTCAAAACAATCTTCTCCATCTTTTATTCAGATGGCGAACCTATCCATATGTCATGGCCGCCGACATTGAAAAAATGTATCGGCAAATACAAGTTCATGAAAGTGATCGCGATTACCAGCGTATATTGTGGAGATTCTCAGACAAAGAGCCAGTTAGTCACTACAGGCTGAAGACAGTCACATACGGCACTGCGTGTGCACCGTTTTTAGCTATTCGCACTCTTCAACAACTAGCAATTGACGAACGTGATAACCATCCAGAAGCTGCTGAAACATTGTTACAAGATTTCTATGTTGACGACCTTCTAACTGGCTCGGATGACTTAACGCACTTGAAACACTTGCAAGATGAACTCACAATAGCGCTTCGCAAGGGAGGCTTCCATCTACGAAAGTGGTCAGCCAATCACACAGAACTGTTGAAAGCAATCCCAGAGACTGACCGAGCGAATCAAAAGCCAATAGAACTGGCTTTATCTGAAGAAATTAAGACACTAGGATTGCAGTGGCATCCTGCACAAGACGTTTTCTCGTTCAGGGTCCAGCCAGTCGACGACCAAAAGCTAACAAAGCGTTCTATTCTTTCAGAAGTAGCGAGACTATTCGATCCACTGGGATGGCTCCAACCTTGCATTATCATCGGGAAAATCGCCATTCAAAGCCTATGGTTACGACAGTTAGGCTGGGATGAACCGGTTTCACCAGCTGATGTGAAGGACTGGTGTGAAACACGTAAACAACTATCAGCACTCGAGAAGCTTAGAATCCCTAGATGGATCAACTCCACAAGCAGCACGACCATAGAACTGCATGGGTTCTGCGATGCGTCTGCGGTAGCCTACGCAAGTTCAATCTATCTACGTGTATTAGAACCAAACGGACGTATAACTACAAATTTACTCACTGCAAAAGCAAGAGTCGCCCCAACGAAGAAGGTATCTATTCCGAGGCTCGAGCTCTGTGGTGCCGTCTTATTAGTAGAGACGATGAGGCAACTAAAAAAAGCCTGCAATTGGACAAATGTCAAAACGTACTTCTGGTCCGATTCAAAAATTGTTCTAGCCTGGATACAAAAACCAGCAGCAACCTGGAAGGTTTTTGTGGCGAATCGCGTCAGTTTAATCCAGGACGGCTCAGCTCCTCACGAGTGGCATCATGTCACTACAGACAATAATCCCGCTGACGTAGCGTCCAGAGGAATCCGTCCTGAACAACTACTCCACTCTTCCCTCTGGTGGAAGGGGCCGGGATGGCTTACAAATGTAGTGATTCCTTCAGCAACGAGCTTAGCGCTAACGGCAGTTGAGCAGGAGGCCGTGACGGATGAAGTCCGTTTAGTGGGTCTCGGCGCCACCGAACCCAATCCAGAACCAGAAATACTCAGCAAATATTCGTCTTCACCCAAACTGTTCAAAGTAATGGCTTACATAAGACGATTTACTTAGAACGCGTCTCATCCGACCCACAAGCGAATAGGCTCTTCAACTTTTGAAGAACTTCAGGAAGCCAAACTGAAGTGCATACATCTATCCCGGCAACATGCTTTCTCAGAGGAATTGCGCGCACTACGCACCAAAACCGAAGTACCCAGCAATAGTCACATACGCCGTTTAACTCCCCGCATTGACAGACATGGAACACTTAGGGCAGAAGGAAGGTTATACTATGCGCCAATCAGTGATGGCGCAAAGTACCCAGCAATCATACCGCGAGGTTCATTTGCCAAATTGATTGTTAAGCAAACTCATCTTGCAACGCTACACGGAGGAACGCAACTGGTCCTAGCGACCATCCGACAGCAGTATTGGATTACCAACGCACAGTCTTTTGTTAAAAGCATACTGCATGAGTGCCTCACTTGTTTCAGATCCATTGCACGTCCAGGAAACTAGCTAATGGGACAGCTACCACCATCTAGGTTCCAGATGGAAAAACCGTTCGCGCAGACTGGTTTAGATTACGCCGGTCCCATAACGATAAAATGGAATGGAGGACGTGGGGCTAAAACTGCTAAAGCTTACATGGCTGTTTTTGTTTGTTTATCAACCAAAGCCTTCCATCTCGAAGCAGTGAGCGACCTTGCAACATCAGCATGCATTGCAGCAATCAGACGGTTTATTGCTCGAAGAGGGAAATGTCACTCAATCTATAGTGACTGTGGAACCAATTTTCAAGGCAGTGGGAAACAACTGAAGGAAGCATTCAGAGAAATCGCAAAACGTAGTGAGGAATTTCTTTTAAATGAAGCGATTCAGTGGAAATTCATTCCTCCCGGTAGTCCACACTTTGGTGGACTTTGGGAAGCTGGACTGAAATCGATGAAACGACACCTAGTAAGAGCAGTTGGTCAACAACTGTTAACCATCGAAGAATTATATACACTTTTGGCCCAGATAGAAGCATGCCTCAACTCGCGCCCTCTTTGCGAAGTAAGCAACGATCCTGCTGACTTTACAGCCATTACTCCAGGGCATTTCTTAACTGGATGCAACTTATTCGAAATACCATCTATTTCATCAAACAAGCAAATTGACCGCAAATGGGAAGTCGTCCAGCAAATACGGAAACATTTCTGGGATAGGTGGAAGCTCGAGTATCTCACTCGATTACAAGAAAGACCAAAATGGTTGAAGATACGACCCAACATTCAAGTCGGAGACCTTGTACTTGTGGCAGCTGACAATTTTCCATCCACTCACTGGCCACTTGCTAGAGTAACGGAAGTACACCCCGGACCTGATGGTATAGTACGCGTCGTCTCGGTCAAATTCCACGGTAGAATAACTAGACGCCCGATCACCAAAATCTGTCGTTTACCATTTGCCAATTCGAATCCTGACACTCCACCAGAAGAGCCTAAGCAATCACCCCAGACGGGCTCAATGCTAGCAAGTACAAAGACAAATAAGAGGAAAAGAATCAAAATCGCGCCAATAGGAGACACATGGTCTGAATATTTGTCAAATTATCCAAAGAAATCAAAACCAGAAAAGCCGCAAACTCCAACATTAGCATCCCGCCTGCTGCTTTCTTTGCTAGTGGTGTGCTGTGTACTTCCACCAGTTAAGAGTAACGTTACGATCACCCAGCTAACGACCGGATTCTACATTGAACACTTCGGAACTGCACGAATTCACAGAGGAGCGCTTAAAATGCAACTTCAACTTCCATGGGATAATGTAAAATATGATCAGACTGCTGTAGAGACCGTTATAACCAAATGTCGCGGTTTTTGCCAAGGCAGCTCAAGTGCAGCAACAGAAATTGGATGCTGGGAGTTAGTAAAACACCTAGAAGAATACAGGGATGAAATCATTCACAACATGAATAGTTTGAGGTTGGTCCACAACAGGAACAAACGAGGTGTACTTGGAACGTTGTTGACAGCAGTTTTCGGTGTGAATGACGCAGTTTACGAAGACATCAAAGGTTTGTCTGACAATCAGAAGAAAATTATTCGTTCCGTGGACAGCCAAACCAAATTAATGCTAAAGGCTACGACAACGTTGAACAGTACGTCAGAAAGGATCAACACGCAATTAAACCGGTTTCAAGTTCAGCTCCAAAGAGGTTTAGACCGCATCAATGAATTCAGCAGTTGGTATAAGACATTTGACCACAACAAGGTCAACATTTATATGCTGGCTATCTTCAAACAAGCAGAAAACTATTTAGATGAAGTCTATCATAAATATTCCAGTCTACTGTCCAGCATATCATCACGCTCAAGCATCTGGGACTGCATCAATATAAACAACGCTCTACAAGACATCAACCACACTCAAACGCTACTTCCAGATCATTTGCAGATTGCATTTCAGCCAATGGAGCTAACACAAGTCGACTCTGATGACAACCATCTGAAGCTACTGGCGTTTCTTTCTATCATAGATACGCGCCCTTACGATCTGATAAAACCTACACCAGTCCCATTCAGCGTCGGAAACAACACTTTTCAAACCTATGACATCCCATCGACAATATTGGGCGTAAACTACAACCTTCAGCAATATTTCGAAGCTTCATCGCAGGACCTTACCAAAATCAAAACTGATCAATATCTTGTGGACATCAGTGTGCTATACGACGTCAATTCAAAACCCAACTGCATCATCAACGAAATGCATAAGGTATTTGGTAGAAAACCATGTGCAATACATGTTTTCAAATCGCACATCATCATATGGAAACAGCTATACAATGCCAACTCTTGGATGTTTGCAACACCAACGGTGACCCCTGGCCAGGCTGTTTGTCACGGTAACCGCGAAAATATTATTCTCAACGGTACAGGAGTCGTTAGCCTTTCACAAGATTGCAGTCTTAGAGTCGAAAACTCACTGTTCACTGCTACCTGGGTTGCATCCACGAGAAACTTCGCTATTTATATTCTTCCACATTCACCTGCCCTCAACCAGAGTTTAAAACTAAAATCTATTCCTCAGCTCACAGCACCAGCAATCATCAAAGCTGATGAATCCTTCGGAGCATATGTTGAACACGAACAAACAATGGTGGAAGAATATCAAGCAATCTCTTGGTCAACTATCTGACAACACGGAACGAGTATCAGCCTTTCGGTCATCATCACTCTGATAATTATCACAACGGGCCTCATCTTAATTCAACGTCACCGAATGAAGATAAATATTACCCCAAAACAACAACAAACAACATGGTATGACCGGCCTACGTCGTCTACTAATTAAGAACCTCGTAAGGTTCATGGCGGGCGGTAATGTTCATTAACTAAATCTACTAAACTCAACTAGTCATCAGCAAAATAATCAACTAGTTCATCGGCCAACAACCACTGACCAGCACAACATACTCACTCATCAACGCATCAGCGAATAAACCAATAAGTTCATCGATCGACAACCGGTAACTGGAGCAACGTACATACGCATCGACCCATCAGCGAATTCCACACGGTCAACCGTTTATTGCATTCAACAAATCCGTTGATCAGCAAAATTGTTGACCGAGTTGCGGAAACTTACATCAGCGAGTCGATTTCAAGAATGCGACAACAGCTTGAAGTCAGCAACTTCAATAAAAATAGATGATGCATCATGATAGCAGAATGATATAAATAATGTACAAACATCGGAAATAAATTGTGTTCTGTTTTACCTGCAAACTAAAACAAGTCGTTTCATTTTTCGTTTTCATTTCAGAACACTGCTTTTAAAGTTTCGTACAGTTCCTCGAAGTATTCTTTCCAGACTTTAATAGTTTTTTCCTTCAATTTATTGGGATATCAAGTGCATATGTAGCATTTTGGAGCTCAGTTTTTGTGGTCCGAAACGGAGCAAGTGTCGAAAGCAGGAACATTTTACCAAATAACTAAGAAACTTGGTAATCGTTTTATAATTTAATTCTCAACAGTTTTGTTTTCTTTTTGAAAGCACAACAAAAGAATTTACCAACAATTTACATTTTACAATGCTTTAAATCATTTTGAAATGGTTCATACTGACTAACATTTCTTTGTGTTCCACAAGTAAGCCTGAAATTTTCGAAGCAGCAAAAACTCCGATTTGTTTGCTTTGTTTACGATGCCTTCTAGATAATATTCTCCGTACAGCACGATGGAATCCACATCATCACAGACGAAGAAACCATCCATAAATTTTCTTGAAGATAATTTTCCTGCTGCCCTATAGCGGCTACTTTATACATGACTCGGATATCCTGGACTGATTAAGGATATTGCATTTTCAATATGAAATGTCCACAACCCAACCATATCTCAGTGTGAAATGCAGGAGGAATGCTCGAGTAGAATTTAAATATGTTTTGTCGTTGGCATTCGAAATGATCCTAAGCTATGTAAGGGCATTCTCGGATACGTTTTATATTTCCTTGTTGAAAAGAGTGGGGTCTGGCTTCATGATTTGGTTTATTTCATGTGTAAACATGTCAACAATAATGGTACGAGTGAAGAATTTAAAGTGGTTGACAAACACGCACTAAGCTCATAAGAAACGCCAAAGGTATCAAGTATGCTTCGACTATATGATTGCTTGTAAGATATGGAGTGGAAAGTTATTTAATTTCCGAAGATGAATTCGACAGGGTTAAAAGTAATTCAACTTTCGAAGAGGCTAAAACTAAATTATCTTGATAGTAGCTTGATAGAATTTAGTAGCTTGATAAAATTTTCAAAAATAAGTTGAATTCCGAGCAATCGCTAACATACGACAGGGATTTTCATTGGCTTTCAGCTGAATATCTAGAACAAAATTGCTGATGTTAATTTAACCGCATCCAATTTCGCTTTTGATTTAGTTTCGGTCGAGACCATAATTAAATGCAACATACTAACCAGCGTTTAGTTTAGCAATTAGTTTCAACTAATTGAAAGCTTTTAGCAGGAAGCTCGCATTTTCAGCTCTTATTGCACTTCAGATCTCCATTTTACGGTGCGAGTCACTTTCATGCGAAATAACTCATCGGCTGTGGAGTGTTTTTGGTTATGTAGTCAATACTATGAATACTGAAAGAGGAGGAAAGGGAAATAATTCACACAAAAATATTCAACTATAAAATATTCAACTATAAATATTCAACTGTAAAACTCAAACCAAATTTCATGCAAAGTATTTTAGTATGGTTGATCTTCAAATTATTTTTTTGTTTCTCTGGTGAGAGCTGAATACCTACATTTCAGTCTAAAAATCTCATACTTTGTATCTAGAAGCCCAGATTACGAAATGGAAAGCTGTAGAACTATTCCCTTCAACATTCTTTCACTTGATTGCAGTGGTGGCTCGTCGGTGTACGCAAAAAAAATCAATACTACCCTTGCTAGGCTACTTCGCATAAAAAAAAATTATTTTACAACCAATGTTTAACAATCAAAAGAGTTGAATTTTGGATATCCGAGAACATAACATTTTTTTTCAAACGTCGAAATTCCATTACCACTATGCATAAAGAGGTGTTATTTTATAATAGTCCAACTACAGAGCTTTGAAGGTAAATTTACAGCTACGCAACAAAAATTCAAGCGTATTAATCAAAACTTCAAGCACTGCGTACCAATCAATGCAGTACACACAGTTCATTGCAGCACATTAAGATATACTCACAGATATAAGAGAGAATGGATTAGAAATCGACCGAGAGAAATGTGCAAATTTTCGACTTTTTGCTTACTATTGTGAGAATGAGGTATTGGTGTGTGCCCTACACAGTTCATATGGTAACAATAAGTGCGCGAGATCACCATTTTGAACGTCGTTTGACATTTCTTTCCCCTAACCGGCGATTGGAGATTAAAATGCTTTTTGTGAATGAAATTGATTATGATTTCACACAAAAACCAACAGAAATTGATGCCAAAGGTTAATTTTACTCACCCGAAATACGATATCTCCTGCGAAGCACTTAGGTAGCTACTTTTGCAGCTTGGAACGCGGCACTTCATACTGGATCCATTTGATAATTTTTAACCGCTAATTTACTCGCGAAACCGACACAAATGATAGCGCGCAAACGTTGATGTACGTTTCCACCGAATTTGCCGAAAATTTTCCAAATTTTGTTTGAAAAATTTTGACTGAAAGTCAATGCTCTCTGTCCCCGACAAAAATCAAACTGACATTGACGTTTTTTTCTGTGCTGCCCGTTGCACGCTTTTACACCGATCTGGTGCTCCCAGCATTAAGACACAGCATTAAGGCTTTTCGGTTGTGAGTTGCGTAGAAAGGGGCACACTGAGCGGAATTTTAGTGAGAGAGCAATGTTGTGCGTGTATTAAAAAAGGCACACTTACGTATGGGTACACGGATAGCCATTTCGTATCCATATTCTTTCATATCTATAGATATACTACACAGAACACTGAAGTGATCTTGCCTCAATGCTCGAACTCGTGATTTTCGCATAGATCTACTTAGACGCTTTACCTAAATGATGCCCACAAAAACTCTGCAGTGAATGTACCCAAAAAGCGTCGCGGACACTGGTTAGTTCACAGCGTTTTAGTGGACAGAGAAATTAAGAGAAACATTGCCCATCCACCCACTAAACGACCCAGAAATCTTAGTGAATGAATGAAATTAAAACGCTGGAAAGCTATCTGCGTCTCTTTTATGTTTCTGTTTCCCGTCATGATCTACATTACAGAGTTCGTAGATTCTCTTCTGCTCCTCTTCTTACGAGTTGTTCCCCTTCTGATTTGATGCATTTTATGCTTTGTTCGCATGATGCATAAATGGTGTAAGTTATTGTGATATTAATATGGAGAATATAGGAGTAACATTGTTTCGTGTGCAATTTTCCCCATATCGGTTTTCTTGTATCTGCTTTTTGTTTACTTTTGCAAAATGAGTTTCTCGGTTCAAGTGCTTTAGGTGATATGGCCACTTGATTGTTTTCGCCTATGCTGCCCTGCTTAGCATAAACATTCTATCTACATGTAAGTACTTAAAGGGTTAGGTAAACTTGGGACGTCCAAAAAAGCTCTTTTTTAGGATTTTTTTTGGCACAACACATTAAAATAATTAATAATAAATGTTTTTTGACTTGAAAGAAATATATTTATAGAAGCTATTGTAATTTTTTTAAGGCAAAAGGTTGAAAATTAGTTGAAGTAGAGTAAATTTGCGAGGGGTCAAAAAAAAAATTGTTTTGCCGTGATCACTGTAGCTTGTCACTGGATCATCCGAAATAAAAACGAAATCGGGGATTATTAGTTAATGATAAAGTGTTCCGGATGAATGAAGGACTTTGGCAGATTTTGATTTTTCGAAAAATGGCGGTAGTTGAAATTCAAAATTGTATTTTCTACCAAAATTTCACTCTCATTTTCGGCTATTGGAAAAAAACTATCCGCCAATCAAAAAATCCTTCGTTCGCCCGGATGATAATTACATATAAAATAAGTAAAGAAAATTGCATGCTGATCGATAAAGCCGTTTTCAAGTTACAGTGATCACCGACTTCGAAAACATAGTTTCGGGAAAATGCTTTTAAAGCATGCAAAAAAAACGCTTTATGCATAGAAACGACTTCATTCAAAGCTATTTATCTCCATAAAACATTGTCCGATTCGTCTGAAATTTGCAGATAATGTTTTTGGAATATGCTACTTTTATAAAATGCATTGAAAATAAAATTGATTTTGCTCAAAATTCTAAGTGTACCTGCCCCCTTAAGAGATATTCAATGATATGTGTTTTGATTTGTATTTGATGTAAATATATGGAAAGTGCGTTTTTCAATATTGATTTTGACATACTTCCACAAAAGATAGGCTTTTCAAATTTTGCAGAATTATGTAATAGAGTATGTAAAAATGAAAAAAATTTAGATAAAATATTTATGCTAAACAGGTCAGTATGTCGATTTTATTTCTATATTTAATTTCTGAAGCGCTTTTTGTAGAATTTATAGTTTACCTTAGGTGCGTTTTTTTATGTCTTCTTCGCAAAAAAAACGTACTTGTTATAATTCTTTTGTCTTGATTTTTTTATGTTGTCAGCATTAATACGGTCAGTTTAAGATAGATAATGGATAGTTTTTAAAGTAAATTTGAATATAAAACTCGTAAAAGTGAAAGCGTATTGAATAGATTCCATTTCGAAAAGTTAATATCTATCCGTTTCATATGGATTTTAAAGTGGAAAACCAAAATTGCTGTGATTGTGCCATAGACGATTTACTACGGTAGTCTTTTTCATCTAGATCGATTGAGCGGAAAAAATATGCATTATGTCTTGAACTTGTACTAAAACTTGTTGACCTCTTATTTAGCCTGTAATATATTTTCAACTTAGCTTTTTTATAATTTAAAAAAAGTAATGAAATTAGTAATTTTTGTTGCTCTCAAATACTATACATAGTTTGAACTTTTCTGAGATTGTTGATCTTAGTGAGTAGGAATATTACTGAAATAAGCTGTTAACAATCAATCACTAACTTTTAATATAAAAATGGTCAGCATTGATATACCTACTTGATTTTTTACACGTTATTTCAAAAAATCGCATGTATAGTTTATTACGCGCTTCATAAGTATGATTATCTATATTATATGCTTATATATTTTACTTGTGCTTCCCTAAGTCTCAAAACCACGAGCCGTTACTGCTTGATTGATATTCACCAAACTTTTTGAAGTAACGTTCAAGACTCTACTATCTGAATAAATTAACTTTACTTGTTGTTGATAACGTTGAACGAATAATTGTTTCTGGATTCCTGAAACGAATTTAACTCATCTGTATTCTCTCTGAAAGCATCTATGACATAAAGCGAAATATGATTAAATGAGTCAATACTCAATACACAAGTGGAAACTAGTTCATCACAGAAAACTATTGGTAACTACATAAATTGTTGCTTCAGGTCACTTTTACCATCATCCGCTTCACCTCCATACCAAGACATTTCACATCGATTACTTCCTTGCACGTATGTCTCCAATAAATATCTGCTCCTAGAAAGTTAGCAACTTTTGCATAATGGTAGCTCAATATCGTCCTGAGTGTCAGCAATAGAAATATGTTGACATATACGTACTCAAACCTAGATGGGATTTGTTGATGTCCCCACTCACAAAGCTGTCATCTGTGGGACTTGTATGTTTGGTAAATTGCATTTTCTGCCTGATATGATAGTCCCAATTGGAAGAGTCGCATAGTAATCACAAATTATCACGGATGAATTGCGTTAAAACTCGTTTGTGTCCCAAATATGCTTCAATTCTGTGCTTCTTTGATAAATTGCATGCTAGCCGTTCATGACGTCGTATGAGTGAGAGAATCGTAGCGTTGGGTTGACGGATGTACGCAATAGTGTACGGAAAGATACTGCAAGGAGCGATTATATGTAGGGTAGCGTGAAAAGGATCATGCATGCAAATAAAAATATATCCGATGAACTGAATTTTTCATGGGATGGAGTGCCAACCAGCTTATAGTACACATGATATATGGTGGGAGAATTTTTTTTCAGCTTGACTGCACTTTATCAATGGCAGATCGATGCACACTTACTTCCGTAATATAAATGGACAGGCAAGTATGATAAGCTTCATAAGTGGTTGAGTAATGCATTTTCCCATCAGAAGCTTGTCGTCAGTTATTATTATAGACTGCGAATGTTTATGCATATGCATATTTTTAATAAAACAAGGCAGAGTCGTGGGACTGAAATAGGATTTGTTTTATCATTAGACGATTTTTAAAATGCATTATTTATTTGCATATTGCATATATTGTGCATATTACATTTTTTTGCATATACTGTGCATATTGCATACATTTTGGATACGTAAATGCATAAACATCCGCAGTCTAGTAATTAATAGCTATATTGTACGAGAGAATAAACAATTTTTTCAATTTCAGCCCTTAGATTCTGATGAAATAAATTTGAAATAGTTTGAAGCTAGCTACATTTAAAATGAACATAGTTTATAGCATACAATCGAACTCAGAGATTAACTCTGCTTCTTTACAAATTTCGATTGATTTGTCAACAGAAGTATAATAATATAATAAGTAGCATATAATTGAGAGAAAAAAATTTTTTTTGCGTCAATTTGTAAGCATTTATTAGTGGAGAACGATGGATGTGGGAGTATCGTTCAAACATATCACAAAAATCTGCATATAAATTAGCACAAAAAAATGTATGTTTTGACCTATAAAGTAGCTTAATAATTTGAAAGTTTAAGTGATTTCGATATCAAAAATTATACTGCAGTGATTTATTAAAAATGATTGATATATTGAAACACCATAAACTTCACTTAATAATTGATAACAAAAAAAATCTTTCATTTGAAATCATTTACTTGTGCCCCTGATATGTTTTTAAAAAACATACGATATCCCTCGTGAAAAAAAAATCACCATTAATGTAACAGACACAAAACGTGCTGCTTCACTTTTTAGATAGAAATGCTTTTAATACTTATTGCTTGACAGCTGTCTCGCAGGTCGATTCATTAGATTTTCCAATAAATTTTTCGGAATGGATAAGCAATATGTTTTATTAAACATTTAGCCCAGTCATTTTAGCAATCAACCTCGGAATGAGAGATAATAAGCTGAATTTTTGTCTATACCTTCATTTTGGGGTCCACAAAGTTGCCTCAAAAGTCTCATAAAATCTCGTGTCTGCGTCGAAAGTTATTCAAGGTCAAAGGTGAGAAAAAACAGTTTTTTTGCGATTATCTTGGTTTCTATTGCTCCAATGATTTTAACACTTAGGATCGAAATTGTAGAGCATACAATTTGCGACACATTTTATTTGAAGCATCTTTTCATGTTCCGTTTTTCTGATAGAGGGCGGTAAGCACGCAGCACTCAGCCATATGTACTGTGATGCAAGGTCAACCGTGAAACCTTCAGTTTTGGCCTTTGACCTAGCATTACAGTACATATGGCTGAGTGCTGCCCGCTCACCGCCCTCTATCGGGAAAACGGTTGAGCGCATGAAAAGATGCTACAAATAAAATGTGTCGCAAACCGTATGCTCTACAATTTCGATCCTAAGTGTTAAAAACATTGGAGCAATAGAAACCAAGATAATCGCAAAAACCCGTTTTTTCTCACCTTTGACCTTGAATAACTTTCGACGCAGACACGAGATTTGATGAGACTTTTGAGGCAACTTTGCGGTCCTCAAAATGAAGGTATATTCAAAAATGCAGCTTATTATCTCCCATTCCGAGGTTGATCCCTTTTTTATGCTAAAATGACTGGGCCAATTAGGTTAGGGTAAACCAGCTGGTACAAGGCCACATTTATACCTATTTATTTTATTTTATTTTATTTTATTTATTTATTAGCCAAACAAGGCATAAATACATATACATACATAAAATATGAAATTTCTAATTATTTAAAAAAAAAAGTGTAAGGTACAAATAAATAACACATTAATAAATAAATAACTAATGGAATAAACAAATAAGTTTAAAAAAAGACAATAAGTAAAATAATAAGGAAATAAAAGAATAACAATTAAAAACGATAGTTAAACAAGAGCTTAAAAGTTATGGTGTACAAATGGCTTGGATAATTGAAGATTTGTAGGATAGTTTGGACATCGTTGGGGAATAAAGGTTGCTAAAGCCATTGAAGACCCTGCAGCATCTATTCACCGGCTCATTAGCTGCATATATGGTAGAATGTGGATATTCCTTTAGCAAACGATTGGACCTGGTGTTCCTTAAGGGGATATTTATCACAAATTTACTATTAAGGAACTCAACTCTAATAATGCCTCTAATTACGTCAAATGTGAAGCAGGCCGATATCATCATTCTTCTGGATGCAAGTGAAGTGATTAGTCAATAGTGAAACCAGATAAGTGGCTTTTTCGCAAAATCAAGGATGCCCTTCAGCCTCAGCTCCACCGCGTGCGAGAAATCTGCCAGCCAGGCTCACAGAAGCAGCACTGGTTGCTTTTTCCTGAGTGCCGGGCAGTGGCACAGGAGATGCTGAACTGTTTCTGAGACGCCCGGCTCTCGGTACTTCCTATAGGTGTCGCTGATTGGAATTGTACACCATCTGCAAATCGCACCTTGTATCATTTTGGAGTCAATTGAGTGCCTGATCGTTTGGATAGGAGTTGGAATGTCTACCGATTCTGACAGGGAAAGACTAGCCCCATGCTTGGCTAGCGCATACGCGCTCTCATTTTCATCAATGCCCTTGTAACCGAGAGCCTAGACAACGCTCACTCTTCTGTTGTTGCCCAGTCTATTGATGCCCTAAATGTAACCTAGTACACACTTCAATTTGTATGAGACATGAGAGCTTTTTCCGTTGCTTGAATGTCTGTAAAGATGATAATTTCCCCACTTATAATGTGCTAGGCATATGCTACATCTGTAAGTCACTGCTGACCACTAGACCAAGTATCCGAAAACAAGGATCAGCTTGATTATCGCTATGTAGACCCAATACGTTAAAGCTAGGCTTAAACCCCACGTTTTACCCAGCACTCTCTTACTAGCGTAAATCGCGTTGTTTGCTCGGTTAACTTTCTCCTCTAAATTCGCCCTATATGTGAGTCTGCTGCCCAGAGTAAGGCCCAAGTACTAAGTTTGTGGCTTGCGTTTTAACCTGGCACCGCTCAACCTTATTGGACCAAAGCCAAAAGTTTTGTACTTCCTTGTGAAGAGTACAAGATCAGTTTTATTGGAGTTGATGCCAAGGCCCACGTTGTTCGCCTACTCCTCAACCAGCCCCAGAGCATACTTGATGAGCTGGCCAGGGGTGTGCGGAAACCTGCCCGAGACTAAGATCGCAATATCATCAGCATATGCCACAACATTGAGTCCCTTGCTTTCCAACCTTTCCGAAACTTAATTTTTAACCAGGTTCCGTAAGATAATGGATAGAACCCCGCCTTGCAGTGTACCTCTGTGGACCTTCCTTGTGATTTTCGCCCCACCTACTCCGCTGATATGAGCCTTTGCCTAAGTTTTTTGCTTATCCAGTTACAAAAAGTGAGATGAACGCTGGTTGCGTAGAGGCTCTCTATAATGGCTGTTGTATGCACATGATTGAATGTGCCTTCAATATTTTGAAAGGGTCCCAAAGCGTACTCTTTGTATTGGAGTGCCTTTTCTATTTAAAGAATAATTTTATGGACAGCTGTTTCAAGGGATTTCACTTTCAAGTACGCGTTTTTGGCTCTGGATAAAGCTAAAGATATTAAGGTCTAGTTATCTTTCGAAAACGTTGAATTGTAAGGAAGTCAGACTAATTTACCTGTAATCTTTCGGATATCTATGGTTAACTTTACCTATTTTGGGTATAAATACAGTCTTAGCGGTACTCCAAGCTGCAGGTAAGTGACTTAGCACTAAGCAACTTTTTTAAATTTGTATAAGCCAGCGAACGGTGAGCATACCTGTCTTTTGAAGCATGGCTAGTAAAATTCCATCCAGACGTGGGGACTTGAACAGCTTGAATGTATAAATTGCCCAAACTAGGCTATGCTTGGCGACAACTTCGCCAAAGCTTTCGATGTCATGCAGGCCAGACGCTTATTAACGAGTAAAAGGGGCGGAGCCAACTAGACAGCCCCGGAAGTGATCTTCAACGTTTCTGAGATGTTGTTTGTCCACTCCCCCATCAAACTTACATACTAGGCTTGGCGTGATATCCAAGTCTCGCCGGCAGATATCTTAGTCTCGCCGTTTCGAAGATGGTTTCTAATTCTACCGCACAGCTCTTTTCAGGAGTTCCATCTGGCTTTCCTTTTTTCCGATATATAGAGCTTAAAGAGGTCCTTGTGTTCGCCCTAATATTCCCTTGAATTAGCTGCTTTGACTTATTTATTTCCTGTACTTATCTTCTGCTACAGCCCAGGCTTTTGTTCCGCCAGGATGGCTTAGGGTTGCGCTTCGGACAGGCTTTGGGATCGGACCGTACGAAGGTTTTTACTAGTTTACTTGTGAGTACGTTGACCGCAACTTCTAAGTCAGCTACAGAGCCAATCCTGAGAGAAGGGTCTAAACCGTTGGTCACTTTCCATTTGGAGCTATCCCAGTTGGTATTTCTGGTATAACAAAACGTCCGACAAGTACGATCTTAGTAGAATTTCAAACTGTAGCTAATGTACCAGTGATCAGAAAATGATGGATTTTCAAGGATGCTCCGAATATCTATTAGTTGCTCGTTTGAGCCATTGTGCAGAGTTATGTCTGGCACGTTTTCACTACCATGCTTTCACTACTACAACGTAGTTCCTCACCAGCATGTCCGTTCTTATTCTTGCTACTGCTTTTGAGGAAGAAAAGATTAAAATGCCGTGAGTCCAGTCCCGCAGCCTGGCCCTCCGCTGAGATCCAAAGTTCCAGAGCCAGAACCTCGCCAAACTTACTTTCGGTGCAAATTGATCTGCACAGAATTTTAAACATAAAGTTAAATTTACGTTTGAGCTGAAACAACTTTTCTTGCACAAAATATTCCCCAAAAGCACTCAAAAAAAGTATCACGCCCTGCACACATGACGCTTACATTTTGCTCATATATTACATATGAGATTTTTTGCATTACATTTTATGTCGCCTCTACATTATGGACCATAATGAGCCAACACATATGGTAGAGCCAAAAAATTGCTCAATTGCCTGAGTTCGTGGCCGTAGAACGATTGAAAATCCAACTTGGCTACTTTAGTCCATGAGTCCAACCGAGCTCTCCCCCACACGATGAAGTTTTGGCCTAGCCTCACTCCGTTTGGAGTGTACTCGTGAATAGGAGCCTTTCGAGAGAACCTCAGTCCATTTCGTAGCACCCATTTTTCGCGAAATATTTCTCAGGACTATTTGTTCGTTCAATTGATTTTAAAATTGATTCGAATAAGGATAATGATAATGACAATAATAAAAATAAATACTGAATTGGTTTTTGTGTTGTTTGTTTTACATCCAAGCATTGAATCCATATTATCTTTTTATAGAATTTTTTTTCGCATAAACGGTTAATTAAAGATAATTTTAAGACATTTGATTTGTAAAATTTGCAGACTTTTGATATGTGTTATTGCACAATTACTCCATGTCTCATTACAAGGTAAATAATAATGTTTTAATTGGAGCATCAGCATGAATTTACGATGAAAATTCTCAAACTATAAATCATTAAAGTCTGGATTGTGGCAAAGCTGAAAACGTGCAAATGAATAAGCTCCTGAATTCCTTCTAAATAACCTTACAATAAACGATAGAACAAATTAAATTCAAAATGTAGCCTAGTGTTATATTTTTTGCAGAGCGAAATCATCGTTAAATCCCATACAAAGAGAGCTTTTCACTTTCCAAGCAAACATTTAGATGGCCGTGAAATACTACAGTCTAATAAACGGAATCGATGGCCACAAATCGAAAATGCCAATAGATGTCACTAAATAAAATCTCGCTCCTTTTTTCGCAGCGAAATAACTTTAACATTTCAAAGTGAAAAAAATTCTAGCGCATCAGAACCGCTAGAAAACTAATTTTCAAAGAAATTGTCTTTGAATGGCAATGTGGAAAGACGTAATACACTTTTTTGTAAAATCATATCAACCACTCCTTATCCCAAGCAACAAAACTCAACTATAACACAAATGATGAAAATGTTCAGTGCTGGCAATACTTTCCCAACGAAGCAGCAATAAGTTTACCTTAACAAGCTCAAACTTAAATCAACTTATCCTTTGAATTTCGTTCTCATCGGAAGATTTCATCGAAAGTTTTAGCGGTTAAACGTTGTTTGAGGCTGCCATCCGAAAAATGTTCAAAACTCGGAAAATTTAAAAATTGGTTTCTTTTTTATGGCAAATGCTTTGCATATGAGTACGTAATTTGAAGCATCTGTTGGTGCAGTATTTACGAAAATGGCTAAAGCTGGTTATCCTGTGTCAGCAACAAAGCAAAATATATACCAAATCTGCTTCACGTAAAGTTAAACCCAACCAGTAAATTTCGTTTCGATTGAATCACTGCGCTACCACCCTCAAAACTTTTCAAATTTTTAAAGCGTTAATATTTGTTGTTAATTTTCATTGCAGGATGATTCCCATTTGCAAATCTAATGACATAACCATTCAGTAAAGAAATTCCAAAATATTACAAAAATTGTCATAGCTGGCAGCCCTTTCATGATTTTTGTACGAAATTCCTACGACATGCATGAACTTCATTTTGATTACTGCACTCGACCGGAAGTTATAGGGAAAAAAGCTTTATTTTGCTTAGCAAATTTGCAAGATTTAGGGGACAAAAATCACCATAGCTGGCAACTCTATTCTAATTTTTCAGCCAAATGTTACCTAAAGTAAGATCCAAATATCGTGTGAGTTTTGTTTAAATTTGATGGCTGAATCGGAAGTTATAGGCCAAAAAGCTGTTTTTTTCTCAGTGATTTTTCAAGATGATACCACTGCCACAGGGTTGCCCGCATTTCAAAATCACTTTTATCAGACCTGTTCCTAGTCAATACCAACGTACCCTGTAAATTTCATTATGATCGGATAATCCGGTCGTCAGTTCTCGTGAACAGAACTTTCGAGTGCTGAAAATGGAGGTAATTTGGTGATGGGTTGCCGTTCTTGTGCAAATCCGAATTTTAGAAATTTCAATTTAACATGATGCACAACGGTTAAAATTTATCAATGATTTGAATTTTTTGTCCAAAATCAAAAAAATTTCAGGAGGGTAACTGATTTGATTACCCGTACTACCTTGGAATTCCATGTGTGTTAAATTTTAGTCAACATCAATACGGTCTGCAAATTCACGATGATCCAATGTTTTTGTCAGAAGTAATGACAAATCAAAATTTGAAAAAATCCTTGCCTACTTTTAGGCACGCTGAACTCACACACGGCTCAAAATTTTGAATTCGTTACCATACACAAACTTAAAACATAATAAGTTTTTATTCTCAATACTTTTTTTTAAGAAAAATTTACGCTGCTTGGAAATATAGGAGTACCTCAATATTCACTAAAACGCTCGCCGCCGCCGAAAGGTTTAAGATATCTGAATTTTAGCAAATCATGGATCTACCGACTATAAAAATCTACGTCTTTCGAAAATTTCAGCTCAATCGGATCGGCCACTCGAGAGATTATCTTCCTTAATCATTTTTCTGATATATATATATATATATATATATATATATATATATATATATATATATATATATATATATATATATATATATATATATATATATATATGTATATATGTAAGGCAATGATATTAACATGGCAATGACGTGACAACTTTAACTAAAAAGGACATCTCGTTAAATAAGTAGTCGACGAAACGTAATAATGACGACTAGACGTCTTTTTTTTTCTCTCTGAACAACGTCACGATTTTATTGATTATATACGATTCTGAACAACGTCAAGATTTTATTGATTTTATACGATTTCATTACGATTTGATTGATTTGATTTATAATTAATTTAAATAAAAGCTATTTAAATATATTAAAAAGAACGTTTACATTTTCAGAAGTGGGATCGAAAGGATAACGCTTTCGTAGACGCTACACGTACTTATTTTAAGCGTTGGTCCTATTGTCATATTGGTGCTCGAGAAACTGAAATAAAAAAAATGATAAAGATAACCACATTGCGGGTGCACGAATTGAATAAATTATTGGAAATCAACGGGTTGCCGTTAACTGGCACAAAGACGGAGAAATTAGGAAGACTTTATGAAGTCTATGAGAACGGCGAAGTCGAGAAAGAAGAGATGGAAACGGCAAGGGAAAATATTGATGTTGCAGCGCAGTTAAATGAATTGCGACAAATTGTAGTTGGAATGGCGCAAACTGTTAGCAATTTGGCACAAAGTCAAGATCAGCGTACATGTTCTGAACCATCAATTAACGAAATTGCATTTATGAACAATTCGCGTAATCAAAATTCGGTGAACGAAATTGCTCAGACGATTCCGACGTTCGACCCTAGTAATGAGTTGTGTTTGGACGCAGAACAGTTTGTGAAGCACGTAGAAAATGCGTATCGGGCCTACGGGTGGGAGGAAAAATGTTTACTCCTTGCCGTGTTCAGCAAGCTAAAGGGTGCTGCTAGACTTTGGTTGGACGCCTCCCCAGAGTTGCCCGTAAAATGGAACAATTTTAAAGCTGAACTGATTGCAGAATTTGGTATCGACGCTAATGAAGCTGAGATACATCATAAAATGCAACATTCTGTACGTGCCAATTCTGAAAGCATTATTGACTATTCTTTTCGAATGTCGGCTCTGGGAAGAAAGTTCGGTATCAGTGAGCAAACGATTGTAAAATATACTCGTGATGGTTTACGAGATCGTGAGTTACAAAATTCAATTGCCGCGATAAAGATAAACTCTGTAAAAGAACTCCGTGAATTAATAAAAGAGTTCTTACAAAATACGTCGAGAAACAAAATTTCTAACGTAGAAAACAGTACAAGATACGGTAATAATTCGAAGGCACCAAATAGTACGGCATTCAACGAGCGTGGTGATGTGCGTAGTCTATTTAAGGATGAGAAAACAGATCGAAACCAGCGAAAGTGCTATAATTGTAATGAAACTGGGCACATTTCCCGAGACTGCAAACTGCCACCACGCCGAAATCGATGCAAGGATTGCGACAAGGTACATCCAAGGTCAGAACCTATGAATTGCGGACACAAATTGGCTAGAAGAGCTGATGTTGTAAATTTAGAGACGATACTAACGAAGTATGGTAAAGCAAACGGGAGGCCTTGTCAAATATTTTTCGATACAGGTAGCCAATGCAGCTTGGTACGAGCGACGAAAGCCAGAGAGATAAGCAAAAATTGGGAAAACTGTCTCGTGAAAATAAAAGGGGTAGGCGGAGCCATTACCATACTTAAACATAAAGTTACGGCGGAAATCACATTGGATAGAACTAAACTCAACGTCAACTTGTACGTCATTGATGATACCGCAATTTCTTCTGATGTGCTTCTCGGACAAGACATTTTCGCAGATAATTTAATCAATGCAAAAATTACCAAAAATTCATTATCAATCAGAGCAGAAGATGAAACTAGAAACATATTCCATGATCGAATGCTGATACGAAGAGAAGATATATTGTGCGGTCCTGTCAAAGACGACGATTTTAATCAATTAACCTGCCTTGTAAACGAATTCAGAGACGTCTTTGCAAATGGAATCGGAGAAATTGGTTGCACGAACGAAATTGAAATGAAGATTGAAGTCTCAGACAGTAAACCTGTAGTTCAAAGACCGTACCGTATACCCGAGCCAAAAAGAGCTAACGTAACTCGAATGATTCAGGAGCTGTTAGACCACAAAATTATTTTGAGGTCAAAATCCGAGTATGCAAGTCCCATGGTGTTGGTTAAGAAAAAGAGTGGTGACGACCGTTTATGTGTAGACTTCCGACTCCTGAATCAGTTGACTGTCAAAGAGAATTTTCCTACACCCAATATCGAAGAACGATTGCACGAAGCCATGGCGTATACTTGTTTTTCTGTGCTCGACCTAAATAGTGGATACTACCAGGTGCCAATAGCAGAATCGAGCAGAAAATATACTGCTTTTATAACGTCGGATGGACTATATGAATTCAAACGTATGCCGTTTGGATTGAAGAACGCTCCAGCAGTGTTTCAACGTCTCATGTCGTCACTTAAGGAAAAGACTCAGGAAGGTGACATGATCCATTATATGGACGACATTTTGGTTGGCAGTAACTCAACGGAAAATATGCTTGAAAAACTTGAAAGGGTATTTTCAGCTCTGCGTTCGTTAGGGCTTACACTCAATATCAAGAAGTGTATGTTTTTAAAACAGTCTATTCAATTTTTGGGACACGAATTATCCAAGGACGGAATAAAACCCGGTGAGATCAAAACTTCAGCAATCCGTAATTTTCCTGTACCTAAAAACGCAACGGAAATTCGACAAATTCTTGGACTTAGTGGATACTTCCGAAAGTTCGTACCCGGCTTTGCCATCCGAGCAGAACCATTACGTAAGCTTACGCATATAAATGAAGAATTCGTGTGGGAGAACGAACAGCAGAAAGCATTTGATGATCTGAAAAACACATTAGTCAGTCAACCACTAATATCAGCATATCGAGTCGAAGCTCAGCACGAAGTTCACACGGATACGAGCTCCATAGGCTTGGCAGGTGTATTGCTTCAAAGAAACAACGATGAATTGAGTCCAATCGCATATTATAGTAGGTCAACGACAAATAACGAAAAGAGCTTCCATAGCTACGAATTAGAGTCTTTAGCTGCCGTCGAGTCCCTGGAGCGCTTTAAGTATTACATATATGGGAAGAAGGTAAAGCTGGTGACCGATTGCAGCGCCATTAAAACAGCTATGCAAAAGAGAGAACTACTTCCACGTATTGCAAGATGGTGGTTACACATCCAGGAATTTGATTTGGAAATCGAACATCGAGCTGGCATTAAAATGGCTCATGTCGACGCCTTGAGCCGAAAACCGGATGAAAAGGAAAGCGAATTAGATACAGCTTCTCTTAAAATATCAAAGGTCCAACTTGAAACAAGCGATTGGTTGTACAGTATGCAGTTACAAGATGAACGTCTGAAGCAAATAGTCGAACAAATGAAAGCAAGCGGAAAAACTTTCCACGATGGTTATGTGATGTATAAAGAAAGACTTTTCAAAAAGGAAAAGGACAAGAAATTATGGGTTGTTCCAAAATCCTTGCGATGGAACATTGTGCGAGACAACCATGACAACGCCGGTCATCTTAGTGTAGACCGCACGATAGAAAGGATTCGGACCTACGCATGGTTCCCCAGAATGAGGAATTTTGTAAAGTCTTATATTCGAATGTGTATCGAATGCGCATATCATAAGCAAGTAGCTGGGAGGAAGGAAGGCGAGTATCACTATGACGAAATCGAGCCAATACCTTTTCAAACAGTACACATTGATCATTTGGGTCCTTTTCCACGAAGCAGTAAAGGCAACGAGCACGTAATGATGATGGTTGACGCATTCACTAAATATACCATATGCAAAGCCGTGAAAAGTACTGCAACTAAGCACGTTGTCAGCTTTCTAGATGAAGTGACTGGATACTTTGGCGTACCAAAACGTATTATCTCCGACAGAGGAACATCATTCACATCAAACCAAATCAAGAAATATTGTCAGGACAACGATATCCGACATGTATTAAATGCTGTAAGGACACTCAGAGCGAACGGACAGGTAGAACGAGCCAACAAAACTTTACTGTCGATGTTATTGCCGTCAACAAATAACGATAAGCACTGGGATCGAAACTTACGAACGATTCAATATGTCATTAATGGCTCAATAAACAAGAGCAGCGGTAAAGCCCCAAGCGAGTTATTATTCGGATTCAAACCACGAGATATATTAGGAAACAAATTAATTCTAGCGTTACATGATGGCGAATTCAGATCTGACGATGAAATTGCAAGAATGAGAGAAGAGTCTGCAAATCGAATTACTGAGCAACGAAAAAAGGCGAAGCAGCGATTTGACAATACTCACGGAAAGCCAAAGGTGTATAAGTTAGGTGATCTTGTGCTCGCAGAGAAGGAACCAGCTAGTACGGGTGGCTCACGCAAATTAGAGCCATGTTATAAAGGACCATTTGAAGTCACCAAAGTTTTGGGTCATGATCGATACGTAGTGGAAGACCTCAAGGGTTCTCATAGGACTAAACAACACTATTCATCAGTTTACGCTTCGGACAAGATGAAACGCTGGTGCACGCTACCCAGTTGTAGTGACGATGGAGAAGACGAAAGCGAACGGGAAGACGAAAGCGAACGGGAAGACGAAAGCGAATGAGGAGATGCACAAAAAAAAAAAAATAAAGGAATCAACTCGAGGGCGCGTTGATGATCAGGAGGGTCGAACTGTAAGGCAATGATATTAACATGGCAATGACGTGACAACTTTAACTAAAAAGGGCATCTCGTTAAATAAGTAGTCGACGAAACGTAATAATGACGACTAGACGTCTTTTTTTTTTCTCTCTGAACAACGTCACGATTTTATTGATTATATACGATTCTGAACAACGTCAAGATTTTATTGATTTTATACGATTTCATTACGATTTGATTGATTTGATTTATAATTAATTTAAATAAAAGCTATTTAAATATATTAAAAAGAACGTTTACATATATATATATATATATATATATATATATATATATATATATATATATATATATATATATATATTAATATATATGTATATATATATATATATATATATATATATATATATATATATATATATATATATATATATATATATATATATATATATATATATATATATAAAGAAATATGAATATGCGGCGAAACGAGTTTAATATTAATTTTTTTCGAAGATTAGTAAAAATTGGGTCGAGGTGCTAAGTATTAGTGTCAAGTTAGAAAACGTAGGAATGAACAAAAATAAGCGCTCTAATTTTACAATTTGTCATGTTAGCGCGAAACTTTTAGTCTCAGAACAATGACATCTAGTATCAATGTTGGCATTTTATTTTGCTGCAGATTAAAGGGTGTTTTTCGCGGCATTTCGGTTCGTTTGAGTATAGTATTAGGCTTGTTATCGAACATCCAACAAAGTTGAATTGATAACAGCGTTCGAACCACTAAGCATTCAAAGTGCTGAAATGTTATATGAAAGTTGTTTTAAAATTTTTTAATTTTTATAAATACATATTTATTTCAGTTTGTTTGCCAATCAATTATTTAATTACCGAAAAACGCTGTACATTAAATCGTTGACCGAACATAAACTTTTTATTGCCTCAAAATTTGTAGGTTGTTGATTTGGAAGAAACATGAAAAATCAAAAACAAAGGTGTAATTTGACTAGCTCCAAAATTATTTAATCCCTAGAATGAAAATTAAGTGATTGCCAAAGCTGGGCTAATTTATTTTAAATTATGGTAATAAATCCTCATTTTGCTGAGAATTACGTGATACAAATTTGCAGATTTTCTGTTTTAAGGCATTCAGTTCCTCTCAAAATTCAAAACTCAACACGTAGCATAGATATGTTTACGTCAAATTTAATAACCGGTCTAAATTGAATACCATTCACCATTCCGTCAGCCAGATGTTATTCTGAGTTTAGGTAAAAATACTTTCAATAAAATGGGAAAATCGAACAATCGTTGCAGATACTTCGTGCTCAAGACAAACAAATTTCGATGATATCGAAAGCTGTATCCATAATATATGTTTACAATGTAATACGGTACGTTCAATCTAATCATGTTTTCGAATTCGAATGGCATACTCATCCCACGAAAAAAAATCGTCGAATCACTTAAGCTATCCTGGAATCCTCAATCTGTGTAGCCCACAAGATACCTATTGAATGTACATTGCCGTTTCAAAATTGTGCTGTTTTCGGGGCAAAATGAAAAGATATATCTTAACACTAAGGCGGGGGTGCAGAAGCAAAGAAGAAGCGAATAGCGGAGCAAGTCATGCGTCAGGTGTACGCACAAATAGATTAAAATGCGATTTAGAATGGAATGTGTAGTAGATGGATTCGGGGAAGATTGAATTTATTTGAGTAAGGGACTAGATATTGCCTAGTAAAAAGTTATATCAATATAGAAACGGAACCATTATGAATATTACGTGATCCTGATGTTTTGACTTTGAGGACATCCACTTATATTTTACGTAACTGAAATGCAGGATTACGATTGACTGATATTATATTTTTACAATATTTTGTAATAACTTGTTATATAAACTTAAGTAATATCCTGCAGGATTGTTCTACGATTCAAAAATCAGCTGAAAATATTTTTCCAATAGACAGTATTTTCCGTATCTGTCGATACTATTTGGTCTTAAACACACAATTGGTAGCTTCATTATGCATGCGATCACAAAAATACACATTAAGAGATCAATTTATTTGTAGAGATTCATTATTTGGCTTTACATAATATTAAATATTTACTCATAAAATTGCCGATGCTGTTTGTTTTGTTTCAGTTTATAAAAATATGGTTACCCTTGGCGTCAAATTGTATGGCAGGTGATAATGGGGGAGACCTTACTTGCGCTGGAAATATGTATGCCGTTGACTAAAATGTTCAAAACTTCCCGATGCCCGATTCGACAATTACGCAACAAGGTTTCTAGAATCTGAAATGTTGTAAACAAACTGAATATAAAGCATTCTACCAGCATAGAGAAATATCCATACAAACTGCCAACAAACCAGAAACGAAGTGTAATAGAACTGCAAATCAGTTCTTTGAAGATGTTGGAACATTACTATTGTTGAAAACGTTGTCATTTAATTCGCGCCCAATGTGGGCAACTCACACCAATCATAACATAAGATCATTGAAAGCAGAAAATTTAAAACAAAAAGTGCATGTAAAAAACTTTATTCACTATGAGTATGTATAGCTTTCAAAATTCTTAGCTGCATTACTCGTCCAGTTAAACTCCAGAACGCGGTGCTAGAGGCGAAACAATGTAAAACTAAATAATTACGAATTTAAGATGAAACTGCACTTCTGCCATTAAATTCGTAAATACATTAAGCAAGTACCAGGACTTTTTTTTATTTACGAAAAACAAACACAACAGCTTTCTTCAACATATTCATTCACGACCCTTCGAGTCTTTAGCTCTGTGTGAAATGAAAGAGTATACAATCTTGGTCTCATTTATTTCGCATTGTAAAGTTTCTCATCGTAATTACCGTAATTCCCTTTTTTCAGCTATTTCCATACAAACGCAGTGAGATGAGCTTTGTACTTTTTGCAAGATAATTGCACTGAAGTTTTTCACAATCAATGTAACAAAGGTTCGTTTCAAAGGTTCAAGCTAATGGTTAGACACGTAACAATTCAGCATTAAAATAAATTAACAGAATTATATACTAAAATAATTGCTGTCGTTGCGGTTGCAATGCTTACCAAACAAATGACACGCTACTTTGATGTGGATAGGCTATTTATTATGCTACATATCTAGAAATCATTCGAAATCGAAATGTCTTAGCAGTGAAAGACCCGTATCTTTTTTATTTAGGTGTTAACTGTTTCGCAACGGTGTGATATTGTGAAACTTTCAGATGAGTCAACATATTTTACTGTCTGCTTTAAAGCAAGGACCAAAAGTGTTCTGTTCTTAAAGACGATGTTTATTCAATACTTTAGCGTTTTGAATACAGTCATGAAAAATGTTTAAGTATGATCTTGGCGGTCTTTTTTTAACTGTGGTTGCGTTGATGACTTTCTATTTGAAAAGGGCTACTTTTTTAAAGTAAGTTGAAGCTGTAAAAATATTAAACACAAGTCTAGATGCTTTTGGCAAATGGCACAAATGGGTTCATTAATGATGCATTGTCCATTTACGCTTTTAAATGATTCATGGATTCATTGTTTGCTGATCTCATGAAAAACGAAAATCAGCAAGAATATCCTAAATGCTGACTTAAGTAAATGTTTGTTTATTTACCGGGCGAACATATTCAAAACCTTCAATAAAAAACACCGTAGACAAAAATAGAAAATAGTGCGTTCCATTTAATAGAGACAATTCAAAAGTTTTCAAAGATTCAATCATACATTTCTCGTATTAAAATGCTCCTCTCAAAACTCTTTTACTATTCAAAGGATTTATCCAACGAAAATTGGATGTTGATAGCCCGCATTAAACTCAAGCTGTAAAATACAACGAAGAAGTAAGAATCTTTCTTTGCGTCGACAGTCAATCGAAAACATTAATCAAGATAAGCATCTCAAGAACGATAGTCTAGGGATCGGACCTAGCAGAAACTTCTATTCTCTTCACTCTTCTCAAATATCTGACGATTGAAGTAAATTATTGATCCTAGACAGTGCTAGGAAGGATTTTCAAGGGGCTTAATGCATTCCGGATTATTTGAAGTGGAATGTTTGTTGTTTGAAGTAAATTTATCACACAATCACTTGTTATTTACAACCAATACATTTCAAGACCGATACCACCCAGTGGTCTGCCCAGTGTCAAGTTGTTCCTTCGAAAGATTGCTTGTTTTTATTGTATGAATGTTACCGTGACTACTTCAAATAGTGAAGCAGTTTGTATTCGTGCAAAGTAAATAGATAATAAATATGCAGCAGATGGATCACTTCAAGAACTATGATTTCTTCGATGTAGTTTGTGGGATACATACTTTGAAGGTACCAGATTTGCAAAGATATGAAAACAAAAATCTTGTTATTTCCACTATTGCCAAGTATGCATATGTTCGTTCTGATCAAATCATATGATCAATCTGTTTTATGACATATTGAATAATTAATTGAATAGACATTTTTTTCAATAAACCAACAAGTATTGAAAAAAAAAATTATGTAACGAATGCATTGGTTGTGCAGAATCGCACGAATATTTGTAGGTGTTGAACATAATTTGAGGAAATGATTTATTTTTTTCTTGCTCTTAAGTTTAATCATGTGGCAATTTTTTTATTTCTCAGTATAAAGGCGGCTTTAGATATGCAGTGTTTGTCAAATACCGAGCACCTAGTTTGGCAAACTTCGCATGTGTGGTTGGGTTGCTCGCCTAGTGCTTGCCCTAGGCCAAGCACAAACATTCGGGTGCTCGCTATTCCCGTAGTCGAACTTTCAACTCACATCAAAGTAGACGAGCACTGTGTCGGATCCCCGCAGCTCGTTCATCTTCCAGTTTTGGCGAACATTCAGCAATGCCCGAATGTGTAATTCACTGTGCTTGTCATTCCGCAAGCACCAAGCCAAATTACTTGGCTAGGTGTTCGGTATTCGGCGAATAGGAGGTGTTTGACAAACACCGCATATCTACAGCCGCCTTAATGTTTGCAAAATTTTTTGTCATATTGAAACGGCATCTAAATTATCATCCACAGTGATTCTTTGAACCATGAAATTCTTCTGTCAAAGTTAGCAGGGTTTGGTCCTTTTTTTGGTTCTTTTTCTAAGTTTATGATCGCTCTTGTGTTGTTACTGTTAGCTCGCTCTCTTTCACACCCTTTTTTCCTACATCAGGAGTTCCGCAAAAATCCATTCTTGGCCTTTTATTGTTCCTTTTGTATATTAACGATATTTCTTCCCTCTTTAACTCACCCTGCCTTTTGTACGCTGATAATCTTAAAATTTTCACAGTGATTGAATCCACATTGCAGAACGATTGGAATGCTTTGGCTAACTGATATGCTGCGAGCTTCAAATACCTAGGCATGGTCTTTGATTTCATATTGAAGCTAAATTTGCATATTTTACAGATCACTGCTAAGGCTTCTCGTTTTTCCGGCTTCATCATTAGATCGACTAAACGTTTTGTTAATCTTTCCACTTCTTGGATACTGTTGCGAAATTTGGGGTCCATATTACGGATACTTGTTTGATGCGGTTGAATTCCTGCAACGCCGATTCATCCGCTCGTTATTTTATAATTTCAGGATTCCGTATGATTGGAGTATGCGCCTCTTCATCCTTCCATCCTAGAGTTTCGTAGAGTGTTCACCCAGCATTCAACTTTTTTTTAGAGAATCGGGCCACCCTAATAAAACTTTATTCAACTTTAATATTACATTTACCCGCACTGACACCTATTACTTTTCTCCGAATTTGAGTTTGCCTCGTCACCACAATAATCTTAACCTTGATCCTTTTCTTCGGACGCTACCTTTGTTCAAAAGTATTTTAATAAATTCTCTGAACATGTCCTAATATTTTCAATTGTTTGTTGTTTTTTCCGTCAATTTTCTTTTGATGTTGTTTTTGTATTACTATTCCATTATATATATATAAATATATATATATATATATATATATATATATATATATATATATATATATATATATATATATATATATATATATATATATATATGTATATATATATATACATACGAGGGTTGATCCAAAAATAATGATAATTTGAAGTGACCAACGACTTAGGCCTTCCTCCCAGGATAAGCTCTGTAGCTGGCCTGGAATCTGCAGTCAACACTCTTACTGGTAAACTGGTAAAAGCTTTTGAACGATCCTGTTCCAAAGTCTATCCGAAGCGCAATCCTAAGTCACCCTGGTGGAACAGAGACCTGGGTTGTCGCAGAAGACAGGTACGAGAACTCTTTAAGCTGGCCAAAGTAGCTGACTGTAGGGAATGTTGGGACGAATACAAGGACATACTTAGGCTCCACAAAACGGAAATTAGGAAAGCCAAATGGAGCTCCTGGAAAGAGCTGTGCGGTAGGATTGAATCCACCTCGGAGACGGCAAGACTTAGAAACTTGCTGGCTAAACGCCCTGTCACGCCTAGCCTGTTATGCAAGTCTGATGGGCAGTGGACGAGCAACAGCTCGGAAACGCTGAAGATACTCGTAGACACTCACTTTCCGGGCTGTTTGGATGACTCCACCCCTTGTACTCGTGTGCAAGCGTCTGATCTGCATGACATCGAAGGCATTGGCGAAGTTGTCACCAGGCAGAGGCTTGTCTGGGCAATTGACACCTTCAAGCCCTTCAAGTCTCCAGGTCCGGATGGAATTCTGCCAGTCATGCATCAAAAAACAGGTATGCTTGCTGTTTCCTGGCTAACACAAATTTACAAAGGTTGCCTAGTGCTAAGCCATGTACCTGCAGCCTGGAGGACTGCTAAGGTTGTATTTATACCCAAGGCAGGTAAAGTCAACCATGCGTATCCGAAGGACTACAGACCAATTAGCCTGACTTCCTTCCTCCTTAAAGTTTTCGAAAGATTACTTGATCTTCACATCAAACAAAGACTTGGTATTCAAACTCTATCGAGAGCCCAAAATGCTTATATGAAAGGAAAATCTGTTGAAACGGCTCTCCGTAGAGTAGTCCTCAAAATTGAAAGGGCACTCCATTACAAAGAATACGCCTTGGGAGCCTTTCTAGATATTGAAGGTGCCTTCAATAATGTGCACACAACAGCTATTATGGAGAGCCTCCACTCACACAACACTCACCCCGCTATTTGTAGCTTCACAGGCAACATGCTTAACCACAGGCTCATATCAGCGGAGTGGTCGGGTGCGCAAATTACAAAAAAAGTCAGCAGAGGTACTCCGCAGGGAGGGGTCCTATCTCCTCTCTTGTGGAACCTTGTAACAAACTCAATTCTGGAAAAGTTGGAAAGCAAGGGACTCACGGTTGTGGCCTACGCTGACGACATTGCAATTTTAGTCTCGGGTAGGTTTCCACATACCCTTGGTCAGCTCATCGAGTACTCTCTAGGGCTGGTTGAGGAGTGGGCGAATATCGTGGGTCTTTATTATACATTAACCCCAATAAGACGAATATTGTGCTCTTCACTAGGAAGTATAAAACACCGGATTTAGACCATATCATGCAGCTCTTAGCATCTATACTGACGGCTCGAAGACAGCTGCAGGAGTGGGTGCTGCAGTATATTCTGCAGATGCAGCTATGGAAGCAGCTTTCAGGCTTCCGAATCACAGTAGTATTTTCCAGGTGGAGGTGTTTGCGATACGTAAAGCCGCAGATCTGATACATACCAAGGATACTACTAGTGAAATACTAAACATCTTTACGGACAGTCAAGTGGCGGTAAAAGCACTGCTGTCTCACACATACAAATTGAAGTGTTTATTCGATTGCATTCAGGCCCTGAACAGACTGGGTAACAGCAGAAGAGTCAGAATCTTCAGGGTTCCCGGTCATAAGGGTATTGATGGAAATGAAAAGGCGGATGCGTTAGCCAAGTATGGGGCTAGTCTTCCCCTTTTGGAAGCGGTTAACATCCTCTTTCCTATCCAGATGATTAAGTACTCAATTGACTCCAAAATGATGCAGGGTGCGACGCGCAGATGGGGTGCAACTCAGACCTGCAGGGTAACCAAAATCATGTGGGGGTCATACAATCTCGCATCGACCAAGTACCTCTTCGAGTTAGCGCGGATTGACTGCAAACGACTCGTTGGTATCATTACTGGTCATTGTCTTGTAGCAGCACATGCTATGAAAATGCGACTCCTAACGAGCGACACCTGTAGAAGGTGTTAAGAGTCTCAGAAACTATCCAGCATCTCCTGAGTTACTGCCCGGCACTGGGGAAAACCAGACTGCGATACTTCGGTGAGCCCTGGCTGGTGGATCTCGCGCACGTGGCAGAGCAAAAGCTGAAGGACATCCTTCAGTTCGCGAAAAAGTCCGGTGCCTTTGATGGCCGCTTGGACTGAATTCCTTTCTCGAGGTCCATTTATCTGGTATCACTATGGACTGGTAGGTCTATGTGTGGCCATGTGCCAGCCAGTACAACCTAACCTATGATAATCTATATATACCAAGGTGATTAAACTTACAAAAAATATTTATTTTTCAACAAAGTCTCCTTACAAGTTAATGCATTTAGTCCCTTTTTTCCAAACCCAAGCTACCCTTAGAAGAAAATGATTTGTCTCTACTCTCCTAAAATGCCACAACCACGGCCATCACTTCGCTAGCATGTTCAAATCTCTTGCCTAGAAGGTAGAAGTCAATGTCACTAGCGAATAGGGCAGATATTTAAGCAGTTCGAATCCTGTTTCTTGAATGGCAGCCATCGCAACTGCAGCCTTGTGAGCCAGTGCATTGTCTTGATGAAACAGCACTTGGGCTCGCAGGTTGCCGCATCTATTTTTCTTAATAGCCTGCCGCAATCTTCTTATTTGGTCTGCTTAGTAAGGGCCTGATATAGTGGCTTCCTTTTCCAAATATTCCACCATAAAAATACATTCAGCGTCCCAAACACCTGATGCCATAACCTTCCCTGCCAAGCGAATTTCTTCAGCATCAGTGAAGAGGGTGGCTTCCAAGTCATCAATTGCTGTTTTGTTTGAAAATGGTGGATCTGCCTGGAACTTTTCGAGACTTACCCTCGAAATGTCGACTCGTTTCTTTTTTTGCTCGTCGGTTAAAATTTTCGGCACTAAAAGCGCAGAGACTTTCTTCATATGTAGCTCGTTGGCAACGATTCTTTGAACATTGCCATATGGGATCCCTGTTACCTGAGCTACATGTCTGATGGTCACTCTTCGATCTACAAACACAACATCTTCGACTTTTTTCAAGTTTTCATCAGTTAGGGACGTGAATGGACGTTCATCGCGGTGTTCATCTTCAGTAGCTGCTCTTTCCAGCTTAAATTCCTTGGCACATTGTGCAACGGTGGAATATGGAGGAGTAGAATACCTGAATGTCTTCACCAAGCCGCTGTCTATGTCTATGGCGTACATTTTTTTTAAAGACAGGTACTTATTGACTCCTTTAATTTCGATTTTCTCCATTTTGATGTTCTCTCCTCGTCGCTTTGTATTCAAATGAATGTACCTCCCTGGAATCGTGGCCTATTTAAATGTATTTTTATGCTGTTTTAGTGGGCAAATGAGGTAGTAAAAATTAAAATATGTAGTAATTATCACTATTTTTGGATCAACCCTCGTATATCTTTATTTATTCTTCTTTTCTAATCTATAATTGGATTTGTTGTGTGGATTTGGACATTAAATAAATAAACGAATTTACAAATGTAAATTTTCAAAAAAATTATTTATAAGAAGCTGAGTAACTTCTTTTTGACTCTCGGCATTATTCTGTTCAAGGATATTTTTTTATTTGTTTCTCCATAAAGGTACAAAATGAAGAACTCGAAAAAGAAAATCTTTTGTAGCGAAAAACAAACTACTGCTCTTAATTTAACCAGCAATAACTGATGGTTGCAATGTATGGTAATCTTTAGGTAATAAAATTGAGCTGTTCAAATTTAATATTTCACATATGATGCAGAGCCCTAAATAAAGCTGAAAAGCTTCCTATCTTACTATCACTTAAATAAACATTAATTAAGGACAACTAAATAAAGATTTATTTTGTTAGAGTTCGTGAGGAATGCCAAAAAACGAGCTCATAATTACCTCCCATGAATTCGCCAGTATTTTTGAGATTGTTTTCGATAGTTGTGCTGCATACTTTGAAAAATATGTTTCAAATCCGATGCTATGGGAAAACTCGATCAGAGTTTCAAATTATTGTTTTAACTCATCACAATTTGTTTTCAAGCACCATTTAGAAATTGATAAACTCATATCGGAAAAGGTTGGCGTTCATTAAAGTCAAATTTCATAAAGACTGAGCCCCATTTACCTAAAGATTTGTTGATTTTCAATATACATGACCACAACGAGCTGAAAATCGTTGAAATCCCAAAATTTACTCAATATTGCAAAATTATTCCATCAAGAGCCAGTACAAGATTTTTTTGTTACTACTAAAGTATATGCGTCAATTACCATCCAACATTATTACTTTGATTATTGAGTTCTATGAACACACCAGATTTAGAGCCTAGACATACGACACAAGTTAATTATCATTTCGAGCCAATGATGATTATCTATGACGTCATTAATATCATTTATAACATCATCTATCATTTATAACATCATCAATGAGGTTCTGCAAATGATCATTTGGAAGCTAATGCTCATTTGTTCTTATCGATTGTCGCACCATCTAGCGAGAATTTTATAAAATTTATTGGGGAAATTAGGGAATTTTGATGGAATTTTCTGAATTTTCCTGAAATTTCCTGAATCATGTGGTGGGGGAAATTTATGAAAGTACGGGAACGCCCTCATTGCATTTCCTAAAAATTGACAGCCAAAAGCGTCAGTTTTCGGGTTTTGGAAGAACAATATTGATTATAAAGTCATCCTAAGCGGTGATAAATTATCGACAGAAAAATATTCGACCTTCATAGGAAAATTACGCAAAAAAAGATGTTGCTTGTCACGCACATTTGAAAATATTTACTCGCGCCACACCGTTCGACACTTTGCAGCATTTTTCAGTAGCTCAGACCCTACTGAAATTTCATCGTACTTACTGAAAGAGGGGAAATTTTCAGTTTTCAGTAAAACGGGGCACGGGAACGGCTTCATTGCAACTAACCGCGATTAATCGCAATTAATCGTAGTACGGGAACATACCTAATGTAGTTTCTAACTGTCAGATATATAAACAAATATTTTATTTCGAATATATTACAGCAAGGCGTGCAAATGTTTCATTTTTTTGCGCATTCCTTCGTATTCGCCTCTTCAACACCTGATACTTTTTATTTTCTTCCTTATCGCGATTAAATTTTAATTCCACAATTTTACACAAAGGCTCGTTCGCACTAAAACTTGTACTCATTTTCGATTTTTTTATGTATTTCGATGAATGTCAAAATAATACCATTTAAGTTCAAACAACCTACAACTATCAAACATCGTCATTCAAATAACCATGTGTCACCCTCAGGGGCGGGTGCCGCCCTAGGCCTCAGAAATATTTGCCGACCTTTTTTTGAATTATATTATATCTAACACTGCGCGATTTTTTTTTCGATTCCCTAGAATAATTCGCTGTTTTTCATTGCGCCCGAGCTCATAAAAAAGGAATATCAGAGCAAAAATTCCCTATTATTGCGCCCTTGCCACACAAATAATTATTAAAATACACACACGATAAAGAACCTAAAAGTATCTAAAAAAAAAGAATCCAAAAATACCAATTTTTAACAGTCCAAAACCGTATACACCTTTACATCGCATATAATTTAATAATAATTTTATAAGCAAGTTTACTATTCCGTTCAAAGTTTGCTTCCGCACTTGACTGAAGATCAACTATGAACTCGACTACCGTAAATTAATGTTCGATATGTTATTAGTTAAGGATGAATCCTAACTATTGTGACGTATGATGCTCTAGATCTCATTTTATAGAATTTTTTTTATAGAAATTAATTTCAGTAATGAAGTACAATTTAAAAAAACACGTCAAAAATAAAGAGATTCGCATGTAGTTGATATACCCTGTACCATAATAATAAAAAAAAAATCTCTGAAAAATCAATGCACGCAAATATTTACCTCTGATAAGCTTTTCCTAAATTGAGGAGGTATTATTTGGGTTCATTTTAGGATCTTTTTAGGTCTTTTTAGGCTCTTTTTAGGTATCAGATACTTTCTAGGTACTTTTTAAATATTTTTAAGTTTCTTTGGTCCTTTACCGTGATCGCATTTCGATATTTATTATAAGTCAAACTTTTTAATGTCCGAAAAAAATCATCAGAGGTGAATTTTTGCGTGCATTGATTTCTTAGAGAATTCGGTTGGCTTGAGTTGTTTGGCTCATTCAACTCAGATACATGTACACATACGACAGAAAAAAACTGCCGCCCAAAGACAAATCGAAAATTTGCCGCCCCCGAATTTTGCCGCCCTAGGCCCGGGCCTACCGGGCCTAGTGGCAAATCCGCCCCTGGTCACCCTCCAAACAAATCATCATTATCGTTCAATGATCATTGTGTTAATGATCATTAACTTGTGTTGTCTGTCCAGGCTCTTACTCAAAACCCTGCCATCTGAATCAATTCTAAACTTTTACATAAAACTAACTCGATCAATCACAAAGCTACTAATGGACTCATTCATATAATTCACTGGTGAGCCACATTCAATTACTTAGATTATGCGCTACCCGTGTGCACAATTACAAAATAGGAAACTTTTCAACGACCTTCATAGAATGCAATTTTCGTCAAACATAATACTGCTCGTGTACGTTTCATATGCAAGTTCAGTTTTTTACGAGTATATCTGCAACTATAATTTTTCAAAAGGGATTTAAAAACATTCCGTGAAAACGTTGTGGGACAAGCGCATGTTGGTGTAATTTATCAACGTTGCTGTTTGATAATGGTAAAAGAAAAGCTGTAAAGTACATGCTACCGGAGTGTGTCACGTGTAGCAGCTTGCTTGGTGCTTTTGAATGTTGTGAAACCAGTTCAATTGCATTTTAATTGAGTTTGTAGTGAAATGAAATGAATATTGTTTTAGCATGGTGAAATTGAAACGGATGTATAGAAAAGAAAGGGTAATAAAGTAACAACTTTACTTTGCAAGTAAAATACACTAATTTGGTGACTTTTTGCCCGGTGTTTGAGTAAAAGGATGATTTATGAATGTTGACAATTTTATCTAATCAATCACTCAAGACCGCGGCAGCGATCAAATGTAGAGGCATTGCATTCGTTGATTGGATATGAAATTCTAAATGATTTTAAGTTTCAAGTGCTATAATCCAGGTTTGCTTCCAAGCCCAAAAAAAGTTTGTTCTCGTTTTATCATGAAGCCAGGTACGCAGTTCGGGTAAAAGGTCAATTTTCATACAAATTTGACTAGAGATAAAAACAAAAGCAAAAATTTTGCTAATGATTTTACCACAACAATACGAAGTTTCGAGGTAGAGCTTATTACTAATACTTGACTGTGTTAAATAACGCTATATAAACTCTGCGTTAAGCGCTGTTTACATTTTGATTAGTGTAAGTGTGAGTGCAAGTGTTTAGTAAATTTTCGCAAGTGTTTAGTGCGAGTGTAAGTGAGAGGTAGTGTCCAACAGTGTTAAGTGCAAGTGTTTAGAAATATTAGATTATTATTTTTATTTTGAGTTTCGTAGTGTCAACAGGGCTAAAAGTGATGGATTCAAAAGCAGTGGTGGTAGACGTACTAAAAGATATATTGAATTTTATTGCTGAGGAAATTGCTGAAGAGGTACTTATAGAACGAGAAAAACCTCCAAGATTATGGGAGAGAAAGTGGATCTCTAGGAGGGAAAAACGCGGGGCAAGTTCTGTACTGTTGCGAGAATTGGTTGTTGAAGATCCAATTGAATATTATTACGCAATGCGAATGAATCAAACGGCATTTGAAAATTTATTAAATCTTGTTGGGCCCAATATACGAAGAAAAGATACATTTATGAGGATTGCTTTGCCAGCTAAGGTTAAGTTGGAAACTGTGCTATATATGCTTGCCACCGGAAGCAGTTTAAGGAGCCTGCAACACCTATTTAGGGTGCCAAAGTCTACGATTTCATTATTCATCCCAGAAGTGTGCCGAGCTATTTACAACGCACTAAAGTACTATATTAAGGTAAATAGTTTTAATTTCAAATTAAGAAAATTCAAAAATATTTTAACATAAAATTAAGAAAATTGTTAGCGTTCATCATATTCAATGGATGAAAGTTCCATTGATAAAATATTGGTGGCTTCTGTAATATTTTGGCGTTCTGGGATTGTAGGCACATGCCCGCCAATTTGCGTGATGTAGTATTCCGACGATGATGATGGCGACATAAGCTGTGAACCTGGTGATGGTGATGACAGCCAAGAAGAACCAGATGTTTGAGCAGAGCCAGACACATGACCAGTCTGTGTTGTTGTTTCTTGCTGCAGCTGCTCAAGACGTACTGTCGATAAGTAATTTTGAATATACATCTGGCTTTTTAAGGCTAAATGTAAAGGCATGCATTTCAACTGGGCAGCCACACTTGATCCAAAAATATCAAACTCATTGACTGAATTAATGACCGGCTCGGTATTTAATGAGTGGGAAATTTTTTGCACTTTGTCAACTAATTCGTTAAGATCCCTCACACTTCTCTTTCTTGGTGTTTTACTAGAGTTAGGCCGTCCTTCATTTTGGATTGCGTCGCCATCGCCTCCTGGGACTTTATTTGGGCTGTCCACATAATCTAGTCTACATTCAGTTGGCTCCTTGGTATTTTCCTAAAACAAATAACAGGAGCTAATTTTTTTTTGCAGATACCTAATCAGGAAGGATGGAAAACGAGTGAACGAGGTTTTAGAAGTACATGGTCTTTTCCGGGCTGCTGTGGTTCAATTGATGGGAAACACGTAGTGATCAAAGCTCCAGCAGAGGCAGGAAGTTATTATTATAATTACAAGAAGCAGAACAGTATTGTTTTATTGGCAATAGTTGATCATGATTATTGTTTTTCGTACTATGATGTTGGCTGCAATGGCCGGGCTGGCGATGGTGGAGTTTTCGAGAATTGTCAACTCAGTAGCGCTCTTGAAAATAATCTATTACCAGAAGGGCACCTTCTTGTAGGTGACAATGCTTTTCCGTTAAAGCCATATTTATTAAAACCCTATGGGGGATATAACTTAACACACAAGAAAAAGATATTTAACTATAGATTATCTCGAGCAAGAAGGATCGTGGAAAATGCATTTGGCATGCTAGTATCTCGCTTTAGGATTTTTGAAAAACCATTGGCATTTCAGCCAGACAAGGTAGATACAATCGTTAAAGCGTGTTTGGCGTTACATAACTGGTTGAGGAAGACCAATAATTCAGTTTATAGAGTAACAGTTGATTTAGAAGACACAGAGACCGGAAAAACTATTGAAGGCAGCTGGAGAAGTGAACAATCCCTTGGACTGGTGCCTTTTAAACATGACAGTCAAAGGCGACCATCACCAAGCGCTACACGTATACGCGATATGTATGCCGATTATTTTGTAGGGGAAGGTGAAGTTTCATGGCAGTCAAGAATGGTTAATTAAGAAAAATATGTATCTTTATAAATTAAAAAAAAAAAAAAAAATTATTTTACTTACCAAATTAGTTTGTGTTTTTCTCGGCTCAATGTTTATAGAGTTCAGGATGCCATGTAATAAAGCAAACCACCTCAGCTTTGGAACATAAATATCGTCAGAGGCAGCACCGGACTTTGAAGAATCTTTCACTTTTTTTAGCTCTTGACAATACGTAGATTTTATGCTTCTGATTTTGTTGTACACCTCGTTTCTTCCAAAATCAGGCACATTCATAGTTTCGCTTATTTTTAATAAAGCTGCGTTTCTTATGTTTCTATCTTTATACGACGGTAATTTCACGTCGTAAAGGCATGGATATTTAATATAATCTTCAACAAACTTGTAGGTCTGCTCTTCTGTCCACTTAACATTCGTTTTTTTAAAAGAAATTTCGGAATCTGACATTATTAATTAAACACAAAAAAGTTCACGAAAACCTAATCACACTACTTGTGCAAGTCTAATGAACTGTTCACTCGGTAAATCGCTTAACACTTACACTAATGTACTAATCACACTACTTGTGCAAGTCTACTAAACAGTTCACTCGCAAAATTACTTAACACTTACACTAAACACATGGCGTCCAAACGGGTTTAGTGTTTTTACTAAACACTCGCACTTGACACTCGCACTTGCACTAATCAAAGTGTAAACAGCGCTTTATTTTACCAGGATTTCAAATGTCCGATGCTGTGAAATGAGAATAAAAGTTTAAAATTTAATCAGTTATTGAGTAAGATTCATAGTTTTAAGCACTATCTTTTCTTGTATTGTGAAAATATTCTATATAAAGTTAAAACTCACCGTAGTGGAGAATTCTTTATAATTTAAATGTGCATATAATTTTAATGCTATCGTTGGGAGAGTTTGATCCATTTTTTTACCGAATCTCCGTACTTGGCTTAAGGGTACGAAATTGTGCAAGAGTTTTAGAAATCTGGCTAGCCTGATTGAATACGTATTAATTAAAACTGTGCAACAATATATTCATTTTATTTTATTATTGTTGTTTTATTTATTCACCAAACAAGATACAAAATCATATATAAAATAACAAATTAAAAATAAAATGGAAAAGTAAAGTCAAGTAAAAAGTAAAAACAAACAAGTTAAATAAGTAACAAACAAATGAAAAAAGTAACAAATAGATTAATAAATAACAATCAATAAATAAAAACATTGACATATAAGCTATGGCTTAAGGTTTAGGGGTATGGATGGCATGCAAAAGAGAGGATTTGAAGGATGATTTGGATATCGTAGGGGAATATAAATAACTTATGCTGTTGAATATTCTGCAGTATCTATTTATTGCCTCATTTGCTGCATATGTCGTCGAATGTGAATATTCTTTTAGGAAACGATTGGACCTGGTGTTCTTCACAGGGATATTTATCGAAATTTTACTATTCAGGAATTCTACATTAATAGCGCCTCTAATGACGTCGAATGTGAAGCAGGGTGATATCATTATTCTTCTGGAGGCTAGTGTCGATAGGTTTAAATGACCCAGTTGAAACTCATAAGGGGGTAGGCTATTAAAATCATAAGGGTTGTACAGTTCTCTCAAGGCGAAAAGTAAAAATTGTTTTTGTATTGACTCGAGTCTGTCACTGTGGGTTTCAAAAGCGGGATTCCAGTTAATGCAAGCGTATTCGAGGATAGGACGTACAAGTGAAGTGTATAAAGATCTTGTGACCCACAGACTACGGAATTCTTTGGCACGTCTTTTGATGAAACCTAGCTGTTTGTTCGCACTAGAAAGCATTTTATCAAAGTGTAAGGTGAAGCAGAGTTTTTCATCTAAGATAACACCGAGGTCAGCAATGTTATCAACTCGGGTTAGCATATTATTGCCGAGGAAGTACGTATTGTGTGTGACCGTGCATTTTCTGGAAAAACTAATAACTTGATATTGAGAGAGAGCTTGTTTATATTGCACCACTGATTAAATGAATTAAGCTTGGATTGGAGAAAGAGGGCATCCAATTTCGATTCAATAGTCCGATAAAGTTTGAGATCGTCTGCATAGAGTAAATGAGGTATGCCTGCTAGGACGTCAGATAAGTCGGAAATAAATATATTAAAAAGAAGTGGGCCAAGATGGCTACCTTGGGGTACACCAGAGGTAGCACTAACGTTTTTCGATAAAAATCCTTGAAATTGTACACATTGTGTTTGATTGCGAAGGTAGGAGGTCAGCCAGCTGAGTAAAGACCCGGCAACACCGAATTTCTGAAGCTTTAGAATCAAGGTAGAATGGTCAATTCTGTCAAACGCCTTACTGAAGTCAGTGTAGACTGCGTCAATTTGGTATCCTTTTTCCATTTTGCATAGAACGTCAGAGATTAGAATTGTCAAATTCGTGGTAGTTGAGCGACCTTTTCTAAAGCCATGTTGTTGCTCGTTCAAACGGGAATCAACAAGTGGAGAAAGTTTATCGTATACCACCTTTTCGAAAAGTTTCGGAATCGAAGACAAAATGGCAATGCCCCTTTAATTTCGGATACAGCGTCGATCACCATTTTTCAATATGGGTGTGACATACGAAAGCTTCCAACAGAATGGGAAAATTCCCGACGAAGGTGATCTATTGAAGAAAATATGCAAGTGATCTATAAGCTGCTCTACACACTTGCGCAAGAAGATCGGAGGAAGAAGATCAGGCCCAGGACCTTTGTTGCAGTCTAGATCCAAAATAGCTTTACGTATTTCATCACGGGAAATTTCTAAATGGTTCACAAAAGCTGTTGAAGCTGAATTAGCGGAAGAAAGGTGTGAGTTTGATGGGTCTGGTGCATTGAAAATTTCTTGGAAACTATCAGCGAATAGGTCACATATCTCTTTAGGAGAGGAAGACGTTATATTATTAAGAAACATGGACGATGGATAGCTAGTAAATTTTTTTCTATTTAGCTTCAAAGTATGTTTAATTATTTTATTTAAAACATCAATTGGTACTCGTACTTTGTGAAAATGATGTCAGTCAAGAGAGAGTCAATCTAGAATCGTTAAATAATAGATAACATAAAATCATTCCTGAGCTTCTCAAATGGTATTGCCTAAAAATACTACCTAAATCAAAATTCATAGCATGCTTAAGGGGTTACATGGGTTTCAGGGAAGAAAAAAAAACGCAATTTTTAAATGTTTCAAAAATAAAAAATAATGTGTTAAATTATTCGAAATTATTGTTAACAACTAAAGTAACTCTTGAACTATATGTAAAAAAATTTTTAGACAAAAATATTGATAATACGCCCTCTGGCAGCTATTTTACGAAAAAGCTCGAAAAAAATGCGGTGCCAACGATAACTCAAAAACTAATGCACCAATCTTAACCAAATTTCGCACACTTCTTTTAAATAGTATTTTCTTGTACTTGAACGAAGGAAATTGTGTTTCGTTCATTAGAATTTAATACACATGGAATTATTTATTGAATTTTTGGGTCAAAAATTAAATTTTTTACTCGCAACGTTGCCAAAAGTTCAGATTTCAATACTTTTACAAATCCTTCGTTCAAGTACAAGTCAAACTTATATTCTAACAGAAACAATTTGATTTTTTTGTTTCGGATGAATCCAGCTCAAGATATCGTTGGCACCGCATTTTTCGAGCCTTATCGTAAAATAGCTGCCAGAGGGCGTATTATCAATATTTTTGTCTAAAATTTTTTTTACATATAGTTCAAGAGTTACTTTAGTTGTTAATAATAATTTATAATAATTTAATACATTATTTTTTATTTTTGAAACATTTAAAAATGGCGTTTTTTTTTTTCTCTGAAACCCATGTAACCCCTTAAGCCTACATCAAGTGTTGATATCTGATTTACCGAACATATAAAAGCTGCTAGGACTCGCTGTCCAAGCAGTCGTGATATGGTGTATGCAACAGCAGGTGACGGAACGTTTGAAGCAGGATCAAAGGAAGGGAACACCTTCTGCTTGGTAAGATTCTCTCACACAAGTGTGAGACAAGCCTTACTACATAGCTTCGAGATAAATCTACTTTCACTTTGAGGTTCATACGTAAGTGGCTGAAGTGAAAATAAACGAATCAGCTCGCTATTTGGATGCGTTAGCAATGAGGAACCTACTAATTCTGAGTGCCGATGAGTGCCAGCTTGGGGATCGTATTTTTAATTGTTTTAATAAGATTCAATTTTTTCTAGCGTTCAGAACCAAATATTTTCATTCAACCACCAGTTTTCCTTGGTAAATATCGATATTTCAAGGGTAATCTGCCCGTTCAAAAAAAAAAAACAGTGAAATATACTGAAGAACCCATTAATCTCGCGAGGGAAAATATTCATTTGGTTTGAAGAAAAGTAACTTTTATTTCGAAATCCTTAATTTTACTTGAACGGTGGCTGCTTCCATTGGTTATATTATCAGCTTATTCTGAAAAAACATAAAGTCAATATGGCAATGACTAATGAGGCTAAAATCTATGTATATGAATTGATCAACAACATCGAAACTATCAGACCAGGTCGATTGACTTGTAACCAATTTTAGTTTTCTAGTTTCATTTCTCCAGTTTAAACACCAATTCAATTTGCTACTGAAATTACCTAGTTTGTATTACCAGTTGATATCAAACTTTATTTTATTCCTAAAAAACTTGTAATTGCTCACAAGTATAATTAAACATTTGCAAATATTAACCCCTAGACAAACTTTCTGACTACAGTGGAAAATATACTCTCTTAAGCTGGTCCATTAACGGTAGTAAATCTTAACAATAACAACGGTGTAATATTCATGATATTCACAATGATTTATGAGTTCCTGATGCCTTATCACAAATGTAAAACGTTTTCTTCTCTTTCTCCGGTGTAATTAAGCCTTAATAGGATCGATAATTGCGATATTTCAGGTGAGAAAACTTCACCTCAGGCAATTAGCCCCACAGAGTAATATCAAAATTTGATGAAAGCTCCTGCGGGCTTCAGTCAGTCAACCTCGTGCTAGCGATAATTAATTAAAAGGAATTAAATTTTAAGTTGTTCTGTTGTCTTTTAAGGAAAATGTGCTGGTTGATTAGTATTTTGCTGAAAAAGAGAAAACGGAAATGGGGTTTTGTAGTCGGAAGTTAGTTAAGTTCGTTTTCATCCAACACTCCAGGCTACCGTGTTAGTGTACTGTTTCGTTGGTGTTGTGCCGGTAGTCATTTACGATTAGCATTCTATTCCTCGAAAAGTTCAAAATTAATGTAAGATGTGGCCTTAAGCTTATTTGACAAAGGAAAGAATAAGGAAAATACGTAAACTTAAAGCGTGAATATTAACAATAGCCTTAGCTGCCTCAAATTAATGATAATTAATATTCGTACCTAGTATCAACTCTTAGTAAGAGATAAAGCCTTTAAAGAAACTTTAGCATCTCAATATGCTGCAAGTTAAAATTGCTTCAAATTGATTTCAGGGCCATTTGTGTTATTTCTGTTATCATAACTGTGTAGTGTATCTATTACATTAATGTCTAAATCGCGCTTGATTTTTCAATGAAACGTGACAAGAATAACGGAATGCGATTAACAATTAGTTCGAGTCAACACAAGGTTTTGAACTAACCTGCAGAACGAGATATTTCGCTAGTTAATATTACATTGGAAATGCGATGTTTACAATTCAACACAATTTATTTTCATCCCTTCATCATCATCATCATCATCATCTATTTTCAATCTCTATAACGACTGTAGAAGATTGCGGAACATCTTACTGATATGAAACAAGGAATGAATAATTATTTCAGAGAAAGAGTGCTGTGCACAGCAATGTTTTCAAGTAGGAAATAGATTGGATGAAAACAGAGCTTGCCGTTTATGGGAATCTTTTGTTTGCTTGAAGACTCTTCCATCAGAGATTCCGTTTAGTCGAACCAACGGTTAAAAGTTGTGGAAATTGCATTTTTAGGGCACAACGTTTGTGGAAATTAATGTTCTTCTTCCTAGTGCTATGAAATACATATTTAAAAAGGTAAATCCCAATAGTGTATACCAAACCAATTAAAAAAAGGCACATGCTGTGGTACACAAATTCATAAAAAATAGACTTAAAATTGAGATTACAGTATATAATTGAGTAAATTTATTTAATATTTTTCCATAGTTTTATCGATTATTCGGTGCAAAACAACGGCAGAAAAAAAGGAAACGATTCGTATCCATCGTGCACGGCAGACAAAAAGGAAACGATTCGTATCCATCGTGCACAGCTGTTCACTTAAGGGGCTACCTGGATTTCAAAAGTTAAAGTCCAGTTATCTATTTTATCAAATAATAGAAAAAATATATTATTCAAAGTTTTAAGTACATAAAAGAGCACCATTCAAAAAATGCCGTTAGTCTAGACAAACTCTAGCGCACCTGAACCGCTAGAAGCACTAATGTTCGAAGAACAGTAGAAGAATCGTGCAGGTTTTGAGTGCATATTCCACCACATGAGCTGCTTATTACGGCCAAACTGTTTCAAACGCCACGTTTTACTTTTGTCTCAAGAATGCGTTATAACTCATATGGTGGAAGGTTTCAGATATTACCGCTGGCATGAATTTCAACGTTTATGAGAGCAAAACACGGGTTAATTATATTCGTTATCAGTTGCTTATTTCACTAAATTTTGAAAGCAGCATCTCATATAACATCAATGAAGAAAATCCTCAGTGCCTGCAGCACTGTAACTGAAGTTGGTGTTTGGGGTTGCGATCCGAAAAATTTGCTGAACTTTGGGAATTGAAACATCGGTTATTTATTTGCATTGTAAATGTTTCCGGTATAATTTTATTGATACAAAAGTAGCACAACCGACTCATGCTGGCAACTTTTCGCCAGTATCAAAGCCGAGAATATATCACATCTGCTTCACGTTGTTATATTACATTCGAAGTTATAGGAGTATGAAGAAATTTAGGGTTACCTGCAGCGAGTTTTTTCAAATAATCGAAAGCTTAATATTTGCTGTTTATTGGCACTACAATATCATTACCAATTGAAAATTCTACGATTAAACCGCTTAATAAAGATATTGCAAACAAACACAAAACCAACAATAGCTGGCAACCCCATAGTGGCTTTTCAACCAAATTTAGCCTGAATAATGTTTATAATAGGTTTCATAAATTGTATGAAATTCGTATTGATTTCATGACTGCACTGGAAGTTATAGGGCAAAAAGTTTTATTTTCCTGAGCGAATTTTCAAAACCAAAGACACAAAAATTACCATAGCTGGCAGCACCAATCGAATTTTTGAACCTAATTTCTATCAAACAGAGTTTAGAGTAAGGTTCAGCTACTGTGTCAATTTCATGAAAATCTGGTTACTTATTCACATTTCATAGGGCAAAAAGCAGTTTTTTTTCTTTGTAATTTTTCAAGATGGCACCACTGGCACAGAGTTGCCTACACCTGGTCCTACTTAAGTCCAGACCTGGTCCTACTTAAGTCCAATGCTTTCTGTAAATTTCAATGGTATTTGATTATTGATTCGTGAGTTCCCGTGAACAGAAGTTTTTGATGCTTAAAATATAGGTTGACTGGGAAAGGGTTACCGTTCTTGTCCGACATGAAATTTCAAAAGTTTTACTTTAAACGTGTAGATAAAGCATAAGATTTGTATACAGATTGGTTTTATTGTAAGAAACGGACATTTTTAGGATATTCGATGGTTTGAATGTTTTCACTTCCAAATTTTTATTTTTTCAAATTTAAGACACCAAAATTATCATAGCTGGCAGCTCGAACCGAATTTTTCAACCAAATTTCTATCAAACGTGGTTTAAAATAAATGTGTGAGTTTCGTTAAAATGTGTGAGTTTCGTCAAAATCGAACGATTCAGTCAGAATTTATAGGGCTAAAAGCAGTTATCTTTTTTAGTGATTTTTCAAGATGGCACCACTGGCACAGAATCGCCCGCATTTCAAAATTACTTCTATCAGACCTGGTCCTATTCAAGACCAATACATGCTGCAAATTTCAATTAATTCTGCTCATTGGACCGTGAGTTTCCGTGAACAGAAGTTTTTGATGCTAAAAATACAGGTAAATTGGGCAAGGGTTACCAGGCGTGCCCGTTATACCATATCAAATTTTTTTTTTTGTTTATGTAAACGAAGCACAAGATTTACATATGAGTTGCTTTTTTTTGAAGAAGCGGCATTTTTTCAAGAGAGACGATGATTACTTAGAACTTTCAGTACCTGCCCTAGCTACAGAGTTGCCAGCACGCTCAGTAAAAGCTACACAAATCTACAACTAAACACTACCAATGTGTCCTGAAAATTTCGTAATGATTGAATATCTTTGTCAAAAGTTATCGCAATTTAAAAATTTTCAAATTTTTCCGTTCTCTTTTTAGGCACCCATCGCACACATGGGGTTAAAAAATTCCAAAACATTATCCGATTCACATGTAAAGCACGTTCGAAATTTAGTTGGTCAACTTTTTTTTTGCAAAAATTATTTGTGTACGGAATAATAGGTATAATAAAAATATCAATAAAATGGCCGCCGGCGCCAAAGAGTTAAAGATTATTAACTTTTTGTGAGACCTGGCACTATTCTGCATATACGTCAATGTGTCCTGAAAATTTCAGTTCAATCGGATGGCGCGTTCCTGAGATTTTTTCACTGAAAATTTTTGAAGATATATATATATATATATATATATATATATATTTATATATATATATATATATATATATATATATATATATATATATATATATATATATATATATATATATATATATATATATATATATATATATTTATATATATATATATATATATATATATATATATATATATATATATATATATATATATATATATATATATATATATATATATATATATATATATAGAAATATGAATTTTTGGCCAAAATGATTTTAATACTAATGTTCTTCGTCGAACATTAGTAAAAATTGAAGAGACAAACCTAGAAAATTCATCAACATCTAAATTTTTTGGTTATTTTAAACGAGGCTAGTTAAAGTCAGCAACAGCAAAAAAAAGTGATTTCTATTTAGTTAAAGTCAGAAAGAATAATTCGAGCTATTCTAGCTATGAAGGTATGATTGCGCAAGCATTTGATTCACAGCAAATTCACAGTAAAATACTAACTAAATCCAGAAGTCACTTGGCTTCAGAATTTGCCTATGAAATGATGAAAGTAAAGAGTTAAGCAAGATGTTCTATAATCAAATCAGTCAAAGTAGACATTTGAGTCAATACTAATCTCAGGGCCTAGTGCTGATAATATTTACAGTTTTCGCATCATCTTGAAAAAAAGAGACACCAATGGCCTTGATTTTTGTTGTTGTTTTTCGGTTTCCAAATTTGAATATGGGCATGATGAATTTGTTCACTTGCAGTTTTTTACACTCAGAAAAATACTTCAATTTTAGGAAAAATGAACACATTATGAAAGAAAATTGGTAATGATTCTGCGCCAAAGAAATATTTACTCGAGCCAAAAAAAGGAATTTCTTCATTTCCAAGAAATATTATTGAACTTGCCCTGAGTAAAATTTGGTAAACTTTCAAGGAAATGTAACTATAAATCTAGCATCAATCGGTTCTCCTACGATCAGCGAAGTTAAGCACTGTTGGGCGTGGTTACTACTTAGATGGGGGACCGCTTGAGAACATTGCATGTCGTTGGCATGCAAAAACTCTGCCTACCTTCATTTCAAAAGCGCGGCTTACTTTGAAGGGAGTGAAATAATAAAAAGAAGGAAAACAAAATATTTTCACGTGCCAAAGCAATATGGTTTGACTCCTTTTGAAGTGAATGCTTAGCTTTGGCAGTAAAGAGACACATTTGGGAGAACCCGATATCAATTATTCCATTATTCTTTATTTTAAGTGCCACATTTTTTCCTATTTGCTGAAGCGCTAGTGTTATTTATGCCTTAGTCGCCACTTAATGTCATGATGCGACACCAAATCAATGGAGCCAGCAGTTAAGACAACTTAAGACAAAAAAATACAACCACGAACCCGGCGGAATTCAAACCCGCGAGCAGTAGATTGCTGCTTCGAACTGACGCGTTAGCGAGCTAAGCTACCAACCTCTCATTTGTGTTAACAGAAATCATAAAAACTATCAATTTTTTCGTCGAATATTGAAGCGTGGTTGATGTTGAAACATGTAAAAACATGTTCACATTGTAGATATAATTTACTGAATTCGTAGCCATAATTTACTAGATTTAATCAAACTTACTTCCTTGAAATAAGGTAAAGTAAAAATTGTATTCCTTTCAATGTAGGAAATGTTTGCACAATATTTATACAAATAACTGCCATCAAATAAAAGTTTATTTGATTTGTGGAAGATTTCACACCTCGTAAACAAGTAAATATTTTCTTTGATTCTCGGAAACATATAAAAGTCGTTTTTCACCTAAAACCTTAAAAATATGACTACGTTTAATGGTTTATACACTTTTGAAGGTTTAGTCAAATAAAAAGTATTTGAATTCGATTATTGTTACTACCTATAAATTTGCCACGTTGGGCGCTTAATATCAATATCATCCCCGTAGGACAAACGAACATGTTTTTCAAAATTGTTTTCTAAATGTTGCTTATTTTTCTGCTTTTGGTCATAACGTAGCTCACAAGTAGAAAATTATGCCTTCCAACCTATCATTTTTTATTCATTTTATTTCAAAAAACCCTTGCTAAATTCATATGAGCTTTAATACTATGCCAGCAAAAGTTACACTGCAAATATTATTGATGTAGAAGATCGATGTATTACGTTACAAAACTCTCGAAGTACTTACTCAAGAATAAAATCTAAAATTTATCGATCTCATCCTATCAGTATTTTCTCCGTGACAATTTTTCACAATTTACTCTGAAACAGTATATTGTATAAGTAATCTTCAGCTGCAAACATCTAACACGTGTTTCTTTTTGTTGAAAAAATGTTTGGCATATGTGCTGTTTCATTCCTTAAGAGTGAGTATGAGTGCTGAACAATCAATATTTTATGTGCGATTTCAATCGCATCCAATTCGAAAGTTTCATCTTTCGTAAATTTGGTGCCGTGGAATTTGAATCGTGAGAAAATATGTTATGAAATATTCGGAGGAAGTTTAGGGTTGTTCGAATACGTAATATTATATTTGCTGTGGAATTATGTAGGCTCGTGGAATAAAACGTGTTTTGAGGTGTTTCGTTTTTAAGAACAAACTTCAGTACGTTGGTCAAATAAGCAACACATTGAATTGGAGTGGTAAAAATTTTTACTGATATTATCATCGAAAAAAAGCTCTTTTACAGAAATCATGTATCCAGCAAGCCAATCAATATTAAAATTACAGTTTTGCACAGGGTTTTCCTAAAATATACTTACACTAAATGTTTAACTATTTTTATAAAGTTTCGAAAATGGAGTAAATTTGAAAAAAAAATACTATTCGGAGCTAATTTTTGACACACAGGTCCCGCAAAATCAGACAATGAGGTTTTTTTGAAATTATTTATGTGGAGTACATAATTCTTTTCCTTTTGAGCTACGTTATCAGATCTTTCGTTTCGATCAAGGCAAACTAATAATCTGTCGTAAGTTTTGCAGGACAAGTTAATGAAATAAGACTTAATTCCTGTTATTTGATTATTTTCAAAGCTAAAACTCAACAATGCATTAAAATCATTTTGAGAACAAACATTTCACTTGAAAAATGCTAAGCATAGCTAATTTTTACTCTTCTTAAGGGACTTTCAAACGAAAATCAAAAAATTAAAAATTGAGTATGTATAGTTTTGGAACGTGATCTAAAATTACTGATTTCTATGATGATTTATATAAAGAGACACAAATTTTCGCATTAGATATAAGTATGTGGAACGTCACACACTATTATAAAATGATAAAAATTCTTTCTAATAGGAGAATCTAAAAGAAGGATAAATATTTTTTAAAAAAAGCAATGATTTTTCATTCAACAACAAACCATCAGTGGCTAGTCATAAACAAAATATTTCAGAAATTTTGAGGTAAACTAATCGCATTTATTTAGAATTTGCATTAATGTTGCATTTGATTTTTAGAATTTGTATATATTAATGTAACAAACTTAGAAAATTAAAAGTTTTCAATGAACGAAGTCTGTTTAAATCACTTTTTTCATACAAAATGTTTAACAAAATAAACACTTTTTTCTATAAGTAAATAATTTGTTCTAATAATTTTTTCGCACTGTTTAAAGGTGGACACATATAAACATTTATGAAAATCACCTCTTTAAAATTAAAAATCTTTAATTGTAATTTTTCTCCTCTTGCTGTAATTTAAGACGCTAAAACATCATCTGAATTATGTCATAAACTTGAAGCACTATGTTTATGATCAGAAACGAAATTCACGCGTAGCAAATCATGGTCTAAAAGCCTTCTTAAATTGTAAACTGTTTTGTTTATCTTTATTTTGCCAATTAATCGCCTACTTAATCTATATAATGCTGGCTATCTGCCAAAGTTGATTTTGGCATGTCCTTGAACTTTACAATCAGCATTCGAGACCATGAAATTTTATGTGACAAACTTTTAGTTGAAAATAAGCAGTCGATGGGCTAGTTCGCTGTATTTTCGTATATTTGTATTAGGAGTAGTAAGAAGCGAAAATAAACTTTTAACGTTAATAGATGTTTTCAAATAACAAAGGGAAAACCGTTTGAAATTCGATTCTTCTGATTAGATAGATTGAAGATGATAAACAGCTTGAATAAAAACGGGCATAAATTCTTCGCTTCACAGCAAACTCGTGAGCAAAATCTATTCAAAACAAATAGCGAATGCATCAAAAAAGTTTGTGTATTCTGTTATATACTTGGACGGATTTAAAGGTTCTAGCTTTTATTTAATAAGGACCAATATCACATCACAATAGAATATCATCGAAAAACCTCAACGATTAATTTGATTCTAATCAATCGTAAAATTTCAATGTATCTTCTCATTGAACACATGCTAACATATACTGAATTTTCATTTTTTTTTCATTTTTAATTAGTTTAATACGTTGCCAGGACATTCGACCGACGGAGTGACAGTTAAATCTCACCCTGCCAAAACTAAAAATATCCTTAGTATTACTTGAAAGTGCTTTTCAATAACTAAAGTTTATATTACCCTCACAAAATTCCTCGCTGCATTGCATCCTTCTGTCTCGGCTAAGCTGAGCTGTCCCGTGACAGGCCGCTCTCTAGTAACCACTGCTGAAATAAATTCAAACTTAAACACTTTGGTAGTTTGGTGAATAGTTCTCTGAAATAATGCGGTCCTCAGAATTCTGCATGATTCACTTTTCTTCGTATCTTTGAAAAGTTTGTCCTTATTGCTGCATCAGCCCGTTTAATTAACTTGGAAAATTTTTCGAAATGTGTATACAAACTAATCCAAGATAACTGCGACGAATTCGAACAAAGTTGAGCATATCCTGTTCATTCGGACGAATTGATATTGGTTCACTATAGTAACACTTAGTAATAAAGACGAGAGTGAAAGATTCAGTTAACTGCAGTATATGGAACAGTAAATTCGATCTGTGTGAGTCAGATGGCTGTAACTGTGAAATTCAGGTCAATGGTTTGGTCGCATATGGATTGGAGGATTTATTACGTTTATTTGTAGAGTGACGAACTTAAAAGCCTGGTTTGCTAAAATAACTAAATTTTAAATTCAATTGTTGAACATCAATTTTAGAAGTCAAAATTATATTTCAACAGCATTTGTTGACTTGCCGATTGAGAAATTTAGTGCAAATTAATTTAATTCAAGAAATCATTTTTGATCTTTTCGAGTAAATTGCTGCAAAATTTGAGTTTTTGAAAAAAAATTGAACCTTCTTCCGCAAAATTTTGTGTGAAATATATTAGCCACAGATACATTTAAGGGGGTGTTACCGGTTATAATTTTGAAAAAATCAGTTTTTCAATTTATTTTATCTTCAGAAATCACGTCTCAAAATTTTATTGAATTGAAAAATATTTTTATTATAAATTATTTGTAAAATATTAACCTAACTTACGTTTAATTAACGAGAAAAATAACTTAAAATCTAGCGGCTATTCTATTTTGGCCTGCTGGCTCTTATGGTTTTGTACTAATTTTCGAAGAAAAGTAGTATTAAACTCGTTTCGCCGAAAATTCATATTTCTTTATATATATATATATATATATATATATATATATATATATATATATATATATATATATATATATATATATATATATATATATATATATCATCAAAATGATTAAGGGAGATAATCTCTGGAGTGGCCGATTCGATTGAGCTGAAACTTTCGGAGAACGTAGGTGTATATAGTAGGTAGGTCCACGACTTGCTAAAATTCAGATATCCTAAATCTTTTGGCAGCGGCGAGCGTTTTAGTGAATTTTGAGGTACTCCTATATTTCCAAGCAGCGTGAATTTTCGTTAAAAAAAAGTATTGGGATTGAAAACTAATTATGTTCTAAGCTTGTTTATGGTAAAGAATTGGAAATTTTGAGCCGTGTGTGGGTGCAGCGTGCCTAAAAATAGGCAAGGATTTTTTTTCAAATTTTGATTTCTCATTACTTCTGACAAAAACATTAGATCATCGTGAAATTTGCAGAGCGTATTGATGTTAACTAAAGCTTAATACACATGGATTTCCAAGGTAGTGCGGGTAACCCTGTAGCTGCGGCAGGGTCTTGAAAAAAAATCCTTCAAATCATTGAACCTCCTGAAAAATTTTTGATTTTTGACAAAAAATTCAAATCATTGATAAATTTTAACGTTTGTGCATCATGTCAATTTGAAATTTTTGAAATTCCGATTTGCACAAGAACGGCAACCCATCACTAAATTACCTCTATTTTCAGCACTCGAAATTTCTGTTCACGAGAACTGACGACCGGATTATCCGATCATAATGAAATTCACAGGACATGTTGGTATTAACTAGGACCAGGTCTGATAGAAGTGATTTTGAAATGCCGGCAACCCTGCAGCAGTGGTGCCATCTTGAAAAATCACTGAGAAAAAAAACCGGTTTTTGGCCTATAACTTCCGATTCAGCCATTAGATTTAAACGAAATTCACGCAATATTTGGATCTTACTTAAAGTAACATTTGGTGCAAATTTGGCTGAAAAATTAGAATATGGTTGCCAGCTATGGTGATTTTTGTCTCCTAAATTTTGAAAATTTGCTCAGAAAAATAAAGCTTTTTTCCCTATAACTTCCGGTGCAGTCATGATATCAAAATGAAGTTTATCCAGTAAATAGATTTGATGTGAGCCAAATGTCATAGGATATTCGTACAAAAATCGTGAAAGGGCTGCCAGCTATGGCCATTTTTGTAATTTTTTGGAATTTCTTTACTGCGCGATTATGTCATTAGATTTGCAAATGGGAACGATCCTGCAATGAAAATTAACAACAAATATTAACGCTTTAAAAATTTGAAAAGTTTTGAAGGTGGTAACCCTAAAAAAATTTTTTTCCACCGTATAACTTCTAGCGCAGTGATTCAATCGAAACGAAATTTATTGGTTGGGTTTAGTTTAATATGAAGCAGATTTGGTATATATTTTGCTCTACTGCTGACACAGGGTAACGAGCTTTAGTTATTTTCGTAAATATTGCATCAACAGATGCTTCAAATAACATACACATATGCAAAACATTTGCAATAAAACTAAGAAACCAGTTTTTAAATTTTCCGAGTTTTGAACATTTTTTGGATTGCAGCTTCGAACAACGTTAACCGCTAAAGCTTTCGACGAAATCCTCCGATGAGAACGAAATTCAAAGGATAAGTTGATTTAAGTATGAGTTGATAAGGTAAATTTATTGCTGCTTCGTTGGGAAAATGTTGCCAGCACCGAACATTTTCATCATTTGTGTTAAGCTATGATGCAACACAACTTTGTTGCGCAGCAGAGTTTGCTCATATCTCAAACTTGGCATGGAAACAACATTTTTGAAAATATCCAATTCCACCTGTTCCTATGAGAGTCCGGGAAATGGGAAATGTCATATGCAAATGACAATCAATATTTGTTTTTCTTTTGCTCATTTTTGCTCTACAGCTTTTAAAGGATCAAATACTCACTGATATCACTTTCCGAGACTGTAAAGGATCCATATTATCAAACAACAATATCGTTAATATAGCCAGTGACAGATGACGGCAAATGTTGTGTTGCATTGATTGTAACTCGTTCTACCAACAAAACTTGGCAGCGAATGTTGGTTGCATTGATTGTAACTCAAGCATTATAGTTGAGTTCTGTTGCTTTGAACGAGGAATGGTTGATATGATTCTACAAAAAAGTGTATTTCTTCTTTCCACATTGTCACTCAAAGACAATTTCTTCGAAAATTAGTTTTCTAGCGGTTCAGGTGCGCTAGAGTTTTTTTTTTTTTTTGTTTTGTTTTTTGCATAAATTTTTTTTCTTACACCCTAATGATATTACCCAGCCTGTACACCAGCTGGGATTACACTGGATATAATTTCCTTAAACATTACCTTACACTTAAATTACGATCTAACCTATGTCTAATTATAGTTACTTAGCCTAATTAGATCTAATCTTAAGGGGGAAAATACATGTAACTGCTAAAAAAAAATTAATTTTTTTTATTTCATCAAAATGTTTGAAATGCTCTTAAAATATACCAAAAAAAGTTTTGAAGCGATATTCGTATTAGTTCTCGAGTTATAGTCAGTTAAAGGCTGCGCGGCGCTCCCCAGGTCGGTGGAGCTTTAAAACTTTAAATACGTTTTTCTCAAAGTAGCACTTTTTCAACTGCCGTACAAGATATCTCAAAAAATATTGAATCGATCCGGCTCAAATTTATACCACATCTACAAAAGAGTATTATCTCCTCGTTGAACCTAAATGTTATTGTAATTTCAGAAAAATAATTTGTTTATTAATGTTTAAAGTGTGATTTTTTTGAAAAATAATCGATTTTTATGTTTAATCTAAAATTAATGTAAAAATTTAAAATATTTTTATAAATTTTATTGGCTCACCTATGAATTACATATTTCATTAGCATATTTTTGTTTCTCTGAATGTTGCAAGTTCCCCGGAAAAGGCGTTAAGTTGTACGAGGCAGTTTTTGATGTGTTTTTTTTCATTCGCTCGCATCGCCGCCATTTTGTGTTGAAAAATTACTAAAAAAATATTTTCATTTACTGTGAGACATGTATTTTAAGGATTTAATATTAAACATTTTCTGAATGAACAATATATATATATATATTAAATCAATCTGAAATTAGCATTTTTTTTTCGATTTTACATGTATTTCCCCCCTTAACCTGGCCAATGTAGTCGAGAAGCGCATCCATAAGCTGCCGTTGCAATGCTACTATCGTGGGGCGTATAAATGGCTCATTAGAGCCACCTTTACGCCCTTGTGTCCGAATCAGTCCATTCTGTCCGTAAAATCTTGTCGTTAATTCCACAACTCGGTCCCTAAGTGGCTTCAGTCCTGACTCCTGATACAGGAGAAGGTTCTTCGGCCACTTTTTAGCTACCATACCTCCGCTTCTGCCATGACAGTTTTTGAGCAGGTAATCCAGGATGGAGATGCATAAGTCAGGATTGGCCGGGTCTGATAGCGAATGTCAGGAAAAATCAGGGTCTGATACCAAATGGATTTAGCTTTGGTGGTCATGCCCATCTTTTTGGCAAAAAGAGGTAGGATGCGTTGAAATGCAGATTTGGCAGCTTTGATTTTCCGCCGCACATAGGGATTAAATTTTAAAAATTCCTGGGAATCGATTCCGAGGTACTTTAGAGATGGGCCAGGAGTAATCTTAGAAGTTCCGAACGAGACAGCGAGTTTTTTGGTCTTGTTGCGAATAGTTTGAGATCCCCGATACTTGGAGGGATTGCGAAATACGCAAAGCTGAGTCTAACTGCTGTTTGGTTTGATGCCCCATTCGTCAAAGTAAAGACTTAGTTCTACCAAGTAGTATTCCAGGCTCTTCGCTGCTCTGAGCGGGTATTGGCTCGACGCGAATAAGAGCGTCTCATCGGCATATTAGAGGATTTGAACTTGGGGTTGGCCCACTGGAATAGGTAGGTCAGCGGTAAATATGGTATAAAGAACTGGTCCAGTGACAGAACCTTGTGGCACTCCTGATGTCACAGGCTCTATGAGAGAATCTGCTCCATTAACGCTTACATAGTATTGTCTGTTGGTAAGAAAGTTTGAGGCGAGTCTTATTACCTTTTTTGGAAATCCAAACTTGATCAACTTAAATAAAAGGCCTTCGTGCCAAACGGAATCGAAAGCCTTCTCGATATCTAAAGCACACACTAATGTTTGAATGTTTCGCTCATTCAAGGGAGACACAATTTGATCATGCAAGTACGAGATGGCGTGCTGAGTGCCGTGCCTGCGCCTAAAGCCAAACTGGTGGTTAGGTATTACCTGTGTGAGCTCACAGTGGTTTTTAATTATTTCCATCCACATTCCCTCAAAAATCTTCCCCAAGCTAGTAAGCAAAGAAATTAGACGGAAATTGCTGGCCTCTTTAGTTTTGCCCTTCTTCATTGCGTGGTAGAGATTGGTAGATGTTTAATTATGAGATTAGACATTCCATCATGCCCAGAAGACTTCTTATTTTTTATACCGCGCAGCAGTTGCACCAAGTATTCACTATTGACAAAGTGGAACCGGTCATCTGCATTTTGCGGATCATCCGAAGGGTTAGCGGATGAAAATGTGGCCAAAGGCTCATTATGTGTATTGAGGAAGCGATTAACTTCCTCTTTTACTATTTGGCTGTTAAGAGCAAAACTGTCGGGCGGAACGGCATTCAGCTGCGATTGAAATGTCGATGCAAACAACTCTGCCTGACGGTCAGGGTTGCGAACAGCAACATTGTCAACCGTTACCACCATCTCCTGGCTTTTGAATTTGCCAGAAAGCAGATTAATTTCTTTAAACATGTCGGGGCCTGGTCGGATGTCAGCCAGCCGCTGCACAAGGCACTCACTGCAAAATTCGCCAACCATCTCAGCAATTATTTTATTGGGACAGTTGATATTCGAAAGTAGGGACTTGTACAACGGGTGATCCCTCCCATGCCCATGAAAAATCCGCTTTAACTTGCAGCGCCAAATATGTCTCACTTTCATGTGCTTAACAATTTCCGGCGGTAGCGTGTGATTTTGATATTTGTTAAGTGTGATCAAGCGTGTATTTTGGATAACGGTTTCGTCTATGATATCGTTGACGGACTCTATTATATTATCAACCTGACGGTTTGTTAATTTTTCCGAAGCACAAACATCAAGATTTCCTACCGCAACGTCTATGTCGCGCTCAAATTTTCCCCAATTGGTGTTTTTGAAAGATCGGGTTGTCTTTGGGGGTCTTTCCAGGAAGGTGAAAAAAGAGCGGAACTGAAGCCAAAACTTTACGGCAAACTGATCAGACATACCAGCATGCGTCCAGCAGTGTGGGGGATCAATACTGTTGCACAAGTCGTCTGACAGGAGAAAAAAGTCAATGGTAGAGTTACTACTTGGTCTGGTTGGTGAGTTCGGAGCAACTACTTGCAAGGGAATGAGAGGACTGCTTAGTTCCAGCCATTTGAGCAACACCCTACCGTTTCCACTGGTCACGGAATCTCCCCATTGTGGGTGTCTCGAGTTCAAATCGCCACTGATAAGCGAATATTTATATTGAGATATGGTTGAGTTAAACACTCCGAAATCATGAAGCAGACTTGACTTTGACGAACTACATCGAACGTAACATACAGAGATGCTACGAGGATTCACCTATGGTCCGTTGTTTTGACTACAGCTGCAGCAAACGCACAGCACTTCAGTTCGGGGACCGCGACGGTCTCCATGTCCAGATTACTCCTAACCAGGAGCCGCCATTTTGGTGGTCGAAGTAGTAGCCGCCATTTTGGTGGTCGAAGACAGTGGTAAACCCTCTAAAGCTGACTCTATGGAATTCTGAGAGTCTTGTTTCTGTTATCAACACAAAATCCAATTTCAACGCATCAAGGAGGTGTTGGGCAGACGCTCTTTGCGCCATCGAGATGAGCGAAGCGCTATTAAAAGTGGCCACGTCAACCAACTTATTTGAGAAGGGTAGTCAGCAACTTGAGAGTGGCAACCAGTCCCGCTGTATCATTTCCTGCTGCCAATACTTGGCTGATAAAGTCATTTATCAGTCCAAGATTGGCATTAGCAGGAGATGACCCGTGCAAAGCTGGAGCGCGCTGAGAACCAGAACTCGGGAAAGCAGTAGCTCCTACTGCCTGTGCCACTTCGCCTGTAGTTTGAAATGCTCTGCGTCACAAACTGCTGAGGATCCCTTCGGAACTGGTCGCGGCGAATATTCTTCGCTTCGATTCTGGCCACCATTTCCTTGTATGCCGGGCATCCACGATAGTTGGCTGGGTGACCATCAAGACCACAGTTGACGCAGGCAGGCTGAGCGTCTTGAACTTTTTTGCATTCACCACGTGGGTGCCTCTCCAGGCACTTCACGCATCGATGGACAATGGTGCAGTTACCTGCAATATATCCGAAATTTTGGCAGTTAAAACACTGCAGCCTTTCCTTGTTTCGGATTTTCTCCCAAGTCACTCTCTGCCATAGAATAGACTGTATTTGGAATACAGCAGCTAGCTCCTGGACACGAGTTGCTCAGTTCCCGGTCTTTGCGGGTGAGGAAGTATGATATTGACTTAACTTTCAGATCAGGGTACTGCGCTCAAAATGCTATTAAGATATTCCCAAAAATAAAGAAGTTCCGGCAGTTAACAACAGACCGCTGCTTTTAATTACTGCGAAAAAAAGATGAAGAACACATAAGTCAAGAAGAAAAAGCGGCAAAGTAAGCGCGTTTGGCCTAAAAATAACTGCCCAACTGCAAGAGCAACTGGCTTATGTGGACTCAAGAATACTTATGTATGGTCCAGGGATTGCAAACTGAGCAATTTTAGGTGATAAAAACATATTTTTGAAATAATATTCAATAAATAAATGGAAAAAAAACTTTAAACGCGTTTTTCTCGAAATGACGTTTTTTCAAACTGCGGACACTTATTCTCCGTATTGGCCGAACCGATTTAAGTCAAATTTGGTGCACTACTTTATTCAAGTATTTTGTGTGGCAATTTACCACAATATAGACCGAAAATCAATCCAAAAAAATTTGGCAAGCGAAACAAAGTGAAAAAAACTACGATTTTTTTAAAAATATTTTCAAACAAAACAATTTTTTTCGATAATTTTTTTTAAAATATTGTGGTAGATTACCACGAAAAAAACATTCCTCTTTAAAATGCGTTTTGGCTTTTTTGTTTCAGATTCTTCATTCCTGAGATTATCTGTCCGCAGTATGACGAGGCATTTTTCGAGAAGTCAACTTTGGCGCCCTCTATAAATAAGTAGAAAAATGAAAAAAGTAATACAATATTTTGTTTTTTAATCTTCAAAACGTGTATTTTACCTATACAAATTTTAAAATTTATGCAAAAAAAAAAGAGGTGAAAAAATAAATATTGAAAATTAGGTTGTTTTTTAGCTTTCTAACCGAAACTTCCCCCTTAAAAAGCATTGTACTTTATTGTGATATGTCTTGCTGATGTGAAAGCAGCTTACAATTCACGAAATTGAATTCATCTGCTCATTGTCTGCCAAGCCAACTACCACCGATTCTACAGCAAACAAAGTGAGCTTCGAGCTAAATTTTTCCGAAAAATGACCACACTACCTCGAAAAAAAACCCAATCGACACAAGAGATGAATGAATTAACAACTTACGAACTTTACAAATAATTGAAAAAACTTTATAACCAATATCTAACTGAAATATCTTTTAAAAAATATATATCGATTGTGAATTTTGTTTGTATTTGTAAGTTTTTTTTTGGCATTGAGTTGACCATGATCAAAATCAGCAAAACTTCTAATAAAAGTTTGGTTTGAAATTTCTTCATAGACAGAATTGTTGGATTTTTTACTTTTTGCACAAAAATGAAAATACTTGTGTTGAAAAAATTCCACCTTCAAGGATGAAACGAATGGTCAGGTAAGGATGTGTTTGTGTAGAAAACATGTCAAACACATACATAACTCTTTCTATAATCAGCTAAGACTTGGCAATGTTTCATTTTATTTTCGACAGTCAATTTGCTCCAAATAAGTTGCATAGAGCCTAACTAAATTTATAATCAGCTGTTTTCAACTAAAATAAATCTCAAGTCCAAATTGTTTAATTAATTTGAAAGTTAAACCAAATAGCAATGAAAGCAATTTTTCGGAAAAATTATTTCGCATACATTAACGAAACCATGAAACTATATTGCTTTTAATCTTTTTAATTAAAAGCACTGCAAAGTTCACCTACTAGATCTGTTATATATACTATTTTTACCGCAGACCTTTCTATTCAAATTAAAGTTCACCAACACTTGGACATTAAATTTCACGCCGAGCCAGGAACCATCAAAGCCACAAAGATCTTGGAACATTACTTGGTCAGCCTTAAATTTTGCTTTCAAGATTGAGGTATCAAACCAAATGGTGGCAAAACACAGTTTTATATGCTTCAAAACACTTCTTAGCATCGAGGATCACAAACTATTTTCAATGACACCAAAAAAGCCACTGTATTGGCACAACATTATTGTTTCTACAAAACCTTACTTAAGAAAGGTATGCGAAAATTCCTGACGTTCAGCGTTGGCCTAAACCAAAGAACTACCACTTCTTAAACAAGTTGGATCCATCTGCCTTCAGACACTCATTAGACCAATTCCAAAATATGTGCTATTATTCAAGATGGTCTGTTTGCCAGAAGCGGATGTATTACATAGAGTCCTGCGCCTCTACTGACAAGCTCTGCGCCTCTACTGACAAGCTCTGCAAATCTATTTTATTTACATATTTTAATTTTTTTTTTTTAATTTTACTTATCAACCAAGCAAATACAAGTTACGTAAACAATACAAAATAAAATTGAAAACTAGTATGTGTATATGCAAATAAAACGAAAAATTCAATAAAGTAAATAATTATCAAATAAATCAATAATAAATCAATAAGTGACAAATAAATAAAACATTGACAAATAGCTTACGATAAAGGGTTACCAATGGCTTGGGAAAGTGAAGATTTGTTGAATAATTTGAATATCATTGGAGAATACAGACAACTTATGCTATTGAATATCCTGCAGCATCTATTTATCGGCTCATTAGCTGCGTAAATAGTTGCAAGTGGATATTCCTTAAATAAACGAGAGAACCTGGTGTTCCCTACAGGGATATTGAACGCCATTTTAATATTCTGGAATTCAACTCAGATAACGCCTCTAATGACGTCGAATGTGAAGCAAGTCGAAATCACCTTTCTTCTGGATGCAAGTGTCAATAAGTTTAGATAACCCAGTTGAAACTCATAAAGAGGAAGAGTGTTAAAATCGTAATGGTTTCATAGTTCTCTCAAGACGAAAAGTAAGAATTGCATTTGAATGGGTTCGAGCCTGCACTGAAAAAAATCCACATGGCACCCAGAGCCATGTAACATAGCACATTATTTATGGCGCCATACGCTATGTACATGGTACTCTGAGCTATGCAATATGGCTCCCAGCGCCATAATGTCAGAATCTACATAGCGCGTGGTCCTATGTAACATGGCGCAGCATTTGTGGTTCCACATGCTATGTACATAGTGCCCTGAGCTATGCAGTATGGCTCGCAGCGCCATAATTACATGGCACAAAAATTATGGCCCCACACGCTGTATTACATAGTGTCATGAGCCATGTAATATGGCTCATGGCACTCCAATTATAACTCGCAGCCATGCTGTGTGAGGGAACGTATAAATGTCAGCAAGTAACATTAGAGCTCGTGTCTACATAATTGACTCAATTTGAACTGAAATACTGGCTGCTATATTTTCGATACTTGGACCGGTGAATTTTCATACTGGAGCAGGAACATTCAATAGTGAGTATGTTGACTCGAATTTATCGAATTTATGTTTGGTGGAATTTATATTTGGTGCACTGAAAAACTACATAGCGCCAGACGCCATAGTTTATAGATTTCTGGCGCCATGTACAAAGTCGATTTCAGTCGATTTGTGATAAAATATAGCGCCACACGCCATAGTACATAGGACCAGACGCTATGCTTATAGCCCTCCACGCCATGTACTCTAGTCCTCCACGCCATGTACCATAGTCCTCGACGCCATGTACTATAGTCCTCCACGCCATATACTATAGTCCTCCACGCCATATACTATAGTCCTCCACGCCATACACTATAGTCCTCCACGCCATATACTATAATTCTTCACGCCATGTACTATAGTCCTCCACGCCATGTACCATAGTCCTCCATGCCATGTAATATAATCCTCAAAGCCATATACATGGCATGGAGGACTATAGTACATGGCGTGGAGGACTATTGTGTATGGCGTGGAGGACTATAGTATATGGCGTGGAGGACTATAGTACATGGCGTCGAGGACTATGGTATATGGCGTGGAGGACTATAGTACATGGCGTGGAGGGCTATAAGCATAGCGTCTGCTCCTATGTACTTTTCGCCATGAAGTATGGCGTGTGGCGCTATATTTTATCACTATCCCTAAATTGACTATGTACATGACGCCAGAAGTCTATAAATTATGGCGCCTGGCGCCATGTGTTTTTTCAGTGTGTTACTGTGGCTTTCAAAACCCAGATTCCAACAAATGGAAGCATATTGGAGGAAAGGGCGTACAAGTGAGATGTATAGGGATGTTGTGACCCACAGGCTACGGAATCCCTTGACACGTCTTTTGGTGAAACCTAACTGTTTGTTTGCTCGGGAAAGTATTTTATCATAATGCAAGGTGAAGGAGAGTTTCTCATCCAAGATAATACCAAGGTCAGCGACATTTTCAACTCGAGCTAAAATATGATTGATAAGGAAGTACGTATTATATGAGACGGTGCATTTTCGGGAAAAACTTATAATCTGGCACTTAGCAATGTTGAGAGAGAGATGGCTTTCATTGCACCAATGATCAAGTCAATCAAGTTTAGATTGGAGAAAGAGTGCATCAAATTTAGATTTAATGATGTGATAGACTTTGAGATCGTCGGCATAAAGTAGATGAAGTATATTTGCTAGGACGCCAGATAGGTCAGAAATAAATATATTAAAAAGAAGTGAAATGAAAAAGAAGAAAAATGGCTTCCTTGAGGTACACCAGAGGTAGCAGAAAAGTTTTTTGATGACATTTTTTGAAATTTTACCAATTTATTTGATTGCGAGAGTCGGAAGTCAGCCAGCTAAGTAAAGATCCGGCAAGTCCGAATTTCTGAAACCTTAGAACTGAGGTAGAGTGGTCAGCTTTGTCAAAAGATTTAATAAAGTCTGTTTAGACTGCGTCAATTTTGGTATCCTTTCTCCATTTTACACAGAACGTCTGAGGTTAGGACTGTCAAATTCTTGGTAGTTCAGTGACTTTTTCTGACACCATTTTGTTGCTCGTTCAGATGGGAGTCAACAAATGGGGAAAGTTTATCGTGGAAATCTTTTCAAAAAGTTTCGGAATTGAAGATAAGATGACAATGCCCCTATAATTTCCGATACAGCATCTATCACCATTTTTGAAAAGGAGTTTGACATACGACAGTTTTCAGCAGAATGAGAACACTCCAGATGGAAGTGATCTGCTGAAGAATATATGCAAGGGAGCTATAAGCTGCTCTACACACTTGCGCAAGAAAGTTGGAGGAAGAAGATCGGACCCAGGCATTTGTTGCTGTTGAGCTTCGAAATAGCTTTTGTATTTCATCACGGGAAATTTCTAAGCTGTTAGAGCAGAATGAAAGAAAGAAAGATGTGAGTTTGATGAGGGCGGTGCATTAAAAACAGTCTGGAAACTATCTGCAAAATGTTTAATGAATAAATCTGCATCAAACCTTTTTAAATTTCTTGGAACAATTTATTGTTTTTTATCACTTGAGTTTCAAATAGCAGCTGTACGAAAACATTATTGGTACACTGTATATATAGTATTCAACATATTGGCTAGGATTTTGATCGAAGAAATTTCAATTTAAGTCATGACTATTGCAAATCGTTGCATCGTTTAAATTTCGCACTAAGGTTGGATAATGCAGTTCATTGCTAATCGTAAATTGTGTGGCTTTTTTTGATTGGTCTTTGAATTTGAATTTCCGTCTAAAACTAAAGCAAAGGATTTTTACCTCTTAATTATTTTATAGATATGCGAAATAATTAAAACTTTGACAGTTCGGAATGCCATCCTGATTCATCCACCATCTACTAGTCTCTAATGAATTAATGTTTTATTTACAGGATTCATCAGAATCCACCCTAGTTCGATGCAAGTCTTCAAAAATGCAATCTCATTTCTTTTTACAACAGAAGATATCCATGAAAAGATGAAAAATCAGTTGCTATGTGCAACTCTTTACTTCCAAAGTAATAGCCATGAACAAAATACAGTATCAAATTCATGGTAAAGTCTTTTGTTTAAATGTCTGAGCAAACAATAGCATTTTCGATACAAAATCAAACAAGTAGCGCATTGAGAGAGAAGCTGCATTCATCCATTCCAGACACCAAACTGAAAGCATTGTTCTCATTTCAAACGACTTTCCACTGTATGTATCAGGTTAAATAAGTTTGCACAAAAGAATCACTCAACCAGTGATTTCATTAAACCTTTACAATGTTGCGATGAGATTTAATTATCTCGCCTTTCGAACGAGCCAGACGTTCCACTCACTATCGACCAAAGCCTATAGGGTGAATGCTCCTAGTGTCGACCTGATCCAAAAGTCAGCCATACGAAACTTTTTTGTCTTATAGCAAGTATCAGACGGGTCAAAACGAATAAGTGCAATATTTGGATGCATTTTCAACGAGTTTGATTCCTGTTGTGAGACAAGAAAGGGTCTAAAAAAAAGAGTTGCAGCAGACCGAAATATAAGGATAAGGGGTCGACCTTTGGAATAAACACCCTAGATCTGAACACATTTCATAAAATTTCCATCAAATTTGTCCTGTAACTGAATCATATGACAACAGTATTTATTTTTTCAATCATTCAAACTCAGCTTTTTCAGGCCGATAAAACAACAGATACTTATCTCAATAGAATTTTCGGTCAAATGAAATTTGATGGTAGCACTTTGTTACACCGTCGAGCCACAATCCTTGAAATGACCATTGCTTTGAAATATGTAACCGTTTCGAACTGAAGAGCTTTCATTGATTTTCGCACGAAAAGCACTTTGATTTCGCATGAAAATCTAGTGATTTGATTTGAGGTGCTGAAATTCATTTAAAATCCGATTACAGTTCACTGTCTTGAATTCGTTCAGTTATTTGAATAGCAGGTGTCTCCAGGTGGAAAACTTATTGATTAGAGTCGAGGAAATAGAGAAGCTTTAACTAAGGTAAAGCAAATAAGATATATGTATAAAACAAATGAAACTTTAGTCCGAAGCAAATATCCCAGTAACTAGTGCAACAATTTTGACCTTTCAAGATTAAGTACACTATTTTCAAGAGGTCAAAATGTCTGTATATATTTTTTTCTGTAGAACTAAGTTTGTATACTTATAGTTTTCTATGAAAAAATTTCAGCGATAACTTACCAAGTGGAATGAAATTGTAAAATTTATTTTCAATGGAAATTTTGCATCTTAACTTCACTTGAGTTTGCCTTGTCTATAGAGGTTCCATTCCTAATATTTATTGTATTTACTTACATTTTACATGACTTCATACTTAAGTCGAATGAGTTTGCACTAACTATTGCAAAAAATTGTATGAAATCAAAAACTGTTTCCAAGAAATTTAGCCAATGTAAATTTGCATAAATTGAAAATGGAAAACGAAAATTGGTTCCAAATTGTGACTTCAGGAAGTCCAAATTCTGTGAGGTTTCACACCATACCTGCCAAGAACACATACTTTAACTTTTTCAATCACTTTTATTGTCGCTGTCTTTCACGTTCGTGTTTCCAGAACGGTTCAACTACTTCACACTGGAGCTTTTGCCATTCCATCATGCTGCTAACTCCTCTAACTTTGTTCGGTGCAGAGTTAATGTGACATTCGCAACTGATTCCATTTACTACTAGTGCTTCGTCTTTTCTCCTATTTGCAGATGTTTCGTGTCGAGGACGAGAAGATTTACCTTGTTTTGACCCGGCCGACCTCTATGGATTATCCACACTTTTCTCTAGCTTCCTGCTGATTGTTCGTTCGTACAAACAAGCCGCTGGTTTCGTTTGGTCCTGCGGCTAAATACTGATGCTTGCCTAGAAATAAGAGCTTAGACGAAGATGTGAGACTACTGCGTGCTTGAAAGGATGAGTGTCTATTTTGGATGAAAATAGGTAGGCATCTGAGCGTCTATCGTTGCTACAGGAAACTTAATTAGAAATGAGGACATTCGAGTTTCATGAAGCAGTAAGCTACCATTCTTTATGAAGGTTAAGTGAAAATGTAACCTGAATTATGTACCAACTTAAATTCTCTGACTTGCATATATTTTGGTATTGATGTTTGGTGGCGATAATTTAAAAACTATGGATCTATAGAATAACGCATTTTGATGGGTTTTTCAAATAGTTCAAGTCCGCGAAACATGAATTAGCTAGAAAAAAAAGTTTTGGTCGGTTATTTAACTCTTGATTGAGTTTAAAAGTAAAAGTTTTTAATTCTGAATTGAGTTACGATCAAAACTATGCAGATAATTGAAATCCCCAGCCATTATCCACACCATATTAGTTTCTGAAATTTCAAGAAGTCATATTTCAGCGATACATATTTTTGCATGCACCGTTACAAATTTTCCAGTTTTCGGGTGTAAACGGTTTTCTTACCAAACATTGGACTTTCCGAATGAATCACTACTTTAATGTCCTTATCTCTATGCGTTTTGTGAGCAGCGAAGGTTCATCTTGTCAGCTTGAAATATGCATCAAGATGTTCTAAATCAACATCATTTACGCACAAACTAAATTGTAGAGCGTAAATACTGGTTCGAAAATTATCCATTAGAAATATGAAATTGATAGGAAAATTTATTGTTGACGTCAAATGCATGCATATTATGCATAACGGAATCATCATGCTATCCCCGTCTTCCAATTTATGATAATGAAACAAAAAAATAGTTTATTGCATGCAACCAAACCAAAATGAGTAAAGTAAAAAAATCCAGAATACAGATAAAAATTTATATATTTTTCTATAAACAAAATAATTAAATAGAAATCATTCCTACATTAGGTGTTTTCTGTTTTGTGAATTTTCTTGGTAACAGTGCACTGTTGTGACATCATTAGTAACAAAAAAAACCAATTTCAAAGCCACAAATAAATTGCCTCGAAACTATTGATTCGACTTGCAGATGTGTTCTATTTTCATATGGGAACAATTTATTTTTGCATCTTCATTTCAAATTGATTCCAAAATTAATTTGCCATGAACAATTTATATGATTTTCATAAAATTCTGCTCTCCATTCATCAAATCATCATTGTTATCTCTCCAAATAACCAGTGCAATACGTCTTTTTCACGTAATTTTCATGAACAGCTACACCACATATCTGTCAAAGATAAAACTGGAACTATCCGCTGTGTGTATCAATCAATCCTTAAACGCTTTTTTTTTGTATTTCAACCGTCAACTTTCAACGTTCATAGTCTCTTGCAGTGATAATAATGACACTTAATATAAATTCAATGTTAATATTCATGAGCTCTATAGATATAACTACTACAGTTTTCAAGCAAAAAACCCCACGTGACATCCTTTGTTCGCGCACCGGGACAATGTTTATCCCAGTTCGCTTTCATCAGTCAGGGAATAATGCATGGCATATGAAATTTGCAAAATACTCTGTATCCGACCCTTCATTTAGTGGGTAGTTCATTAACATTGACGTCGATGCATTTTACAAGACTCCGTATTGACAGCGTTTTACCTTCATTTCACAGCCATGCATGTAGTCTTTGACAGCCGCCGAAGTAGTTTGTGTGCAAATTGCATATGACTTAAAATAATGAGAAACAGCCAACGAGCCGGTTACGATTACAAACATATAGTTTGTTGACTTTGTACGATGTTGGTGGATGCTTGTTGGAAAGGAACACCATATATGCTGCCATTGACATTTATTATATCACAGGAACTTTACTTTTACTCTTTCAGGATATATTTCAAGTAAAACAAACCCTAGCGCATCAGAACCGCTAGAATACTGATTTTCGAAGAAATTGTCCTGGGGTGACCAAACAGTGTGGAAAGACGTAATTCGCTTTTTTTGTAGTATCACATCAACCATTTCTTCCCCAAAGTAACAAAAACCATTTTCCGACAGCATATCTTATGATATAAATGATGAAAATGCTCAGTACTGGCAAAACTTTTCCAGCAAAGCAGCACCATAACAGGCTCAGATTAAAGTCAACCTATCCTTTGAATTTCGTCTTCATCCGATAATTTTATCGAAAGTTTCGGCAATATAACGATTTTGAGACTGTTATCCGAAAAATTTTCAAAACTCGGAAAATTTAAGCATGTTTTCTTGTTTTTATTGTAAATGCTTTGCGTTTAAATAAATAAAATAAGTACCCTTTGGTGCAATATTAACAAAAATCTATGTTAGCATAGTCATAAATATGCCAAATCTGCTTCACGTTTAATTAAACCCACCCTGTGAATATCGTTTCGATTGAATGACAGCGCTGGAAGTTCTAAACGTGAAAAGAGTCTTTGGGCTACCACCCGCAAATTTTTTTCAAATTTTTGAAACCTCAATATTTTTTGTTAATCGTCATTGCAAGATCGTTCATACTTGCAAATTTAATGACTAAGAGCTAAGTAAATAAATGCCAGAAAACTACAAAAATTACCATAGCTGGCAGATCTCTCATGGTTTTCCTACGAAATTCCTACAACATTTGGTTTACAAAAAAGTCTTTTTACTACATGAATTTTGTTTTAATTTCATGACTGGATTGGTCGTTATAGGGAAAAAAGCTTTATATTGCCGAGCAAATTTACAAGATTTAGGCCATCAAAACAACCATAGCTGGTAACTCTATCCTAATTTTTCAACCAAATTTCCACCAACATTTTTTTCAAATCTGTTGGCCGGATTGAAAGTTATGGGCCAAATAGCAGTTTTTCACAATGTTTTTTTCAAGATGGCATCACTGCCACATGGTTGCCTGCATTTCGAAATTACTTCTATTTGAACTTTCAGGATATATTGGTGTATATGCAGAATAGGGGGCCCGGTAGCTCTGCTCGCTAAGGCGTCAAGCCGAAAAGCGGCGTGCTACGGGGCCTGCGGGTTCGAATCCCGCCAGTGCCATGGCTGTAAGTGTGAATGCGTGTGATTATCTATGAGGGTGGCAAATGGGCCCAAACTGGTGGCCTAATGCTGGCCGCATTCCCGGCAGCCCTTTTCATTAACCTAACCTAATTAAACTATATGCAGAATAGGTCCAGGTCTCACTAAATGTCAATTATCTTTAACCTTTTGGCGCCGGCGGTCATTTCAGTGATATTTTTAATATCCCTATAAATTTAATTAAATTAAGCAAACAAAATGAGTTTTGAACGTGTTTTAAATGTGAATCGGATACCGGTTTGGAATTTTTTTAACCCCAAGTGTGCGCTAGGTGCCTACAAAGAGATCGAGAAAATATGAAAATGTTTAAATTGCGATAACTTTTGAGAGAGCAATCAAATTATTAAGAAACTTTCCAGACAAATTAGTGCTATTACGTTGTAGGCTTGTGTTGCTTTTAATGAGCGTGTTGGCAACCCTGTAGCAAGGACAGCCGCAGAAAGTGAAACCTTCAAATCATCGACTCTCCTGAAAAATTGTCGTTTTTCGGAAAAAAGCAACTAATATATATATATATATATATATATATATATATATATATATATATATATATATATATATATATATATATATCTTATGCTTTGTCTACGTAGCCAAAGTAAAACATTTGAAATTATACAAGGGCAAGAACGGTAACCCTTCCTAAGTTTACCTATATTTTTAGTATCAAAAACTTCTGTTCACGGGAACTCACGGTATTTTTTCAAATCAGATATAGTTTTTACAAAAAGTATTTGCCTTAAGTAGGACCAGGTCTGATAGAAGCGGTTTTGAAATTTGGACAATTCTGTTTGAGTGGTGCCATCTGGAAAAATCACTAAGAAAAAAACTGCTTTTGGCCCTATAAATTCTGATTCACAGTAGCTGGATCCCAATTTGAGCCACGTCTGATAGAAATTCGGTTGGAGCTGCCAGCTTTGGTAATTTTAGTGTCTTAAATTTTGAAAATTCGCTCAGAAAAATAATTTGCTTTGCCCTATAGCTTCAAGTGCAGTCATGGAATCATAACGAAATTTATATGAGTCCACTACAGATGCATTGAGAACAACAACAACTCCCCCTTTCCGTAACAGGAGTAGTTGTTGTTTCCAATGGATCTCCACTGTTTAGCATTGTTCTGTTATGGATAAGGCGAGCAAAAAAACGCGCATTTTATTGATTCCGTTTGCCTCAGCTACTTACTGTTGAAGGAAGCTTTTACTTAAGCTTTTACTTCAACTTTCAGCTTTTACTTCAACTCGTCTTGATTTGTTGATTTAATATCTCAGTATTGATCTCAAGCCCATAATTCAAAGTGAACTATTCGGCTAACTACTTGGTTTACCGACTCAATTTTGGCCTAGTTATCTTTTTTGGGCCATTCAGACAAGCGTCCATGCGTCCACGCGTCCATGCGTTTTTAGATTAAACGAGTCAAGTCAACTCAAATCCAGTTTTTTGAAGGCGAGGCTAAGGCGAAAGTGGTCGATACGGTGATTGATATACCATTCACTTAATTGTTTTACTTTTGTTCTTTGTCATTTCGAAATGATAAGTGGATGGATGAATTATAAGAGGATGGATATTACACGCTTGCAACGATGGTTTTTTTTATTTTCATATTATTTGAATTATAATAATTATAACAATTAATATTTGAAAACATGGTCGTGATCAACTTTAAAACATTACTAATTCCCATTCCTCAATTTTTCCCATTTTTTTCCTCCTTCCAAACAAATAAATTGGTAGCAGACAATTGTATATATTTATCCATATGGCTATATATACCTTCATATAAAATTGTTTGTGTCTAGATATTCGTATGCATTCTAATTTTTTCGTAATAGTCCTGCACGTAAGGATGCAAAAAAAATATTATCCACATCATCATATAATAAAATAATCATCCACAAAACATATATTTAAATCATCATCAACGAATCATCCACACATGCCACTGAGCGAAAGAAATCATTATAAAATCTATTGTACATGAATCAGCATACTCCACCTCCTTCGCTTTAGACCCGCCTATATAAACAAAATCAAATTGACTCGTGTAAGCAAAACACGCTAGATCGCATGGACGCGTGGACGCATGGACGCTTGTCTGAATGGCCCATTTATAATAAGCGCGTTTTTTTGCTCCCCTTATCCATAACAGAACAATGCTTACCAGTGCAGACGCATTGGAAACAACAACAACTCATGTTATGCATAGGGGGACTTGTTGTTGTTTCCAATGCGTCTGCAGTTGATAGCATTGTTCTATTATAGATAGGGGGAGCAAAAAAACACGCCTAATATAGACTGCTAAAACTGCAGGCCCAGATATTCGCTATAGAAACGCGTTTCGATACGGTTGGCTTATCGAAGGTGGCCACACTTTATTGTACAGCTCAATAATTTTAGTTACTTCCCACAGCTCTTCAATGGTGGCTGTAAATGCTGCAAACCCAAAGAAAAAGACAGAACGTATATAGTTGTAAAAACCTCATAAGTCTTGAATAATTTAAGAAATGTTGAGGATTATTTGGAATGGTGGCATCTTAGCGTAGGATTTCACCGAAGTTTAGGTTGTTGATTTGAGTGGAGAAGGATAAATGAGAGCATTGAGCTTTCGACTTGATTTTTCAAATAGTGCGGACAGTCTGCATAGGTTGCCGAGTGTTTACCTCCACTGTTCACTCATTTTAGGCTCACTTTACTTAATTTTTTGGAAGAAAAAGTTATTGAGCTCTCATTTTTGACAAATCAAATATGGTTGCTTAGACCTTAAATTACTGATGATGTTTGTCAGCACTCATTTTGTTTTTAAATCAGCGGTAAACAAATAGTTTTTAAAATATGTATACATATGTCTGATAGGTTGTCTTAGCCTGGTGATTCTTGTTTTGAACAATTTACAGACTAGTTTCTAGTTGTTCGTTCATCTTTTTGTGTAAGTGTTTGCAATTTCAAAAGTGATATAATGGTATGAATGTAGTCCAGCGTATTGATGATTCCCATTTCGTCATAATCAAATATACATATATAAGCAAATATCACTGCGCATAGTTGATTTTTCAAGTTAGTGCAGGTAAAATTTACAATTTATTTAAGAAATTATACCCAGATACCAGGCCAAAAAAAACCATTTCTCAAGGAATGTCATTGACTGATATAAAGTTCTATGCACATTTTGTAGTAGTTTTCAATTTTATTTTGAAATGTTTTGTTTGCAAATATAATTATTTCTAAAGCTACTGCAGCTTATGTCCGGAAGCTCCTCTAAAATAAGGCATCTTGTGATTGGAAATATATATTTGCATTGGATCATTTCAAATGGAAAAATAAATAAGAATTCGTTAGCGTTTAGTATTATCTAGTGATAGATATTGCATGGTAGCTAGCACCATCACCACTTTTCGTCCCTTTTATTTAAAACACTTTTCTTCACTTTTATTTACAAATACTTCGACAATCACATACTTGATTTTATTTCCATTATTCACAAATTTTTACACATCAGTTTGCTCATGGTAAAATATATTATTAATTAAATATATGCTAAATAATTAAATATATAAGTTTGCTGATAAATACATAACGACAATTTAAAAATATTTGCGTAATTCTTCACAAAAAGATAGAATAACATAATTTTGCTATTATTTACTATTTTCATTTTGGACATCCCCATAAAAATGAATTAAATATTTAGCGGCAAAAAACTCAGTACTTTTTCGGTATAAATTGGAATGATTGTTTCTACAATAAAAATTGAAATTGGAACAAAAGTCAGAAACGGCCATATAATAAAGGATCTAAAAGGTATTTTAACAAATGGCACTCAGCATTTTTAGGAGATCATTTTGTCCTCATCGTTTATATATGACTTTAGAAGAATACAAAATGTCAATGTACTGCTTTTAGTAAATAATGCTACAGCTGAAGTAAGTCACACACATAAATTAATTACCTCCTCTTAAGAGTACCAAAAACTGCTTAATAATTCTATTTGACGAATTTCATCATATGTTTACATATTTCCATTGTTTCAAACCACAATGGAACTTGACTTCGGATTAATTCAATGCAAAATTTTATGCGAAAATAAACGGAAGCATTTCAATAAATCTCAACACTCTAAAACACATGCATGCGACCAAAAACTTTTAAACATCACTTGTATGGCTTCTCTCGCCTCGAATAAAAGCGTGGAAAATTCTGAAATGATTCTCCGAAAATTACACCCAACCAACCCTTGTTGACTAACTAGCTGACGAACACTTGAGAAAAGTGATGAAATCAGAACTTTGAAGTGCATTCGCATCCAAACTTGGCTGAAACACTCTGGGTTGGACATGATTCAGGATTAAGTCTGTTGCACAATTTCAAACTTTTATACAGCTCTTACTTTATGACTATTTGCATTCTGGCAAGTGTTTAAAACTTGAATTGAATCAAGTTTGCGTTCGTTCACTTACATTAAACTACATATGTATGTATGTCAGTGTTGGTACGATTGGGAATTATTACCGTGAATAAAGGTAAAGTTTGATCATAACGGAGAAATTTCTTAGTTTTCATTACCTACTATTGCATTTTTATTTGACTGTCAAAAAAGTTTTAGGTTAATGCCACAAGCATCAATTGCGACTGGCACTTTATGCTTATTTACAATAAATTTAGTGTTTTGTAAATACTGTTATAAATACTATTATTTTTCTAACCTTCTTTTTGACATTCAGTTAATTGAAATTTGTATAGGGATGGTTAGAGAAAAAGTAGAGATAGAACGTATTAACAACAAAGTCATTTCGTTTTTTTTTCATGACCTTTGAAGCAATTTCATTACTACAAATAACGAAGATTAATCAAAGTGTTCAAAATATTTTGTTAAATGATTTTTTGGCATCTTTCGGTCTGGTTTGTAGTTCCTCTTTCGTAGAAAGTTTTATTTTTAGAGGTGTTTTTAGATGTTATTCAAATAGTTTCAAATAGTTTTGAGGTGAATGGAATAAATGATAGACAGATGATGCAATGTTAGGACTGTACGATAAATGAAACATCACTCCACAGCCTAACGCCAATAATTTTCACGAGTGACCGAATATGTACCTATGTAGTATGATGTTATCTTAATACAAGATGACAATTTTACGAATTGTCAGTTTTGCCCACTTTTCCTCAATTTATTTGGCTAGAGTAAACATTTGAATTGACAGTTTCGTTCCTTTGGAGCAGTTCAAATTAAACAATACATTTGGCATTCCACCAAACACTCAGCATAACCTTCTCCCAAATATCCAACTCATTAGCTTAACAAAGTTGCTTTAAATGTCTTTCGATGTATGCTTGTGATATTTTAAGCTTCTCTGCAATCTCTCGTTTCGGATTACGCCGATCAGTTTCTATCATTGCTTATATAGGATGTCCCAAAATTTACGCAAAATTCGCATCAAATAGAAAACACAATTTTCTTTTCAATTGGATGTCTTCTTTTATTGAAACATAATGAACATTGTATAGGGCTAGAGTTGCCAGGTGTCCCTATTTGCGCGGGACGTCCCGATTTTCAGGGGTGCGGTGACACGTCCCGATTTACCCTTGATCGGGACGCCAAATGTCCCGATTTCTTATTAGCCTCCTTGATCAATAATTTTTACAGGATAAACGAATTCATATGTACGCTGTTACTACATAGAAATATTTTTAATTTGTTATTTTCATACTTTCTCACCAAACTCTGACTCTGACGCGCGTATCATATTATCGAGATATGTACATATATCATTAATTCATGCGGTTTCATTCTTCTCTTGACACTTGCCGACACCATTGCATCAAGCACAGTTTGTCGTTTAATTCTCAGGACTGTGAAGCTAAGCATGATAGTGCTTTGTTTTGCGATTCAAAAACTACTCAACATCAAACACTTGAAAGAACTAAGGCCAGTGCAATTCCACATAATATTTTAGGTCCGGCGTCTACTCAAGAGGCAATTGGTGTCCTTCAAAATGGTGCGTTTTATAGTGTTGCTGCGGATGCTTCTAATCACGGTGCAATAAAAATGTTTCCACTGTTGATAAGATTTTACAGCCTAGCTACTAACCTTATGACATGTGTTTTTGATTTTATGAAGGCTCAAAAGAAATTGCATTTCTCATATATAATAATTTATTAACACGATTGGGAGAGTGTAGTATTGATAGTTAACATATTACCAGTTATTGTGCCGAAAATGCAAATGTGAATTTTCGACACTATAATTCAGTGTTCCAGTTAGCATACAACGATAACAATATTATTCCAGAGGGATGTCTTGCTCATATTTTGCACAACAGTGTGAAATATGCTTTCATCATCACCATCGGCGCTACAACCGGGATCTGGTCCTCGCCTCCGTCAAATAATTTTTCCATTGGTCCCGATTGCGAGCCGATGTCCTGTTCAACGCCATCCCTCCAAGGCAAGGTCTTTCACGCTGTCATCTGCCGTAAAATTTGCCGCAAAGGGTTTTCCGAGCAGGATCTTCTACTCTCATTCGAGGTACGTGTCCTGCCCACCGGAGTCTACCGAGCTTTATCTTCGTAACCATATCTGATTCTAGGCAGATCGCGTACAGCTCATAGTTGTAGCGTCTCCGGAATCGCCCTTCTTGGGCCAACTATTCTCCACAAGGCTTTTCTCTCGAATTCGGTTAAGAAGTCAGAGCGCCTTTTGCTGAGCATCCAAGTATTGGACCCAAACGTGAGTACTGGCAGGATCATGGTGTTGTACAGTAAGAGCTTGATGATCGGGTAGGATTTCGAGATTAAAGATGTTGAACGGTCTGGATAGCAATCCGGCTATTTTAACTTGGCTTGTTAAATTGGTCATGGTCAGCCTAACATACGCAATTGTGTCAGTTTGTTTGTGATGCCAAATTTGTGCATGGTTTTATACGGTTTTACCCTGGCTATGATATCATAAGCGGTTAAAGTCTGTAAATAGATACAGTGAAATGTTGAATTCCAGCGATTTTTCCATCGCCTGCCTGAGAGTAAAGATCTGATCAATTGTTGATTTGCCTGAGATGAAGACATATTGATATTGTCCGATGATGGCTTTAGCGTATGGTTCTCGCAGGATAGAGGAGATTATCTTATATGAGATACTCAACAATGTTATATACTTATAGTTGCTGCACTGGGGGCCCGGTAGCTCTGCTCGCAAAGGCGTCAGGCCGAAAAGCGGCGTGCGACGGGGCCTGCGGGTTCAGATCCCGCCAGTGCCATGGCTTTAAGTGAGAATGCGTGTGATTGTCTATGAGGGTGGCAAATGGGCCCAAACTGGTGGCCTAATGCTGGCCACGTTCCCGGCAGCCCTCTTCACTAACCTAACCTAACCTAGTTGCTGCCATTGTTACATCTCCTTTCTTATGTATGGGTCATATTATACCTTTTATTATACCTCTCTATGCTCCTATATGTGCAATATAATTTCATGAGTTGCTTGGTGTAATGTAGGCCCTCCATATTTAATCAGCTCAGCTGGTATACCGTCGGCTCCAGGGGCTTTGTTAAATTTCAGTCAACTTATTGCTTTTCGTTCCTCTTCTATTGCTTAATGTTTGAGCAAATTTGATTTGGCGAATTTGGCTTTGGAAATACATAACCATTTCTCACGCTACGCTTAAAGAAAACAAGCCTTAAAATAATTTTATGAAATGCACGAGTCTAAATTTTCTCCAGTCCTGCGACGTGTAGTAACGTGATGGTTATCTCTCCTATCTGCTGCAAAAGGTGTCATGAAATTATTGAATATATTAATGGAGCAAACACGAGTGTTCCTCTTCGCTCTGGAGCTTTTTAATAGAGACGAAAGTGAACCTTACATGGCAAAACGCATTAGTCCTCCACGACGCTGTATTGAATCTTGAAGAAGAAACATTATTGTGTTTCAAAGGCTACGATATAATGATCAAACTCATTAACAAATTGAAGCAAAGAATTGATGGTGAATTAAGAAACTGCACAATGAAACAGCCCCAACAATAAAAATAGCATATTGTACTTGGTACAAGATATGATTTAAACAATGAAAACAAACTGAATTTATTCAAGCCACTTTCTCTTTGAGATGACTCTCTAACTTATACATCAATTGTCAATATAATTTAAAAACTTAATATTACCACATTTTTTTAAATGGGCGGTCTTTATGAAGAAGTTTCTGACGTCAAACATGCAGTAAGAGCTGCAGTACAAAACAAAGACTTAACGAATTTACAGAAATGGCATAAATTATTGGAAACACAAAATGCTCCCTCCTAATCTGCAAAAAAATATTTGTTTCAGGACATCGATACCAGTCGCGAATGCCGCGACAGAAAAAATATTTTCCCAAACTAATATAATTTGGTCCGACAGAAAAAACAGATTATCTCTCGAGCATGTCAAAACAGAGATACAAATAAAGACCAACTTTAAGTTTTCCTGTAGTGAATTTTATGATTATGTCATAAAAAAACAAAGACTTATTGAAAGCAGTGAAATCTAACGTTAAGCACAATATGAATAAAAAATAACGTAAAGAAATATTTGCAAATATTTCCAAAAACTATAAATTAGGTAAGATGGTTACGATTTGATTTAATTTATCAAAACAATTACGAGTATGTTTGAGTTTTATTATATCCCAAAGAAGCTTATCCTAGCTAAAGGCTCATTTGTTTCGTTTCTTGTACTAAGCAATGGTAAAATGAATGATGATTCACAAAAATCTTTTGTTTCTATTTCGTTATTGTAGCTGTCCCGATTTGAAATCAAAAGTCCCGATTCTTTTTACCTTCCGTCCCGAAATATAACACACTGGATCTGGCAGCACTATATTGGGCTATGTATGGAATAAAATATCGAACAAATTTCCTCCACGGCACATACGCACTGTTTTGTCGAAAGTTTCCATGATCATTTTGCATAAATGTGGCTAAATTTTGCTGATGCAGCGTTGAATCTCCTCCTTCAATGCACGGATGGATGTAGGCGAAAATTTTGACAATTAACGAAGCCATCAAGGAGAAAATTAGCTTAATGGCTTAAGATGATTTTGATCAAATTTTTTTTCAATGATCCATTCAACGAACGCTTTTTGTTGTGCATGATCGTTAGGCTGCCGCTCTTGTGCCAATTGAACTTTGTAAGCATGGAGACACAGATTTTTAGTAAGTATACGCTGTAGAGAGCTTCATGTAATTAGCAACTGTTGTTTACGACGCCGAATGGATGTTCCTGGACTTTCATCAACACTCTCACTCACTGCTTCGATATTATCATTTGAACGGCCAGTGTATTTTGCGCACAGATATAAGAGAGAATGGATTAGAAATCAGCCGAGAGAAATGTGCCAATTTTCGACTTTCTGCTTACTGGTGTGAGAAGGAGGTACTTGTGTGTGCCCTACACAGTTCATATGGCAAAACTATGTGAAAAAACCACGAGAGATCGCCATTTTGAAAGTCGTTTGACATTTCTTTACCAAAGCTGGCGAGTGGAGATTAAAATACTTTTTTTCAATGAAATTCATGATGATTTAACACAAAAACTATACGAAATTGTTGCCAAAGGTTTATTTTACTTACCCAAAATACGATATTCCCTGCGAAGCACTTCGGTAGCTACTTTTGCAACCTGTAACGCGGCACTTCATTATCGCACTATTTTATAACTTTTTACCGCTAGTTTACTCGCGAAACCGACACAAATGATCGCGCACAAACGTAGATGTACGTTTCCATAGAATTCGCCGAAAAATTTCTAAATTTTATTTGAAAAATTTTGACTGAAAGTCAATACTCTCAGTCCCCGACACAAACCAAACTGACGTTGACGTTTCTTTCTGTGTTGCCCGTTGCACGCTTTTACACCGATCTGGTATTCCCAGCATTAAGACACAGCATTAAGGCTTTTCGGTTGTGAGTGCGGTAGAAAGGGGTGCACTGAGCGGAATTTTTGTGAGAGAGCAGTGTTGTGCGTGTATTAAAAAAGGCACACTCACGTATGGGTACACGGATAGCCATTTCGTATCCATATTCTTTCATATCTATGATTTTGCGTCTCCAATTGACCCAGCCTGTCTGAATTTTTCAATTACTCTTTTCACAGTGGACGTAGTTAAATCAATATGCCGACCATATTTTGTACGGAATATGCGCACTGTAGCAGCCAAACTTTCATTATTTTTGAAATATTGTTCAATAAGGAAAACGCGTTGTTCTTTCGTTTAGCGCTCCATTTCTACAAACTCTTAACTGTCAGCTTCCAAACTGTTATGTTACTTTGGTTGGGACAAATGGCGGCAAATTCAAATCTTGCGTAAGTCATTGAACACTCTTTAATTTGTCGTCTTCAACTTCAGTTGGGTGTCCAGAGCGTAGTGCATGTTTGAGGACGAAATTTCCGAAACGAAAACATGCAAACCAATCCATACTCACGTGTTCTGTTGACAAAAATCACTATAAACATCACAAAGCTTTGTCCAAGGTTCTACTGAGTTTCTACCTCTTCGGAAGTACTAAGCTAATATATGACGAAATGACCACCTGTAATCTCCATTTCAAATCAATGCAAAATAATAAATAAACAACGAAATTACAAACTTTTTTTACTGAATAATCTATAAAATATTAGCTATCAAATATCGCATACGAATTGAAGTTTACAATAAAGAAAAATAACTTAGAAAGACTAACGGTGTCTGGCGGTAAAACATGAGATGACTTTGTTGCCAACCTAATAGTTTAAAGTATTTTTAACACTTAAAAGTGTGAAACTTAACGAAAGCAGGTGCTAAACAAATAATTACTGTTACAACACCACTTCGACAACTACCACAGAAACTCCCCGACATATCTAATGATAAACACCACGCGAGAATCATATGACTTTCAAAAAGAGCTCAATACACCCAATAGCCTGCAGCATGCTATCATTTTTATTTCCCTTAACTCGAGTCGTGGTTGAATCGCATCATTAACTTTTATTTAGTTCTATTCTCCTAGCTGTATTCATGTAAAACACAATACATTCTCGTGAAGTATATCTTTCCAGATTCAACGATCTAGTACATTTACTCTCGGGACAATCTACTTTTACTCTAATGAAATGTGTTTCAAAAGATAAACGGTAAAATGCATTATTCTCTCAGTTTGCCTGCAGATAAATTTCAGTCAGAATACTAGTAACTAGTACCAGCAAGCTACCGACAGACTCTCGTACTTGGTAAACAATACTTCTTCGGGTAAATAAATAGATCGTCCCAGAACTTTCATACTAAACCGACACTAAGCTCTTCAAATGCTCGAAGGTGAAATTGAAAAGATACCGGATGGATTTTATTTCGAGTGGGTTAAAGTAATTAATTATTTCGTTCTGGCAAGAGTAAATAAGTAAAAGGGTCATTGTTACTTTGGCATAGTTTTCAGTTTGACAATTTATATTGGAAACTAATCTAGAGTTATCGTGTAGTTCGTTTAGAGGAAAGTTGAAAACACTTAGGAAGAACTTTATGTGCTGGTGAAAAGGTTATCAATCTGACTGTAGAATGAATGTGAAAGCTCAGCAATAGAAACTAGATAGAAACCAAGAGCCTATTTCCTGTAAAAATAGTTACACCTGAAACTGCTTTGGAACTGAAAACAGATTGATTGGTTTTCGGGAACATGTAAATAATTTAAATGTTCTTTTAACTTATGTGTCCCGTAAATGAAATATATTGTTACCGATTTATTCTATAGCCGAACTCAAATTAATCAAGACTATTGAAAAGATGGGAAAATTTCAATCGGCTTAAAGTCTGAATGCTGCAATTTATTTAAAATTTTTGGTTAATTTGCGGGAAACCAAAGCTTAGCCCTGCTTTGAATAGAAAGTTGGTCCCGACAAGAAGGTGGACGACTTTGTCGTGTTTACAACATTGAGATGTGTTAAAAATACAGCGTGCGAAGTAATTGCATTGGATGAAGAAAATTTCGGTTTAATTAATCGCTAGATGCATATTTAAAAAAAACATTAGTTTTTAATTTCATTTTCATTTTCATTTTTAATTTAAAAAAAAAAGCAACAGCAGTTTTTAATCAACTTTTTAACTTTTTCCTGCCAAAAAGAAACATTATTTTCAAAGAAATCCAAATAATCTCTTATTCCAAATAATCCCTTCCCTTATTTATTATATAATAAACGACGGGGCATAAGATTAATAAAATATTGAAGAAAAGAAAATCCAATTTGGTTCCATCTTGTAGTATGGGTATTTTTAGTCCAAAACATACTATCAAACTGATAACCTTTTGAATAAACTTGTCATGACAAAATGTCCCATATAATCAAATAATATGATAAAATGCCCCACACATAAAGCCCCATTTCTGGGCACAAAAAAGTTTTGTGAATGCGGTAGATTGAATAGCTGCGTATATTCATTTCACCTCCTCGACAATCTTTTCCAAAAGTGATAAGAATGTCGTCCAAGAGCTCAACGTACTTAACTGAGTTCATTTCATGTAAAGTACAACACAATTTAGATTTTCCCTGTCAGTCAATCACAGCCCATATCGTGAGTCTCCTTGAATATTCGTTCTATGATACGCTACATACTGTTTCCAGTTTCAGTACCGTTCAGTTTGTTATAAACTCGCAAATTTATGACATGTTAGAAGCCTTGGTGTCCGCGATCGTTTTTCAAATTTTCTCATTCTTCAGAATCTGCTGATTCAATTGACGTCATATTTGTATGAGGCTTCACTTTTTATTAACAGCCAAAAATGTTATTTCTCTCTCAAACCTTTTGCTACTTGAGACAAATGACGTGACATCTTGGTTTTGGCGTAGTTTTTTAAGTTTTTGTAATTCTCCCTAATTGCTGAGGCTCAAATTTTTAGTCCCCTTTCAGGTGTCAAGGGTGTTCCTCTTGGCATCTTTTTTACTGGTTCCCACTCAAAAAAATTGTTAAAACTTAAACGAATAAATGCTATCTTGATAAGTTAACTACGTTAACTACATAGTGAACTAACTATTTTTATAAGTATATACTCGTATTAACTTTTCAACTAGAAAATATACTTTCTGAAGAGCTGTACGCTTTGTCAATTTGTTCCTCCTTCCTTTCATTCTCTCCATCACTCAAACAGTGTCAACGGTTGATGTGCAAAATTTCTTTCCTCCGGTAAATTTGTAGTAGTGCTTCGCAGACAATAGGTGTGTTGCCATTGTCTTCAACGACATTTAGCTAGAAAAAAACTCTGATGTTTGCAGTTTTTTAAAATTTTAAGTTCTCTTTGACGTTTATGATGTTTTTACTGATTTTGGAAGAGCATTAGTAATTGACTCGTTTCGCCAAAATTCATTTATGTATTTATATATATATATATATATATATATATATATATATATATATATATATATATATATATATATATATATATATATATATATATAAATAGATATATATATATATATATATATATATATATATATATGTGTGTATATATATATATATATATATATATATATATAATTTCACGATGTCTTAATATTTTTATCAAATGTTATGACCAACCGAAATTCGAAAAAAATGCCTTGACTTAGTGATGCGCGATTGCGAGATGTTAAACTCGATTGTTTCGATTGTTCAAATATCTCGAAACATCTCGATTATTTAAGTTGGACTCGATTGTTGCAATCGAGACAATCGAGATAATCGAGACAATCGAGACAATCGAGACAATCGAGATAATCGAAAGAATCGAGACAATCGAGAGAATCGAGACAATCGAGGCAATCGGAGCAATCGAGACAATCGAAACAATCGAGACAATTGAGAGAATTGAATAAACATCTCGCAATCGATCATTCGGTCGGTCAAGTCATCGACAATCGGTTGACGGTAATGAGTGAGCCATAAAGCACGTTTCGAAGACACGGCATAATGCACAGCCGGAGAAGCCAATCATCGAACCAAAAAGGATCTCAACCTTTTCTTATTTAGCACTTTTAGTGCTTCTCTCAGTTTTTCCGGTGGGTTTTCCGGCGGATTTTATTTTGCCATATCTTCGAAACTAGGCCACTTTTCCCCAGATTTGTATGAAAATTTCGCCTGAAAAAACTCAGAAAGGTCCCCGAATCGAAGCTACGCAAAAAAAAAATTTGGGAAAATTCGACGTTTTTGCCCAATTTTCCCCATAAAAATTTTTTTCATCCTTAAAATATCACTATTGGACTCCCCGACCACTTTCAATCATTGAAAGCGCGGTAAAGGCAGTTTTTGCCAAACTATGGCCAAAAAACCCCTTACTCCCCTACAAAACCGAAATGTTTGTATCACAGCAATAGGTCTTGGCCCGTTATGTCCGAAACCACTCTAACCCGAAATTGGCCGATTTCAGCTACTTTTGCCCTAAAAACTTTTTGAATATTTGAATAAAATACTCGCAAGTACGAAAATACTCGATAAATGATATGCTTTCAAACTGGACTATCTAAAAGCAAATTTTATTTTAACATACTTAACAGCATGAAAAAACTCAACTTCATATAATATTTGATCATACACTTTGATCAGACTTAATATTTTTGGCAAAACTACCAGCCATTTATACATGATAAATGCTAGCCATACAAATTTCCCTGCATATCTGATCATTACATTCGATATGTATGCACACGTAAAAAAATCTACTAAATAGTATATCCAATCCATTCAAATCTATTCTTCACAAGCGGTTCTGCAAGCGTACTGTGTATACTGGTGTGCTTATAGACTAACATGCCCACCGCCACCAAAGAGTTAAAGGTATCTTAATTTTAACTCAAGATAAACATATCCTTTTATACATCAATATTTCCCAAAAAATTGCAGTTTGATCAAATAATAACACTTAATATTTTTGCTGAAATATTTGAACATTTTTTTATTGGCTGCGCCAACGAAACGTGCTTTATGGCTCACTCAATTGCCGTCAACCGATTGCCGATGACTTGACCGACCGAATGATCGATTGCGAGATGTTTATTCAATTCTCTCGATTGTCTCGATTGCCCCGATTGCCTCGATTGTCTCGATTGTCTCGATTGTCTCGATTCTCTCGATTGTCTCGAATCTCTCAATTGTCTCGATTGTTTCGATTGTCTCGATTCTCTCGATTATCTCGATTGTCTCGATTGTCTCGATTATCTCGATTATCTCGATTGTCTCGATTGTCTCGATTGTCTCGATTGTTCTCTCGATTGTTTTGGCGTATCGATTGCGATTATCTCGATTGTTTTGTGGCGCCGATCGCGATTATATCGATTGTTAAAATATCTCGCAATCGCCCATCACTACGTTGACTACTTTTAGGCACACCGCGCCCACATAGGGCTCATAATTTCCATTTGTTTTTTTTTAGAAATATTTTCAATTTTTTTTTTTTTATAATATATAATACATATATATATATATATATATATATATATATATATATATATATATATATATATATATATATATCACCAAAAAGATTAAAGGAGTGCGTTATCCGATTGAGATTTTCGGAGGACAGAGATGTATATAAGGGCTAGGACAGTGTTGAATTAACATGAAGATATTAACCTTTCGCGGCGGCGATATATTTTTAGTGAATTTTCAGGTACTCCTATATTTCTATGCCGAATACATTTTTGTCGCAAGTACGTACTGGAAATGAAAACTAATTATGTTTTATGCTTGTCTATTATAAAAAAAAACATATGGAAATTATGAGGCCTATGTGGGTGCAGTGTGCCTAAAAGTAGTCAAGGCATTTTTTTCGAATTTCGGTTGGTAATAACATTTGATAAAAATATTAAGACATCGTGAAATTTACAGAGCTTGTTGACGTTGACTAAAGCTGTACACACATGGACTTTCAAAACTGTGCAGACAGCCCTGTAGCTAAAGCAGGCACGTAAAGAAAATCCTATAAATCATCGACCCTCCTGAAAATATTTCTGTTTAAAAAAAAATTCCAATTTTTGATAAATTTTAGCCATTTTCCACCACATCAATTTGAAATTTTCAAAATTCCACGTTGCACAAGAACGGCATCCCACCGCCAAATTACCACCATTTTCAGCACTCAAAACTTCTGTTCACAAGAACTGACGACCGGATGATCTGATCAATATGAAATTTACAAGATACGTTGGTATTAACTAGGACCAGGTCTGATAGAAGTTATTTTGAAATGCAGGAAACCCAGCGAAAGTGGTGCCATATTGAACAATCACTGAGAAAAAAAACTGCTTTTTGACCCATAGCTTATGATTCAGCCAACAAAATTTAACGAAATTCACTTAGTACTTTAGCCTTACTCTAAGCCACATTTGGTAGAAGTTTGTTTGAAAAATTAGGATAGATCTGCCAGCTATGATAATTTTTGTCACCTAAATTTTGTAAATTTGCTCAGGAAAATAAAGCTTTTATCCCTATAACTTTCGATCCAGTCATGAAATCAAAACTAAATTGATGAAGTAAATGGATCCTTTTGTAAGCCAAATTTTGAAGAATTTTGTGGCAAAATCAAAAAAGAGATGCCAGCTATGTTTTTATGAAATAACTAAGCTTGAGTGAACGAGTAACGCTGTAAGCTCTCTAGCATTTTCATTTCTGTTTTCAATTCTCTTCATATGCTACGGCATCTATAACTTATTTTCTTATTTTGTGTGTCTCGTCTTTGTTCGTATTTTTTGAAATCGAGCAAATGGTATAAATTTTTGGTGCATGTTTTTGTGATACTCATGTGAACAATTGAGTATATGGAAGTTACACTGTTTTATATATAATGTTCCATACAATTTTCGCAGTTAGCAGTTTTTCAAAAATCTGCTTTGGGCTTACTTTTGAATGTGGCGTAATTTCTCCATTCTGGAGCTTTGAATGGTTCTTTTCAATGAATAGTGTTTTGGAATCTTTTCAGTGATGCACTGTGTAATTAAACAGGAAAAAACAGGAAAAACAACTTATTATCAAAATTGCTTTTTTTTTTGTTTTTCGTACTCTGTATGATTTTGTTGAAGGAATTTTTGATGAATATGTTACTAACATATTTTCTAAAGACATTTTCTTCACATGTCATAAGTGCTATTCAAAGTTAAAAATAATCGTTGATGCGTTACATCTAATTGATCAAAAAAGAAAACCTTTCCAGGCAAATGTGAGCTATTTTATCAGCACTTCCCATGCTGGGCGCCAAAACTGTTTCATTCAAAAACCCCGGTTGTGTTCCATGGAAATGATATTTTAACTTAGCATATGTTTCAAGTTAATGAATATTTTTGTATGGCTTGCACATAAATATACTATACATTATGTATGCATTCAATACACACACATGTAGCACGCATTGAAAATCCAAATCAATTAAATGTTTTTAAAATTCATTTATATCGGAATTTAAAACCAGTACAACTGTGGTGTGTAGATCTGTTCAATTTTGGGCTTATCTATGAATTCATATTAAATGATGTAAGTGTACTGCATCTACGGAGACCTATCCCAAACTGTCATTTTCCGTTACCTCCAGATAATATAATCGCACATCGTTCAACGTTCCCCAAATGAATACATAGGTCTCATGCGCAATAGACACAATACAAAATGAATTTCCCATTACAACTTCCTATGGAAAATTTCCCATTATTCCTCCCCATAGAAAATTCTCCATGATTCACCCACAATGTCATGCTATCACACCCCAGATTGGATGTTTCAAGGTATCATATAACTACAATTCATATAACTTCTCTGTACACTTTATCCTGGTGAAGACGTATGAATAACAATTCAAAACTATACGTGCGTATAGAAGTGTGGATAAAACAGTTGATATTTATGGTACATAGAACGTTTGATAGCACTTTCCTAACCATACCAATGAACGATAAATTCATTTTGTGTGATAATATATTTTGGTGCCGAATGAACTTGTGGTTTGACATATGATTATTTTTATTGTCTGTAATGATATGTGTTGTGTTAATATTTGTACAAGTGGGGAAACTAAATGACATGTTTTTGAAAAAGTGATAAATTAGATAATTGTAATGGTGGAAGTAAGCAGGATAAGATTTATTGTAACTATTCTCTGTTAGTTATGATTGAAATATGACATCTATACATTTAGGTTTAAAGAATAAATACGGTCGTACAATAGCTGTGATTTTTTAGTATATTTTTGTAGTAAGCCTGTATTCAAGCACAAACAACATTATTTTCATATGTATTATAAATCTACCAGCATCAGAGTTTAGCTGGCTAATTAGAACTCGTTGCCATGTCAACGGAAAAAGGGTCATCTTACTTTGAAGGCTGCAACATTGTTCTCTGCCATATTGCGGTGACCTGCAGTGACGTTTTTAAGACGGAGTGGCTTCGGTCTACCGTCCTGAAAATTTCCAGAGATCATCCATGTTTGGACATGGTCGAGGAGACATCCGTGCCCAAGCTTATTTAAGTAAAAGTAGTGATGCCCCACTCGAACGCCTCAGAGGCTCTGTCTTTGTTAAAGAGACCGACTCCCGATCTGAAAGTTTCAGGCTGGAGATTATTTCAGGCTGTCAAATTAAGCAACCATTTAATTTAACAACAATTTAACTGGTGCAGCAAAGCTGGTGCTTGTGTTGAGAATCTATCGGGAGTTCGCGGATCAAGTACGGGCTGATTCACTTATGAGGGTTAATTCACTTCAAGCTAAAGAGGAGCACCATGAAGGTTGGGGCCAAAGTGCGGGTATTCCAAGCAAATCTGCACCACAGTGGGGTGACGACGGTCAATCTATCGAGCTGATACAAGAACTGCTTCTTTATAAGAATGCGGTTTGTGGATTCGTTGCGTGTCTCAGAGTGTTCCATTTAGCAGGCAGGGACAAGGCAAGGGCTTGTATTGTCGCCAAAAACAGGTTAGTGCAATCTTGATTCCGCAGCTTTGTGATGGGGACCCAACCACAGTGTGCTGGGAGAGGAGGGTCGCTGGTCGTACCTACCATACGACCTGGATGCCATCACACCCAGACTGAAAAGAGTGGCAGAACGCAAATGCTCACCACGTGATATCGGGATGCACCAACATAAACGACTGAAGTAGGTGTTAGATAGAGTTCCTAACGTCAACCAACCTCAACATCCTAAATATTGGTAATAAACCTACATTTACCACTAGGAACAGGGCTGAGATAATTGACATTAGCCTGGAAACTCCAAATACAATGGAAAGTGTACATAGCTGGCAGGTTTCTAGCCTGTCGTTGTACTCGGGCCACCAGTGCTCATGGTGGCATATGGGTAGCTCTTGTATCTTATGCCTAGTACAATACTCTTCGCGAAACGAATTCAACGGTCAAATCCCATACAAAAGAGCTTTACTGACGAATTGAAAAGCTCTTTTTGTATGGGATTTGACCGTTGAATTTGTTTCGCGAAGAGTATAGTACTAGGCATTACCCAAAAAAAGGTCGGAACCCGAGAACAGCACAATGAGAAGTTTACTGAAGGAAAACAGATTGACTCCTCAGGCCACTAGAAGATCTGGATTTGACTAGCCCAGGATGACTTAACGAGCAAACGAACCGATCAACAGGAATCTTAGTGTCAAATTTCAAAGATCCGTACTCGGAAATGCTCATAAGAAAAAACGCTATCTAATGTTGGAATGGCGAACTTACAGAGGCTAGAGGTCGCACACGAAGTTCATTTAACAACGTTGAAGACCGGAATTGATACCAGCAGGAGCTGTCACTCTTCAAAAAGAAGATAAAGCGAGTCCAGCGCAACTCATGGACGGAATTCGGTGAGAGCATTGATGGAAGTACAGAAGCTGCTAGAATTAGGAAGGTTCTAAGCGCAATTCCCGGCGTATCTAGGTATTAATGAAGAAAAAATGGAGATTGGGTGGAGGACCCACAAGAATATCTGGACATGCTACTGGAAACTCACTTCCCGACACAAAGTTGTCGGTACAATAGGAAATTCTTAACACCAAAAAGAATTTGCGTTATCAGCCTTCTAAGACATTGAGGAGTGTCACTTAATAATGTCACTGTTCTTCTATGCCATGGTTCGATATGGTATGGATAAAAATCTGGCAATCTAGGCATCGGGCTTGCTCAAAATTACGCAGTGTAAAACCTCTTTTTTAGAGGCTAAAGCAGTGAGAATAGTCGAAACCGAAACACCACCAGGAGGGATTATATCTCTCCTTTTCTGGATCTAGACAGTCAATGAAATACGGGAAAATTTAAGGCTCAGTGGCTTTGAAGTGATAGTGTATGCCAATGACATTGTGGTTCTTGTAAAGGGTGTGTTCCCACAAACTTTGTTGGACCTTAAACAGTTGGTGCTGGACCAGAAGAGCCCAACAAAACCCAAACTTGTAATTTTCATAAGGAAACACAGAGTGCCGGCTATTGCCACGCCTTTCAGTCTGAAGTATATGCTAAACGCATGGCAGCTGAGTTTATAAGCGGAACATCAACCAAACCAACGATAGTTTGCGTCAATAGCAGGGCAGCCATTCTCACTCTTGCGTCTTACTAAAGTTCTTCAAAATTTGTGAACGCTTGCTGATTGGTTCTCAATTAAAAGGCAAAGCATATTCCTTTCCGGGTTATGTGAGTGCCAGGGCACAGTAGGGTCATAGGCAACAAAAAAGGGGATAAATTGGCAAGGAAAGGATTTAGGGGCTAGTAATAGCCCCTGAATTACTGTACCATGGTCAATTACTGACACCACTAGCAAACTAGACGCTGTCATATGTGCCAAACTAAAGTTGTAATGGAAAAACAAGATGAGCTGCAGAGTGGCCAGGACATTATGGCCATTACCTGATCGAAGCAAAAGCTGGAATCTCCTCAAGCTCAGAAGAAACTGCTTGAGAGTGACGGTCGGCTTGCTCAGAGTGCACTACCATACCGCATCTCATGCGAACAAAATGGGACTAAGATCCAGCAATATATGCAAGATGTGCGAGATGGAAGATAGCACCATCGAGCACACTGTCTGCGATTGTCCGGTGCTGAAAAATAAACGCCTCACGATTTTTGGTTTTTACCACCTTCAAGAGTTAGCAGAGATGGCTGGTACCGTCACGTTGAGTCAGCTGATTCAGTTTGGCAAAACAGTCACTAGGCATCTATAACAAGCCAGCGAAGAGAGGTAAATGAGCCCAAACTGGTGGCCTAATGGTAGTCGCGTACCCAGCAATCCTCTTTACTACCTAACCTAAACACAAACAGGTCTTTTTTCTGTGAAGATCTAATTAGAACTCGTTGCTAATTTAATTATATTCATAAGAGGGGTATATTCATCATGCAAAGCCAGCGTCTGGCTTTCCCCGTTTCTGGAATGTTACCACGAAGTTTTTCACATCTTCTAAGGCGAAGGTATGTTGCTGCGTGAAATCATATTTTAAAAAACCAGACGTTGACTCATACATAGCTAGCTTTATAAGTACAACAATGATATCGCAAAAGGCATTAGAACTGCAGCTGCTATCTTATCCATCAGCTTTTGATGCCAAATTCTACCAGATTTATGACATATATTTTTGAAAAATAACAAATTAAATGAAAGAAAAAGTAACTTCTCTGTATAATTTGAAAACACTGCCCCAAAATGTTGTAGATTAAGCCAAACACTATGTAGTTATAATTTTCGCCATGCCATAATATGCTTGTTCAAATTCAGGATTCTTACCTTCATTGCGAATTTCACCTATCAACCTCATTTTGCTTTTAACCTGTCCAAATATTGTCAGTTAGGAAGTACACAAGCATCTTCAAAGCAAAGCCTAGTATTTGAGCTCACTAATGGCATCTTTAAGTGTCTGAGACTTCTTTATCACTATAATCACTCAAATCTTCATAACAGAATCGCTTAGTGATTGGGACTAATAACATAAAAACGCTAAGAACCTCACATTTCTAGGATCGAACGAACGAATAATTCACCTATTTATTGAATTTTCCCATAATCAATTTAAACCACTCAAGAAAAATCGATTCAACGTCGTCGTCTTCATCCGCTCTGAAGGAAAAATCTCTCGCTTTAGCCCAGTCTTCGACGTCTTCTATATTCGTTTCCTATCGAACCTTAACGATATGAGTGTGACGCAATCAAGCCATTGGAAATTACGTAAAAAGTATGAATATTGAATTTCGTAGTTTGTTCTCGATGAACTTTTAGTGGAATCGAAGAGAGACTTTGAGGTACGAACGTGTTTGAAAAACCGGAAATCCATTCAAAACCACTTAACATTATTTCCGCTTTCGGCTCATGAATAATGGCATGCAGGAAAATTTCACCATTAATGAGTTTTTTTTTTGTAAAATGATATAATTTGCGGACAATTAAATTTATTTCGCATGCTTTGATTGGAATTTCGATCGGAATGCAAAATGAGTCTTTTGCAAAAATATAGGAATTTAAGTGATTGGAAATGCAAATAGGGTTTTTGATGGATGATGTTTGAGTTTTGTTTGTTTATAGCATACTGAATAACAGGCCCAAACAATAAATCTGATATGAAAAACAAAAATAGGCTTAAAAAGAGAATGTTTGTTCGCCACAAATTTTAAATAATTAATATGAAATTAATTGCCAACCATGAGAACATCCAAGATGGTGGTTTTGGATTTCATAGTGCTACGTTTAAACGTTTTTTTTTAAAACAGAGCATGAGATATTAAATAAATTAAAATATTAAACGTTTAAACAGAGATTAAAATGTTATTCTTAGATTTAAGTGACACCTTTGAATAAAATTTAGCGCTTAAAATTATTTATTTATTAAAAAAGTATAACATTTGCTTAAAAACATATAACATTTCGGTTCCCATTTACAGATGCATCATTAATAAACAAAGCGCAAAATTATATTATGACATTAAAAAAAATATCAATGAAGTCATTAAAAAAGCTACTGTCGCTATTCCAACAAATCTTTTAAAGCTGACCAAATTGAGATTCAGCGAGAAAACACTCTTTTACGTTCTCTATTTCTGCAATAATTCAATAAAATGTGAAATATCTACTAACTTCAAAACAAATATTGCCGTGTTGTGAACAGCGAGTTCACGATGTACTTCATCGTATCCACCTTCATGAATGGGCCAGAACCCATTTGACTAAGCCAACAAGAAACCAGTTTTTAGCGCCGCCCCACGGATTGCGGTTCGCATTTGTTTTTTCCTTCTCCTTGATAGTCTATCTTAGCTCTTTTTTGTTATTTTCTATTCTGCGGAAACTTGGGATTTTTTTTCGCTGCAGTTTCGCTATCTCTTTGGTGGACCAAAGCCTTATGCTTCCCAGGAGGTTGTCTCCGACATGGCATCCAGACGTCGCACGCTCGCTTCATTTCTTCCATGTTTAAGTTCACCAGCGTATTGAGTCACTACCCTTACTCATCCTGCGCTGCTCTTGCCAACAAAACTACTGTCGCTTTCTCCGACCTAAATTGAAAGTATGCCAGCCAATAGCCAGAACGTGATGTAACTATGATCGCTTCACAAGGACTCTTTGATCATCTTCTAGTCCCTTCTCCCCGCAAAAAATGCTTCCATGACGAAAGTTATGTCAGGCAAAGACTCACCGAACTCCGACCTGCGATACGTAGGTGTTGCGTCCCTATTTGGTATAGACATTTTTAATCTAGCCAACATCTCCGCAGTTAATTTTCCCCTGTGCTCTGGGTTGCCATTTTCCACTCTAAAGCTCTCGCATTAAAGTTTTCAGAAACTACCCAAGCACCCAGCAGATCTCGTAAAGTATCTTCCAGTGCTTCCAGTTTCCTGCGAAATTCCTTAAATGGGTCGTTTGGCGAGAGACTACAGTTTGCAAAATTGATACCTCGGTTTCGAATCCAAACATATCCATCACCCAAACCTACCAATCCACTCAAACCCAACGCGCATTGGCAGCCCATAGAGCTGCATAATCTGAAGTATGTACACCAAGTCTGTAGATTGATCCTTCAATATGGCTCGGTAATCATTTGCGAGTCAGGCTCTGGATTCACACACCAGCTGCTTGAACAAATTTGCTACTGCACAACACCTCTGCATGTTTCCTTGGAAAATTATCATCAACAAAGCTTCTTCTTCTGCGCTTCAAACGCTTCTCTGAAAGCTTTACATTCTCCGAAAACCAGAATGTGAATTGCTTCTCCTGGTTTCACTTTCTCATTGCACAACAAGCAGAATGGCGCTGCGGCACATACTTTGGCGAGATGGCCACATTTACCATATTTCCAACACTTGCTGCTCCGATCCTTTACAGTCCTTTTTCGTGACCCTCAGTCTCGATTAGCCATTTTCCCTGCCAAATCCGATGGCAACGAATGTCAAATTATGACAAGCCATCTGATGCGAGGGCAAATCCATGGCATGCCGTATAATTTCGAAAATGCTTCTGAACAGGAAGGATGTACGCTTTACCTGAGTGTTGAATGCTCTTAGAAAGTTATTTGAAGTGAAGATAGAAGAAATTGTCCTGTAGATGAAAGTAAGGCATAACAATTTTTATTGACAATTCACATGGAAGTCAAACTATTATATGATTTGCTGGGGTACGAAGAGGGATGGAGTGGAAGTCATGAAAAAAAACTCGCCGATCATTAATTACCAGTTTTATTTATTTACTCATCATTAAAAGTTCAAATAATTTCTCATTCAAAAATAGCAAGTATATAGCTCAATTATTCAAAATCTCCGGATCACAATTCGACTTTTTTGCTATTTCCCGCCATTCCATATTATTTAAACTATTTTGATTGCTCAATGAGATCTTCAAACCCCTTTAAAAAATCCCCTAAAAGCATAAGCATGGTTCAGCGCCATTTTGAAAATCAAAAATTGTCAAAATATGGTCAGGTTTATAATCAAGCATATGCCATGCCATTTATGACCTGCGATCAAATATGGCATGACATAGACCGTCTCAACTAGCCATTTCCATGGCAAATCGAATGGTATGCCATGGGAATAGCAAGTGGAGATAGCCTGTCAATTAGCTTCATAGCTTTTGCGTCCTCCGATTTTACTGGGGCTTTCTGTTGTTCCCTTGCATTTAGATGGAGTATCGTAGCATTAAAGTTTTTAATTTTCCTTCCCGAATAGCTGCTGCTACTTTCTTTTCGGTTGGAGGCTATCGAGGTCAAGGATCTCGATTTTGGCCTTGCAAACAAATTTCTTGAACTCCCCCTCTATAAGTCCACAGGACTACTACTTTCCAAAGGCTATACATACCACCCAAGCTATTACGATTCAAAACACTAAAGATAGCAAACATTTAATATAAAACCGTTCAAAAAACGGTTCAATACTACGTACTCATTTTATATATAGCTCTTCAAAAACCGTTAATGAACGATTTATTCATCAAAAATAAACTCATCTAATTTACGCAGCAATTAGTAAATCGTTACTCGTTTTCGGCTAGAACAAAAAACTTTATTCACTCTCGTCCTACGAGTTGCGAAAATGAAAAAAGTGTTTGTTTTTTATCTCTTTTGGCAAACTCTGAAGTGGCCATATGAAAAGCACTTGAATCAAATACTTCACTCTTTCGAACCCCATTTTGTTTCACTCAAAGAAATTTCCTTGCAATACTTTTTAATAGGTACGAAAAAATCCTTCTAGCGGAAAGGCCTTTTGCTCATGCATAGTCTTGAATAATTTGTTTGGTGCGACGATATTTATTTCTGCTTTTAAACTTTATAAAAATTGTAACAAGGAAAAATGGAGTTGAAAACTTTGTTTCTCATTTCGTACGACCGTCGTTGTGCGTTGTTGCACCAGTCAAAGGCTGATTGGAGAGAATATTAAAGTTTACGATTCATATTAAAAAACAAATCGCAAAGAACGGACAGAGTATATGAACGTCGTCAGATTGAAACTGTGCCAGTGAGATTCATTTAATACTCGTATAGTTCCAACATACGCGAAACGAAAATACTTGCAAGTATTTTGGAACTTGCAAGTATTTTCGTATCGCGTATTTTCGTATCGAGTATTTTCGTACTTGCGAGTATTTTCGGACTTGCAAGTATTTTATTCAATTATTCAAAAAGTTTTTAAGGCAAAAATAGGTGAAATCGGACAAAATCGGCCGATTTTGGGTTAGAGTGGTTTGGGACATAACGGGCCAAAACCTCTTGCTGTGATACAAAAATTTCGGTTTTGTAAGGGAGTAAGGGGTTTTTTGGCCATAGTTTGGCAAAAACTGCCTTTACAGCGCTTTCTATGGTTGAAAGTGGTCGGGGACTATATTAGTGACATTTTAAGGGCGAAAACATTTTTGATAGGGGAAATTGGGCAAAAACGACAATATTTTCCAAAAAAAAATTTTTTGTCCTAGCATGAATTCGGGGAACTTTCTGAGTTGTTTCGGGCGAAATTTCCATACAAATCTGGGAAATCCGTCAGAAAAACTGAAAGTACGAAATACTCGTGAATATGAAAGCATTTGCAAGTATAAAATACGAGTGCATATTAATATTAGGATACTATTAGGTCACTGTTTGATTGAAATGAATCAAATGGACGAAATTTATTGGGTAAATTCTTGATTACATGTAGAGTTCACAAAAATACTCGTATCTAGTTGTTTTGAATTTCGTACTAGGTACTGGCTGTTCCAAAAAAAATACCTGTTCCATATACCTGTTCCAGTATATACGCTTCATCTCTAATCACATCGTCTTGCGCTTGAAGGTGCAAGAAACCACAGTTTGCAATATTCCACTGATCTGGCCCGAGAATGGACCCTTGTGCTGCTCCGGCAGTAATAGCTTTGCGGACACTTCCATGCTTCATCTCATATGCAAGGCGACAGTTTGTCAGATAATCTCAAATTATAGCTATTATATAGTGCTCTACCTGTAAATCCCGCTCAAATCATTAAAAAAAAGTACAGTGATTTCTTTTACTTACTCATCTTTCAAAATTGAAAATATATCTCATTCAAAAATAACAACTGTTTAGTTTTATTGTTTAAAATTTCCGCATCATCATTCAACTTTTTCGCAATTTCTCTCCATTCCATATTCTGTAATTTTCACAGATTTTCACTAATAAAATCCCTGTCTGTTTAGAAATCCTACATTTTCTTATAAGAAATGGAGCATGACCACGGTTCAACGCCATTTTGAATATCAAGAACTGTCGAAATATGGACAGGCTGATGGTCAAACAAATGGCATACCATATGATCTGCTTTTTATGGCATGCCGTCTCTACTAGCTATTTCCACGACAAGTCGAATGGCGTGCCATGGGAAATGGCTAGTGGAGGTAGCCTGTGAGCGGCCACTATGAAACCCATGTTGATCCTTTGAAGAGCCACCAGCCCTTCGTATTGCTGCCTTTACTTTAGTCGTGGTTTCAATAGGCCTTCCAGGAGTTTCCCCGATGTATCAAGCTTACAAAGAAGTCTGTTCGTGAATGGTGCGTTAAAGTGTGCCCTTCCTTCCGGGGTCAAAGTGAGTCATGGTAGGAGCCTTTTGGTTTTTTATTTTGGTAGCTGCACTACGAAGTTCCTCTAGAGTTAACAAAGAAATACCTTCCTGGCAGACCATACGAGCGTTTTATACTCTATTGCAATGTGTTGCAAACAGTGAGTCAACGATGTGTTTAAGGCTGCCACATTTGTGTTTTCCTAACCTTGATAGCCTTTTTCAGCTTGTTTGTCTATTTGTGTAGCTTGGGAAACATTGGAAATAATTAGTTCCACGATGTTTTGACGCCGTCAGTCTTAAAAACGCTCAAGAAAAACAGTTCGAGTCGAGCACTTGAGCGGTAAAGACTTGTCTCAGCAAAGACTGGTGTGCTTCGTATTTATTTTGTAGTTAATTTTTAATTCACAGATAGATAGGATTGAATATTTTCTGGTTTAAAAAAGCGCTTGAATGCTGGCCTGGGAAACACTTTTAGTAAATTGTATAATACGAATTGAGGTGATGTCTTTGGATGAGAATGGAAACGATAGCGTAGCTGACACAGTCACCAAGTTCGATGTAGTGGCGGACAAAAAAAGATACGGCTGCCTTCATGAGGAAGGTCAAAATGAAGCTGCTGACTTTCTGCACCATTTACCGCAAGAAAATAAAGCAAAACTGCATTGGTGAAATATAAGTGGTATATAACATGTACGTTAGTGTATCTTTGTAAGAAATAGAAGGCAGCAGCGAAGAAATTACAAATTATTGTGAAACTTATATTATTTCTAACAAGGCGATGCAATAGTTTTACATATGGAAGTTGAAATGTTAAACTAAATAGCTAATGCAAATAACAGACTTATTGAGGGAGACAAATATCCAAAAAGCTACTGAAAATGACGTTGACTTTCCATGCTAAGAACAAATGATCTGAAAAAATACTTTTATCTACGAGCAAAAGGGGATGGTATTCTTCAAATAACTTTTGATCACCAGCGTTTAAAAAGGCCCTGTAGGTAAAGGCAAGGTAAATTGCACAAATTGTTCTCTTAAATTTGTCATTATTCTTGTTTTAAGGCAAAACAGCCTCTTAAACCAAATTTACAGTTTCTAGTGGCAAAACTTACCACCTTCTTAGCTCCAAATCTACTAGCAACTAATATCCTCGTGTCTTTTTTATCACATGCTTTAAGCTCAATTTTAAAACGCTATATGTTAATTCAACCAATGTGTGCACCTGGAGCTCTGAATCCAGTACTTCCAACAACACCAAAGTACACGAAATTCTTCTGACTATGATTTCATTGAAGACCTTCATCAAATAATTTTCGAGTATCATTCAAGCATCACGGAAAAGCCACAAAGAACTATATAGATTTAGCTCTTCAAGAATGGCTTATTAATCGTTGCTGCTTCTCTGGGACCTTCGTTCAGGAGTTTGTGGAGTATATGTGTTTTTTTATATTTTCTGCCCCACTTCTCAACATTTTTGCCTTGGCTAGCTGTTGCGTTTTTGAGTCTGCATCTAACCGTATGTGGTGGCAGTGACAATAAGAAAGACAATGGGGGTCCATTTCTTAGCCTCCAATCGCCACTTATTCACCCTTCATAAAAATTTCACCTAGGAGACATTTCAATCAGACATTTCTACAAAGCTGCAGGACATTATTATCCAAATGAGGCAACATGTTTCCGAAATCTATCAGGCTATCGCAAGTACAGATTTATTGACACTTTAAAAGTCAAAATATTCATCACTCGAACAGCCATAAATTTGCTTTCAAAGATCTTCCTGATGATATATTTATTTTGTACTGCAGACGCTGGACCTTGAAAAGGCGTATATCTCTGTCTATAATCTTCAACGAAACGTCTTTAACGATCAACTTAAGCAATTTGAAGCTTTTGAAGAATTTACTAATTCTGGTCAACATACGGGCTCATCTGAACAAAGATTTTGAAGAGAGACTCAGAAGCACTAACCCAGGTGCATAAATGTATTCTGCAATTTATAGGATTACCCAAAAGAAAGGTTGTGCGCCAACCGTCAATGTTGGCAATATGCTAGCAATATCCTGCTGCAGTATTCGCAGGAACAAAACCAGCAAGGGTCAGTCATTTACAGCTAAGATGGCAAAGATAGTTGACCAGTTTGATCAGATAGAGAATGATTGTTGCTTGTTGTCTGGGATATGGAAACAGAAAGAAATTTACTATATTTTATTTATTTATTTATTTATTTGGTACGTTTTCAATACAACAGGCAAGACTGCCCAATTACAGATTGGATAACATGAACAAAATAAAATAACAAGAACTAAATGATAATATATAAATAAAGTATATAAAATAATTAAAGTTAAAATAAAATAAAGTAATAAAAATTTTATATAAAAAATTAAGTAAAGTAAAAAAGAAAAAAAAAATCCATTACAAACACGAATGTCCAATTCTACAATAAATCGACCTAATTAAAAATAGTAAGTAAATGAGTAAATATAAATATAAGTATGTAAAAAAAACAAATAATTAAAGCGGTAAATTAAATAAATTAAAACTAAGTAGAACACAAAATTAAGAAAATAGAAAATAAAACTAATTAGAAAAATAGATAACTATATTTAAAAAAAAACTCTAGCGCACCTGAACCGCTAGAAAACTAATTTTCGAAGAAATTATCTTTGAGTGACAAAAAAGTGTGGAAAGACGTAATACACTGTTTTTTTTTTTAGAATCATATCAACCATTCCTTATCCAAAGCAACAAAGCTCAACTATAACACATATAATTCAGTGCTAGCAGCACTTTCCGAACGAAGCAGCAATAAGTTTACCATAACAAGCTCATACTCAAATCCACGTATCCTTTGAATTTCGTTCTCTTCGCAGGATTTCATCGAAAGTTTCAGCGGTTAAACGTTGTTTGAGGCTGCCATCCGAAAAATGTTCAAAACTCGAAAAATTTAAAAAAGAATTCCTTATTTTTATTGCAAATGCTTTGCAAATGAGAACGTTGTTTGAAGCATCTGTTGGTGTAATATTTACCGAAATGGCTAATGCTGGTTAGCCTGTGTCAACAGCAAAGCATAATACATACCAAATCTGCTTCACGTTAAGTTAAACCCAACCAGTAAATTTCGTTCCGATTGAATCACTGCGCTGGAAGTTATACGGGTGAAAAGAATTTTAGGGTTACCACCCTCAAAACTTTTCAAATTTTTAAAGCGTTAATATTGGCTGTTGATTTTCATTGCAGGATCACTTCCATTTGCAAATCTAATGACATAATCGCTCAGTAAAGAAATTAAACAAAATTACAAAAATTGTCATAGCTGGCAACCGTTTCATGATTTTGGTACGAAATTTCTACGACATTTGGTTCACATTAAAGTCCATTTACTGCGTGAACTTCGTTCTGATTTCTACACTGGACCGGAAGTTATAGGGAAAAAAGCTTTATTTTGCTGAGCAAATTTGCTAGATTTAGGAGACAAAAATCACCATAGTTGGCAACTCTATTCTAATTTTTCAACCAAATTTTCACCAATTGTTACATAGAGTAAGATCCAAGTATTAGATGAATCTTATCAAAATCTGATGGCTGAATCGGAAGTTATAGGCCAAAAACCTGTTTTTTTTCTCAGTGATTTTTCAAGATGGCACCACTGGCGCAGAGTTGCCCGCATTTCAAAATCACTTCTATCAGACCTGGTCCTAGCTAATACCAACATGTCCTGTAAATTTCACTATGATCGGATAATCCAGTCGTCAGTTCTCGTGAACAGAACTTTCGAGTGCTAAAAATAGAGGTAATTTGGTGATGGGTTGCCGTTCTTGTGCAAATCGGAATTTTAAAAATTTCAATTTGACATGATGGACAAAGGTTAAAATTTATCAGTGATCTGATTTTTTTGTCAAAAATCAAAAAATTTTCAGGAAGGTCAATGATTTGAAGGTTTTTTTTTCAGCAGCCTGCCGTAGCTACAGGGTTACCCGCACTATCTTGAAAATCCAGGTGTGCTTAATCTTAGTCAACATTAATACGCTCTGCAAATTTCACGACGATCCATTGCTTTTCTTAGAAGTAATGACAAATCAAAATTTGAAAAAAAATCCTTGCCTACTTTTAGGCACCCTGCACCCACACGCGGCTCAAAATTTCCAATTCTTTATCATAAACGAGCTTAAAATATAATAAGTTTTCATTCCCAATACTTTTCTTTAACAAAAATTTACACTGCTTGGATATATAGGAGTACCTCAAAATTCACTAAAACGCTCGCCGCCGCCAAAAGGTTTAGAATATCTGAATTTGAGAAAGTCGTGGACCTACCTACTATATACATCTACGTTCTCCGAAAATTTCAGCTCAATCGAATCGGCCACTCCAGAGATTATCTCCCTTAATCATTTTGCTGATATATATATATATATATATATAAAGAAATATGAATTTTCGGCGAAACGAGTTTAATACTATTGTTCTTCGAACATTAGTAATAAAAATATACAAAAAATTCAAGTAATAAATAAGAAAGTAAAATTAAGTAGAGCAAAAAAGAAAAGAAAGAATCCATTATAAACAAGAATAGAAAATAAAACTAATTAAATAGGATCGAAAATTTTACTACGAACCATATTTTTGAAAATGGCAATAGATTGTGGCAGAGGACCAATTTGAAGACTATTGTGAGTGCGTAAGAGTCGCAACACGGGAGAGTAGAAGAAAGTGTCAGTACGAGCAGACGGCACTTTAAATAAAATAGAGAACCTGATTGGCCTTACGGAGTCCCGCTCAATGAACAAAAATGCAAATGAGGAAGAAAGGTAGCCGCGACAGATTTTGAACAGGAAACACTCATCCAAGTAAACTCTGCGCTGCTCAAGGAGAGGAATGTTGAGAAGAGATAGACGCTCACTATATGATAAATACAGCAGACTATATTTAAAAAGTAAAGTACGTGTAAACCTTCGCTGAACTGATTCAACAGCGTCAGCAAGGTATTTGAAACGAGAACACCAAACTTGACTGCAGAACAGAACGGACTAGGGTAATAAACAGGCGGACACAAGTAGAAATACTAAATGAATTTTAGCAGGAACGAACCACGAAGCCAGCAATTCGAGAAGCTTTTCTAGTGATAGTAAGGACATGAACGTCGAATTTCAGTTTGCGATCAAATGTGACCCCAAGATCTGAAAAATGATCTACACAAGAAAGGAAAGTACCATCAATAGCATAAGGAAAGACATGAGTGTGAAACTTATGGGAAAAAGACATAGAAAAACACTTGGAAACATTAAGGAACAAACAGTTAATGCTACACCAACCAGAGAAAGCATGCAAATCATCCTGAAGAAGGAGAGAGTCATGAGTATTTTTGATTACTCGGAAGATTTTTAAATCATCTGCATATAAAAGACATGAAGGCTTAAAAACCGTGGGAAGGTCATTGATAAATAGATTGAACAAAAGTGGTCCTAAGATGGAACCTTGAGGAACACCAGAAGAAGGGGAGAAAGGTGAGGACGAGAAGCCAAAGAGGGAGACAAAACAAGTGCGATCAGTTAAAAATGAAGAGATCCAGGAAAGCAAAGGTTCACGAATGCCATAATGCTTCAGTTTGATAAGAAGCAGCATATTAAGGCGAATAATGAATAAATAATTAGTTGTGATTTGGAATTCAAAAACACAAGACCTTGTTATTTCTTACAGTATTTAAGAGCCTTGAGAATATTATAGGAATAATATTCTTTGATAAAAGTACCACGGTAACAAGAGCCGTTCGGTGCATCTCATCGACCAAGGTTTATCGCCCTGCAGTCATTCTTAACAGGATTGATCCAGCCTAACGGATAGCAAAAAAAAACAATCTAAAATAGGTTGGTTGCTGCATTCATTTCCGTTCTCACATACACATATGTTTGTGTTTACAGTGTTTTTTGGAAAAGTCATTGTCAAAAAAAAAAAACATTATCATGACAAATCCTTCCCTGCATGGCCCAAGAAAGAAACAAGACGAAATAGATAATTATCAATTGCAGCTAGCTGTGCTAGCTTAGTACACAATTAGCGACAGAGATTGGACGGTGTAATTTTGGTACTTTTATGAGGCTGGAACAAGAAGCGAAAAATTGAAATGCAGTAACGGCATATTTCAATAAAAAAACCACCCTTAAATGACTATAACTTAAAAGTCGCTCTTATGGCTTAACAAAAACGATCTAGCCTTAACGCATATATTCAGAATATTCAAACTAAGCATTTGGTACGACAAAGATGTTTAAGTCAATCGGTGTGCAAGGCAAAGTACGCACAAGCGTTTGTACAATGCCTAACCCAGTTCTAGATACATTAGAACTCAAATTTTTGTTGCAACACTTTTTTTAGCTCGATTTATTTTTGTGCTGTGACCTACTATTTTGTGGCGCATATGTCAGGCATATTTGTGGAAAAAACATGAGTACACTGAGAAAACACATGGCGCCAGACGCCATAATTTATAGACTTCTGGCGCCATGTACATAGTCGATTTAGGGATTGTGATAAAATATAGCGCCACACGCCATAATACATGGCGAAAAGTACATAGGCCTACACGCCATGTACTATAGTCTTCCACGCCATGTACTATAGTCCTCCACGCCATGTACATGGCGTGGCGGACTATATTACATGGCGTGGAGGACTATAGCACATGGCGTGGAGAACTATAGTACATGGCGTGGAGGACTATAGTACATTGAAGAAGCAAATCAATGAAAACAGTGCTACTTACCATAAATGAGCACACGGAGAAGTCACTTGCTTGCAACAAGAGACGCTGGCTGCTTTTAAAGTCACCGAACGAGCCATTCAATAATATGCGCCCTTAGCCGATTGAGAATGCTCTCGATCTATCACTTGCTGACATTTATAGATCCCCTCACACAGTATGGCTGCGAGTTATAATTGTAGTGCCATGAGCCATATTACATGGCTCATGGCACTATGTAATATGACGTGTGGGGCCATAATTTCTGCGCCATGTAATTATGGCGCTGGGAGCTATACTGCATGGCTCAGGGTACTATGTACATAGCGTGTGGCACCATAAATGCTGCGCCATGTAACATGGCACCACGCGCTATGTAGATTCTGAGATTATGGCGCTGGGAGCCATATTGCATGGCTCAGAGTACTATGTACATGGCGTATGGGACCATAAATAATGCGCTATGTTACATGGCTCTGGGCGCTATGTGAATTTTTTTCAGTGTAAATAGTTGGAATTGATTTTGCGAGATGATTAAAATTGAAAAAATGTTTTTTATTATTTACATTGAACATTTTATGTTGAGAAAGTGGTTTCGAAAGTATGCTCTGAATAAAATTTTCAATGCAAATAATAAAAAAAAAAATTCAATTTTAATCATCCCGCAAAAACAATTCCAATTTGATTCGGCTTCGGAGGCTTATTCCGCAAAACGATCGAGTTTCCCGTATCAATATTCTGTGCTTTGATAAGCTTTAGAGACGATATACGTTGTCTATGCTGATTTATAGACATGAAGGGAACAATGATCACAAATCAATAACCTTTATGGGATAAATAATTCAAAATCAAATATTTTGCTCTACTTGGTAGCCAAAATCAAACTATAATACGTTGAGTTTATAATATTATATAATACGTATATTATATAATACGTAAAAAAAAGGAAATTGGTCAATGAATCCTTAAAAAGGTTTATATCCGAGTAAACTGAAATTCAACGTGGATTCAATTTAGCTCACAATAACATATTTTTTTTATTTATTCTCAAATTTCAGGCTACCTTCTAACATGTGCTAAAAAAAACTTTGCAGTTACTGCTCACCTGCCTCCTTCACAATAACTACTGAAAACCATCTTCAGCATTATTCATTGTTTTGCCGGTAGTGTTATCTCGTAACAGTCTAATTTAATTAAGAAGCATAAGCAATAATAATAACTTTTCCATTAACTTTCCATGAAAATGAACTGCTGTGCAGCAGGTTGTTGTGGAGAAATCTTATTTTGTACACTTTTTATTTATACATCAAAACTTGGAAAGCACTAATAAGTAACGAGCCATCTGTTTGCCCGGCACTTTGATTCCTCATTTCGCTATCAAAACATACCTAGCCTAACTTTAACTCAGCAGGCCTGCACACGATGCCTTTCACTACCTGAAACACAAATGTTACACTTTTACAACCATCTTGACCTTATGGCAACTTGAGTACGCACTATATTATGTGTCTATTTGCCTCGCTTCGTACGCATAACGTATCATTTTACTACTTAAGTGCGAGCAAAAAATCCATCAAAAATCGCACTTGTCCATAAAAGTCGTTTTACCAAAAGCTGCTAGCTTGTTGCCCGGGAAAAAATCTCATAATCTTATCTTGCCCGGAGCAGCCGTAACACAGACATCGATTAACTGCCGTATTCCAAATGTATTCCACAGCTCTTGACGGTACTCCTAACCGAAATTGTTTCCTTGCTCGCATATAAAATATTTATGAGCAGGATGTTCCGGTTCTGTGCCAGGAATCTGGATTTTGCCTACGAAGCTGCTTTCTTTGCAGCGACTACTTGTCGGACGTATGATAACGTGAATGACGAAGACAACGACGCGGAAAACGTTCCTGGCAATCTAGAAACGGATATAAATTTTAATAACACCTTTATGCTTGCAGATGGTCATGGTAGGTATAGACTTTTAAGAATCTTCTGGAAGGACGTAAGAATAATGTTGTTGGAGCAGTCCTCGACCGAACCGTATCGATTATGGTTTCAGGAGCTGCAACAGCTCCCCAGTCTGTCGTTATTCGCTTACCAAACTTTTACTATGCTCTCCATAAAAATAAATCCAGATGAATGAAGTAGTAGAAATCCAATAACGACATCGGGTTTGCAAAAAATATCAACACACTGTGTAAACTTTCTTAACAATGAGCGCAGCAGTGATCCGAGCATGCAATCAATTATGCATTGAAAAATGTACACGAGTCGTTTTTATGAGTTTTCCAAGGAACTGGTAGATCTGATTAAAAACATTTTCAATGCAAAAGTTTACATTAGTCAGTATCCTGTAAACAAAAGCACGTTTCGTGTCGATGGTGTAACACTATTTTACAATGTGAACATAACAGTTTTGAAGATTGAATGAAGCCAAGATCGAGATATAATGAGTCTTAAAATTGGAACACCAACTTTGCTTTTACCTTGCAGTATTCTTAGTTTGACTGATAAAATCAAATAATTACCATTCATTGCCAACGCAGCGAATCTTCACGAAAATTCATTGCTAGCTATTTCCTATTTTGCCAGAAAATTGCAGAGTTTCCAAAGATTCTGTTAATATCAAACGATACTATCCAATACTCTGAAGCTGAACATTTCAAATACAATTTTTCGGAAGTACCCCATCAATGCAGGAAAACTATCGCATTTCGCTCCATCTCTTCTCTCAACAGCTAATTATCAATCTGAATGGTTCGGACTAATGGCGTCGATTTCATGAATATATATGGTGTCATTACGTCTCATAAATACAACAATACTGCTCGTCGAGTATCCTTTATCGTTTAAGCTGCTCAAACGCCGCGCTGACAATGTTCAGTTTCCAATCCCCGGCTCCGAACATATTTTGATGATAGGGTCGCCCCGGTAATTCAATTACATTGCAAATGATCCAATCTTGGCAATTTAAAAATGATTAGGTTCGCAGATTCAGCGATTTGATTGAACGTTAAGACACATAGGCAATTTAAATATTAATCACAAGAAAGGATTTGGTGATTTGCTATGAGAGATGCTGAAAGGTCGACTATAAACAATATTGCGTTAAATTTACAGCCTTATAAGTAGTACTTGAGATTTAATATCACCATCTATTAAAGCTTTCCTCATACTGTTTTGATTTGAAGCGGAGGTAGAAGATGGAGTATTTGAAGAAAATAGCGTACTTAACAAAAGATGAAGTACTGAAAACACAACTTTTCCGAAAAGATTTAACATACTAATTTACAAGTAAATGAAATTCATTGATAATCTAACCGACTAACAGCTCAAATATTTTATTGTTGGTTATACAAATATTTAAGATCAATGTTTGCTTTTGAATATCTATTTCACTTGTTTTCTTTTGTTATAACCATTAAACTGTAAATACTTTTAATTGTCGGTAAATTGTTTTCAGTCATAAACCAAACAAAAAGTTTTGATTGAACCAAATGTTTAAAGTAATCTTTCAAAAATGAAAAATAGCTCGTGAAGCCTACTGAGCAGATCAATGGCTACTAACGTGTGGAATCCCTGGTTGAAATGCAGACCGTCCACTGAACTTTGTTTTAACCTACCTCTGGTTAACTGCCTGCGTCCTCATTGCTCATCAATCCTCACTCATAAAAACTCTGATTGTGAAAATTGAGTCTCCATACCCCCACTCACCAACAGCCCCAAAAAATGAGCTTAATGAGGGATATTTTGCTAGACTTAAAGGCAACTTTTAAATTTCATAAGTTTTGTACTCCCGTTTAAACAATATTGATTATAAACAGTGTTCCAGGCAAAACACTGCATTGAGAGTCAGAAGTGTGATGTGAGTTTGAGGAAAACAAACGTGAACATCCGTGGAAAGCACGCAAACTAATTAAAAAGTCTAGCGCATCAGAGCCGCTAGAAAAATAATTTTCGAAGAAATTCTCTTTTAGGGATTTAAAAATGTGTGAAAACGTTATACACTTCTTTGTAGTATCATATCAACCATTTCTTACTCAAAGGAACAAATATCAATTTTTCAGGAGACTCGACGATTTGAAGGACTTTTTTTTAAGAGTCTGCTGTAGCTTCAGAGTTGCTCGCACAATCTTGAAAGTCCATATATGTTAAATTCTTGTCTACATTAATACGCTCTTCAAATCGCACGATGATCCATTGTTTTTCTAACAAGTTATGACAAATCGAAATTTGAAAAAAATCCTTGCTTACTTTTAGGCACTCAGTGCCTACACAAGGCTAAAAATTTCCAATTCTTTATCATAAACAAGCTTAAAACATAATAAGTTTTCATTTCTAATACTATTTTTTTAACAAAAATTTACACTGCTTGGAAATATAGGAGTAGCTAGAAATTCACTAAAATGCCCGCCGCCGCCAAAAGATATGATATCTAGAGATAAGATATCTAGATTCTAGCACGTCATGGACCTACCTGTTATATAGATCTATGTCCTCCGAAAATTTCAGCTCAATCGGATCGGCCACTTCAGAGATGATCTCCCTTAATCATTTTGCTGATATATATTTATATATATATATATATATATATATATATATATATATATATATATATATATATATATATATATATATATATATATTTATATATTTATATATATATATATATATATATATATATATATATATATATATATATATATATATATATATGACGAATTTTGGCGAAGCGAATTTAATACTAATTTTATTCGAAAATTATTAGAAAGAACTAACAGAAAATTACTTCGGTAAAACTCGACTTGATGCACCACATAGGAGTTACATAAGTTTGACCGATAGATGTCTGCCTAGTATGTTTAAGTTTTTGTTGTTGTGTGTTTGTTTTTGGGGGTGTTTTTGTTCTTTTGTTTGTTGTTCTTGATTGTGTTATCTTCTTTTTACTAATGTTCGAAGAACATTAGTATTACAATCGATTCGGCCAAAAATTCATATTTCCATATCTATATACGTGTATATATATATATATATATCATCAAAAAATTTCAGTGAGATAATCTCGGGAACGCGCCATCCGATTGAGCTGAAACTTTCAGGATACATTGGTGTATATGCAGAATAGGTCCAGGTTTCTTTAAATGTCAGTTATTGTTAGCCCTTTGGCGCCGGCGGCCATTTAAGTGATATTTTTAATATACCTATTATTTCGTGCACAAATAATTTTCGCAAAAATAAAGTTAACGAAATAAATTTCGAACGTGTTTTACATATGAATCAGATAATGCTTTGGAATTTTTTAACCCTATGTGTGCGCTGGGTGCCTAAAAAGAGGACGAGAAAATTTGAAAATTTTTAAATTTCGATAACTTTTGACAGAGCTATTCAATCATTACGGATTTTTCAGGACATATTGATATTATTTAGTTGTAGATTTGTGTAGCTTTTAATGAGCGTGCTGGCAACCCTGTAGCTAGGGCAGGCACTGAAAGTGAAAACCTCCAAATCATCGTCTCTCTTGAAAAAATGCCGTTTCTTCAAAAAAAAGCCACTCATATGTAAATCTTGTGCTTTGTTTACATAACCAAAAAAAAAAAAGATATGGTATAACGGGCACGCCTGGTAACCCTTGCCCAATTTACCTATATTTTTAGCATCAAAAACTTCTGTTCACGGAAACTCACGATCCGATGAGCAGAATTAATTGAAATTTGCAGAATGTATTGGTCTTAAATAGGACCAGGTCTGTTACAAGTGATTTTGAAATGCGGGCGATTCTGTGCCAGTGGTGCCATCTTGAAAAACCACTAAAAAAGATAACTGTTTTTAGCCCTATAAATTCTGATTGAATCGTTCGATTTTGACGAAACTCACACAGCTGCTGGACCTTACCCTAAGCCACGTTTGATAGAAATTTGGTCGAAAACTTCGGTTGGAGTTGCCAGCTATGATAATTTTGGTGTCTTCATTTTGAAAAAAAAAATTTGGAAGTGAAAACATTCAAACCATCGAATATTCAAAAAAATGTCCGTTTCTGACAATAAAACCAATCTGTATATAAATCTTACGTTTTATCTACACGTTCAAAATAAAACTTTGGAAATTTCATGTCGGACAAGAACGGTAACCCTCTCCCAGTTAACCTATATTTTTAGCATCAAACATTTCTGTTCACGGAAACTCACGAACCAATAATCAGATACAGCTAAAATTTACAGAATGCATTGGACTTAAGTAAGACCAGATTTGAAAGAAGCGATTTTGAATTGTGGGCAAGTCTGTGCCAGTGGTGCCATCTTGAAAAATTACAAAGAAAAAAAACTGCTTTTTGCCCTATGAAATGTGAATAAATTACCAGATTTTCATGAAATTGACACAGTAGCTAAACCTTACTTTAATATCTGTTTGGTGGAAATTTGGCTGAAAAATTTGATTGGTGCTACCAGCTATGGTAATTTTTGTGTCTTTGGTTTTGAAAATTCGCTCAGGAAAATAAAATATTTTGCACTATAACTTCCAGTGCAGTCATGAAATCAATTTGAATTTCATACAATTAATGAAACCTGTCATAAACATTATTCAGGCCAAATTTGGTTGAAAAGCCACGATAGGGTTGCCAGCTATTGTTGATTTTGTGTTTAATTGCAATATCTTTATTAAGCGGTTTTATCGTAGAATTTTCAAATGGTAATGATATTGTAGTGACAATAAACAGCAAATATTAAGCTTTCGATTATTTGAAAAAACTCGCTGCAGGTAACTCTAAATTTCTTTATACTCCTTTAACTTCGAATGTTATATAACAACGTGAAGCAGATGTGATATATTCTTGGCTTTGATACTGGCAGAAGGTTGCCAGCACGAATCGGTTGTGCTACTTTTGTATCAATAAACGCTTACAGTTAGTATTCATACCGGAAACATTTACAATTAAAATAAATAATCAATGTTGCAATTAGCAAACTTCTGCAAATTTTTCGGATCGCAGCCCCAAACACCAACTTCAGTTACAGTGCTGCAGGCACTGAGCATTTTCTTCATTGATGTTATATGAGATGCTGCTTTCAAAATTATGTGAAATAAGCAACTGATAACGAATATAATTAACCCGTGTTTTGCTCTCATAAACGTTGAAATTCATGCCAGTGGTAATATCTGAAACCTTCCACCATATGAGTTATAATGCATTCTTGAGACCAAAGTAAAACGTGGCATTTGAAACAGTTTGGTCGTAATAAGCAGCACATGTGGTGGAATATGCACTCAAAACCTGCACGATTCTTCTACTGTTCTTCGAACATTAGTGTTTCTAGCGGTTCAGGTGCGCTTGAGTTTTTTTATTTTTGTGTATAATTTTTTCTGTTTTTCTTCAATTTTTCACCACTTCTACCACCTTTTTTCCCTCTGGTGGTGGAATTTCCCGGGTGTGGCGCATCAAGTCGTGTTTACGCAATTACTTCTTTAAACTTTCTTCACATTCTGAGGGCTTTTTCTTATTTCCTAACTACTCAAACATTCAACATAACCATGAAAAACCCAAAGCCACTTCACAGCAAAAAAGACAACTTCTCATGAGCTTTTCTTTTTTCTATCAGCACATTCTATAGTTCAGCACGTAAACTACAAATGAGGAATAAAATTCCTGTACTAGTGAATTCACTGGTACAGGAGTGTTGTTGTTTCCAATGCGTATACTCTATTCTCTGCTGGATAGAGGAGCGAAAAAACACGCCTATTATTAAGCATTTGTTTAAAAAAATTCTTTCATACCTCTTCCATAAAATCAGCCTCGTTTCTTTAAGATTTGGGATTAAAAACAACCTCACGTTGTATGCCGAACGTTAATACTCTTGAACTATTTACGTGAAAAAACAACTATCTTTCTTTAATCATTCCAATCCTAACTTACGCACTTTTAGCACAAACAACCAAACAGACAAATCAAGAGAATATCAATCTACAGCAAACATTAAACTCTTGAGCTCAGTAATAAATCCATTGCAGAAACGAAACAAACAATTCAGTATTCATACATGATTCATACCCTTACAGTATTCATGCATATAAATAACATCCTAACACAGATATAAGAGAGAATGGATTTGAAATCAGCCGAGAGAAATGTGCCAATTTTCGACTTTCTGCTTACTGGTGTGAGAAGGAGGTAATTGTGTGTGCCCTACACAGTTCATATGGCAAAGCTATGTGAAAAAACCACGAGAGATCCCCATTTTGAAAGTCGTTTGACATTTCTTTACCAAAACCGGCGAGTGGAGATTAAAATACTTTTTGTCAATGAAATTCATTATGATTTAACACAAAAACTATACGAAATTGTTGCCAAAGGTTTATTTTACTTACCCGAAATACGATATCCCCTGCGAAGCACTTTGGTAGCTACTTTTGCAGCCTGTAACGCGGCACTTCATTATCGCACTATTTTATAACTTTTTACCGCTAATTTACTCGTGAAACCGACACAAATGATCGCGCACAAACGTAGATGTACGTTTCCATCGAATTCGCCGAAAAATTTCTAAATTTTATTTGAAAAATTTTGACTGAAAGTCAATGCTCTCCGTCCCCGACACAAACCAAACTGACGTTGACGTTTCTTTCTGTGTTGCCCGTTGCACGCTTTTACACCGATCTGGTGTTCCCAGTATTAAGACACAGCATTAAGGCTTTTCGGTTGTGAGTGCGGTAGAAAGGGGTGCACTGAGCGGAATTTTTGTGAGAGAGCAGTGTTGTGCGTGTATTAAAAAAGGCGCATTCACCTACGAGAACACGGATAACCATTTCGTATCCATATTCTTTCATATCTATGCATCCTAAGCTCAATCATCCAAGGCAAACCAGCTCAAAGTTCTGTAGTGATACAGAACTCAAACAGAGAACGCTGCAAATTGTGCTGCGTCCATCCACAAATACTGTCAGCACCAAAAGTGAGTGCACACCTTCCAAATTTGATTTGAGGTTCAATAAAAAAAAATTTCCGATTGAAAAATATTTCTGATTGAGTAATATCAAATCTTTATTGGTTAGAAACTACATACAAAAAAATCAATTCTATATATTAACTAACAAAAAATGTGCAGAGGAACAAAAACAAAAAGTCAATGAAATATGAATCAAAAGTAAGTGTACACGTGTTCAAACGTTGCTAGATTCTAGCTGTAAACAAAGTCACGGATCTTTTACTATAACGGAATACAATTTCAATTTAATTTCTAGGAAACAGCAATCGCAAAAATTCTTAGTAAAGTCATTTTTGAAGGAGTTAGTTTGATTTAAATCAATCAATCCGTTTCAGTCTCCACTGTTCGAAAAATATTGAATGAACATGGGTTACATGGCAAAGCACAACGAAGGAAGCCGTTCATTTCTAAAGCGAATAAGAAAAAACGCAAGAATTATGCAAAAAAATATAAAAACTGTACTTATAATTTTTGGAAAAATGTTTTATTCTCTGATGAGAGTAAATTTGAAATATTTGGCGGGCATACAAATAAAAAAAATTGGCGCACTAAAAATACTGAGTTCCATGAAAAAATGTTTCCGGTACAGTGAAGCATGGCGGAGGATATGTTATGGTTTGGGGGTGTATGGCAGCATCGGGAGTTGGACACCTTGAATTTATTGATAATACAATAGATACGCAATGTTATCTCAATATTTTGCAGCGAAATATGGCTGACAGTGTTACGAAATTGGAATCGCCTAGGACGTGGATCTTCCAACAAGATAACGATCCTAAGCACACTTCCTATTTAGTAAGGGAGTGGTTGCTTTATAGAACTCCTAAGGTATTGGATCACCCCCCCCCCCCCCCCCCTCCCAATCCCTAGATCTCAACCCCATTGAGCATTTATGGGATTATTTAGACAGGAAAATTCGGCAACGTCTAATCACAAGCAAGGAAAGTTTGAAAAATGCTCTAAAGGAAGAATGGGATAATATACCAGCAGAATTTACCAGAAAATTAGTAGAATCCATGCCTAGAAGACTGAAAGCTGTTTTAAATGCAATGGGCGGTCAAATCAAATACTAATTTTTCTTAAAACTATCATATGAATTTTTATTATATGAAGTGCGCACTTACTTTTGACTCGTATTTTATTGACTTTTTGTTTTTGTTCCTCTGTAAATTTTTTGTTAGTTAATATATGGAATTGATTTTTTTGTATATAGTTTCTAACAAATAAAGGTTTGATATTAATCAATCAAAAATATTTTTCAATCGGTATTTTTTTTTTATTGAAGCTCAAAAACAAATTTGGATGGTGTGCAATCACTTTTGATACTCTGGGCCATTTAGCGGCCGAATAAGCAAAGGGTATTTTGATTTTTTCTATCCAGGATGATGCGATGAGCTGAGCAGCGTCCGCACTGCTATTTGGGAACATTCTTTGCAAAGTGTTTACGACTATCAATTGTGTAATGATTGCTGTGGGATGTATGTACACATAATAGAACGTGCATTGAGGCAAGACCACTTTTGTGTTTTGTGTAGCTTATTTCAATACTCTGCAATGAACTGATCGTTCTGGCTTACAATGAAATTGTACAATATGCTTGAGGTTTTCATCAATCGAAAGATATCCTATGGCGTTGCTGTAAAGCAATTTTTAAAGCAGTTTGGCTGTTAGAACTATCTTGTGTATGAGATGAATAGTGTTTTATAAATTTTTTTATTGATGTTGGATGTTAATTCGTATAAAATCAATTGATTTATTTTGAATTTCGGTATGTATTGGTAAGTTATTTTTCTTTTGTATGGAATATTAAGCAAGCAAAGCGCTGCTTCCTTTGCGTACAACGACGAGCCACTCCTGATATACACACATGCCGACCAAACGTGAAAGGATTGGATACCAATCAAAATCACAATTTTTCATGCATTGAATACTAAATTTTCGTTATACTTTAAAAAAGAAATGTTTCTTTCAATCCCAGTATACTTAAGCTCATTCTTCGTCTAAACAATGAAACACCGCATCATCCGTTGAAGAATGAATAAATAAAGAGATGAAAAGATTTTACGAAAAGTGAATACACGCACACAATCATCCTTAGTATTCTTGAAAACACAAATCAAAAATGCTGCAACCTACCTCCAAAGGCGATTGCACTTTGCAAAAAGAAGCTGTAGACAGACCGTACAGTAAATATCCCCGGGACATGGGACGGCAGCTAACAAAGTCGTAACATTCGTTTTCGTTGATGTTGAATGCTCGTTGCTTGCCGATCTCATCCGGCTTGAATCCCTTCAAAATCCTTTTTTCATCCAATGTGCCTCACTACAAATTGCATCGAACATATGTGCACACATTTACATTGCCCAAAAGCTTCTTGGATCCTGGGGTGCATTTATGTTTTATAACCATTTATGTATACTACGTACCTGTATGTCTACAAAATGTAGCAGCCATGTTCGAAATGCTCAGGAAGAATCTGAAATCCTTCTGAACAAGTTCATGGATAGTAGTGCATTCGCCACGTTTTCGTGTTTAGCTAAGCGAGGTAAAGTAGTTCAAGTTTTGAAATGCCAGTTTTACAGTGACCCATGTTCTTGAAATCGGTATGTCACGCATTCCTCGTTAACGGACTTGTAAACAGTCGTCGTAGTGGGAACGTGCATGTCCAGATCACGCTGGGAAATATTTCATTTCCGTCATCTGGAGAATGTTTTAGCGAAGAGATTTTATAAAAATTTTTATTTCACTGATGTCAACATGGGGTTCTGTTTTGTGGGCATTGAAGTGAATGCTTTGTAGCGTTGGAAAAGTTAGCTTTAATGAACGATTAGGAAGTAATTGGTAGGAATTCCAAAAATTCGTTGACAAAAAGTTGAAAAGCTTCAAGTGGTGGAAATATTGTGTAGCACCTTGTATTTGAGATATACAAGATAAAAACAAGCTGTCATTGACTTTAAGCACAACCCAGTGGCCTTTTGGCTAAGGTAATAGACTGAACCAAAAGGTTTAGTGAACTTTCTCATTTCATTATTTTTGCACAGAAAATAATCGAATTTTAAATTTCTCAGGGTGCCTTATCTTTCGCAGGATGCCTTATCTAAGGTTCCCGAAAAAAAAAACAGTTTAGCCAATATATATTATTGACCTCGGCCAAATCTTTCAGAAAAATGATTTGCTGAATTGAAACTTAATAGCATTAAATTAAATTGCGTCACCTTGCGACCAGAGCAAATTTTGTGATCTGCAAAATAATGGACATCACCATAAAGCCCAAGTAATTGGCTCTGTTCTTTATCTTTAATACGTTCATTTCAGTTCCGTCCCTGATCTAATTTATTAGACGACGGACTAATAAGCGTATGCAATAGATGCCATGCAACTAATTAAACACATTCAAAGATGCCGCCTGAAAAAGAAATGTTTTTAAGTAAACTCATATTCATTTAACCCTTTTCATAACTATGTCACTAAACTTGTTTTCTCAATACAATTTCTCCTACGCAATCATACACTCTAGTAGACCGTTTAATGCATACATTTTCATAAAACTCCGGTGCTTGTATTTTATGGTTCACCCCCCAACGGGAATCGCCGTAATGTATTCTGGCAGAATGCTTCAACCAAACAATCCTAGTAATGCATTAGTAATGTGCTAGAAAGCTATTTTCCAGCAATTATACGATGCACTCGTATACATGACTTGAAGCATGGGGAATGCTGCAAGGAAGAGAGCTCATGTTATAAGCACTCGCAGAAATAAGGGGAAAAGAACTTGCGAGCATACAACGGCTATGGGTAGTCTGCTATATAAAGCGGAAAGATGAAAATTTCGGAGCAATTCAAATCATAACCGGTAAGTAAAATGTATGAAAAACAAGAGTACCAATTCGCCCTAGTAGCAAAGAGCATGCAAAAACCACACATGCAGAGATACGATTGGCCGCCGGCCAAAGCTTTAATTCGTATTCACCGTAGATGACGGAAATGCGAAAATACGATGTCGTACTTTCCAAAAAACTCTTATACATAAAGTTATAAAGCTAAAAGCATAAGTTTCCCCTTGTATAAATCTTCCCAGCCTAGGACATGCAATGTAAAAAAGAAAACAACATGCAATGGTCCGGTAATGCTTCCACGCATTACGCGAAATGCTTACCGAATATATCCGTGAGCATTATTTTTCCCATTGGGATTTTCATCATCATAGTGGCAATAATATATTTCAGCAGTATAGCTAGGTTCAAAATGACCGCAGTCACACGAAAGTCATCGTGGTGACAATAATCACAGTCGCATTGAAACCAAGCAAGCTATCGAAAAGTTGGCCATTCGTTGTACCCTTCTTTTATGCCTCTTGTGCTCGTTGGATAGAACGTTCTTTTCTGCTCATTTATCCATAGAGGACGATATTTTATTCCCTGAACTACTTCCGCTTGCTGTGGATGTTTTTAGTGTGTCCAACAAAAATGTTACAAAACGAAATGAATTTCAAGTGGAGACAAAATCATGAAGCTATCTGCCTACAACCGAAGGATTCATTTAAACTTTGAGTATTTGGTAAAAAGGATAGTAAATTTGCACAGATAATATACATTTGAAGGAAATTTCAGCAAATTGTGCCGTTCAACCTATTAATACATTTTGTAAGACCAAAAAACTTCTTACACCATTGCTTATACATTTTTATCTGACAAACTACAGCCAGAATCAATCTTATTATCTACGGTCGATTTGATTAAATTTTTCGATTGTGAATCGACTGAGCGACAAGAAGAGCTAAGCTGATGATAGTGGTGATGAAGATGGGTATTGTGATGAGTCGACATGTGAATAATGTGTGTCTTCGAGTGGGCTCGGTGGTTGACCGTGTTCGTTTCTCAAAAGCGAACATGAAAGCAAAAGTCCCTATTTGTTTCCCATCCTGACCTTTTTGTGGTCGCTTTAGGAATACTAAGAGCTTGGGTTTGGACAGAATTTGTTTGCTCCTTGACGGTTAGCAATATATGTTGAACGACTGGATAACAATAGGGAATTATATTTGTGTACATGCGGGGACGGAAATGAATCGAAGTCATGAAGACTTTCAAAGATAAATAAATATGGTAATGGTTTCCTTTAAATTTGGCTTTCAATTATGTAGCAGAGCTATCTTTGTCATTCGAAAACTTTTAACGAGAAATTATTCAATGACATATATTGATGCAAAGTTAGGTTTCTTTGAAAAGAATGTTTTTCGTAAAAGTATCTACGAAAACTTAATTGTTACTGTGGGCATATGATTTTGAATTTGGTTACGACCCGTTGTTTTTTTTTTTTTTTTTTTGAATAACATTTACTCTTTGGGAAAATTTATAATAGCCAACAAATCGGCTGATTCTATTATAACATGTGTTACGCATATATAGAACAACTTACTTGAAAAAAATAAAGCAACTCTTCCCGGGAAAGGTTGCTCATAACTAATCCAATTTCAATTTAACAGGCTACAGATGTAACTCGTAGAGCTTTAAGCAATCGTAATATCAGACTTGTTTATTATATTTGTCGGGTGTTGAAGATATTATAAGGGTTGTACAGTTCTCTTAGGGCGAGAAGTAAAAAATTTTTTTGTATGGACTCGAGTCTGTAACTGGATTTCAATGGCTGGATTCCAGATTATACAGGCATAATCAAAAAAAGGGCGTACAAGTGCAGAGTATAATAATTTTGTGGCACACAAGTATTTAAATTCTTTGGCTCGTCACTTAATAAAGCCCACCTCCTTATTCAGAAAAAAAAGTGCCGTAATGCAAGGTGGAACGAAGTTTTCTATCCAAAACAACTCCGAGATCAACAACGCTATCAATGCAAGCTAAGAAGTTGTTGTCAAGAAAGTAAGTGTTCTACGTAGCCGTGCATTTACGGCTAAAACTTGTAGTTTAGCTCTTATCAATACTAAGCGAGAGCTTGTTGAGAGTACCACCGCACAAATGAGTCAAGCTTGGATTCCAGAAAAAGTGCATCAGATTTAGGCCAAAGACACACACGACAGTTCTACTGAAGTATTTTCTGAGTGGAAAACCGAATCGGAATAGTTGTAAATTTGTTTAGCATTGTGATGACACACACCGTGGTTTCGCCGAGTCTCGTTTTGTAATGCACAACTAAACCGACTCGGTTTTTCTCTCGGGAAACGGTTCGGTAGAACCACCGAGTGGGTCCTTGGCCTTAGATTCAATGGCGTGGTATAGTTTGAGATCGTCCACATAAAGTAGATGAGGTATGTTTGACAGCACATCAGATAGATCCGAGATGAATAGCCACTTTGTGGTACACCAGAGGACACCAATAAATTTTTTGATAAAACACCTTGAAATTTTACATATTGCATTCGATTATGGAGGTAGAAACTGAGTCAGCTAAGTAAAAATCCGGCAAGTCTGAATTCTTGCAGTTTAGAGATTAATATAGAATAGTCAACACTGTCGAAAGCTTGGCTAAAGTCTGTGTAGACTGCGTCAATTTGAAAACCTTTCTCCATTTTACACAGGACGCCCAAAACTAGAATTGTCAAGTTTGTGATAGTTGAGCGACCTTATCTAAAGCCATGGTGTTGCTTGTTCAGACGCAAATCAACTAGTGGAGACAGTTTATTGTATACAACCTTTTCAAAAAGTTTTAGAATCGAGGATAAAATGACATTGCCCCTATAACTTTTGATGCAACGTCTATCGACATTTTTGAGAATTCGTGTTACATGTGAAAGTGTCCAGCAGGATGGGAAAGCACCGGATGAAAGTGACCTGTCAAAGAATATATGCAAGGGCACTAAAATCTGCTCTACACACTTACGCAGGAAAGTTGGATGAAGAAGATCAGAACCAAGATCTTTGTTACAATCGAATTTTAGAGTAGTTTTACGTATTTCTTTTCGTGCTATTTTTATGTGGTGAACAAAAGCGATTCAAGCTGAAACAGCAGGAGATAGATTTTAGTAGATGGGTTTAGTGCATTGGGCATTTTCTGGGTATTGTCTCCAAATCAATTGCAAATATCTTTAGAAGAAAAAGAGGTGATCCTATTGTGGGACATTAACGATGGATAACCGGTGATTTTCCACTTCATATTTACAGAATCAAAGATTTTTTTTGGGTCGTGGATTATACTTTCACCGTTTATTTTAATGAATTTGGCGTAATTACATCGAAACTTATTAAAGAATTAATTAGCTACTTCATTAATTATGATTAACTGAATCAAAAATTAACATCATGATTTTCATTTCATCCTCATTGTCATCGGCGCTACAGCCGGGGTCCGGTCCTGACCTCCATCAACAGTCTTTTCTATCAGTCCCGATTGCGAGCCAATATAATCCAATAAGGCACCCCTTAACTCCGAGTGTCCTGGTCAACGTCCTCCTTCCACGGCAGGGAAGGCCTCCCACGCTGCCGCCTGCCGTAAAATCTGCCGCAAAGGGTTTTCCAAGCAGGATCCTCTTCGCTCATTCGAGCTACGTGTCCTACCCACCGCAGGCTTCCAAGCTTTATCTTGGTAATTATATATGCTTCTATGTTGATAGCGTACAACTCGTGGTTGTAGCGTCTCCGGAATCGCCCTTTTTCACATATGGGGCCAACGGTTTTCCGCAAGCCTCACCTCTCAAATGCAGCTAAGAGGTTAGAGTGCCTTTTTCTGAGCACCCAACTCTCGGATCCATACGTGAGTACTGACAAGACCATGGTCTTTCTTCCTTCATGTTGCTATCGGCTGCTTCAATATACCCAAGGTAGTTAAATGATACCGTGCGTGTGTGAACGTCTTGATTGCTTTCTATTCCCTGGACACGAATTTGCACCTTATAAAAAAAAACTATTCACGCTCAGGGAGTATTCAGTGCTATACACCGTTCACAGCACCGTTCCACAATTGTAGGCAGCGACCGAAAACGAATAGAAAATGAACCGAATCGAATGAAACCTCGTGTATGTGAAACAGGCTTAAGTCAGTTGCCGGATGTTGATCAATAAAAGGGTTTTATAACGACCGAAACATTTTGGTTTTTCTAATATATCTGGTCGATAGCCGATAATTTGGAAAAAAAATTATGAAGGAATTATTTTGGAGGTAGTGCGGTCTGCGCCATAGCAGCTACGGTCCTTAAAACTATAAGCAGCAACCAGGCTATAAACCGAATCAATACCAGCAATTTATCGCAACAGAAAGGCACCAGAAAAGCATGATCAGCAAGAATATTGCGGCTATTGTGATCAGAGTGCCCATCAAACTGAGGCATCACGTCATCTTTCTATGCCTAATACTCCAAATAAACTGGACTTTTTTGATGACAGAACACAGGCAGTTTTGGAAATGCAGGTTGGTTCGGTGGTATATGGAATAAACGTTCATTAAAACCAAAAAAAAATCAAATTATACTTCCTGACGACAAGAATCCATCAATTGTTTAGGATCTAGATAAGCAAAAATGATGTAATACGGATTGTGATGAGGCCGAACAGGAAAATTTCAGGCTACCACCGAAGGTGGTTGATATCGTACAGATAAGATAGCCTTCAAATGTCACACCAGCAGTAAGAAGACAACCGTGTTGAATAAAACTACATACAATAGAGCCCAAACACTGGACTTCATTGTTTGCAGGATAATTATGTCACTACAAAATCTGCATTTAGCACAGTACCATAAGTCACAATCAAACATACAATTCATTCTAGATCACGAACGAAAGTCACATTGATTGTTGGATACTTGGAATGATATTTATCCGAACCAGAATGATCGAAATTTTCACTTAAACCACAAATAAACATAAACGTAAACTTTTGGCACTGTTAGTTTGAACAGGTTTGAATAAGAAATAAGTCTAATAGTCCAAAAATAGTCCAGTTTTGAAAATGCATTTTGTGATACTCCATGACGGCATGAAGCTTGGATGCCGGCACGCATTAAAAAGGGTATGCACCTACCTGATGCGACAAAGGGTGCAATGGAAAGCCCGCCAATGCATCAGGCAACGGTCGGTTGATGGGAAATTTTCCACTATGAACATTCTCAAGTAAGCAGCCGACTAAAGCTGTAGTAAGTTGAAGGAAAATCGGTGGCTGACAACCGCATCTAAAATAATTTCTAATTTTATCTATAAGGAATGATCGTGAAGCAATAATCAGATGATGCAAATTTTAGATTTCGTGAACCGCAGAAGACCGTTTTGGAAGCGTAGGTGGATATAATTGCCAGCGAATAGCCGATTCTATCGTATCTCCCTGGCCCATTGGGAGAAGCTATAGATTTTCATAAGGTCAGTCGTATTTCTTTATTTATAATCAGAATCTCTATAATCAGAATTTAAATAGGCTAAGTGAGAAACACCTAGAGTTGGTCAAACCTTCAGAATAGTTGAGCACGAATTTGAAGCAGTGTCATCTTTCAACTACCTTGGGTAAATTGTAGCAGCCGATAACACCATAGAGGAAGAAATAAATGGGTGGCTGCTCAAATCCAACAAAGCCTATTACAGTCTTTCCAGGCTTTTCAAATCCCGAAAGCTCCTATATTACAAGAGCATGGTCCTGCCAGTACTCACGTATGGATTCGAGACTTGGGTAATCAGCAAAAGGCACCCTGACCTCTTAACCACGTTTGAGAGGAAAGTTTGGAGGGGAATCGTTGGCCCCATAAGAGAAGTAAGTTGATTCCGGAGACGCTACAGCTATGAGTTGTGCGCTATCTACCTAGAAGCAGATATAATTACGAAGATAAACCTGGATAGACTGCGGTGGGCAGGGCACGTAGCTCAAATGAGCGAAGAAGATCCTGCTCGGAAAATCTTTTGCGGCAAATTTTACGGCAGACGACAGCGTGGGAGGCCTTCCCTGCACTAGAAGGATGACGTTGACTAGGACACTCGGAGTTAAGAGATGCCTAATTGGATTATATCGGCTCGCGATCGGAACCGATGGAAAAAACTGTTGACGGAAGGCAGAACCGGACCCCGGTCTAGCCTTGTAGGACCTTGCCTACTTTTAGGCATGTAGCGCCCGCAGGGAGCTAAAAATTACAAAATTGGATCCTAACCAAACCAAAAATAGTATCAATTTTCCCTTTTCTTGCTTGTTTTTTCCAAATATCCTGCTTTCGAAGAAATAAATGAGTTCCTAAAATTCGCTAAAACACTCGCTATCACCAAAAAGGTTAAAGACAATTTATTGTAAACAAGCTTGAACTCAGCGTTCTCTGCAAGAAAAGATTTTTTTGTGATATAATTGGCAGTATAATTTACATTTTGTAAAGCAGTATTTTTATTCAAGTTCTATGAAATACATGAAGTTTTTCGAACAAAAGTTTGTAAATCTTTTTGTGACAACATTTACAATAAAATGGTTTGAAAGTGCACCCAAAAAAAACTATGCTTTTACTTATCGTTATAGTTTTAACATTTTATTATAATTTTTGAGCTCAAATCGAGTATATTTTTATAATCCACATTCTATTCACTATGGTTCCTCAGTTTCTTTTACTTGGTTTGAACCTACACTGAAAAAAATCCACATGGCGCCCAGAGCCATGTAATATAGCGCATTATTTATGGTCCCATACGCCATGTACATATTACTCTGAGCCATACAAAATGGCTCCCAGCGCTATATTACGCTATATTACATAGTACCATGAGCCATGTAATATGGCTTCAGTTGTTACTGCAATTATAACTCGCAGCCATAGTATGTGAGAGGATGTATAAATGTCAGCAAGTGGCGATTGAGTATATCCATACATGACAATGTATGTCAATGATCTCATGAAATCGTATTGATATTCACTATGATTTTGCTACCTGCTATTGATTTTGAACGTAATGACAATTGTCCGAATGATAGATTTAACTGATATATTCAACTTTACAAGCAGATTCAGAATCGTTTAATATATTTGACTAAAGTTCCCCATGCCATGTAATATAGCTCCCCACGCCATGTAATATAGTCCTCCACGCCATGTAATATAGTCCCACACGCCATGTAATATATGGTAGTCCTCCACGCCATGTAATATAGTACTACGCCATGTAATATATATACTTTTCGCCATGTACTATGGCGTGTGGCGCTATATTTTATCACAATCCCCAAATCGACTATGTACATGGCGCCAGAAGTTCATAAATTATGGCGTCTGGCGCCATGTGTTTTTTTCAGTGTACTAAACAAATATTTTGGCGTCATCTTAAACTTATTTTCTTTGTACTATTAATGCAGCAACATTGCATTTGCACATGAATCATTTTGAAGAGGTCATATATATATATATATATATATATATATATATATATATATATATATATATATATATATATATATATATATATATATGTGCGATTAAATACTAACTCCACTCCTATTAAAATAAAATTGAATCTTTCAATCCATCAAGCATGAATGACGAAACGAAATTCACATATAAATGCATTTCCTTATTCTCCATCATTTCTACATTCATCATCACTACAAGCAGAATGGATAATCCGAGCACTAAAGGAAAATATTTTATCGTGGCTTTTCACCCATCAATTGTTAATAATTACATCGTCGTGAAACTTAACGCTCGCTTGTAATCCCGCACTGGTCGTTTGAGCAGCAACTAATTCAATAGTCGAATAAAAAGAGTACCAACTACTTGATTGCACCCTCGGGCGTCTGTGAAGCATTCGTTGTTCCAAACGCAACGTTTCTGTTTGGGCAAAAAGCTACATAGTTAGCTTAATCGTGTCCTAGTTCAGCAGTAACTTTTTACGGACATTTTTCCAAGATAATCTCGTCATTTGTAGTATGGTCGGTTGTAAAAGGAGCTAACAGGCTTAAGCCAGGAGAGGAAACCTCATCGACGCTAGTCTCAGCTTTGTGGAAATCCTTTTGAAAAACTAAGTTGCAATTGCAGAAGCTGATTTTCCTTACGCTTAGTGCTCCGAAGCGATTTTTCTTTGAGCTGTGTCCATTAATCTCCCTGAGCGGACCCATAGGGAAAATTAATCGGATCTAGCACTGAAGATAGTTTTCGCTGCAAATGCTCCATACTGTATGATTTGTGAAGGAAAATTACTCAATCGGACGAAAGTGTTCTGCTACCTGGAAGCAAATGGAATATGCTTTAGAATGCAGACTGACGAATGGAGAAGTTCAATGTAAAAAGAAATGCGATTTCGCAAATTCAACGTGGTAAGAGTGAGATGAGAAGTATTTAAAGTAAGAAACCCTGATAACATAATTTAAAATCTAGTTTACTGGCATATCATTAAAACCCTCCTTTCTAAAATCGGCAGTAAATCACGAAACCTAATCTTTCGCCGTGAAATATCCTTAAGGTATAAAAATATCAATATTTCTTGAAAAATTACAATATCAGCCTACTTTTTGAAAAGATTCCACAATCTAAAGCTATTTTATGACCTCCCAAACAGTCATAGTCGACTCAAGTGACAATACGCGTCAATTCAAGCCATGTTCACTAAGCAGACCCTCGAGTATACTCCATTCACTTTGTATTCACTACCTCACGAGGCGTATTATCACTTTTTCCTAGGGTTACGACCTATTTTACATGTGTTTTACCTTGAGTGCGTACTTTGACTCGTCGTCGGCGCAAGGACGCGTATTGAGGATTGGCTTTGAATCGATAAGAGCCTACAGAACGAACTTCGACAGCCATCTTTTCCAGGGCATCTTGATTCGAATCTGAATTTCTACTGTACGTCAACCCCCGAGTAAACTGAAATCGACTGACGTTCCGACGAGTGCTTGCGGTAAGATTTCATGCAAATAAGTACTATTTGCAGGTAACATATTTCCACGAAAGCGCCAGGATGTTCGAGATTTGATTTGAAAAACAACCGCGTGTTATTGTGTGTAAGGGATTATGGCCTTAAGATGGATGAAGAAATTGTGACAGCATCGGAGCGATTCTGTTGAGCCTGCAAAATATGGCATTGATTTTAAATTCCTGCAATTTGTATTGATTGGAGCTAAGTGAACATTTTAAGACTGACTTTACGCGAGGAAAGATTGAAATGGGAATTGAGATTTAAATCTTCAGATTTATGGGGATTCTGTGAAATACAAGGTAGAAGCATCAATTTAGAGTGGAAGGAATTTCAGCCTTAATTTATCGATTAAATTGAAATCGATTTGGAATGCTATTTTATTAAGATGACAGATAAGCAGTGGTAGTACTTTTTATGCAAGTTTTCATGCTGATTTTTCGAAGAAATTAATCTGTAAAATTAAGTTAATCGTGCCAATTAACTGAGTTCAAGTGTTAAAAAGTTTGAAAGATTACATTATGATTTAGGGATTGAGATTGAAACAGTGGAAAGTCAACGGGTTGTCTAAAGGTTTCGATTCCACTGTTTCAATCTCAAGCCGCTTTAAATCCACTTTCAAATCACATTGTATACGTAGCTTTAGATCGGAATTTAGTGAAGATTAACTATATGAAAATGAAGTGGATAGCATAGAACAACATGATGACTCATTTGACACTACGGACAAATGTGAGTTCTCAGGAAAAGAAAGTGAAGACGAGAATATTTTGAATAGACGTAGAGGACAAATGAGTAAAAGACCGTTTAGCTCACTGAAATCCGACATAAAAAAGGCGAAACCTCGGCAAAATTAGGGGAACGCTGAATTTTGGTGTCAACCTTGGCACTGGCGTGTTGAACAAAATGTCAAAAGTCCCCATCGATCCGAGTGCTGCGTCTCTTTCTATACGGAGTCAAAGGTCACCAAAAGTGACCTTTCCTAAATATCTCAGTAACGGTCACGTCTTCAGAAAAATAATGTACGACGAATTTGTAGCTTAAAAAATTTCCAACAAAAAAAATTTTTCCTGTAACCATAACCGTTTTTGAGATATGTTGATCTAAACCTTTGTTACTAACAGCATCCTCTTTCTCACGGCATGTTAATATTATTCGATATTTTGATTACGACTTGGCATGTTTGAGAGTTTGTTTTTCTATGTTTAAGAGGCGCATCAAAAAAACATGTAAACAAACTTATCTACCAGACTCCAGGGTAGGTGAAAAAGTGTGCTTCGAAAAGTTCCTACCACATCCCGCCCTCTCTTTGCCATAAAACTTGTAGGGACATCTGCTCGCCACTCTCTTCTCAGAAATAAACTGTATTGCTGCATCATGCATGGGATATTCCACGAAGGAGCAGGACAAAACAACAACATTGCAGTTGAAAATAGGTTTTGTAACATATCATGGCCCTAGGAGTATGAAAAAGCAAGATAATATCATGGCATAATTCTGTAAAAGCTCATTCTTGGCATTATAGGAGCTCAACCGCTGCAGACTATTCCCGAATAATCAGTTTTTTACCAATCCTGTGATGACTACATAGCGCCAAAGAGACATGACAAGTCTCGAAACCAATTTGCACCTGAAATTATGTGACCTTGCCCTGATCGTTCATGGGATAAGTCGGTATGGAAAAAAAACTAAAAAACCGGTTATTTAGGGATGGTTCGTTAGCGGGGGTGGGTAGAGTGTGGGTACAGTGTGGGTGTAGGACTGGTCTTGCGATGTCAATAATAGGCAACTAACAGGATAAAAACTGATCCTATCTTATTCAACAGTGGGCAAAGAGTAGGCAACAAGCTCATTTCCGAAGATTTGGGATTGATGCTCAGGGATACCATTTTATGGCAAAGGGGGAGGGGGGAACTTTTCGGAGCACACTTTTCCATCTACCCTGGAGTGTAGTAGATAAGTTTATTTATGTTTTTTTTCATGCGCCTCTTAAACACAGAAAAACAAACTCACAAACATGCCAAGCTGTAATCAAAATCGGATAATATTAACATGCCGTGAGAAAGAAGATGCTGTTAGTAGCAAATGTTTAGATCAATATATCTCGAAAATGGTTATGGTTACGGGAAAAAGTTATATAATCTTTTTTGTTGGAAATTTTTTAAGCTACAAATTTGTCATACATTGTGTTTTAAAAATTTGACCGTTACTGAGATATTTAGGAAAAGTCACTTTTGGTGACCTTTGACCCCGTATAAAAAGTAACGCAGCACTCGGATCGATGGGAACTTTTGACATTTTGTTCAACACGCCAGTACCAAAGTTCACACTAAAATTCAGCCCTAATTTTTCCGAAGCACCATGTTAGATTTCTCCGGATTCGTTATTGAGCTGTGGAAGGCCGATGTACCGAAATTAAGGCTGACATCTAAACGACCGTCAATTTATAATATTTTTAGGGAGGTTGTAGATCCGACAGCATATACCAAACGAAATATTATGAAGAGCAAAGTGAGATCTGCATTTTTTTTTTTGCTTATTGACAATCATGCAATGGAGCACATAAGAAATAGCGTCTTGAGTATTGGGAACTAAATGGAATCTTACTCCTGCAACAATAAATGCATTTATTGCTCTTCTATATGCACGTGGCGCATATCAGGCAAACAATTTGGACATCTGATATCTATGAAACAATAAATGGGGTCCTGCTTTTTTTCCAAAAACCAGAAGCATGAGTGATTTTTTCTGAAATTTTGCGGTTTATCAGGTATGATAAAAAAAGTCAACGAAGTCAGCGTTTACAAACAGATAAAAGTTTTAGCCGGATAAGTATGATGAATAGGCCCCCAAACGAAAACCTAAATCAAAACCTATGCTTTAGTATCGACTTGATGTACGATTGCTATAAATGTGTTTTTTTTTGCCGCCTCATCCCGCTTTGGCCTTGAGATATGGGGAAAAATTGAGCGTAGGCATTACTGTCATTCAAAATGACATATCTCAAACAGTAATTGAGCTAGAAAGATAAATCCAACGCGAGGTTTTAAGTATCTTTAATGAGCATATTATTTTTGTTTTAGATTTTCCGATGAACTGTTTATGTCAATAAATATAAAATAAATACAAAAAATATTTTTCTTTCAGTGTTTGCTGTGAGTGACCATCACTGAAATAAGATATATTGTAATACATGACATCCACTAATACTCATAAAAATTTCAACAGAACCCTCCAGCTATGGGGCCATAAACAAACAGTTTCTTGAAAAGGGCAAATATTTATCATAAACACAAACTAGCCTCGAATATTAAAACTAAAAAAGTACTTGCAAACATTCAGAGCATTAAAATATCTCTTGGTTTTCTCATTGTCATTTATGTGAGATAGGGTCATAAACCACAATTAATTCACACGTGCTTGTATGCTCTATCCTACTAGTGTAGAATCCACACCTAATTAGGCCAGAAAACACGAAAGGTAACCGAGGGTAATTATGTGACGTTTTTTGAACAGGCATATTTTTCTCGTTGACTAGGGCTAGAACCACAAAATGCAATTATTTACCTGCAACCACGTGATGTTCGAACGAAGTACAAAATACAGTCGTTTGTTTTGTGGCGTGAAATCGTAAAAGTCAAACAAGGAGTTAATTTTAATTTAATTATCCAGTCCATGCCGTGATCGCTCCTTCTTGAAGAAATTCTCTCTTTTGCTTTCGAAATATGTTTAGAAATGTTCCCGCGAATAGTTTATAGTACTTTGCCACATTTGTTTCTCCCTAAATATCTGCGCCTTATCTTATCCAGTATTTTATAGGGTATCCAATATTGTGTACTTACTCCATATTATACTTCAATTGTATAGTTCGATAAAAATGAATATATAAAAACAATGTGTTACAAACCAGTTCAAATATATTTTTGTGTAGTTTAATATTATATTATTTACAAAAATGAAAAAAACCTAAACGGTTATTTAATTTAAATACACTAAGTTTATCATCCGGTGCGGCGTGTGATTTGCTTTATATTTTCATTTGGTTTCTTTTATAGAATTAACTCATAAAATATTTAAGCATGAGTTTATGTTAATGTCATGTCTTTATATAATACGGTGCGCATTTAATCCTCTGGTTTTTTTCAAAGTGTTGCGCCAACTTTTTTTTTGCGAAATTTTTATGAGCACTAGCAGATGTCATGTATTAAAATATATCTTATTTTAGTGATTGTCGCTCACAGAAAACACTAAAATAATAATAATTTTTATATTTATTGACACACAGTTCGTCAAAAATCCAAAAAAAAAAAATTAAAATATGATCACTTAAAATCTCGCGCTGGATTTATCTTTCCAGCTCAATTACTGTTTCAGATATTTCACTTTGAATGACAGTCATGCCTACGCTCAATTTTTTCCCATATAAAAGTGGGGTTGGGCGGCAAAAAACACATTTATAGCAATCGTACATCAAGACGATACTAAAACAAAACGTTTGGGGGCCGATTCGTCATACTTATCCGTCTAAACCCTATGTTCTAATCTCTGAAGCATAGTACAAATCCATCTCGAATAGCCAAAATTGTTACGAACCTGGGGAACATGTAACTATCGACGAACAGCTTTTCCCAGCCAAAGTGAGGTGTAGGTTTATGCAATATATGCCGAACAAACCGGATAAGTTTGGTATCAAATTCTGGCTGACATCTGACGTCAGCATCAAATACATTATAAACGAATTTCCATATTTGAGAAAAGATGAAAACAGAGGAGCTTTATCTCCGCTCAGGGAATTCGTTGCTCTCAAAATACTGGAACCGTTCACAGGATGCAGAAGAAGCGTCACTACAGATAATTTTTTTACGAGCGCATCATTAGCTGCAAAATTACTACAAAAGAACCACTCTTGTTGGAACTTCCGCGGAAATAAAAGAGAACTAACAAAATTCGCCTAACGGGTGAAAGATGGTATACCACGCTTCTCAACAAAACTATATAAATCGAGTCATTTACAAAAGCAGACCAAACAAAAAGTGCATCTACTAAGCTCAAAGCATGAATCTATAAGTATCGAAAAATACTCCGTGAGATAGAGATCGCAAAAATGGCCTTCGCAGATTTTCCTCAATATTCTTGACCTGGCTGGAATCAACTCATGGGTTTTATACAGAGAAACAACTGTTGGCAACACCTGGCATAACAGAGCAGAGGCAAAACGAAGCGGGCGCTGATCGAGTAGTCAGAGTATAGACGTTGACTAAGAGAGAAGTGCTGTGCGATATTTGAACGGGAGTAATTTGAGAGCTTGAACAAAAGTGTTAATGTAAAACCAAATAAAAGAATAATAGATAAACCTTGTTATTAGTGCCTTTATCAGAAGTGGGATCAATCCAAAATGGGACGTAGTAAAGCCGTGGAAAGCGAAAAACGTTATCGTGCGAATCGGGAAAAAAGTGATAGACGTGAATCGGTGAGTGGGTCGGAAACGCGAACTAGAGAACGATCAAGTGTGAGTGCCGGTAGTAGAAGTTCTAGTAGTGGGCGTTCGAGAGACAGAGAAAGGCAGCGAGCTAAGCGTAGTCGTCACTCAAGAAAACTTACTCGACGACGTAGCCGATCTTTGCAAAGAAATGGCATTGGAAAACGCTGTAGCCAGCCTATAACCGGTCTTAACCTGGCAGATGTTGTTCCGGAATTCAACCCGTTGCAGGACAGTGTAGAGCGTTGGATAAATGTGGTTGAACAGCAGGCGAGTCTTTTCCAATGGGATGACGGCCAGGTAAAAGTCATAGCTTTAAGCAAACTAAAAGGGTCCGCAAAACAATGGTATGATGCCATGCTCAAAAATGAGTACGATTGGGCAATATGGTCGTGGCCTGAATGGTCAATAAAATTTTAAAAAAACATTTCAAACAAAAAGGAATATGCACGCGTTGCTTATGGAGTTGATGGCACTTAAACTGGTACACGGGCAGCAGCTCTATGAATTTTATTTTGAGATAAAAGCAAAAATTGATAGTTTGCAAATGGGTTTCGGAGATCAAGACAAAGTTTCATTAAATGTAGGGGCGATAGGGGATAAAAATATTTCGGCAGCAATTGACGCTGCTAATATCTCAGACCCAGATTTACTCGCTGCATTCCTAAGAGGTAAACAATATTGTGATCCAAGTATGTTGCTGAGAGATCACAAAAACTTTGAAGGTCATGGAAGATCTGAAATCGTGGATAAATATAGCGGAAGTGGAACAACTGTATAAAAAAAAAGTATAAAAAAAAGCCGAATGTTGGCAAAAGTATACTTAGAAAAAAATATATGAATAGCTGAAGATGTGTAGGTTGGCGTCCAACTTCCAGCAATCAAAAGAAAAACAAAATGCCGATGGTGTGTAGGTTGGTGTCCAGCACCCGGCGAGGTCATATTAGCAGCTGAAGATGTGTAGGTTGGCGTCCAACATCCAGCGAAACCAAACAAATGTCGATGGTGTGTAGGTTGGCGTCCAGCACCCGGCGAGTATATATGCGGAGCTGAAGAGGTTTTCCAACATAAAGAAAGTCGATGTCGATGGTGTGTAGGTTGGAGTCCAGCACCCGGCTAGATGATGGATGTTGGTTCCCGGTAGCCGGAATAGTAGAAAATAGATCGGCATAGTCAAATTGTGATTACAAAATTCTATTGCAAACATATATAATATTTCCATTGCAGGAATTGTGGCCGAGGACAGCCACAGGTCAGGATGGACGAATGTTGGCAACACCAGGCATAACAGAGCAGAGGCAAAACGAAGCGGGCGCTGAACGAGTAGTCAGAGTATAGACGTTGACTAAGGGAGAAGTGCTGTGCGATATTTGAACGGGAGTAATTTGAGAGCTTGAACAAAAGTGTTAATGTAAAACCAAATAAAAGAATAATAGATAAACCTTGTTATTAGTGTCTTTACAACCGGCGAAAAAATTTCTAGACAACAATTTTTATTCCAGTTAGCTGAAGAGCTTGACAACGATTTTCAACATGAACAATAGGAAGACAAAGAAATTATACAGAAAACGTCAACAAATTCAAGTTCGGATTCTTGTGAGCAAATGCGAAAAAGATCCCAAATAGGTTTTTGCAATGAGAACAAAACTAAAAAAATCTGTTTCAAATGCAGCAAATATGTGTGTGGAAAATGTGCCTTGGAGAATCCAATAATTTGCAAAACATAAAATCAAGTATTAATTTTGATCGAATTAAGTTTGAATGAATAAATTGTTATTTTTATGTTTTTTTAAATTTAATAAATAAACAATTATGTGTCTTTACTTGAAAAAATTGTTTTATTCATGTACGAAATTGTGCTAAATGATATATTTTATGCTGTACATAATAGTATATTTAACATTTTAAAGACGGGTCACTTAACCCGCTGTGGTAAGAATAGGTATACATGAAGTATCGGCAGGTTTAGTGTTAAACATGGAATACTGCGTTTTATCAATTACTGGCATTACCACTTTTTGTCACTACGAATTGCTGGCACCACTGGCACTACCACCACACAGGGTGAACTATCGCACTATACTAAACTCAACTTCTACTATGGCTACGACACTGTTTCGAAACTATGTATGTATACCCCTAACAGATGTCACAAAAGCCCAACATGTAATCAAAATGCATACAAATTAAAACTCACACCTTCGAATATTCAGGATTTTATTGCCCAGTTCGATACAGAAAGAATCGAAGCGAAACTACATATACATAATGTACATATATGGTATGGGCAACGTTTTACGTACAAGGTACAGACCAAAAAAAGGAAAAAGGAAAAACTATAGGTTTGTAATACAAGAGATGATTTTATTGTTTTTCTTTTCTTTTGAAACATTAGACTATTTTCTAAGTATTACAATACTTTTCATAAAAGATGCAAGTATACAAGAAATTATTTATTTATTTTGCACAGAAATTTTATTTATTTATTTTTAACCGAAAACAGATTAAAGACATTTATTTCTTTTTTCATTTCAGCGGCTGTTGCATCAAGAGTTAATCTCTTCAAAGAAACACCTTTACACCAAAAGAAGTAACGAGCAATTGCTGAGCCATTCCTAGAAACAATGAGTTGTTGCAATTTCTTTGATGTTTCTTCAGTTAAGTCGATCTGAAGGCGGAGAATTTTACTAGAGCGTTGTGTGTCTAATAAATAAAATTTTCATTCGCCGTAGCCTCGACAGTAGATAACGTGGACTTAGTAGACTTTCTGGCGGATTTCCTCCCTTGCACTCTGATATACAAAAGGGTCTTACTAAATTTTATCAGAATTTTATAATGGAAACTGAAACGTTTTACTATATTTATGTTACAGATGATATTTAGTTGCAGCTTACGAATCAGAAAGAGTCAGAAAAGTATCATCAGAAGGAAGGAATCATATCCCGTTTGATATATGAGTATTTAATATATGAGTATTTAAATACTCATATATTTAATGTGAATTATTTAATTATTCTTTTTGAAAAATGTTTCATCAACTTTTTAAATAAATTTTAAATTAATATTGTATGTATTCGCAAAATTAACCAAAATTTTAATTTTTCCTTCTCAAAATTTTTCAATAAAATTGTCTGTCGCCCGGAAAACACAGAAATCTGGTGGTGAATGTTAGCAGAATGTGGAAGATTAAACAAATTTTCTAAGCCAATTTGGTAAATGTCTAGATAAGGTCTCCCACCCCGATAGGGGTGGAATTTAAATGGGAGTGATTTGAAGGGCCCCATAAAAATTTCACGTTGGTCACGTCACAAAACAAGTTACAGCCCCGTAAACTTTACAATTAATATAGAAAAAACAATAAAAAAAACGCCACAAACTTGCACAATCCACTCCCTAGTCCGCTCAAACCACGTGCCCGGTAACGCTGATAGAGCATACGTACAAAGGACACGTCGATTTTGTTTTCTGTTGATAGCTCGAACTATATTTCCGGACCACTTTAACATCAATGTATCGCGATTGATAGTAATTAATGTTTGACAATCACGACATCTTACACGCCCACTAATTACATTTTTTGGAATAAATAATCCAAAAGCACATCGCGACTGTCTGCAATATTTAAAAACTTACAAAGCAACATGATGTCTCTGTGGATATTACCGATTACCTGAATTGATTCTAATTGATCGATCATCGTGTGCCGATAAGTAGAAAAAACTCTAGCGCACCTGAACCGCTAGAAAACTAATTTTCGAAGAAATTGTCTTTGAGTGACAAAAAAGTGTGGAAAGACGTAATACACTGTTTTTTAGAATCATATCAACCATTCCTTATCCAAAGCAACAAAACTCAACTATAACACATATAATTCAGTGCTGGCAACACTTTCCGAACGAAGCAGCAATAAGTTTACCATAACAAGCTCATACTCAAATCAACGTATCCTTTGAATTTCGTTCTCTTCGCAGGATTTCATCGAAAATTTCAGCGGTTAAACGTTGTTTGAGGCTGCCATCCAAAAAATGTTCAAAACTCGAAAAATTTAAAAAAGAATTCCTTATTTTTATTGCAAATGCTTTGAATATGAGAACGTAATTTGAAGCATCGGTTGGTGCAATATTTACCAAAATAGCTAATGCTGGTTAGCCTGTGTCAACAGCAAAGCATATTACATACCAAATCTGCTTCACGTTAAGTTAAACCCAACCAGTAAATTTCGTTTCGATTGAATCACTGCGCTGGAAGTTATACGGGTGAAAAGAATTTTAGAGTTACCACCCTCAAAAAATATCAAATTTTTAAAGCGTTAATATTTCTTGTTGATTTTCATTGCAGGATCATTTCCATTTGGAAATCTAATGACAGAATCGCTCAGTAAAGAAATTAAACAAAATTACAAAAATTGTCATAGCTGGCAGCCCTTTCATGATTTTGGTACGAAATTTCTACGACATTTGGTTCACATTAAAGTCCATTTACTGCGTGAACTTCGTTCTGATTTCTATACTGGACCGGAAGTTGTAGGGAAAAAAGCTTTATTTTGCTGAGCAAATTTGCAAGATTTAGAAGACAAAAATCACCATAGCTGGCAACCCTATTCTAATTTTTCAGCCAAATTTTCATCAAATGTTATATAGAGTAAGATCCAAGTGCTGGATGAATCTTGTCAAAATCTGATGGCTGAATCGGAAGTTATAGGCCAAAAACCGGTTTTTTTTCTCAGTGATTTTTCAAGATGGTACCACTGGCACAGGGTTGCTTGCATTTCAAAATAATTTCTATCAGACCCGGTCCTAGCTAATACCAACATGTTCTGTGAATTTCATCATGATCGGATAATCCGGTCGTCAGTTCTCGTGAACAGAACTTTCCAGTGCTGAAAATAGAGGTAATTTGGTGATGGGTTGCCGTTCTTGTGCAAATCGGAATTTTCAAAATTTCAATTTGGCATGATGGACAAAAGTCAAAATTTATCAGTGATCTGATTTTTTTGTCAAAAATCAAAAATTTTTCAGGAAGGTCAATGATTTGAAGGTTTTTTATTCAGGAGCCTGCCGTAGCTACAGGGTTTCCCGCACTGTCCTAAAAATCCACATGTGCTAAATTTTAGTCAACATAAATACGCTCTGCAAATTTCACGATGATCCATTGTTTTTCTTAGAAATAATGACAAATCACAATTTGAAAAAAAATCCTTGCCTACTTTTAGGCACCCTGCACCAACACACGAAACATAATTAGTTTTCATTTCCAATACCTTTCTTTAGCAAAACTTTACACTGCTTGGAAATATAGGAGTACCTCAAAATTCACTAAAACGCTCGCCGCCGCCAAAAAGTTTAGAATATCTGAATTTGAGAAAGTCGTGGACCTACCTACTATATACATCTACGTTCTGCGAAAATTTCAGCTCAATCGAATCGGCCACTCCAGAGATTATCTCCCTTAATCATTTTGCTGATATATATATATATATATATATATATATATATATATATATATATATATATATATATATATATATATATATATATATATATATATATATATATATATAAAGAAATATGAATTTTCGGCGAAACGAGTTTAATACTATTGTTCTTCGAACATTAGTAAAAACGCCACAAACATGCACAATCTACCCCCTAGTCCGCTCAAACCACGTGCCCAGTAACGCTGATAGAGCATACGTACAAAGGACACGTCGATTTTGTTTTCTGTTGATAGCTCGAACTATATTTCCGAACCACTTTAACATCAATGTATCGCGATTGATAGTAATTAATGTTCGTCAATAGCTGCTCTTTATTTTCCAGCCAGAGTGTAGTAGGTATCCTGCATGCGTAATAAAACGATCCAGCACGCGAGTTTTTTTCTATCAGACAGTTGTCATTTCAAAATTTGAACTGTCATATAACCAACGCCGTTTTCAAATGTCTGACTATTTATACTGGTTGCCAGGGTGACATGGAAATTTTTGAAAACTCTAACTATTCCAGTTGACATGACTTTTCGAAATACGTTCCACAGAGAGCACGAGTACGAACTTCACTGAATTCACAAGTGCTCGTACTCTGGATGTTGTTGTTGTTTCGTGTGCGAATCGATATCCTGCACTAATCTGGATGTAAAATAAAACGCACCTAATCACGACACCTTACACGCCCACTAATTACATTTTTTGGAATAAATAATCCAAAAGCACATCGCGACTGTCTGCAATATTTAAAAACCCTAGCGCATCAGAACCGCTAGAAATACTAATGTTCGAAGAACAGTAGAGGATGTGTGCAGATTTTGAATGTATTGTTATATATTGTCTTATATATTGTTGTTATTGTCTTATATATTATATATTGTATGTATTGTCATATATTGTTATATATTGTATATTCGCGATGTGAATACTTAATGCAAGCATTTATTGGTACGAAAATAACAAAAAAACACCTCGTGCTAGCAGCCCTTTGCTAGCACCGAAGCCAAAAATAAGTCATATCTGCCTCACATTGAAGTCAACCTGCTCTGCGAATTTCGTATTGATCCGATTACTGCATTGAAAATTATAAGGATACAAAAAAATTTAGGGTTACCATTCGCAAGAGCTTTCAAACTTTCAAGATCTTAGTATTTAGTGTGTATTTTCACTACAAGACCACTACGATTTGAAAATTTTATGATAAAATCGCTTACTAAAGCTATATCAAAAAATACAAAAACAATCATAGCTGGCAACTCTATCAATGGTTTTCAAACTAGATTTCTACTGAATATTGTCTACAATAATTTAAATTTGCCATATAAATTTCGTTATGATACCATGACTGTACTGGAGGCTATAGTGCAAAGAGCTTTATTCAAATAAAATAACATTATATAAACAATTTGGTGCAGTTGCACCAATTTTTGACGATTCTAAAAGCATATAGATATATAACTAAGATGCTTTGCTTTTATATAATCTTTAAGTGCTTTTATATAATCGAAGTCGTTTGTCATAAATTATGCTTACCATAGAAGGGGGATGATGCAGATGAATAAGCTAATAAACTTGGTTATAGATTCAAGTAACAAACAATAAAATTTCCAAAACTCGGAACATTTAAATATCGGTTGCTTATTTTATTGTAAATGGTTTGGCTATGAATAGAAAATGGAAGCATCTGTTGGTGCGATATTTACGAAATTGTCCGGTGCTGGCAATCATGTGCTAGCACCATAGCTGCTTCACGTTGTCTTAACCGCTGCCTATGAATGTCGTTTCGATTGAATGGCTGCGCTATAAGTTATAGGTGTGAACTAAATTTTAGGGTAACCATCGTACAAACTTTCTAAATATTTGAAACGTAAATATTTGTTGTTAATTGTCATTGCAGGATCATTCACATTTGGAAATTTTATGACAACATCGCTCGATAAAGAAATGTAAATAAATTACGAAATTCATCATAGCTGGCAGCTCTTTCACGGTTTTTCAACAAAATTCTTACAGAATTACAATCGCAACAAGATATGCTTATCACATGAATTTCGTTTTGATTTCATCACTGCGTCGGAAGTTATAGGGAAAAAACCTTTATTTTCCTGAGCAAATTTACAATATTTAGGAGACAAAAATTGCCCTAGCTAGCGTCCCTATACTAATTTTCCAATCAAATTTCTATGAAATCTATCTTAGAGTAAGGTTCACCTACTGCGTGAATTGCATTAAAATCTGGTGGCTAAATCGGAAGCTATAGGCCAAAAACCAGTTTTTTTTCTCTGTGATTTTTCCAAATGGCACCACTGCCACAGTGTTGCTTGTTTTTCAAAATCACTACTATCAAATCTGGTTAATCCTAGTTAATATCAATATGTCCTGTAAATTTCATATTGATCACATTATCCGATCGTCAGTTCTCGTGAACAGAAGTTTTGAGTGCTGAAAATAGAGGTAATATGATCACGGGTTGCCGTTCTTGTTTACCGCGGAATTTTTGAAATTTTTATTTGACTTGCTGGACAAAAGACAAAATTTATCAATAATTTGAATTTATTTTCAAAAATCAAAAATATTTCTGGAGACTAGATGATTTGAAGGATTTTTTTTCAGGAGCCTGCTGTAGTTACAGAGTTGCCCGCACACCCTTGAATGTGTATTAAATTCTTGTTTACTTCGATACGTACTGAAAATTTCACGATGATCCATTGTTTTTCTTAGAAGTTATGACAAGTCGAAATTTGAAAAAAATCCTTGCCTACTTGCCCACTCAGCGCCTACACAAGGCTCAACATTTCCACTTCTTTATTATAAGCATACTTAAAACATAATAAGTTTTCATTTTTTAGTACTTTGTTTTTTAACAAAAATTTACATTGCTAGGAAATATAGGAGTACCTGAAAATTCACTTAAATGCCCGCCGCCGCAAAAAAGTTTAAATTTCAGCTCAATCGGATTGGCCACTCCAGAGATTATCTCCCTTACCCATTTTGCTGATATATATATATATATATATATATATATATATATATATATATATATATATATATATATATATATATATATATAAGACGATTTCGGCGAAGCGATTTTAATACTAATGTTCTTCGAACATATGTAAAAACTTAAAAAGTAACATGATGTCTCTTTGGATATTACCGATTACCTGAATTGATTCTACTTGATCGATCATCGTGTGCCGATAAGTAGAAAAAAGCCTAGAGTATCAGAGGCGCTATAAAACGGATTTTCGAAGGAATTATCTTTGAGTGACTTAAAATGGGGGATAGACTTAATACATTTCTTCGTAGTATCATATCAATCATTGCTTACTCAAAGTAAAATAAAAACATTTCCTGACAGCATCTCTTATAACACAAATGTTCAAATGAAAATTTTTAGTGCTGGCAATAATTTTAAAACGCATTAGCAATAAGTCTACCATGACAAGCTCGTGCTAAAATCAACTTATCTTTTGAAATTCGTTTTCATCCGTGGATATTATCGAAAGTTTCACCAATTAAACAATGTCTGGGGCTGCCATCGGAGAAATTTCGAAAACTCTTATTGCTTATTTTAGTATAAATGCTTTGCATATGAATACAAAATGGAAGCATCTGTTGGTGCAATATTTACGAAAGTATCTGGTGCTGGCAGTCCTGTGTGAGTGCCAAAGCCAAAAACGTATCAAATCTGCTTCAAATTAAGTTAGATCAACTCTATGAATTTCGTTTCGATTGAATCGAATTTTAGGGCTACCAACCTCAAAACTTTTAAATATTCGAAAAGTAAATATTTTTTGTTAATTGTAGTTGTAGGATTATTCCCATTTGAAAATTAATCAAGGCATTGCTTAGTAAAAAAATGCCAAAAGGTTTCAAAAATTACCATAGCTGGCAGCCCTTTCGTGATTTTTCTACGAAATTTCTACAACAGGTTGTTTACAATAAGATCCATTTACTACATGAATTTCGTTTTGGTTTCACGACTGATTCGAAAGCTATAGGAAAAATGTTTTATTTTGCTGAGCAAATTTAGAAGATTTAGAAGACACAAATCTCCATAGCTGGCAACACTAATCCAATTTTTAAATTTCAAAATTTATGCCAAATGTGGTCTAGAGTAAGATTCAAATATTGTGTGACTTTTGCTAAAATGTATTGGCTGAATCGAAAGCTATGGGCCAAAAAGCAGTTTTTTTTCTCAGTGATTTTTCAATATGGCACCACTGCCATCATAAAGCAGTTTTTTTTTCTCAGTGATGACAATATGGCACCACTGCCACAGTTGGCTACATTTCAAAATCACTTTTATTAAAACTGGTTCTAGTTAATACCGACATGTCTTGTCAATTGAACGACAACCCATCCATAAGATGGATGGGTTGTCGTTCTTGTGCAACTTGGAATTTTGACAAAGTTTCAGAAGGGTCGATGATTTGAAAAATTAATTTTCTCCGAGAATCAATAAAAAGAATAAGTTGTCCGAATTGTCAGCTTAAGCATATGACAAATCGTAGGAACAAACTTTATTTGCGGATTAGAGACAATACTGACGTTAGTGCTGCTAATCAGAAAGAGTATAATGAAGTTTCTAGGCAATTTTAAGCAAAGCCTCATGAGGCTTATGACACTTACATTAAGACAACTGGTGAAAATATAATCCGCGACAAAAGAAAATTATTCGATTTTAATAATGGGGAGCGAAAAACTACTGGTTATTCATCGTCGATGCTCCTTAATAATGTCAAGTCCTCTTCTCCCAAAGAGATATGTGATATATGGGTTGGGTACAAAATCTCGTATTACAATATCCCGTTTACAAAATCCCGATTACAAAATCCCGTGTTACAAAATCCTGTATTACAAAATTCCATATTACAAAATCCCGTATTTCAAAATCTCGTATTATAAAATCCCGTAATACAAAATCCCGTTTTAAAAATCCCGTAGTTCTATATTATGCCTGATTCTATATTATGCAAAACTACGGGATTTTTTTATATAATAAATATGGAATTTAAAAGAATAATGGAATAATTGATATCGGCTTCTCCCATATGTGTTTCCCTTACCGCCATCGCTAAGCATTCGCTTCAAAGGGTAATCCCCTGAGCTTTGACATTATCATAGAAAAAAAAACTAAGAGATTTTTCCTTCAGCTCTTTTTTTATTGTAGCTAGAACGACGATAGTTAAAATTAGTGGAGGAAAATCAGAGAAGAAAAATTTGGCAAGGTATCAAAATTAAAAATATATTAGAAAAAGGCCTGAAACTGAAACAATCGGTTATTTGAGAAGAATCGCGTAAATTTACTCCCAAATAAAATTTAAATTATTCCTAAATTATTCCTAAATAAAAACTTAAATTACTAGGTTTTTGTTATTTCATTATATGAATAGGTTTCATTGCACCAGATTTTGACTTTCGGGATTTTGTTTTTCGGGATTTTGAATTTCGGGATTTTGAGTTTCGGGATTTTTAAGTACAGGATTTTGTATTTCGGGATTTTGGCATACGGGAATTTCGAAACATACGGAATTTTGTTAATTCAGGATTTTGTGATTCGGGATTTTGATACGATCCCGTGATATATTCGCAGATTGTTTTCAACAAGTTTTAATGCACCAAATCCATCAAACTTACACATTTTTTCATCTGATTCAGTTTTTACAGCTTTTGTTGATCGCATGATAATATCACGTGAAAAATTACGTTGCTATTTTGCAGCAAAGGTCCTGAACCTGATCTTCTTCCTCCAACCTTCTTGCGCAAGTGTGTCGAGCATCCTATAGCTCCCTTGCATATTTTCTTGAATTGATCACTTTCGTTTGGAGTTTTCTCATCCTGTTGGAAGTTTTCGTATGTCACACCCATATCCAAGAATGATGGTCGACGCTGTATCGGAAACTATAGGGGCATTACCATTTTATCTTCGATTGCAAAACTTTTTAAGAAGGTTTTCTACGATAATTTTTCTCCGCTTGTTGACTCTCGTTTGAATGAGCAACAACATAGCTTTAGAAAAGGTCGCTCAATTACCACGAATTTGACAATCCTAAACTCGGACGTTCTCTGCAACGTGGAGAAAGGATACCAAATTGATGCAGTCTACACTGACTTTAGTAAGGCGCTTGACAGAGTTGGCAATTCCACCTGAATTTGAAACCTTCAGAAACACGGTCTTACTAGCTCTTTACTTGGCCATCTTCGCCATCGAGCACAACTTGCAGAATTTCAAGGACTATTTTCAAAAAACGTTTCTGCCTCTGGTGTACCACAAGGTAGCTATTTTGACCCAATTCGTTGATGTATATATTTCCGACCTACTGGACTTTCTTGCAAACATACTTCACTTACTTTATGCTGACGATCTCGAAGTTTATGAAACTGATAAGATTTTCCCGAAAATAAACGGTCACGTACAATACGTCCTTGTTAGCTCGAGTTGATAGCATTATTCAACTCGGTGTTATCTGATATCAAAAACTGCGCTACACCTTACACTATGATAAAAATACTTTGTCTGCAAACAAACAGCTAGGCTTCATCAAAGGACGTGCCAAGGTTACAAGATGCTAATACACTTCACTTGTACGCCCTATTCTTTAATACGCTTGCATTAGCTGGAATCCCGTTTTTGAAACCCACAGCGACAGACTCGAGTCCATACGAAAGCAATTCTTATTCTTCGCCTTGAGAGAACTATACAACCCTTACGATTTTAATAACCTACCCCCTTATGAGTTTTGGCTGGGGCATTTCAACTTATCGACACTTGCAGCCAGAGGAATGGTGATATCGGCCAGCTTCACATTCGACGTGATTAGAGGTGTTATTAGAGTTGAATTCCTGAATACTAAAATAATGACAAATATCCCTGTAAGGAACACCAAGTCCAATCGTTTGCAAAAAAAATATCCACATTCTACTACATATACAGCTAATGAGACGACAAATAAATGCTGCAGGATATTCAACAGCATGCGCAATCTATATTCCTCTAGGATTCCCAAATTATTCTTCAAATCCTTCATTTTCCAAACCATCCGTAACCCCTAACCTTAATCTTTACGTCAATGTGTTAGTTATTAATCGCTATTAATTTATTTGTTACTTATTTATCTTTACATTTTTGCTTGGTATTGTATATGTAATTTTTACCTGGTTTGGTGAATAAATGAATTCTTAATTATATTATTTTATTTATTATAAAATTTAAAAAGCACTTATTATTTACTATATATTATGTTATATCATTTTAAAAAATGCGTACCTCTTTTCTATAGCTACAGTGATTGCTTGGATATTTGATGAGCACCTAAAATATTAGATTTTCCCATCACGACAAATTTATATGTCACTGCTAAGAATATTAAATTTTCCAGTATATCCCACTCGAAGAGAAACAGTTGGTTCATTTATCTTCCTAGAAGAATTGTCTTGTTCTGACTTCGGGGATATATTTCACCCAAGATCATCTTTTACTTTCAAAAGAAACCAAAGAAATATCTGACCCGTCTTAACTCGAACGAAAATAACTCCGCTTCGAGCAACTACATTCATTCTTGTCTCCTTATTAGCTACAGCTCCTTGTTACATCGTCAAGTTAATTTCATTACTGTGTCCGGTACGACTAAAACAATCCACATCTATGCAGCAAAATATTTTACTGTGGACAGCTTCATTTCAAGGTTTTAATGCCAACAAGACACTTCGTTTTTTTTAGACTACCCTCAAGTGTTAAAATTTTTCAATTCCCTCCAGCGCCCAACTACCCGAAAACAGTAATACACTAACGCGTTTCATTAGACGAGAAAACAAGCAGCTGTGCGCACTTCAATACTGCCAGCAGGACTAACCCGCATATAAGATTAACTCAAGCTCGTATCAAGCTTTCGTGATCCCGAAGATTTGAATGATATAAGGACACGCTTTTAATTACGGTTCTGCAAAGTTAATTTGTCGAAAAGGTATTTTCCCTCGAGCCAGAACTAATTTGACATTTCCCAGGTGTCGAGTGAGATGATATGATGACGACATGCTTGTTAGCATGACATTGTTAAACTATTTACATACGTAGTCAACTATGTGCTACAGTGCTTTAAATATGAACAGCTTAATTGAGTTTGGTAATTAGAACCTATTGGCGCTTGCAAATTGTTTCATCGAGTAAAATGTCATTATAAATGAGTTAAGCAGGTAATTGATTGAATGTTGTGAAATCGAAGTATGTATTTAATATTCATTATTTAGCAAACAGACCATTTAAGTATCATAAACACCATGGAATAAATCGTCCTTAATAAATCGTCCTTTGAATAAAAATATCGAAAATGGATGTAATTTTATTCAAGTCAGGCCAATTAGCTAGCTTGTTTGTAACGCAAAAATTAGAAAATAACGATATCTAGTTTTCGAAAAGGAGACATTACTACTTGAAACGCATATAGCTAACTCAGCAATTAAATAAATCATTGAGTATGCAAGTATAAAAGTTCCTAACGAAATTCAAAATAATTCTATCGCATTTGATGCTTACATTTAGATTATATTAAAAGCAAATTTTTCCCTTAACCTAGAACGTACGAAAAAATTAATGGTGAACAATAAAAAGTCTAGCGCATCAGAACCGCTAGAAAACTAATTTTCGAAGAAATTATCTTTGAGGGACTTAAAAATGTGTGAAGACGTAACACACTTCTTTGTAGTATCATATCAACCATTTCTTACTCAAAGGAAGAAAAATCATTTTCTGACAGCATTTCCTATAACACAAATGACGAAAATGTTCAGCGCTGGCAACATTTGTTCAACACAGCAGCAATAAGTCTATCATAACATGCTCGTGCTTAATCAACCTAACCTTTGAATTTCGTTTTCATCCAAAGATATCACCGAAAGTTTCATTGATTAAACTATGTTCGGGGGTGCCATCCAAAAAATTTCCAAAACTCGGAAAATTGATATATCGGTTTCTTATTTTATTGTATATGCTTTGCTTATGAATACAAAATGAAAGCATCTGCTGGTGCAATATTTATGAGCAAATTTACAATATTTTGGAGACACAAATTGCCATAGCTGGCAACCCTATACTAATTTTTCAACCAAATTTCTATGAAATCTATCTTAGATTTCATATCTATGAAATCTATCTTAGATATCTACTGGTGTTTAAATTGGAAGCTATAGGCCAAAAACCAGTTTTTTTTTCAGCGATTTTTCAAAATGTATTACCCATAGTATTACCCGTATTTCAAAATCACTTCTATCAGACTTGGTGCTAGCTAATTCCAATATGTCCTGTAAATTTCATATTGATTGCATTATCCGATCGTCAGTTCTCGTGAACAGAAGTTTTGAGTGCTGAAAATAGAGGTAATTTGAGGATGGGTTGCTCAGGGGCGGATTTGACCATTTTGCCGCTTTAGGCCTTAAAAATATTTACCGCCGTTTTCGTGAATAATATGATATGCAATAATGCGCGATTTTTGCTGTTTTTCGTTGCGCCCAAGCTCACAAAAAAAGGAATATCAGAATAATGCCGGCACCGGTTCATTCGGGAAAAGTCCCTATTATTGCGTCCTTACCACACTTATAATTATTAAAATACACACACAGTAAATAGCCTAAAAGTACCTAAAAAAACGCATATAATTCCAAAGTCTTCGCTCATATTTGTATAAGTAAGTTTACCATTTCGTTCAAAGTTTGCTTCCGCACTTGACTGGAAATCAACTATGAATTCGACTACTGTAAATTAATGTACGATATGATATTAATTAAGAATGATTCCATTTTTTTATAGAAATTAATTTCAATAATAAAGTAGAATTTGAAAACCTGCATCAAAAATAAAAAGAGATTCGCATGTAGTTCATATACCCTGTACCATAATAATAAAAAAAACTCTAGCGCACCTGAACCGCTAGAAAGACTAATGTTCGAAGAACAGTAAAAGAATCGTGCAGGTTTTGAGTGCATATTTCACCACATGAGTTGCTTATTACGGCCAAACTGTTTCAAATACCACGTTTTACTTTGGTCTCAAGAATGCATTATAACTCATATGGTAGAAGGTTTCACATATTACCACTGGCATGAATTTCAACGTTTATGAGAGCAAAACACGGGTTAATTATATTCGTTATCAGTTGCTTATTTCACAAAATTTTGAAAGCAGCATCTCATATAACATCAATGAAGAAAATGCTCAGTGCCTGCGGTACTGAAACTGAAGTTGGTGTTTGGGGCTGCGATCCAAAAAAATTGCAGAACTTTGGGAATTGAAACATCGGTTATTTATTTTCGTTGTAAATGTTTCCGGTATGAATACTAACTGTAAGCATTTTGATACAAAAGTAGCACAACCGACTGGTGCTGGCAACCTTTTGCCAGTATCAAAGCCAAGAATATATCACATCTGCTTCACGTTGTTATATTACATTCGAAGTTATAGGAGTATAAAGAAACTTAGGGTTACCTGCAGCGAGTTTTTTGCAAATAATCGAAAGCTTAATATTTGCTGTTTATTGTCACTACAATACCATTACCAATTGAAAATTCTACGATAAAACCGCTTAATAAAGATATTGCAAACAAACACAAAACTAACAATAGCTGGCAGCCCTATCGAGGCTTTTCAACCAAATTTGCCCTGAATAATGTTGATAATAGGTTCCATTCTTTGTATGAAATTCGTATTGATTTCATGACTGCACTGGAAGTTATGGGGCAAAAAGTTGTATTCTCCTGAGCAAATTTTCAAAACCAAAGACACAAAAATTACCATAGCTGGCAGCACCAATCGAATTGTTCAACCAAATTTATTTCAAACAGAGTTTAGAGTAAGGTTCAGCTACTGTGTCAATTTCATTTAAAATCAGGTAACTTGTTCACATTTCATAGGGCAAAAAGCAGTTTTTTTTCTTTGTAATTTGTCAAGATGGCACCACTGGCACAGAGTTGCCTACAATTCAAAATCGCTTCTATCAGATCTGGTCCTACTTAAGTCCGATGCATTCTGTAAGTTTCAATTGTATCTGATTATTGATTCGTGAGTTCCCGAGAACAGAAGTTTTTGATGCTAAAAATATAGGTTAACTGGGAAAGGGTTACCGTTCTTGTCCGACATGAAATTTCCAAAGTTTTACTTTGACCGTGTAGATTAAGCAAAAGATTTGTATACAGATTGGTTTTATTGTAAGAAACGGACATTTTTTAGGATATTCGATGGTTTGAATGTTTTCACTTCCGAATTTGTATTTTTACAAATTTAAGACACCAAAATTATCATAGCTGGCAGCTCCCACCGAATTTTTTCAACCAAATTTCTACCAAACGTGGTTCAAAGTAAGGTTCAGCTACTGTATCATCTACTGTATAATCGAACGATTGAATCAGAATTTATAGGGCTAAAAGCAGTTATCTTTTTTAGTGATTTTTCAAGATGGCACCACTGTCACAGAATCGCCCGCATTTCAAAATCACTTCTCTCAGACCTGGTCCTATATAAGACCAATACATTCTGCAAATTTCAATTTATTCTGTTTATCGGATCGTGAGTTTCCGTGAACAGAAGCTTTTGATGCTAAAAATATTGTTAAATTGGGCAAGGGTTACCATGTGTGCCCGTTATACCATATCAATTTTTATTTCCCCTATGTAAACAAAGCACAAGATTTACATATGAGTGGCTTTTTTTTGAAGAAGCGGCATTTTTTCGAGAGAGACAATGATTTGGAGGTTTTCACTTTCAGTGCCTGCTCTAGCTACAGGGTTGCCAGCACGCTCATGATTTAATAGCTCTGTCAAAAGTTATTGCAATTTAAAAAATTTCAAGTTTTCCCGTTCTCTTTTCAGGCACCCAGCGCACACATGGGGTTAAAAAATTCCAAAACATTATCTGATTCACATGTAAAACATGTCAACTTTATTTTTGCAAAAATTATTTGTGTACGGAATAATAGGTATATTAAAAATATCACTAAAATGGCCGCCGGCGCCAAAGGGTTAAAGATTATTAACTTTTTGTGAAACCTGGCACTATTCTGCATATACACCAGTGTGTCCTGAAAATTTCAGTTCAATCGGATGGCGCGTTAATGAGAATTTTTCACTGAAATTTTTTCATTCAACTCAGATATATATGACAGAAAAAAAAATGCTACATCAATAAGCTCTGCAAATTTCACGATGATCCATTGTTTTCCTTAGAAGTTATGACAAATCGAAATTTGGAAAAATTTTTTTGCCTACTTTTAGGCACTCAGGGCTTACACAAGGCTCAAAATTTCCAATTCTTTATCAGAGACAAGCTTAAAACATAATACTTTTTTTTAACAAAAATTTGCACTGCTTGAAAATTAACAGGAGTACCTGAAAATTCACCAACGCTGCCAAAAGGTTTAAGATATCTCCTATTCTAGAAAGTCAAATATATATATATATATATATATATATATATATATATATATATATATATATATATATATATATATATACGTGTATATATATATATATATATATATATATATATATATATATATATATATATATATAAATATATATATATATATATACATATACAGCCGCGGATCTTGAATTTTTTCGAGGCGGGGCAAAAATTGAAAAATGCCGCCCCCGTATATACAGCCGCGGATCTTGAATTTTTTCGAGGCGGGGCAAAAATTGAAAAATGCCGCCCCCGTCAACCAAAACTTTTTCCTTTATCATCATCATCATGTCAGCCCACTGAGAGACATAGACCTGGCTTAAAAAACACCACAACGACCGGTCTAGCGCTGCTCTTTCTCCGTTAGCCAAATATTTATTGCGAAATACATAAACGTGTCCGACATATATTTTAATTAGAATAGGACAGGAAAGGGTATGAAATAAAATGTGATATTAAAACTAATTATACTGTTGCATATTGAAATTACAATTTTACTCTTCAAGCTTTTTGTTATTCAAACAAATCTATGGCCTTGTGATAATTAATCTCATGAGCAGTTCGATTTTCTATTGCTAATATTGCGAGACTCGAAAAACATTTCTGGCTTATGGACGATCGTAGATAATTTGTAATAAGTTTAATTTTGCTAAAACTTCGCTGGCAGCTTGTGGACGTAGTAGGAAGCGTAGAGTAAACTCGCAGAGCAATACAATTTTTGGGAAAGGCATCCTGCAAATCATGCGTATAGACCTGTTGCAAGAGATTGAAAGCGCTAGAATTTTTTATACCTTTATGTCTCTTTAAAAAAGTAGAGTTCCTCGCAGAATTCAACTTAACTTAAAACTTGTTCGTATTTTTGTCCAAGTTCTGCTCCATGCTTCTGAAGTTGAAATATCCAAAATTTCAGTACCATTCGGAAACGTAAAATTCAAATTCAAAGTGGTAGCACTATCAATCCTCTTCTTAATTTCTGATAAGATTCTATCAAACACCATCATTGTTGCTTTAGCAAAGAGTTGAACAGGTTGAAGTTTTCGTGCTTTGTCATGACACATCGCATCAAATTGTTTTTTGCACCTCGGAATTCGTTTATTTGGTAGAATAGATTCAACATCAATTTTTCCAGGAACTTTTTTAGCTTCTTCAATCCAATATTCAATTGAATTGTCTCTCATTTCTTGCAAAGTTTTCATGAGGCCATCCATTAAAGAGACGGATCACGCAAGAATCATATTTTCCTTTTGAATTTCAATAATTATTCGATTGATTTCGCGGAGAATAATTGCCCGAATCGTCAAGTTCAGAATAAACATAAAATTCTTTAAAGCATTTAAGAGATAGCCTGCCTCTAAATTTGCTTCCGGAGTATGAGAAGTTTGTTCAACTTCCTCCAAGAATTCCACCAATTCCACCAAATCATTTAAGAGGGCTTTCACAGCGACATATTTCGCTGACCATCTCTGCTGACTGCTTCCTTTTAAATTGGTTTTAACATATTTTTTCATAATATCTCACCGAGTATTGGAGCCTACAATAAAACAATATACTTTTTGAATTACTCCAAACATGTTTATTGCTTCCGGACATGATGAGGCAGAATGAACACCGACAAGATTTAAGGAGTGAACCAAACACGGTTCGAACTCGGCCAGCTCATCTTTTCGGCAATTCTGGCTTGCACTTTGTTATAGGTGCCAGTCATATTGGAGCCATTACCATTAGATTGGCCACGACATTTTCTAATATCTAGGTCATCAACTGTCAATTTTTCCATAATCTGTTGACAAATGTACTCTCTTGCCTTTTCAGTGACTTCTATGAAATCCAAGAAACTGTTTTTTATTACACACACATCACTAGTTTTTTTTACACCGCGAATGATCTGGCTCATTTGTTCTATATGCGGGACATCTGGAGTGCAGTCGAACATTATTGTGTATTAATTGGCTTCTTTGATGTCATTTAGCACGCTATTTCTAACTGTTTTTGTCATTCTGTCAATAATTTCTTTCTGTATTGTCTTTGATAAATATGATACTTGTCCCTTTTTTACTAATGTTCGAAGAACATTAGTATTAAAATCGATTCGGCCAAAAATTCATATTTCCATATATATATATATATATATATATATATATATATATATATATATCATCAAAAAATTTCAGTGAGATAATCTCGGGAACGCGCCATCCGATTGAGCTGAAACTTTCAGGATACATTGGTGTATATGCAGAATAGGTCCAGGTCTCTTTAAATGTCAGTTATTGTTAACCTTTTGGCGCCGGCGGCCATTTAAGTGATATTTTTAATATACCTATTATTTCGTGCACAAATAATTTTCGCAAAAATAAAGTTAACGAAATAAATTTTGAACGTGTTTTACATATGAATCGGATAATGCTTTGGAATTTTTTAACCCTATGTGTGCGCTGGGTGCCTAAAAAGAGGACGGGAAAATTTGAAAATTTTTAAATTGCGATAACTTTTGACAGAGCTATTCAATCATTACGAAATCTTCAGGACATATTGATATTATTTAGTTGTAGATTTGTGTAGCTTTTTATGAGCGTGCTGGCAACACTGTAGCTAGGGCAGGCACTGACAGTGAAAACCTCCAAATCATCGTCTCTCTTGAAAAAATGCCGTTTCTTCAAAAAACAGCCACTCATATGTAAATCTTGTGCTTTGTTTACATAACCAAAAAAAAAAAAAAAGATATGGTATAACGGGCACGCCTGGTAACCCTTGCCCAATTTACCTATATTTTAAGCATCAAAAACTTCTGTTCACGAAAACTCACGATCCGATGAGCAGAATTGATTGAAATTTGCAGAATGTATTGATCTTAAATAGGACCAGGTCTGATAGAAGTGATTTTGAAATGCGGGCGATTCTGTGCCAGTGGTGCCATCTTGAAAAACCACTAAAAAAGATAACTGTTTTTAGCTCTATAAATTCTGATTGAATCGTTCGATTTTGACGAAACTCACACAAATGCTGGACCTTATTTAAGCCACGTTTGGTAGAAATTTGGTCGAAAAATTCGGTTGGAGTTGCCAGCTATGATAATTTTAGTGTCTTCATTTTGAAAAAAAAAATTTGGAAGGGAAAACATTCAAACCATCGAATATTCAAAAAAATGTCCGTTTCTTACAATAAAACCAATCTGTATATAAATCTTATGTTTTATCTACACGTTCAAAATAAAACTTTGGAAATTTCATGTCGGACAAGAACTGTAACCCTCTCCCAGTTAACCTATATTTTTAGCATCAAAAACTTCTGTTCACGGAAACTCACGAACCAATAATCAGATACAGCTAAAATTTACAGAATGCATTGGACTTAAGTAAGACCAGATTTGATAGAAGCGATTTTGAATTGTGGGCAAGTCTGTGCCAGTGGTGCCATCTTGAAAAATTACAAAGAAAAAAAACTGCTTTTTGCCCTATGAAATGTGAATAAATTACCAGATTTTCATGAAATTGGCACAGTAGCTAAACCTAACTCTAGTCTCTGTTTGGTGGAAATTTGGTTGAAAAATTTGATTGGTGCTACCAGCTATGGTAATTTTTGTGTCTTTGGTTTTGAAAATTCGCTCAGGAAAATAAAACTTTTTGCACTATAACTTCCAGTGCAGTCATGAAATCAATACGAATTTCATACAATTAATGAAACCTGTCATAAACATTATTCAGGCCAAATTTGGTTGAAAAGCCACGATAGGGTTGCCAGCTATTGTTGGTTTTGTGTTTAATTGCAATATCTTTATTAAGCGGTTTTATCGTAGAATTTTCAAATGGTAATGATATTGTTGTGACAATAAACAGCAAATATTAAGCTTTCGATTATTTGAAAAAACTCGCTGCAGTTAACTCTAAATTTCTTTATACTCCTTTAACTTCGAATGTAATATAACAACGTGAAGCAGATGTGATATATTCTTGGCTTTGATACTGGCAGAAGGTTGCCAGCACGAGTCGGTTGTGCTACTTTTGTATCAATAAACGCTTACAGTTAGTATTCATACCGGAAACATTTACAATTAAAATAAATAATCAATGTTGCAATTCGCAAAGTTCTGCAAATTTTTCGGATCGCAGCCCCAAACACCAACTTCAGTTACAGTGCTGCAGGCACTGAGCATTTTCTTCATTGATGTTATATGAGATGCTGCTTTCAAAATTATGTGAAATAAGCAACTGATAACGAATATAATTAACCCGTGTTTTGCTCTCATAAACGTTGAAATTCATGCCAGTGGTAATATCTGAAACCTTCCACCATATGAGTTATAATGCATTCTTGAGACCAAAGTAAAACGTGGCATTTGAAACAGTTTGGTCGTAATAAGCAGCACATGTGGTGGAATATGCACTCAAAACCTGCACGATTCTTCTACTGTTCTTCGAACATTAGTGTTTCTAGCGGTTCAGGTGCGCTAGAGTTTTTTAAGTGTTCTAATTGAAACTTAAGAGTCGAATTAGGCTTGGAGAGCAGAAAAATTAAATTCAAGAAGTTACCTTGACCAGGCTGAGGACTTTGTGTGATCAGGTTGCTCGGGGTTTCGTCGGACCCAAGGAAAAGAAAGAAAGCTTTTTGATAGATACAATACAGCATCCATAACAATACGCACGATCTGTCTACATATATCTGCATCCCTTTCGCAAGGACGCTAACCGTCCTCAATAGTGAGTGCGTTCCACTTGCACATTGCCCTTGAGCCACCGTACGAGCGCGATTGTTGTCCTATCTATGCGTACGTACCCCCAGAAGAATAATTTATGTGCTTCAAGTACTATAGGGCATATCATTGCCGACATCCTTAAAGACGATGCTGATATTGAAATGAAGCGCAGGGCTTTAGCAGTCAGAGGTAATATGTTGACTCGCAAATTTTCCCGTTGTACCAAGCAAGTTAAGATAACGCTTTTCCAGGCATATAGCCAGAGCTTGTCCACGGGGGGCTGTGTATCAGATATGCTAAAAGATCGCTGGACACATTGTGCATCCAGTATAATAATATCTTCTAGTAGCTTGAGTAGCCTAGTGGGTAGAGCACTGGCTTCTTGCGTGTGGGGTCCTTGGTTCAAATCCAGGTTCGGACAAGGGTCCGCGCACCAAGCTTTGAGTTCACCTAGCTCTGATTAGGTACCTGATTTAAATCAGGGGTAAAGTGAGTCGTGGAACTAATCACTCCACACTCGTATTCACAATGATTAACAAAAGTGTAATGAAGCTCTCTACCAGCTTCAACTCCTAGACCCGTTCGAGGGTTGTCGTGGGATTACTTTATAATAATATCTTCAGGATTATGATGGGATTGGTCCGCTTCTGCAGTGCGTCAGGGATGTTTGTGGCGTACCAGAATGATGGCTTTGCAACCGTCATTCGCAATAAAACTATATCGCAAACCCATATAACACGGGACAGTCCCAATAGCATCCTAAATACTAAAGCTGATAGGCTCACTTCACCACTATGGAGATGCCTTGTACGAAAACCAGCTCGTTTCCTCAATCGGGAAGACATTATACTGCGCGTCTATCATCGCAAAGTTGCGATAATGCTGAGGAGTGTCGTTTGACAAGCTTGAATTTGCCGCCCTCTGAATCTGCTTGTCCCCCCTAGATCCAGGGCTGTATATATATATATATATATATATATATATATATATATATATATATATATATATATATATATATATATATATATATATGTATATATATATATATATATATATATATATATATATACATATATATATATATATATATATATATATATATATATATATATATATATATATATATATATATATATATATATATATATATATATACATATATATATATATATATATATATATATATATATATATATATATATAATTATATTTAAATATGATGAATTTTCGGCGAAACGAGTTTCAAACTAATTTTCTTCGAAAATTAGTAAAAATTAATGGTGAAATATAAACAATGTATTTTGTGAGGTGAGATCTATATCAAAGATAATTACTTTAATAAGATGTACAAATTCCGACCGATTTCATGTAAAAGCGTCTTAATTTTTTTCTTCCAATCAGTTTTCCTGAATATTTGTAAAGCTTGTTTTACATTACTTACTTATTTTACTTATTAATACAAACTAGTAGAAACCGAAATTTTCCATACAAATCGCAAAGAAGCCCAATAACCATATCAAGTGGAATTCATCCCATTTATGTAGAAAGTGCTTTCATTGTCCTTAAGTCACAATAATATCCAATGTCAACGATTCAATTCAGTATTATTTTTACATCAAAATAACAAAAAATACAGTTCGCCATGCCATTCAAGTCTCTCACCATTGCCATTCCGTGGCTGTGTTTCCTACAAATATTAAATGCAGAAAGAACAGTAAACAAGTCAATGTTGAATATGTAAATATTTTTTTTAAATACCAAACTTTCAGTTCACAACGAAAATAGCAGCCTATAATTCCTGTGTAATGGGAAATTTCAGAGGCTGTTCCTTGTAGGACTCTGGTTGGACAGGCAGTAACGTAGATGAAGTCGCGTCGGAGAACAATCGCGCATTAATAAATTGTTTAACATTGAAAGTAAGCCGACTGTCAGCATGGCTGGAGATATTATGTGCGGATGATTTCAGTAATGTTGATTTTTGAGAGAAAAAACCACAAGCCAAAAACAATACAAATAACATACCAAAGTTCCAGAGCGCATTTCATATGATTGCTGAAGGAATTTTCTGATTGCGAAATTAAAATCGACGTAAAGGAAGGAAATATTTACATTTTCTGTATCGTTGCCCAAAATAAGTTGTTGTTTTTTTTTTGAAGTATTGTTAATATCGAATAAAGATATAATATTGTGTTAAAGTTAAGTGTACTTAAGAAATTGACTTTCTTTTGTAGATTTATTTATGTGATTTATTTTTTACTAACGAAATGTCTCGAGAATGTTAAAGCGAGGTTATTACCTTCAACTCTAATTAACAGATGAAACAATTCTCAAATGTTTTTGGTGTCCTTTGCTACCTTCCCAGCACTCAATTTTACAATGATCATGCAACTAAAATGATGAAATGTGAAATTCAGTGGAGCAATTCAAGATAGTTTGCCCAAATTAAAAATCAGTTTCTTTTATTGTGAAAGATTAAGATTCAAAAAGTCATTGTAGAATTTCAAGTATTCATGCTCATCACTACACAAAACAATTGCATACCACAATCTTTTACAATTTCAACAAGGGTCAACCATATTATTTTCTAAAGTCATAATACTTGAAGGAGTTCATAACATTATGAGCACCGCGCTTTCAAATAAAGATGAAATTCTGGAAAGACTTTTATTTTGTTTCATTGGTATAACGGTACAATATTGCTTCAATTACAGGGGACAAACTATTCAAAATCACTGTATAAGAGATAGATGTCGAGGAATCCAACAAAAGCTTAAAGAAATGCATGCTAGCTCGAAAGGTAGCTAACAAACATCTTCGTACAGTAAGAATCAATATAAAGTCCTTAGGGTTTGTAATAAAAATTCAAAACCAACAAATTCAACTTCAGTTACGGAACGGAAAACAGTTGTATTTTCTAATTATTTCAAAGTTAATCTTATAGGACTAAATAAGGAGACCAGTTTTCTGGTATAACATGGAATAGTTCATCACAAACTAACTTCTGAAGGAGTTTAGGGATAGCAATCGCTTGATAGTTACTGATTGATCGTTTATCACTACTTTTGAAAATAAGGTGTGAAGATTTTCAGAGAGACGGAAATTCATAGAGACGGAGATTTATTGGAAATCACGTGCAAAGGAAGCAATTGTTTTGCTGATTGGAACACAAAGAAAAGAGAGCCGAGTCATTTGGCGGTCTTTGTCATGAATAGTTTCAATAATAGTCTCTTGCGTAAGGACTTGCGGTAATTTTAGCAGAAATGGTTAAAGTAGGGATTTTTTAGGAGCAAAATTTTTTTTGAAAATGTCACATGACATGTGGACAGGCAGAAACCGTATTAACTCAGGACAAAGAACAAACGTAATTAACTATCTTTGTCCTGAGATGAGGTATGCAATAAATTAGCGAAATCAGAAAACTCCCTCGGGTTAGAAATTTTTAATTACTTATAAGTTATTTTTATGACTTCTGAGACACATTAAATTGTTAGATTTTAAATTATTACTAAGGTTCTGAGTGTGCTTTTATTTTCTTCAAATTTGGCCTAAATTTGCTTAAAGGAAGACACCAGTTCATCAATTCTGAAAATAAACACTTGTTTAGTTTATTGTGTCCGAGTTGTTTTTTCAACAAAAATAAATAGGTTCAAACTTCCGAAGAGGGCTGAATATGCTTATGAGGTTTAACGAAAACTTGTTGAAGAAAATGAGAAAAATCTTTTAAAACTGGTTGAAAAATAGATGAAAACGACTACATTGATTCTTCTCCTATTCAAGTGATAAGAAAATTTGGTCCCAAAATATCTTAAATGCTTAATAAAATATTTAAGTTATTTATTTTATAAAGAGGGTGCGCCATCAAATATTTCGGTATGTGAACATTGAATAACTTTGAAAAAGACAACCGATTTCTATATAAGAGGTATGTTTATTCAATTAGGTCCTTTGAAATTCATTTGGATTAGTTTTTGAATACAACATCAATTAAGTGGTCACCTTTATTGACCAAAGCAAAATGTGCCCTTTTTTCTGCGTTTTCTGTTATATTTTCGAGTATCGCGGGCTGTATAGCTATGATTTCAGCACGAATGTTTGCCTCGAGCTTGTCAATGGTCTAGCGTATACTTCGCATATCTGCATCACATTAAATTAAACACACCTTATGAATTTCGTTTCGATAGGGTGACTGTGCTGGAAGTTACAAGGGTGAAAAGAACTTTAAGGCTACAACTCTCAAAATCTTGCAAATTTTCGAGAAGTAAATATTTGTTGTTAATTGTCACTGCATGATAATTCCCATTTGAAAATTTAATGACAGCATCGCTAAGTAAAGAAATGCTAAACAATTCCAAAAATTACCATGGCTGGCAACCCTTTCATGATTTTCTACGAACTTCCTACGGCAGCTAGTTTACAAAAAGTTTCATTTAATTCAGGAATTTCGTTTCCATTTCATGACTGTATCGGAAATTATAGGAAAAAAAGCTTTATCTTGCTGAGCAAATTTAAAAAAATAAGATGACAAATTTAGCATAGCTAGCAACTATATTCTAATTTTTTCAACCAAATTTCTGTCAAAGTAAGCCTAAAGTAAGATTAGAGTATTGTGTGAATTTTGTAAAAATCTGATGGCTGCATCGGAAGCTATAAGCTAAAAGGCAGTTATTTTACTCAGTGATTTTTCAAGATGACACCACTGCCACAGGGTTGTCTGCATTTCAAAATCACTTCGATCATTCTACATTCTGTAATATTCAACTGTATCTGATTGTTGGATCGTGAGTTCACGTGAGCAGAGGTTTTTTATGCTAAAAATATAGGTAAATTGGTGAGCAATTACCGTTCTTGCCCGTTGTAAAAATTTCAAATGTTGTACTTTGGCTATGTAAACAAAGCATATAAAATTTAAAAAAAATCCTTGCTTAATTTTAGGCACAGGGCTCAAAAAAAGCAAAAAAACATAATAAATTTTCATTTTTATCAATTTCTTTTAACAAAAATTTACTCTGCATAGAAATATAGGGGTACCTGAAATTTCCCTAACACGCCCGCCGCCGCCAAAAGGTTAAAGATATTTTAATTTTCACAAATCAGCGACATACTCTTTATATACGTATATACATTTATGCCCTCCGAAAATTTCAGCTCAATCGGATCGGCCATTCCACAGATTATCTCTTTGCTGATATATATATATATATATATATATATATATATATATAAATATACATATATATATATATATAAATATACATATATATATATATATATATATTTATATATATATATATATATATATATTTATATATATATATATATATATATATATATATATATATATATATATATATATATATATATATATATTTATATATATATATATATATACATATATATATATATATCTATATATATATATATATATATATATATATATATATATATATATATATATATATATCTATATATATATATATTTTTTTTATTCATTGACCAAAACAAGGTACAAAATCACATATTAAAAAAAGGACATCAAATTAAAATAAAAATAGAAAAGTAAAGTAAAGGAAAAGTAAAAACAAACAAGTTAAATAAGTAAAAAACAAACAAATTAAAGAAAAAAGAGTAACAAATAAATTAATAAATAGCAATCAATAAATAAACATTGACATAAAAGCTATAGCTTAAGGTTAAGGGTACGGATGGCATGGAAAAGAGAGGACTTGAAGGATGATTTGGAAATCGTAGGGGAATATAAATTGCTTATTCTGTTGAATACTCTGCAGCATCTATTTACTGGCTCATTAGCTCCATATGTGGTCGAATGAGAATATTCTTTTAGGAAACGATTGGACCTGGTGTTCCTCACAGGGATATTTATCAAAATTTTATTAGTCAGGAATTCTACATTAATAGCGCCTCTAATGACGTCGAATGTGAAGCAGGCCGATATCACCATTCTTCTGGAGGCTAGTGTGGATAGGTTTAAATGACCCAGTCGAAACTCATAAGGGGGTAGGCTATTAAAATCATAAGGGTTGTATAGCTCTCGCAAGGCGAAAAGTAAAAATTGCTTTTGTATTGACTCGAGTCTGTCACTGTGGATTTCAAAAGCAGGATTCCAGCTAATACAAGCGTATTCGAGAATAGGACGTACGAGTGAAGTGTATAAAGATCTTGTGACCCACAGACTACGAAATTCTTTGGCTCGTCTTTTGATGAAGCCAAGTTGTTTGTTTGCACGAGAAAGTATTTTATCGTAGTGTAAAGTGAAGCGGAGTTTTTCATCTAAGATAACACCGAGGTCAGCAATATTATCAACTCGAGTTAGCACATTATTACCGAGGAAGTACGAATTGTGTGTGACCGTGCATTTTCTGGAAAAACTAATAACCTGGCATTTATTAATGTTGAGAGAGAGCTTATTTACATTGCACCAATGATCAAGGGAATCAAGTTTGGATTGGAGAAAGAGGGCATCCGATTTCGATTCAATGGTCAGATAAAGTTTGAGGTCGTCTGCATAGAGTAAATGAGGTACGCCTGCTAGGACGTCAGATAGATCGGAAATAAATATATTGAAGAGAAGTGGACCAAGATGGCTACCTTGGGGTACACCAGAGGTAGCACTAACGTTTTTCGATAAAAACCCTTGAAATTTTACACATTGTGTTCGATCGCAAAGGTAGGAAGTCAGCCAGCTGAGTAGAGACCCGGTAATACCGAATTTCTGTAGCTTAAGAATTAAGGTAGAATGATCAACTCTGTCAAATGCCTTACTGAAGTCTGTGTAGACTGCGTCAATTTGGTAACCTTTTTCCATTTTGCATAGGACGTCTGAGATTAGGATTGTCAAATTCGTGGTAGTTGAGCGACCTTTTCTAAAGCCATGTTGTTGCTCGTTCAGACGGGAATCAACTAGCGGAGACAATTTGTCGTATACTATCTTTTCGAAAAGTTTCGGAATCGAAGACAAAATGGCAATGCCCCTATAGTTTTCAATACAGCGTCGATCACCATTCTTGAATATGGGTGTGACATGAGAAAGCTTCCAACTGGATGGAAAAACTCCTGACGAGAGTGATCTATTAAAAAAAATATGCAAAGGAGTTATAAGCTGCTCTACACACTTGCATAAAAAGATCGGAGGAAGAAGATCGGGCCCAGGACCTTTGTTGCAGTTGAGTTCCAAAATAGTTTTACGTATTTCATCGCGGGAGATTTCTAAATGGTTGACAAAAGCCGTTGGAGTTGAATCAGAGGAAGAAAGGTGTGAGTTTGTTAGGTCTGGTGCACTAAAAACTTTTTGGAAACTATCTGCGAATAGGTCGCATATCTCTTTAGGAGAAGAAGACGTTGTATTATTCAGAAACATCGACGATGGATAGCCAGTAGTTTTTCGCTTCACATTAACAAAATCGAAGAATTTTTTCGGGTCGCGGACTATATTTTCGCCGGTTGACCTAATGTAAGTATCATAAGCCTCACGAGACTTTGCTGCAAATTGCTTAGCGACTTGATTATACTCTTCCTGAATAGCAGAACTAACGTCAGTATTTTCTCTAATCCGCTTATATAGTTTGTTTCTACGATTTCGCAAATGCCTAAGGTCTCTATCAAGCCATGGTTCAGACAATTTATTTTTTTTTTATCTTTGGTACATATCTTTCAACGGCGTCAAAAATTTCATTGTAAAAAGAGAAAATGGCTGTATCAAGATCCTGAGTTGAAAGAATATTCGTCCAATCAATAGTATCAAGAACGTGTTTAATGCTTTCATAATCAGCATTACGGAAGTCAAATACAATTGAATTATTGTAAGTTTTTAAGTAGGTGGAATTAGAAGTGGAAAGTTCTACTGACAGTGCTGTATGGTGTATACTGTTGCAAAAAAGATGCTCAGCGTCATTAGTTGGACTAACCACTACTTCGTCATAAGCATTCGTGAAGACTAGATCTAACCAATTTCCATTTTGGTTGGGGATGTGGGAAACCTGCTGTAAATCATTACCATAAAAAGCACTCGCAAGATTGAAATCGTTGGTGTCTACCAGGTTTACGGGGAGAAGGTAAGAGTCATTTTCATCCGGAACAAAGCAAAGATTCGGACGATTGAAATCACCCAAAACTATTATTTTATCTTTTTCGCTAAGTGATGTCGCTAGTGAAGATATTGTGTCACAAAAATTGCTGTAGATGGATTCGTCAGATCTAGGGGGGATGTAGACAACAGCGATGTAAATTGAGTTGTTATTAGAGGAGATCCGAACAATTATACATTGGAAAAAGGCATTTGGGGTGGTATCAACGAGCTCACTTGAAAATGTGTTGCTAACAGCAAGTAAGACACCACCTCCTCGCGACTGACCCGTAGAACAATAATCACGGTCGCTTCTGTAAATGGTCCAAGTACTATCAAGAATCTCCTCATTTTTATGAGAGGCATTAAGCCAAGTTTCCGTGATGGCGAGTAAATTAAAATGGCATGATTTGGCGTCAAGGTATAATTTACTTAGCTTGCCTCTCATACCACCACAGTTGTGGTAAAAAAGTTTGAGGCTTGTCTGAGTTTGGTTAGGAAAAATGCCTAACAGGGTTGACTGATCTTCGAAGAGATTCAGATGTCATATTGCTACCTATACCTATGTTTGCGGTAGCCTGATTGGAAACATTGGAGCAGATTTTATTAGCTACGTTAGCATACCTGCTTGAGTGAGAAGATGACGCGTCAAATGCTGGGGGTATAGATGCATAATTATTATTACGAGTAGATGCATTACGAGTAAAAGCATCAGTTAACGAAGAATTATATGTTGTCACTAGAGACTGAGACTGAGAAGGTGATGAGATAGTCTTATGGGCGGAAGGAAGTTGGGCAAAGGAGTGGCTAGGGATACCATTTTTTTTTACAATTTTTTGTTTCTTATTCCTAGTTTTGCCGGTAATGTTTCTCCAAGGGCTGAATGTCATTCCCTTCCAGTTGATGTTGCCGTTGTTTCCACTCCAGCACGTAAAAAGCCACGCATATTTTGATGGAACAAAAACTTTACACCGTCTGGAGGATTTATGTTTGGACTGGGGTAATAATTTCACTTCGTAATCTTTTATGTGAAAATCAGCTTCGAGAATCGTTCCCAACCATTTGTCGTCAGCAGAAGAAGGAATCCCTTTCACGAAGAATGCACTTTTGATTGATGAAGTTGTTAATTTTGTGGACGTGTGTTTATTGGGAAGAGTTTCGTTGGTTTTTTTTATTTTTTGTAAACGATTCTGCCAATCATTATGGGACCAAAAAGTACCGAATTTGTAAATTGGGGTTTCACAGTCGAGATTGGAAAGTTTTTCTAGAGCAGATGGAATTGTGCTCTCAGCTAGAATCCTAATAGGTGATGTTGCTTTGTCCTTCGTTCTCATATTCCTGACCGTTGTTTTGCTATTAATCTCTAACGTTGCGTTGAGGAGCTCTTGATGGAGTGTTTTATCGTTCATTACTAAGTTTTCGTCTGCATCATTTGTTGAAGCATCGCAATGACGGTCTAAATCTTCCAATTTTCTGCTGATATCAGCTAACTTTAGTTGTTGCTCGGACAAAGCGTCTGTGAGTCTGTCGGTTTGCATTTTGAACGTTCGTGATAAATTTTCAAACTTTTCAAGCGTATCTTTGGTGTTAGATTGGCAAGCATAATTGCTATTATTATTACAAGTGGACAAATTCGAAGAAAAGGAATCCACTTTATCAGTAAGAGTATCCATTCTCTTCCCAAGAGTGTCAAAAAACTTTTCGTGGCTCACAATGTTCGATTTCGAGAAGGAGGACGCCAGACCATCGAAATGATTTGATATTTCCGCCAAGAATTCCTCGTTTGCACGCGCTTGTGCTAGCTGTTTAGATATTATATTATCTTTTTCGGAATTCAGTGTCCCAATGTAGCCAATCAAGCTGTCGTACATACTTTTTAAAAGAAGGTCAATATTTTGGCAATCCGTACAGATGAAATGGTTCTCGAGGTACGGATGGAACCAATCCCTGGGAGCACCCATGCAAGCCCCGTGTAACTTCCTGTTACAGAAAGCTTTGCATGTCACGAATTTCATCGTGTTGTCAAAGGCAAAGCAATTTTCAAGGCTGCACTTGAAGCTCATGATGATTTAAACAGGTGGATTCGATGCCCAAAAGTATCCAATCTTAAAGTGCCCAGAGGTATGCAATTGATTAATTTAGCTTTCTGTGTATATAGTGCCCAGAAGTATGCAATTGCTGAAGTTCAATTTACTATGGACGAAAACCAATCAGTTGGTAAATTAAATATTTATGCGAAGAGTCAAAAATGCGAGTTAAAAGCTCGGCGCTGTGGGAATTTGAACTCCGTCCGTCCGAATGCTAGGTGGTTGACGATGTAACGCTGCTACCAAAACTGATAAATTGTGAGATGATAAACTCAGTTTAACCTTATAACAGCTCGGCCAGTGCAGATGATTTAAAAATGTTAAGTGTGTAAATTTAATTGTAAATGTATTTTAGTTCAGAATTTTTTCAAATCGAAAGTGCAATTTATCATTTAAAATGGCATCGAAGCGATTTATTTTACAAAACCCGACGAGACTTACAAAAAGCTGTGGTACTGACGTTGAATCGAACTCGTTCTCTAGTGCTCCAGAGTTTGTAACAATGCCACTGGGCTATGACCAGTTGGGTCTGAATGAAGGAAAAACAATATAAGAACAAAACTTGAAAGAAAGTTTAATTACTAAACAAATGTTCTGTTAACATATGTGGAATTGTATTCTTTGTTCGCACTTCCCGTTATACACTTTCACTAATGAGGAACGTGATAAAAGAGAAATATATGAATATGAAATATGTCAATAAGAATAAATTAAATGCCCTTTATTGGGTTGTACAAGGTATAGATTCAACAGAAAACCGAGTCGACCCCTCAGAGTTTTGCTGTTGACGCGATTTGCAGGACGACGCGACGTTACGCGACCTTGTTTTCTATTGGATCCTCACAGGGAGAAGAAGGGTAATATTTGTTTTGCGAATAAAGACAGAAAGCACTCACGTTAGCACCGCACACAAGATCAGTATATCGGCATAGGGTGGAGACACTCACGTATAAATAATAAAATTGAATATGGTTTGGAATTATACAAAAATTAATTTAATTTAAATGAATCCGACGGGAGCTACTACACGCACGTTTGACAGCTTCACCTATTGTGCTTTGACAGCTTCACCTATTGTTATATATATATATATATATATATATATATATATATATATATATATATCTATATATATATATATATATATATATATATATATATCTATATATATATATATATATATATATACATATATATATATATATTTATATATATATATATATATTTATATATATATATATATATATATATATATATATATATATATATATATATATATATATATATTTATATATATATATATACATATATATATATATATCTATATATATATATATATATATATATATATATATATATATATATATATATATATATATATATATATATATCTATATATATATATATATATATATATATATATATATATATATATATATATATATATATATATATATATATATATATCTATATATATATATATATATATATATATATATATATATATTCATAATATATATATATAAATATATATATATATATATATATATATATATATATATATATATATATATCTATATATATATCTATATATATATATAAATATCGGATTATCGGATTATATCGGATTATATATATATATATATATATATATATATATATATATATATATATCTATATATATATATATATATATATATATATATATATATATATATATATATATATCTATATATATATATAAATATCGGCAGAACGAGTCTAATAGTAATTTTCTTCGAAAATCAGTAAAAGTCAATCGGTTGAAAAATGGCAAAGTTATTCAATGTTTACATGTCGACGTACTTGATGGCGCACCATGTAAAATTTTATTTTCTTGAAGACTTTTCAAAAAGTTCTATTCTCTCTTAAAAATTTGTTTATAATTTATTATACATGTAAATTTTTGTGTGAATTATTTTCAAATTAAATATTTAAATAAAAATATAATCTATTCGCAGTAATTAATTTTATTCAAAATAAATTTAGATACAGTAATATTATTTTACATTATAAATAAATTACATCAGTCTTTATTTAGATTTATTAAGATTAAGATGAAAAAGATTTTTATTTTAGTTATTTTTTGTACATTATTAATCTAATTTAAGTACTATTAACAATAAAAAATTACTAGCTGGTGGCTATAATATTTTGGCCTGCTGGCTCTTGATATTTTTAGTTTATTTATCTTATCTTTATCTTTTGAATACAGTGGCTGGGATTATCCTAGCAACAGCCACTTAAAATCTGCTTTACGCTATGACTTAAGTGTAACTTATACCTAACTAAAGCTAGTTTAGCCTAATTAGACCTATTTCCTTATCCTAGGTCTTACATCTAGCCTCTTCTATTCGTTGGGAGGCCTACATAATTAAAAAGCGCATCCGTGAACTGTCGTTGAGCCACCTGTACGCCTAGGTGACCGTATCTGTCTGTTCTCATGTCCGTCTGACAGTCCGTAGAATCTTGTCGTTAATTCTACAACCCGGTCCTTAAGCGGCTTCAGTCCCGACTCCTCATACAGAAGAAGGTTCTTCGGCTACCTTTTAGTTACCGGGTTGTAGAACCTACCAGAACAGTAGCGGAGGATTCTCCTTTCGAATACCTCCGCTTCTGTCATGTCAGCTTTGGAACAGGTAATCCAGGATGGAGAAGCATAAGTCAGGATAGGCCGGATCAGAGTCTGATAGCGAATGGACTTAGTTCTGGTGGTCATGCCCATCTTTTTGGCAAAAAGAGGTCTGATGCGTTGAAATGCGGACTTAGCAGCTTTGATTTTACGCCACACATAAGCATTAAACCTCAGGAATTCGTGGAAGTCAACGCCGAGGTACTTTAAAGATGAGATTGGAGTAATCTTAGAGGTTCCGAACCAGACAGCGAGTTTTTTGGCCTAGTTGCGGATTGTTTGAGATCCCCGATACTTAGAAGGATTATAAAATGCACAGAGTTGTGTCTTACTGCTATTTGGTTTGATGTCCCATTCGTCAAAGTAAAGACTTAGTTCTGCCAAGTAGTATTCCAGGCTCTTCGCTGCTTTGAGCGGATTTTTGCTCGATGCAAATAAGAGCGTATCGTCAGCATATTGGAAGACTTGGACTTGAGGTTGGTTTGCTGGCATAAGAAGATCAGCATTGAATATTGCATAAATAATTGGTCCAGTAACAAAGCCTTGTGGTACTCCTGATGTCACAGGCCCTCTGGTAGAAATGTATGTTGGTAAAAAAGCTTGCAGCAAGTTTTATAACCTCTTCCAGGAATCCATGCTCGATCAACTTAAAGAGACGGTCTTCATGCCATACGGAATCGAAAGTCTTTTCGATATCTAAAGCACACACCACCGTCGGAGTGTTTTGCACATTCATGTGAGACACACTTTAATCCTGCAAGTATGAGATGGCATGCTGCGTCCCGTGCCTGTGTCTAAAGCCATACTGGTGGTCAGGAATCACTCGCGTGAGCCTAGAGTGATGTCTTGTCATTTCCAGCCAAATTCTTTCCAAAATTTTCCCCAAATTAGGAAGCACAGAGATTGGGCGGAAATTGCTGGCCTCATTGCTTTTACCCTTCTTATGAATAGGAATAATTTTAGCCACTTTCCATGTGTCCGGAAAGTAACCATTGGTCAGGGCATTGTTAAACACAATACAAAGAACTCTGAGCATAGAGAGTGGTAGATGTTTAATAAAGAAATTGTATACTCTGCGTTTGATGCTGATGCGGTACTTGAACCACATCAGCTTGCAAAGTTTGAGAAGAAGATATTCAAGCACTTGAATCTGAACACCTTGAAATAAATGTCGATGTGATATATATTGATTGTCTAGAGACAATATTGTATACGGATCTTGGGATGCTTCTGCTGAGTCCTTCCTAACAAAGCGGCGAGGCCGCAGTTAATGCTGGCACCATGTTTAAGCTATCCTTAAACATTTGCCGTGCTTTCTATTTGCTTTGCAAGAAAACCTCGCAAGAGCAGAATATAATTGTATTAACACACAGCTGGTTCGTGAGGAACTCAATTTATTATTCAAAATCACTCTTCTTATATCTTTCATTCAATAATCTTACTTCCTACATGTGAAAAATGCATCATAACATAAATTGTTACCTTAACCCAAATATTACTTCTACATACAAAAATGCACTTAATCAGAATAACATAACTTGTCGCCTTAACCTACATACAACACTTCCGCATACAAAATATCAATTAATGCATTCTTGCTGAATGCGTCAAATATGCATATCGCGGTCAATACTTCGATCGCTTTGCTGTTTACAAATATAGCTTATGACTTGTTTTCGATTTATTGCATCGTAGGTCACGCAGTGTATTGCATGTGCTTCTTATACAATAGTTCTTGACCTACAATGCATACGATTCTTATTTTACATACTCCCCCCCGTTGGACGGAGGTTCAACTTATTAATCTATCGTAACGGTAAAAAGTGAATTAGCTGACAATCTGGGTAATGGTACCGGTGCTTTTTTGGTAGGTTCTTCAGGTTGATTTAATTTACGACGACGTATCACAATCCAACCACAACCAATTAACGCAACCACCGTCAAGATGAGGCTGATATATCCCACAGAGTAATGATGTATATGATGTTTCTTAATGTTATCTGGCATGCTCACTCGCAATGTTGCTAGTTGTTCCTTTAGCAACATCAGTTCCTTAGTCTGCGAATGAAATTGGCTTTTGTACCCATCCTCAGGAGCTTCAGATGTTTTCTCTACAGCAATTAGATCAGTGATGTCTCTAACTGGTGTGTAAGAAGTATATCTTTTCATTCCTAAGATATTACTCCCCGTAATAGTCAACAAAGACTGCCTGATGACACAATTCCCATGAATCGTTATTATGCCGGAACCATGAAGTATCATTTCCGTTAGATGTTTTCCACATACAACATTAATCGATGTTTCTCTATTCAAAACGTATATCCACTGATTCGGATTATGCAGTTGAGTCCAGTGAGGCGCAGGTCCAATTACCCTTGTTGTACATGAAGATGTTGCTGTTTCATGACTGAGTATACTCATTTCGCAGGCACTCTGGGCTGCACCTTTCCTAAATAATGGTCCATAATGCCGACATAGAAATTGGTCTTCATTAAGTGATACACATTGGCGGAACTCATCTTCTTTAACTGGATAATATTGTTCTCTATGCAGGTCCGTGATCAAATACGGTGATGACGGAGCCAAGGCAACGAAATTGAGGTCTGCCTTAAAGGGAACTGGCACTACCTTTAGTATTTCAAACTGTCCTGTAGCCACTAGCGGGATTTTTATTGTGAAAATAACATACTCATCTGTTATTTGCCCCTTTATAGCCATTAGATTGTAAAACTTCCGCAACTCCTTTGTTTCTAATGGTAAATTCAAAGTTGGTGGTAACATTGCTTTTAGTTTTGTTAACTCTATTTGTAGTTGTTCTGGAGGCAACAATTCCGGGTTGAGTTTTCCATGATGTGAGTCTGTCACAATGTCTATTAGTGAATCTTGAATCCTTTGATGATTTATTAATAGCGTAGAAGCCTGAAACGTAATTTCTGTGATCTGTTCAGAAATTTCTTCCCTTTGTTGTAGACTATTCAGCATGTTTCTTGTTTGGTTGAATTTATTTTCGATATACTTAAATTCCTTCTCAATATCTTCTTGACTCTTTTTCATAATGGTAAGCGTGCTATCAATAAATGATGTTTGATTGTTTAAATGCCTTGCAACTTCTTGTTCATTTTGGTGGAGTGCATTTATCGTCGTAGCTATTTCGTCTGCATCATCGGCATCTAATATTCCGAAAAGAGTATGAGCAACGTTTCCAATGAAGTTAAAGGCACCTCGTTTACTGCGTATGAATGTCGTTGGTCTCAGTAATTTGTTGTTAAGTTCTAAATCGGAAATGGCTCTCTCCAACTGGGTTCCGATACTTGAGCAGCTATTCGAGGGTGACCCACCTTTACATAAATTTTTTATTACCTCTGGATATCTTTCAATAATCTCAAACTCTTTCCAGTAAGGTTTCATATTGAAATACGTCACCATCTTCCATTCACTTGTAGTTATCCCCACCGGACCCAATTTTTCAAAGTAGAAGCCAAGATTTTTATCGAATGGCTTGTTTTCTATTGATTGGCCCTTGGTTGATGATATGAAGAGGCAGGTGCAAAATAATGTTACTAATGCTGATCCTAGTGATGGTCGCAAGCGTTTTAATGGTTGTTGATTAGGTTCTGGTGGTCGCGGGTAACCCTGCTTTAGTGTTGGTAATTTCTCGTTATTATTTTTTGTACATTTTTCTTCAACAGGTTCTCTGAGTTCATTATTGTCTGGAAATAAAGGTGCAAGTCGATTTACTGCACGTTTCAGAGTTCCACCAGTTGTTTTCACATCTACCACTCGAACAACTCCATCTTCACCTTTGTACGTTTTTATTATTCTGCCTAATGGCCATTGCAGCGTTGGAAGGTTATCTTCTTTGATTATGACCATGGTGCCGATTTCAACATTCGGTAAACGATCCTTCCATTTATATCGATGTTGCAGCTCACTCAAGTACTCCAAGCTCCAACGTTTCCAAAATTCGTGTTTTATGTTAGACACGATTTTCCAGCGAGTGTTTAGATTAGTCTTCAAAGATGATGCCAGTGAATCCACTGGAGCTGTAAGTGGTTCACCGATCAAAAAATGCCCGGGCGTAAGAGCGTATAAATCATTGGGATCATTGGACATGGGGGTGATTGGTCTTGAATTTAGGATCGACTCGATTTCAATGATCACAGTTTCCAGCTCTTCATACGTTAATGATGCAGTGTTGATACTTCGAACTAAGAGATGTTTAGCAGACTTGACAGCTGCCTCCCAAAGTCCTCCAAAATGAGGAGCTCGTGGAGGAATAAAGTTGAAATCAATTCCTATTTTACTGCACGTTGAAGTAATCTTCTCGAGTCCTGCCTTGTCATGAACAGCAGACGATAGTTCTGCTAGTTGATTTCTAGCTCCAACAAAATTTGTTGCATTATCGCAATAAAGATTTCTGCAGTGTCCTCGACGAGCTATGAACCGTTTAAGGGAGGCTATGAAGGCATCGGTTGTTAGATCACTCACGACTTCCAAGTGAACAGCCTTTGTAGCGAAGCAACAGTAAACTGCCACATATGCTTTGTATGGTCGTTTTCCTCTAATTTTGTGATGTATCCAGAAAGGGCCACAGAAGTCCACTCCGGTTTTTAAGAAAGGACGTGCAGGCTGAATTCTTGCAATTCGATGTGCAACAAATGTCTGATAGGCTGATGAGTTCGAATTAATCCAACTTAATACGACCTGAGAATCTGTCCAAAAGCTTATGCGATTGTTTCCATAGTTCAGCTCTTCTACCACGCGTGTCATAAGTTGTGCACCCAGGAGTGCTGCACACAACTCCAATCGTGGAATTGTTTGAGTTTTAAGCGGAGTGACACGTGATTTTGCACATAAGAGTCTGACTTTGACTGTGCCATCTTGAGGTGCTGCACGCACATAGATTGCGGCACCGTACGCCCTTTCTGATGCGTCCGTAAAGCAATGTAACTGAATGTTCCGCGGTATCTGATGGTTGAAAATATGTCTGGGAATTTTTGTGTTGTTGAGAGTTTGCAATTCACTTCGAAACATTGCCCATTCATGTTGGTATTTTTCTGATAGTACGTCATCCCAGCCAAGCTTGAATTGCCATAATTTCTGAATAAAAATCTTTGCCATTACAACAACCGGTGCGAATAATCCAACTGGATCATAAAAACGTGCAATATCTGATGCCACTGTTCTTTTTGAGATAACTGAACTCGTATCAATATTTGTTTTTATGCAGAAATCATCCTGTAGTGGAGTCCATGAAAGGCCAAGGGTCTTTACAGCCTTATTGTCATCAGTAGCTAGCTCCAGGTTGACTTCTTGATCTTCCTTTGGGACACCTTGCAATAATCGTGAATGGTTGGCGCTCCATTTACGCAACTTGAAACCTGCACTTTGTAAGATTGAAGTAATTTCTTGTTGGACTTGAAGTGCTTCGGCCAAACTATCGGCTCCTGTCAGACAATCGTCAACGTAGAAATCTCTTTCGATCACTGCTGCACCCAACGCAAACGATGATTTTGCTTCTTTAGCTAATTGCTGCAGGCACTTTATTGCAAGGTATGGTGCTGATCGAGTTCCATAAGTAACTGTTTTTAATTGGTAATATTTCAAACAGTCCATTGGAGTTTTCCTCCATACAATTAACTGCAACATTTCGTCATCTGGATGAATTAAAACTTGTCTGTACATTTTCTCAATGTCGGTGACAAATGCGTATCTTGGTAGCCGAAACCGGAGAAGAATGGAGAACAAATCCTTTTGTACTATTGGACCTTTATGCAAGATATCATTAAGTGATTTGCCAGAAGACGATTTTGAAGAGGCATCAAACACTACACGTAGTTTTGTAGTACTGCTATCTGGTCGTAAGACACAGTGATGGGGAATGAAGTAATGAGGAGATGAAATTCCTTCCTGGCTGACTTCCTTCATATGCCCAAGATTCTCGTATTCATCCATGAACTCAGCGTATTGTTTTTTTTAGCTGAGGATTTGATGTTAGTCGACGCTCAAGCGATAAAAATCTTCTTGTAGCTGTCTGTAATGATGATCCAAGAGAGGTTGAATTGTCTAGCATTGGTAGCTTGACGACAAAACGTCCTGCTGATGTTCGTCTAGTGTGATGATTAAAGTGAGCTTCGCATTCTTTCTCTGCAACAGACAACATTTTATTTTGCTGTATTGGCTCTTCAATATCCCAAAAACGAGTGAGGAGTTTGTCTATAGATTCTTCTTCCGCACTGTTTATTCCACAAACGAAAGTTTCTTGTGGGACTTCCGAAAACTTGCCAACTATTATCCACCCAAGCAGCGTATTTTGTAAGATAGGTAGATGTTCAGCTAGATGAATACGTCCTGCCAGTGATATCAAAGGGTAAAACTCAGCTCCTAACAGTAGATCGATTTTATCCGGCCGGTTAAAATCAGGGTCGGCAAGTTGGACATTCGATGGTAATGGCCAATTCGTTATGTCTATCCTCTGCGATGGCTGATCCGAAATAATTTGTGGAATGACAAAAGCTTCCATAGATGTTGCATATGCAGTTGTTCGTGATTGAAAACTGAGATGAACACGTCGATGAGCTTCACTCTTTGCCTTTCCAATGCCTTCAATATTTAATGACGTTGGCTTAGAAGATATTCCTAGGCGCTTCACTAGTCTTTCTGTCACCATATTGATTTGTGACCCAGAATCCAAAATTGCTCGACATTCTACCCTTTGTCCATTGATTGACATCAACTGTATTCGCGCTGTGCTTAGGAGTACATATCCTGTGGCTCGAGCCTGCATGGAAGCGGTTAGGGTTGTCGATGACCTTTTTTCAATTCTGGCCCCGTGATCAGTTGTTATTGTTTGTGGTTGAGTGTCTTCAATATGCAGCAACGTATGATGTTTTTTATTACACTTCAAACAGTTGCGTGAAGTGCATGTAGAGATTCTATGCCCTGCCTTTAGGCAATTCAAACATAGCTTATTTTCCTGCACGTATTGCTTCCGCTTTGTTGTTGGCAATTGAAGAAAGTTTCGACAATTGTTCAAACTATGCGTGTCATGTTTGCAAAGTTTGCAATTGATGTTGTTTCTTGTCTTTTTTGCTTGAATTGTTGATGTTACTGTCGTACAAGTCTTCACACTACTCGGCTTTGCCTTTTGTGAAATCGCTTCCAGAGATTGGAATCTGAATTCTAAAAACTTCAGGAACTCATCCATCTGTTGAAGCTCTCTAGGATCCTTTAATGATTGTTCGTAAAGGATTCTTGTTGCCTTATCCAGTTTTTTGATCAGCATGTGCAGTAATAAAGGTCCCCAATTGTCTGTTGGTATTTTTAATGCTTCCAGTGCTAACAAACTTTCCTTTGTTGTATCATGTAAAGCCTGGATGCTGCTTGACGATGTCGTGTCGGAGTTATTGGTGGGTTGCTCAAGAAGTCGTTGAAGAATCGTGGATGCCAAAACCCTTTTATTGTGGTATCTATCTTTTAAAGTGGTCCATGCTATCTCGTAATTCTCCTTCGTTAATGGGAGATGTCTAACTAGTCGCTCTGCTTCACCAGTTAAGTTGGTTTTTAGATACCACATCTTTTGAATGTTATCTAATGGTCTTTTGTGAATGATCGCCACAAAGAGGTCATAGAATTGTGGCCAATGTAAATAATTACCATCAAACTTTGGGATAGTTATCTTTGGTAAATCAATTTCTGGTTTTTGGCCACCTTTAACTATAGCTGGAATTGGTTGACTACTCAGCTTGACGGCCAGTGTAGGCAGCACAGATTGTACTTCTGTTTCAAGTTCAATGTAGTCCTTCATGGAGTATCCGACTCAGGTTGTTCCATTGCTTCACATATAGTGTAATGGTTAGACTCAATTTGTTTCCAGAGCTGATCAAACGAGTTCATCTTATATTCGTTGTATGAATTAGGCTGATTATCTTCAATATTCAATGTCAAAAGCCTTTTCATTGATGCTATTAGCGCTTTCTGTTTTCGGACAGTTCCCACAGTGTTCCCTATTTGTTCTGTCTGACAAATTGTTGGTTGCTCCGCTATTTGCTCTGAGCCTTTAATTGAATGCTGCATCTTTGGAGTCCCTTTTGATTCACTAATGTCTTTAGTGAATACCTTTCGGTAATGGCTGACCAAAGCTCCTATTTCAATGAAATAGTCTTTCGTGAAATACGCATGTTGTCGCGACCCGTCAGCGACTTGCAATATTTTGTTATGAATCGCCTCAAATTTGGACCAACCGTCCTCTAATAACTTTAACCATTTTTCATAGTAGGTTCTAGTTTTTCTTGCCTCGGTGTCTCCTTTAAAGAGACAAATGAGCTGCTGGATTTCTTCTCCAGTTCGTTGCTGCTCAATAGCTAATTCTTCAACTGTGGACATCTTGACTCTTTCAGCGAGTTTGCTTCCTTACAGTTGCGATGTTGAATTATCGTTCGTACTTCTAACAATTCGCCGGGTTGAATTGCTGTAGCGATTCGCTGAGTTGGATCGCGTGAATGAACAATAGTTCGCGATGAATGGTATAATTCGCCTGGTTGAATTATACAATTTTCCGTTGATACTCCTTCCTGCAGCGATGTCTATTATTATCCTCACTGATAATAATTTATTGATTCAAAGAATACTGCTCTTTGAATCACGTCGGGGTCACCAAAATGTATACTCTGCGTTTGATGCTGATGCGGTACTTGAACCACATCAGCTTGCAAAGTTTGAGAAGAAGATATTCAAGCACTTGAATCTGAACACCTTGAAATAAATGTCGATGTGATATATATTGATTGTCTAGAGACAATATTGTATACGGATCTTGGGATGCTTCTGCTGAGTCCTTCCTAACAAAGCGGCGAGGCCGCAGTTAATGCTGGCACCATGTTTAAGCTATCCTTAAACATTTGCCGTGCTTTCTATTTGCTTTGCAAGAAAACCTCGCAAGAGCAGAATATAATTGTATTAACACACAGCTGGTTCGTGAGGAACTCAATTTATTATTCAAAATCACTCTTCTTATATCTTTCATTCAATAATCTTACTTCCTACATGTGAAAAATGCATCATAACATAAATTGTTACCTTAACCCAAATATTACTTCTACATACAAAAATGCACTTAATCAGAATAACATAACTTGTCGCCTTAACCTACATACAACACTTCCGCATACAAAATATCAATTAATGCATTCTTGCTGAATGCGTCAAATATGCATATCGCGGTCAATACTTCGATCGCTTTGCTGTTTACAAATATAGCTTATGACTTGTTTTCGATTTATTGCATCGTAGGTCACGCAGTGTATTGCATGTGCTTCTTATACAATAGTTCTTGACCTACAATGCATACGATTCTTATTTTACAGAAATTAGACATTCCATCATGCCCAGAAGGCTTTTTGTTTTTTATACCGCGCAGCAATCGCACCAGGTATTCACTATTAATAAAGTGGAGCTGGTCGGGTGTAAATGTGGCTAGTGGCTCGTGGTTAGCGAATCCAATCCCGGGATCCCGGATCCCGGGATCCCGGGATCCCGGCCAATTTCTGGTCCCGAAAATCCCGGGATTGATGACTTCGAATCCCGGGATTTTCGGGATCAGAAATTGGCCTGGATTCCGGGGCCGGGAGTCAAGCATAATCGGCAATCAAATTACGATAAGACTCGAAAAGAGCAAATAGAATCCATATTTATGAGAAAGCAATTAGCATGCAGGTTCACATCAAAATGCGTAAAGAATAGAGCAAAACAAACCGATGTAACAGCTAACAAGAGAATACAAAGGGGTTTATAAATAAATAAGTATGGACTGTTTCGCATTTAGTGCATTCGTTACATCGAATGATTTGAGGAAATTAATAGTAGCGAATGCATACACAGATTTACCAAAATTCTTAACAACAATCAAAAAAAGGTTGTTGGCTATGCAAGCAGGATAAAGAAAATAATAAAAAAAAACTCTAGCGCACCTGAACCGCTAGAAACACTAATGTTCGAAGAACAGTAGAAGAATCGAGCAGGTTTTGAGTGCATATTCCACCACATGTGCTGCTTATTACGGCCAAACTGTTTCAAATGCCACGTGTTACTTTCGTCTCAAGAATGCATTATAACTCATATGGTGGAAGGTTTCAGATATTACCACTGGCATGAATTTCAACGTTTATGAGAGCAAAACACGGGTTAATTATATTCGTTATCAGTTGCTTATTTCACATAATTTTGAAAGCAGCATCTCATATAACATCAATGAAGAAAATGCTCAGTGCCTGCAGCACTGTAACTGAAGTTGGTGTTTGGGGCTGCGATCCGAAAAATTTGCAGAACTTTGCGAATTGTAACATCGGTTATTTATTTTCATTGTAAATGTTTCCGGTATGTATACTAACTGTAAGCATTTATTGATACAAAAGTAGCACAACCGACTCGTGCTGGCAACCTTTCGCCAGTATCAAAGCCAAAAATATATCAAATCTGCTTCACGTTGTTTAATTACATTCGAAGTTATAGGAGTATAAAGAAATTTAAAGTTACCTGCAGCGAGTTTTTTCAAATGATCGAAGGCTTAATATTTGCTGTTTATTGTCACTACAATATCATTACCATTTGAAAATTCTACGATAAAACCGCTTAATAAAGATATTGCAATTAAACACAAAACCAACAATAGCTGGCAACCCTATTGTGGCTTTTCAACCAAATTTGGCCTGAATAATGTTTATGACAGGTTTCATTAATTGTATGAAATTCGTATTGATTTCATGACTGCACTGGAAGTTATAGTGCAAAAAGTTTCATTTTCCTGAGCGAATTTTCAAAACCAAAGACACAAAAATTACCATAGCTGGCAGCACCAATCAAATTTTTCAACCAAATTTCCACCAAACAGAGATTAGAGTTAGGTTTAGCTACTGTGCCAATTTCATGAAAATCTGGTAACTTATTCACATTTCATAGGGCAAGAAGCAGTTTTTTTTCTTTGTAATTTTTCAAGATGGCACCACTGGCACAGACTTGCGCACAATTCAAAATCGCTTCTATCAAATCTGGTCTTACTTAAGTCCAATGCATTCTGCAAATTTTAGCTGTATCTGATTATTGGTTCGTGAGTTTCCGTGAATAGAAGTTTTTGATGCTAAAAATATAGGTTAACTGGGAGAGGGTTACCGTTCTTGTCCGACATGAAATTTCCAAAGTTTTATTTTGAACGTGTAGATATAACATAAGATTTATATACAGATTGATTTTATTGTAAGAAACGGACATTTTTTTGAATATTCGATGGTTTGAATGTTTTCACTTCCAAATTTTTTTTTTCAAAATGAAGACACCAAAATTATCATAGCTGGCAGCTCCAACCGAATTTTTCAACCAAATTTCTACCAAACGTGGCTTAAAGTAAGGTCCAGCAATTGTGTGAGTTTCGTCAAAATCGAACGATTCAATCAGAATTTATAGGGCTAAAAACAGTTATCTTTTTTAGTGGTTTTTCAAGATGGCACCACTGGCACAGAATCGCCCGCATTTCAAAATTACTTCTATCAGACCTGGTCCTATTTAAGACCAATACATTCTGCAAATTTCAATTAATTCTGCTCATCGGATCGTGAGTTTCCGTGAACAGAAGTTTTTGATGCTAAAAATATAGGTAAATTGGGCAAGGGTTACCAGGCGTGCCCGTTATACCATATCTTTTTTTTTTTTTGGTTATGTAAACAAAGCACAAGATTTATATATGAGTGGCTTTTTTTTGAAGAAACGGCATTTTTTCAAGAGAGACGATGATTTGGAGGTTTTCATTTTCGTTGCCTGCCCTAGCTACAGGGTTGCCAGCACGCTAATTTAAAGCTACACAAATCTACAACTAAATAATATTAATATGTCCTGAAAATTTCGTAATGATTGAATAGCTCTGTCAAAAGTTATCGAAATTTAAAAATTTTTAAATTTTCCCGTCCTCTTTTTAGGCACCCAGCGCACACATAGGGTTAAAAAATTCCAAAGCATTATCCGATTCATATGTAAAACACGTTCGAAATTTATTTCGTTAACTTTATTTTTGCGAAAATTATTTGTGCACGAAATAATAGGTATATTAAAAATATCACTTAAATGGCCGCCGGCGCCAAAAGGTTAACAATAACTGACATTTAAAGAGACGTGGACCTATTCTGCATATACACCATTGTATCCTGAAAGTTTCAGCTCAATCGGATGGCGCGTTCCCGAGATTATCTCACTGAAATTTTTTGATGATATATATATATATATATAAAGAAATATGAATTTTTGGCCGAATCGATTTTAATACTAATGTTCTTCGAACATTAGTAATAAGATATAACAGGCTAGTATCTCAGGTGAACGGTTCAGTTTGATGTTTGATGAATGGACCTTGACTGCAGATAGGAGCTATATAAATATAAACATCTACTTAGTAAATTCTTACTGGAGCTTGGTGCGAGTAAGAATATCAATGACAGCTGGAAACTACTAAAGACATTGTTACCATCGTAACTGATGGGTCAAACGAAATGCGAAAAGTAGGCAGACTATTTGGTACAGAGCAACATATTTGTTTGGCGCATAGCATCCACTTGGCAGTTTGTGATGTTCGCTATAATATGAGGTCCATTCCAGATTAAAGAGTTGATGAAGCAGCTGATAGTCTAAACGACGACCACGAAGATTTGGATGGTCCTGAATCAGCTAACTACGTTGAAACCGGTCGCCTGCAAGTCACGCTAGATCAGACGAAGGACATCAGCGCATGCATAAAGAAAGTTCGTTAGGTAGTTTTATATTTTAAAAAAGCTCCAACGAAAAATAATAACGATCTTTAAAACTATGTCGGATCCGAGCAAGGCATTTAACTGTCTCCTTTAAATGGATTGTAAAACAAGATGAAATAGTCTCTTGACAATGCTCGAATAGTTTCCCATTTTGAAAAATAGTATACATTAATAGGCCTGCAATATTCAGAGCAATTAGAAGCAACAGAGTTTGATTCGATTCAGAAAATTATTGACGTTTTACTCCCTGTAAAATTGGCTGTGGCGGCCTTTAGTCGCAGACTTGCAAATTTATGCACTGTTAATACTTCATCAAGATTTGTATTTAGGCTGTTAGGAGAAAAACGGTCTATTCTTCTGAATGCTATGAAAATTGCAATATTGGACCGAATAAAAGAGCGTCAGTGTACCGAGCTATCTGGTATGCTAAGCTATCTCCAGAATCCACATTGTACCAGCGAAAATTTACCAGGTGAAATAAAATCTCTATTTTTGAAACCAAGCAACGCAAATATTTAAAAAAAATACTTCAATGATCTAGATGCTGAACTTTATGCTTGGTAGCCAAAGAAATGAAGAGAACCCAGTAGATACCCATATTGATCAGAACAAGGTAGTCGTCAATTAACGCTACAAGAAGAGCTGCAAAAGTATGAAAATAAACAATCATGAAATGCCGCAAGAAACTAATCTAATTAAAACCATTGCAAAAGAAATGAATCTTTTCGAAAGTGGTGGCACTTGCATAGTTTGGAGCAGGCGTACCAATATTTCTCGACCGTTTCCGCGGCGTCCAAAATCGGGAATAAATTTAGAAGCAGGCTTGGAGACGATACCTTAGATGCTTTGCTATTGCTTCAATGTTACTTCCTTCCAGCTTTGGCCGAAATTTTTATATGTTACTTTATTATGTATCTCAATTCTAAGAGTTGTGTTTTGTTGTTGTGGTTTTTGGTCGTGATTTTTTGTTGTAATTTGTAATAGATGTAATTCTTAATATCTGTCTTCATACTGTCAACGTTTTGGATAATTAAAATTATTGTTTTTATTTGCATCAATAATATAAATTAGTAATAATGCAATTTTTTATACAGTGTAGAGCTCACTTATTGTTGTAGTTTTGAAATGATGGCAAATTATATAATCTGTTTACTAGAAACTTGACTTATTTTGTTGTGTTGTATTTTGAATTTCAAATCCCGGGATCCCGGGATCCCGGGATTTGAGATTTTTTAATCCCGTAATCCCGGGATTGAAAATATGGTTCGGGATTGGAATCCCTACTCGTGGTGTCTATTGAGAGATTTACCTCTTCTTTTACCATTTGGCTGTTAGGAGCTGAAGGCGGAACGGTATTCAGCTGGGATCGGAATGTCGATGCAAACAACTCTGCTTGAAGATCAGAGTTGCGCACAACAACATTGCCAATCGTTGCCGCCTTTTTAGATTTAGATAAATATTTATCACATATTTTTAAATTTGTTCGGTAAAATTTTAAATTTACTAATTTATTAATTTTTTTATTGGAGTGAGAAAACTTTAATCAAAAATATTTGATTAAAGGTAAAACTTTTTACTGTTATACTTTGTATTCGTGATAAATTACCATCTTAAAACTTACGATGCACTCGTTTTGTTTGTTTTTTCTTAGTTGATGCGCTTTGAACAATAAAATATTCTATTGCCTTTAGATTTCTTTCTGAATATTTTCTAGAATAGGCAAGAAATTTAGATACGAAAAATTTAGATACAACAAACATATTTTTTTGTGAAATCAAGTAATAGCAATAAATTGTTGATCACAAGTATTTGAAAACCTTCCCCGCTATGGGTTGGATGGAGTATCATAAACGAATCTTGGTTCGAACGTTTAAAATGGAGGTATATTCAACTTAGTTTGAATAACCTGTTAATAATTAATTTTAGCAGCATACTTCCATTTCACATACTTCCTCTTATAGGTATGTTTTTAAATTAATGTGTGAATACATATAACAGGGTTACAAATATGTGTAGTGCCTGCCGTTTTGCCCTAGCATTCGTCAGTTTTTTAGAATTGGTTCAAAGCATGTTTACTGTAGAAGAGCGCATGATTTTTTTGATGAAAATAATAACTATCTAAATTGATTTCGAATATTACATTTAATATAACTTTATTTTAAATATGCAAATAAAATTTTCAATACACCTGAAAACCAACAAACGAATCATGACATCAGCTAATCATAACATAACATCAGGGTTAACAAAAGCATTGCAGCTAACATGTTTTCCACACCAGATTTTTATACCATGTAAAAGCTAGCTAGAAAGCTTATCATATACAAGGTCCCCGATAAGCTTTTGAAGCATTCTACAGTCTGCCATCAAATATAAACTTTATATAAATTTTAGCAGTTTTTTTAAGTTTCCGGATTTATTTGGATTATATTATTGAGCTTCAGATAAGAAGTTTACCTCATAATATCCAGAAATAAAGTTAAAAAAGACTTATTTCTAGAGAAAAAATGTCCTGCAATAGAGGAGAAAACAATTGCCGCAGCTAAATAAATTAAAATCAATCATTTTTCATTCCATTCCACTTTCCAAGTGGTCACATCAGACAAATATGCCCCATGAGCAAATGTTTCACGAGAAAATGGTGCATATCTTCGAAACCACAACTTAGTAAAATTCAATTTTTAAATAGTATCGCAGACAATACACTTCCATATGATAATACTTTCGAAAGCAATCCATAAAATTATTCACAACATTCTCGTAGCAAATATTTCTGTAAAAAAACTGTTTATTTTGATACGAGATATGTTCATACTTTGTTCGAAACTAGTACTCGAAACAGGGACCTCACATGGTAGAAGCCAATGTTCTACCCACCACGCTATGCAAACTTAATCTTGATTATAAAAATCGAAGTTTTATCGGTGCACACGATTTAATTTAAATATTTATTTTCAAACTAAGAACACCTTTTCATTAATAAAGTAAACTTTTTTCAAAATTGTGCAGCCGAAACTTTACCCTTAGAAATAAATATATGTAAATGCCAGTTTATTAAATTTAATCGCACAATAACTAATTTTCTGCATATTTATATAATAAATTCTAACCCTTTGGAATATGTAGAATCAAGTCCTTGGTGTCAAATTCGCCACAGCTTTAAGCTTCTAATTTTTTATAAGTTTAATTTAATTAAATTTCTTCTTCCTTACAGCTTTTCAACATGCGTTCCTTAGCTTTAAAATTACGTCATTTTTCTGCTGGCAATTTCTTGCTATGTAGTCCCGGCTGCCAAGTAGTTCGACAGCTTATTAATTTGAAGTTGTTTATGTGAGAATGAGCGAAACGGATATATGAAAGGAGATGTCATGTTTTGTAAGTTTTTACCCAAAATCTGTTCCCTTGCTTTTCGGCTTTTCGGCAAATTTTCTTCTATCATGCAAGTAAGTTTTTACCTAAAAAGTTTTTGCGCGAGAAGTAAAGGATGTAGCGATTTAGCATATAGGAGGTTTGCTTGCTGAAGACCAGAAGAGGGCCTACAAGGCAAAGACCATCAACAGGGGCACATCAACAACAAAAAAAGAGAGGTGCCCCGGGAGTGGAGTGCCTTAGAAATGGCCGTTAAGGCCCCCTTCTGAGCTTCGGTTCCGTTGAGGCACCTGCAAACAAACTTCCTATTTACTAAACGATTTGGCAAATAGTGAAGGAAGGACCAGAAGCAGCTGTCAGGCATGGGCTGTAAGCCAGACCCAGCCGAGACGTGTCGGAGCACGTTGCCAACATCTGGGGTTTGGGCCCCAACAACATCAGGCGCCTGAGGCTGCCTGGGGCCTTACGAAAAGAGGCAGTTTTTCCGCAATTTAGATTTTTTGCGTTTTTCTCGTTGCCCTTTTCAGCAGATGCTAGCAACGTGCTTCGACACGTCTCGGCTGGGCCTTGCTTACAGCCCACACCTGAGAGCGGCTTTTGGTCCTTCACGGACAAAAGCCCCTTCCTCTTTTGTTATATTTTTGCGGCTAGTATATCTTCATTGTTGACGGATGAAATATACGTAGCGTCCCTCTTTGTTTTCTGGGAGCATCTTCTAGTGACCCACCCCAGCCGCGTAGAGCTAGTAAAGCAGCCAACCAGTATCCGTCGGAGTTGGACTTAAGCGTGCTCCGCTAACGCGGACGAGGGTCCTTCACGGCCATTTCTAGGGCACTCCGCTCCCCAGGCATTTCTCCTTTTTTTGTTAATTCGCCCCTATTGATGGTTTGCCATCGCTTTTACCCTGCCTGGCAGGCCCTATTCTGGACTTCGATTCAGTTGAGGCACTTCCTAGCAACCCTCTCATATTTGGTAAATCGCTACAAGGAACAGACCTAAAATAAATAAAAGCTATCAATATTCGAATACACTATTAAAATGCCAGATACTCAAGATATATCTTTAAAGATTTTTAAATCATGAGCAACTAATAAAAACTGAACATTTTTCAACTAATATGTCATTGATAAACAGTAAAACAAAAATAGGACCTTAATGAGAGCTTTGAGGTACTTCCTAAGAGAGATAAAACGGATGTGACTGGCCAAATTTAAGCTTAGCAACAAGATAACCATTACAATCGTAATTATCAAGCAACTTAAGTAATGTATGGTGAATCCCAATATTTTTTTATTTCTGCGCTAAAGGATCCCAATTAATTTTGTCAAACGCTTTTGAATGAACTAGAAGACATGATTTTAAAGTTTTGTCAATAAAAGTTTGTTACGTTAAAGGATTAATTACTGTCGACTTTTTTTTTGCGAAATCTATGTTGGTTTGGAATGATAAGCGGTTTTAATATAGGAGTAATGTGATGAGTAATCAGGCTTTCTAAATATAACTTTATAAACACTAAATCTAATAAATGAGCATAATATAGATCATAGAGTACATAGAGTTTTATTTTTATAATTAACTTTTGAATTCAAAAAGTTTTGTTTTTTGCGTAAGAGATTGGTTTCTAAATAACAAATTACGTTGCTGAAAAAGGTTATTTTATGTTGACCATATGATATAAACAAACCCTCAAATGTGTGTGCAATCAAATGCAGGATATTTATTTTACGAGCCTGTAGTTTTGCAGCTCAAAACTAGTAAAATAATCGACACAAACGATTTTTTGATTTCTTCAAAGGTCATAAATCTAGCAGGTTTTTTTAAAAGGGTAAATGCCTAGATAATGAGATCGTCGGTTGGAGGGCGGTGAGAGGTGGTTTAAGTGATGTGGCTGACTTTGTTCAATACTATATTTCGAAACCACTTTGTCAAAATAGAATTTTCAATGTAGATTAAAATTTTTAATGTAAATAAGAAGTTGTTCAATTTTAATCATCCCGCAAAAACAATTCCAATTTGATTCTGCTTTCGGGGGCTGATTCCGCAAAACGATCGAGTTTCCCGTTTCAATGTTCTCAGCTTTGATAAAATGTGTTGAAAATCAATGTGCATACTAGAGATGATATACGTTGTCCATGCTGATTTATAGACAAGAAGGGAACTGTGATCAAATTCAATTACCTTTACTAAGTAAAATTATATCCATGGATATAAGTCGGAGATGTTAAAATTTGTCACAACTAGCATAAATAAAAATGTAATGATTTCCACCTGCAAGTGGTCACGCCAGTCAAGTATGCACTGTGTGCTGGTGTCTGATGAGAATCAGTGCATACTTTCGAAACCACTTTGTCAAAATAGAATTTTCAATGTAGATTAAAATTTTTAATGTAAATAAAAAGTTGTTCAATTTTAATCATCCCGCAAAAACAATTCCAACTATAAAAGTGTTCTAGATGGGGGCTCCAAGTGGAGGAGTAAAAATACTTTTTATCTTTCAAATTTTAAAATGCTCCTCCACCTACCCACTACCTTTTTAATTGTCAGAATACAGTCATGCGAACTTCTGCTGCCAATTCCAACTGCACCCCTTCGTGCAGTTGGTCCTGCCCAGTGATGTCGTTTAATTTCCTGTCTGCAATAAATCGAATTTTTACATTGCAATATATTGCTTGAAACTGCAATATACGCAATTCAATGCTTTATATATTTTATTGTTTATTGACTTCATCAACAAATTTACATCCAGCCTATGAAGCCTATGAATTCAATTAACCAAATAAAACTTAGCAATATAATGTAAAAATAAATGTGCCAAAGTTGAGCAAAATTAAGAGAATAGCTCATGTTCTATGATAAAAAGTTGCTTTTAAACGTTACTATTTAAAAAAAAAACCCTAGCGCATCAGAACCGCTAGAAACACTAATGTTCGAAGAACAGTAGATGATTTGTACAGATTTTGAGTGTGTATTCTACCTTTACTTATTTTTCCTACTTAAAACTAATACACCCAAAGTTATAATAAAATCTAAGCTTATTTTAATTTCAGTGACTTCATCGAAATTTACAGCGATAGAAAGGTGTTTGGGGTTGTCATCCGAAAAATGTGCAGATCTCAGAAAATTTAAACATTATTTACTTATTTTCAATGCAAATGTTTGCTATGAAAATACTTAATGCAAGCATTTATTGGAACGAAAATAACAAAAAAGCCTAGTGCTGGCAGCCCTTTGCTAACACCGTAGCAAAAAAATATGTCGCATCAGCCTTACGTTAAAGTCAACCTGCTGTGCGAATTTCGTATTGACCCAATGACAGCATTGGAAGTTATAGGGATGCAAAGAAATTTAGGGTTACCATTCGCAAAAGTTTTCAAATTTTCTAGATCTTAATATTTGGTGTTTCTTTTCACTATAAGATCATTACGATTTGAAAATTCTATGATAAAATCGCTTACTTAAGGTATGCCAAAAAATACAAAAACCACCATAGCTGGCAACCCTATTATTATTTTGAAATTAAATTTTTACTGGATATTGCCTACAATAAGTTTAACTTGCCATTTGAATTTCGTTATGATGCAATGACTGTACTGGAATCTATAGGGCAAAGAGCTTTATTTTACTTAAAGAATTTTCAAAATTTAAGGCACAAAAATTATCATAGCTGGCAGCTCCAAACGTGGTTTAAAGTAAGGTTCAGCTACTGTGCGAATTTCGTCAAAATCGAATGACTGAATCAGAATTTATTGGGCCAAAAGCAGTTATTTTTCATACTGATTTTTCAAAATGGCACTACTGGCACCAAATTGCCCGCATTTGAAAATCACTTCTATCAGACCTGGTCCTACTTAAGACCAATACATTCTGTAAATTTCAAATAATTCTGATTATCGGATCGTGAGTTTCCGTGAACAGAAGTTTTTGATGCTAAAAATATAGATTAATTGGGAAAGGGTTAATAGGCATACCCGTTGTGAAATTTCAAATTTTTTACTTTAGCTGTGTAGACAAAGCATAAGATTTATATGAGAGTGGCTTTTTTCCAAGAAACGACATTTTTTCCGGAGAGTCGATGATTTGAAGGTTTTCACTTTCAGCGCCTGCCCTAGCTACAGGGTTACCAACATTACATAGAATTGCACAAATTTACAACTAAATAATACTAATGTGTTCTGAAAGTTTCATAATGATTGAATAGCTGTGTCAAAAGTTATTGCAATTTAAAAAATTTTTGCTAATTTTCGAAGAAAATTAGTATTAAACTCGTTCCGCCGAAAATTCATATTTCTTTATATATACATATATATATATATATATATATATATATATATATATATATATATATATATATATATATATATATATATATATATATATATATATATATATGTATATATATATATATATATATTTATGTATATATATATATATATATATATATATATATATATATATATATATATATATATATATATATATATATATATATATATATATATATATTTATCAGCAAAATGATTAAGGAAGATAATCTCTGGAGTGGCCGATCTGATTGGCTTGAAATTTTCGGAGGACGTAGATATATATAATGACTAGGTCTATGATTTTCTCAAATTCAGATATCCTAAACTTTTTGGCGGCGGCGAGTGTTTTAGTGAATTTTGAGGTACTCCTATATTTCCAAGCAGTATAAATTTTTGGTAAAAACAAGTAATGGGAATGAAAACTAATTATGTTTTTAGCTTGTGTATGATAAAGAATTGAAAATTCTGAGCTGTGTGGGGGTGCTAAATGCCTAAAAGTAGGCAAGAATTTTTTTCCAATTTTGATCTGTCATTCCTTCTGACAAAAACATTGAATCATCATGAAATTTGCAGAGCGTATTAGCGTTGACCAAAATTTAACACACATGGATTTTCAAGATAGTGCAGGTAACCTTGTAGCCACGGTAGGCTCCTGAAAAAAATCCTTCAAATCATTGACCCTCCTCAAAAATTTTTGATTTTTGACAAAAAATTCAAATCATTGATAAATTTTAGCCTTTGTGCATCATGTCAAATTGAAATTTTTAAAATTCCGATCCGCACAAGAACGGCAACCCATCACCAAATTACCTGTATTTTCAGCACTCGAAAGTTCTGTTCAAGAGAACTGACGACCGAATTATCCGATCATAATGAAATTTACAGGACATGTTGATGTTAGCTAGGACCAGGTCTGATAGAACTGATTTTGAAATGCAAGCAAAACTGCGGCAGTGGTACCATCAAAAATCACTGAGTAAAAAAACAGCTTTTTGGCCTATAACTTCCGATTCTGTCATCAGATTGTGAGGAAATTCACACAGTACTTGGATCTTACTTTGTGTAACATTCGGTGAAAATTTGGTTACATATAGGTCATATAAAATAAGAATAGAGCTGCCAGCTATGGTGATTTTTGTCTCATAAATCTTGCAAATTTGCTCAGCAAAATAAAGCTTTTTCCTCTATTACTTCTGGTCCAGTGCAGAAATCAAAACAAAGTTCATGCAGTAAAAAGACTTTGATGTGAGCCAAATGTCGTGGGAATTTCGTACAAAAATCATGAAAGGGCTGCCAGTTATGATAGTTTTTGTAATTTTTTGGAATTTCTTTACTGAGCGATTATCTCATTAGATTTGCAAATGTGAATGATCCTGCAATGAAAATTAACAACAAATCCAATAACCCTCAATTTTTTTTTCACCCGTATAACTTCCAGCGCAGTGATTCAATCGAAAAAAAATTTACTGGTTGGGTTTAGCTTAACGTGAAGCAGATTTGGTATATATTTTGCTCTGCTGCTGACACAGGGTAACCAGCATTAGCCATTTTCGTAAATATTGCACCAACAGATGCTTCAAAATACTTACTCATATGCAAAGCATTTGCGATAAAAATAAGAAACCAATTTTTAATTTTCCGAGTTTTGAACATTTTTCGGATGGCAGTCTCAAACAATGTTTAACCGCTGAAACTTTCGATGAAATCCTCCGATGAGAACGAAATTCAAAGGATAAGTTGATTTAAGTATGAGCTTGTTATGGTAAACTTATTGCTGCTTCGTCGGAAAAGTGCTGCCAGCACTGAACATTTTCATCATTTGTGTTATAGTTGAGTTTCGTTGCTTGGGATAAGGAATGGTTGATATGATTCTACAAAAAAGTGATTACGTCCTTCCACATTTTTTTGTCACTCAAAGACAATTTCTTCGAAAATTAGTTTTCTAGCGGCTCTGATGCGAGAGAGAGAGAGAGAGAGAGTATCCATATCAATTTTTAGCTCAAAATATTAAAAACTGACAAAGTTATGACTTGTTTTAAATGTGGAAATTTTAAAATCTTCACAATCGCCGCGGTGAATATGCAAAATAAATACTTTGTTTTCAAGGGTCACTATAGAGCTAAGTTTTTTAAGATTTTATCATACCTTGAGTGTATCCCCCAAAATTTTTAGCCAAAAATATTGAAAATTGGCAAAGTTACGATTTTTTTGTAAAAAGCTGATTTTCGATAAAACTGTTTTTTCGCGAATTTTTTTAGGTATGTTAAGGACATTAAGGCCACTTCGAATGCATGAGAACTACTAAAAGAAGCTTTAATCTATATTTACAAACTTTTTCAAACGAAAATCTTTAGTGGCAGCGATTCTATAGACGTTCAAAAATGGTTGGGGTCAATTTGACCCCAATTGTTCTCGATGATCGAAAAAATAGGTGTGTTCTCGGAGGGTTAAAGATCATGGGCTTGCTTTCATACGAGTGGCTGGTTTTATATGTTTGTCTCTTCATTTAAAACTACTGGTAGTGAAAATCATTTTCTCTTATTTGTTATTATGATAGGCAATAAATTGTTATTATTCTTGTATCCCTTTGTTCAAGTTTTTGATACATTTTCAACACCCCATCTACCCACTTTGTCTCCATATCTCCACCTCGTTTTGAAGCCATCAAAGTGGTGTCATTTGAGCTCCTGTATCGACCATTCTGTGTCCATGTGGTTTCTATTTTTAAACCGGAAAACTAAAAGATCCATTGTCCGCTCCTTACCCCTGCTCATCCACTACCTTGCCCAAATCTAGAAACGCTATTATAGTACTGAGCAAAGTCAAGCATTTTCCGAAAAATCAAATATTTTACCAAATTCCATTATGAAGAATCATTAAATTTTTGCAATGAGAATGTTTATAATAACGATTCATGCATTTTTAATTCTAATAGTATTCTTATCAATAATAAGTGCCATTCAGCACTCATCGATTAAGTCTCGCGGTCTACTGATGTAATTGTCTGTTGTCTTAAATTCGCAAAAAATGGTGATACTTTTCCAGCTTTTCAGTTAGTTCTCGAGGAGTTTCTCAGACCAACGTGTCAAATATTGTTTCTACTAGCTCTAGATCCAGATGCGTTTACCTTAATTTTTTCAAATCTTATAAGCGATGCTACTATTATACTATTGCTTTTTTAGCGGACATCGAACTATTTCTTTAATTTGAACTATGTATATAGTTTGAATCCCAAACATTGATATATTTACATTATATACGTTCCAGTTGTTTGATTTAACCAGCATACTAACGTTGAATAAAAGAATATATGACTACTCTGAAGTATATGGAATTCTTTAATCATAATAATGCTTTAGTGATTAATTATGTGATTGCATCATATCAACGCAAAAACGGTAGAGCTATTCATAGCAGAGTATCCTATCTTTCAAAAGAGAGATATCCCAGCTATACAAAAAATCTTTTTTGAGCTCGCTCGCAAGAAGTGAAATAATGTGCTTTGAAAATTTATATTTTTCCTAACTTTTTTTTACTATGGATTGAAAACTTTATTTGTGTCTAAATGATGTTTTCATAAGACGAGAAGTTATTTGCAACCGCTAACGACGGATGCAATTTTGGTGTTAATACAATAAAATAAAAATTTCACAATAATTTATTAATATGCTGGGTGCTGCAATGTTTATATATTGATCACGTATGTGATATTGCCATGCAACAATTTTTAATTTGAAAAATGTTTATTAAATTTTGTGCATCTGACGTTCATATAATGTTAGAGTTTTATTTTAAAGCTAATAATTTTTAATTCAAAATTATTGACATCGGCATGGTTAGTCATATCTGCTTATGTAACTTGTTACGACTTTTTCCTAGAGGTTTTGTTACAACTTTTTCCAGCTTATAGAAAACAGATTCTGGTTTGACAGGCAGGCATCAGCCAACGTTTACACAATTAATATTAATTGCCTTTATTCAGCATTTCAACTTATTTGTACTCTTATTTGATGCTCACTTAAAATTACGTATTTGCAAAGCGTTGATTCTCGAGCGCTTAAGGGGAGATATACACCTAGGAGCCGGAAAAAACGGTCGTTTTTGTGGATTTTTTTAAGGAAAACTGTTTGAAATATCGGATTGGGAGTTTAACTATCTAAAAGTATACACATTCAAAAGTATGCTTAGTTTTCTTTATCTAAAAATATAAAAAATACACAAGGATATTGTATGATCGTTGGAGCGCCGTAAAAAAACCAGCGTTAACGGTACCCACTGACATTTCTTCAAAAATCATCTGAAAAAAAAATCGAAAAAGATTATGAAATTAGATACTATAATCTAGTACTTGTCATAGCCGATTTTGAAAATATCAATTAATGACAAAATGGCGGACGTTTGAACATGAATAGTGATTTTTGAACCAAAAATTAGATATTATATCGCCTATAAAACAAAAACTAAGTAACGAAAAAAAAAAATCCTATGACAAGTACTAGATAATGATATATGGAATAATCACAAAAAGAATTAAGGCAATCTGTATATTACTTTTCGAGAAATTTTGGGAACCGATTTTAAAAACGTGTTTTGAAGAAAAACTCGTTTGAAAATTTAGGACTGAATAAATCATTAAATTTGTCAACTTACATAGAATCATCGATACCAGGCCCATAGTGTAAGTCTTCTACTGTCTGCGGAATATTCATAGCTTCTAAATTGACGCCGACGCCGTATTCAACCTTCTTTCGTCTGTTCCTGCGCTTGCAGCTCAGCTTTCGCTATGCGAGTTTCGTCTTCTTGCGCTGCGTACAAGTGCGCTCCCTATCCTACCGATATTCTTAACACATTCATGACTTCCAACAATGAGGTGAAACCATTATTGAATGTACATGTTGCAATATACACTGCAATGTTAACGATTTTGGACCCGCTGTTCATCGTTTTTGGGGCTATCTTCCAAATAAGTTGGTTGCAGTTTTGGGTATAGCCACCAACACAGCGTTCCTACAATTTTTCATTGCTGAGGTTTTCGTATACTGTTTTGATGACATCTAACACCATTCTTGGCAATGCTCAATAATTGTGACGAAAACAATTTTTCCAGTTTTCTTTTAGCCTTTGCACCACGATTCGGGGCCTTCGGGACAAAAATGATGTTGAAGCTTGCTCTCTGTTGAGCCGTAATGGTAAAATTTTGCCCACATTGCTTTTTTCATTTCATCCTTGGAGGCACAGTTTCTGCGAATAGCTAAGCTATAGTAAATGCTCAGTTTATCTATAAACTTTGCCCTCAATTTGTTTTTGCTGCCGATTCCAGGACTTTTTTTCTTGCATTCGCGAAGACGGGTCCCCATTCGCTTTTGAACGTGTCCCACGCATTCTTTTTTTGTAATTTCAATCTCGTTACCATACGGCTTCGCATTCACTAATCCCGTGTTCGTCTTAGAGTCGCCATCCCCAGCGTAATTAGTGTACATAATTCTATACTTTTCGACAGATTGTGAAAACAATTCTTTCATAGCATCTACTTCTATTTTACATGATTCAATTTCCATTCCTCATATTGCTCAGTATTTATGTGTTTATTCCAATAGTTACATTCAGCACAATAAGAAGATTTTACAAGAAAATCAACAACTTTTCCTGTAAACTGTCCAATGAGAACCGCATCTCCGTACAATGAAGTAAAACCACGTTTTCGCCACGTACCATCTCCAGAAACGGTTAGTTCTGTTATACCAGCACTCGAATTTTGTTGTGTTATTTCCTGTTGTTCTTCGTTTACAGCTTGTTTTAGCACCAATTGAACAATACTTGAAGCAGCATAATGAATGTTAATAACTATCATATCATACGTCGCAAAGCACTTTCACTCTCTCGGCTGTAACTAGCTTATTTACAGAAATATTAACTTGGTTTTTTAACAAAATATTTTTGAGACCTGAACATTTCAATTTTTCGACCATTCTAGGTTTTTTCAATTTTTTCACTTCTTAATTCCAGGGAATGTTCGCAGATCTTGTCACTCTTTTGGTAAATTGTCTACTTGTGTTCAACTGTTTTGTTCTTTAGTGTGTAGTGTCCTCGAATATTGCTATCAATGTCAAGTCTAGCCCCCCTACCTTGCAAACTATCTTTATTATCTTGCAAAAAAAAACACATCAGCCTTCATTGAGGTTAAAATACTTTGTAATTTTCCAGACTGCATCCTTCCATCGCAAGAGACATTCGGGAATCGATTGTAATTTTCAAAGTGAAACGTTGACGACATTCAAACAAATAACGGCTTAAAAAGCTTTATAAAAGCACAAACTCAGCTTTTCTTTTAATCGATTTTAGCGCTTGTGTGCACTCTGAGAACTATTACTTCTTCACACCGCTGACTACGACCCGCTGCGAACATATTCCTAAGCGTCTTCTACAGATTGTCATTCAGTCGTCTGTCAAATCGCATACGAGTTTGGTTGCGTGTCGGGTTCTAAGTTCTTATTGGTGTCTTGTTATCATTTCGAAGTTAGTGGTTGACTGAATTTCGCACGATTTTCTGAAAAACGTATAACCTTTCACGGTTTCGAATGTTTTGTCTAGTTTTATGAGATTATTCGAAACATTTTATAATTCATTGCGTCGTCAGATATTTGATGGTTACGTGGGAGTTTGTGATTGTTTGTTTGTCAGTGGAGGTTTTATAGTGATTAATTTGTAAGAAGAATTGCATTTTGCTGAGTGTTTTCGGTGTGCATTCCGATTGTGATCAGTGGGTGTGTGTTGACATTCTGAGTGGATAACAATTGGATTCTGATTTGGATAGGATTTAATCAAGCAATTGAAAGGGGTAAGTTTTTACATAGCGTACTGACTTTCAGCTGATAAATACTGATTTGCATGTCAGACCGGTCGGTCGGTTAAGGATCCGCTGCTTAATGTTTTCAGGGTCTGTTTCCTGGTTCAAGTTATTTTTAGATGTAAGATCTGGAATGAAAAATGATTTATTTAGTACGTAATCCGGCTTAGCAGCGGGAGAACGATTTAAAAATGCAAAAGAAAATATTAGGGCCTCGCGAAAGATTAATTTTTGCTGCTTAGTCATGAGAAATGTTGCATAGTACTTGAACGGTCATTGGCACTGTCCACTTTCTTGCGGAATCCGGCAGAGATAATCCGCTACGTAGTCAAGTTCGCCGGTCTTGGTAGATAGTTTATAAATGGAATTCTCAAGTGAATGTATATAGCAGTCACATGTGCTATGTATGTACTTACTTAGAGAAATAATGGAGTTTATATAAAAAAAAAAATACTTTGATATTGAACAAATTTGTTTTGTTATTGGTATAATGCCAAACTGTTACTGGTTTGAGTAAGAGTCTATAAAATATAATAACATTGCAATGGTGCACAAAACTGCTAAGTATGCGGTAGTCTTACATGCTTTTTGTACACAGATTCTAACCAATAGAGTAAATCTGAACTAATATTATTTTCAATATAAATTTAGTTAGTATATTGATCTCATATTATCGGACACTCAAGAAAAGCCACAGAATCTTAAATTATTGCGAATAAAAAAGTGATCAAAAGTGTTGAGTTTTTAGTTTTTCCTTCAAAAAATATCCTAAAAATATTTGTGTTTCATGAGGGCACGCAATATAAATGGTTTCCTCCTATAACGTACGGCTGAAGTGATGTTAAAATGAGGACAAGCCTACTCTTTCATGTAGTTTGTCGAGGTATAAACGCATTGTGTAATATAATTTAATATTTGTGATTGATAGAGCCAAAACAAACTGGATAGGTACTGGTTTAAAATTCTCACACCACTATTATACTTTTATATATGAATCAGAAGGTCCATGTACTTTTTATTGTCATTCCAACCACATCTAGAGCAACGATACATTGTGCATCAACATCACAATGCCTGCATCAAGTGAATGATTTAAGTATTTTATTGTATTTTCTGTGAAATCAGCTCTCTGTCTTTCGCCTCTGTTGTATTTTAATTCAATTGTCTATCATCGTAAATGAAATAAAAGAAGGTAGCAGCTTCATTGTTTGTTTACATTGTATTAATTGTTAATATTGCATTGACCCTCATGTGCGTGACAATCCGAATGAGTGTTTCTGTGTGAAAAGGTACCAGGGTATCTACGCAAATTTTATATGGATAAGTAATCAAATTAGTAGTTATATATTGTATGTAGAATATTTTTATTGCCTGTTTTAAGAAATACTTAATTATCGAAACAAAAATTACTTGGTGAACCTTATGAAAATATGTTGAATTTAATTGCTTCTGTTCGATGCAGGAAAAAATAGCTTCAACAATCAAAAGCCAAAAGAAAATCTTCTTTCATCATAAATTTCACTAAAATGAGCTTAAATTGACAAAAATTATTGAAAATAAGGAACCAAAATACTATTTTGCTCTTCATATAAATAGCAATGTCGAAATTTTTTATCATTTGCCATTTGAGAAAAAGCCAGTATTGTTTTGAAAATCTGTGTTGACGAAACCATCTGTAGCTGAACAACGAGAAAATTGTAGTAAGTAGTACTATCGAAGGACAACCCATGCGAAGATATAACTCAAAGGAAATTCAAAGAATCCTGAAACAAAATGAAAATGAGAATGAAGAAAAATTTGTTGCAAACGATGATGAAGAATATGTTCCGCTTGTTAGGGCCGACGAAGCATTGGACTGCTATTTATTTATTTATTCACCAAGCAAGGTGTACATTTACAGAAAAATAAATAAAATAGTACATGGATAAAATTACGAAACATAATAAAATAAAATAATATACGAAACAAAATGAAAAATAAAACTATATATGAATGCAAAACTAATAAATAACGCATTAATAAATTTTTTACAAATAGATGACAAATGCTTAAAGTAATAAATAAATGACAGATAACTAAATGAATAATAAATGACAAACAACTAAGTGAATTTAAATTTAAAATAAATATACCTTACATATGTAAGTATATATATAAGTATGGTGGGGGAAAGTGGGAGAGTATGAAGAGAAAGCCTTCATAATATTTTTTTTAAAAGTTGCTTTATATAAAAAGTTCTCGCTCATGCTATTGAATAGCCTGCAGCACCTATTTATTGGGTCGTTTGCTGTATATGTTGTGTTGTGTTGGTATTCAATAAGCAATCGTCGGGATCTAGTGACTCTCAAGAGCTGATTGAGCACAAACTTTTCTTTCAAGTACTTAGACGACATTAACCACGTCTCTGATGAAGCAGGCAGATAACATTAATCTTCTCGACACAAGGGGTAACAAGTTAATACATTCAAGGTGATATTCGAATGGTGGTAGATTACTGAAATCATAAGGGTTGAAAAGATCTCTCAGAGCGAACAGTAAAAACTGCTTCTGAACAGACTCAAATCTTTGGCTGTGAATTTCGAAAGCCGGGTTCCAGATAGTGCACGCATATTCAAGAAGAGGACAAACGAGTGAAATATATAAGGATTCTTAAACCCTTTGGCTCGTCGCTTGATGAAACCAAGTTGTTTACTTGCTCGGGAAAGCACTATTGTAATGTAGATTGAAGCGGAGCTTTTCATCCAGGATGACACCGAGACCTAATATGTGGTCAACCCTGCTGAGTGCCGTGGTGTTGAGGCGGTACGTATAATGAACGCATGCAGTTTTGCAAAAGAAGCTAATTGCGCGGCATTTGGCAATGTTAAGAGGGAGTTTGTTCGCGGAGCACCAATGGTCTGAACACCAGCGGCACGCTACTTTTTAAGTCGACACAGTTGGCAGCGTACGCGGATGACATTAACATCATGGCTCGAAAACTGACCGATGCAGAAGAACTTCTGCTTAGACTTGACACCGCAGCAAAGGAAGTTGGACTACGAATTAACGAGGACAAAACGAAAGTTATGATGCAATCTAGGACAAGGACGCCAGCGCACACGACCATCAACGTATGGGACCTTTGCATCAAATTCGTGGACAACTTCGTTTACCTGGGTAGCAATCTATCGAGTGACGCCAACGAAACTGACGAAATCAAGCGACGGATACAACTAGCAAATAAGACATTGTTCTCGGTCCTCCCCATTATGAAATCGAAATATGTGCACAGAAAAACTAAGCTCCGCGTTTACAAAACTATAATACGACCTGTTCTATGCTATGGTTGCAAAACATGGACCTTGACCCAAGCCTCCGAAAATAGGATCGACACCTTCGAACGGAAAGTTCTACGGCGGATTTTCGGGGCTGTTCGTGACCGAGATGGATGGCGCATCCGGTACAACAATGAGTTGTACGAACTTTATGATGAGCTGGAAGTCTCCAAGATCGTCAAATTACAACGTTTACAGTGGGCTGGGCACGTGCAACGCATGAATGACGATCGCATGCCAAAACGTGTCATGAACGCAAGACGAGTCGACGGAGCGAGGCCAAGAGGAAGACCAAGAGCTCGTTGGGAGAGCTCAGTATATGCGGACGCCGAGCAATTATTGGGGCTCCAAGACTGGAGGACGCGGTCACGTGACCGGAATACGATCCAGGCGGCCAAGGCCCGACGTCGGGCTGTTGTGCCACGATGATGATGATGATGAAAAATTTAGTACGACCTCTGAAAGTGTGACAAAGTTTTCACAATATTAGTTAAATCAAGCTGAAAATTTCTACTGCGATTCTTAAGATATCGTGTTAGTGGAAATCAATAAGCCGATTTCTATAAACTTTTTTCGCATACTTCATTTTCGAATATGATGATTCGCACAGATAATGTGAGTTAAGTAATTGGACGCAGCTTTTCACTGTTTTATAATTTGCCGGTACCAGGTGCCACAATTCCGCGTACTCCTTTACCTCTCTTTTTTCGTTAAATATAACCGCTAAATTCGAGTCATTTTTAATTTCAATGGATTTATCAAACAATTGTGAAAAACTGAAACCCAGCTCTGGTAACTGACTAATAACTGCTGATTCGAAGCGCCAGGAGATTTCAACAAGCAATCATATTTCTTGAAAATTTCTCAACTCTCCAAATTTTCGTTTGAATTCAGCGGATAGTGAATTTAGGTAATTTAAATATACATGGTTGCTCTCCGTAAATATACCGTCATTTTAATTAGCCAATGAAAGTGTGGGAAAATGATCGAGCTTTTGATTTTGTATGTCTTTGCAATAAATGCTCAGCTTGTTTTCAAATGCAAATACTTTTTAGGTCATTGCGTTATAATTTTGCTTTCACCTTGTAAAGATTTACTCAATTCACTTAATTTCCCCGTGGTGTCACAAGGAAATGCTACAAGACTCCACCGTCGATCATCATCAAGTTCATTGTAAACTTTGTTGTTCTGTTGTAAAAACAATATATTTTCCATTCGTAATGAGAAAAATCGGACGACAGCTTTTCTTTTTCTTAACCATCGGACTGTTGTATGTAAAATGACATCACCATAATTATTTCTTAGGCACTCCGCACACGGGTCGTTAGCCATGCGATACGTGAGAGATGCATTTGACACTTTTCAAGCTCGCGAGAAAACGAGTATCGTCATCCTCGTATCATGTCCGCACACGGGTCGTCAAGCAAACGTCAGTATGCGTCGTAAAATCATACAATTCGGGGCATTTTCCCACCTCCCCCACGAATTGTACGTTGCCGTCATCCATCGCGCTTGCAAAAACGACTACTCATTCGACTTGAGGCCTGCAATGCACAACGCTTGAGACGCACTCAACGTGAACCGACTACGCTTCTCACTATTCACGATAAGCTAACGCTCCGTTAGCGGTCACCCATTGATTTACATAGGTTGTGACGACCAAGCGTAGAAATATCGCATCTACGACGATAGCTCAACGACCCGTGTGCGGATTGCCTTAGCTCTCCCAAAATGATCTTGAGTTTTCTATGATTCAGCTCTCGTGCTCGAATATAGTTCACTACATTAATGAGAGTCTTCATTACAGCATCTTATTTATTAGACGAAACACGTTCTGCCAAATTTTTTTGGTGTATCACACAATCACATGATGATAGATATGCTAATGTGTATTTAGATTTTAATTGAGGTAGAAATCCTGTTTCTGATCCGGTCATTTAAGTCATTTTATTTTTCTTAAAAAACATATCAAAAATATCTAGAAAATCTTTACCCCTTATTTGGTTTTTCGTGGGAATGAATGCCAGAAAATCATCATACATTATGCCGGATTTATACATTGGAACGAGCGTCTCGTGTACAAGAGTAAACAAGACTGAACAAGACATTGGACGAGACTCAACAAGACAAAGGGTGAATTGTTTATTTAGGATATTGCACCACGCAACACGGACCATGCACTATGCACCTTTCATAGGGTGAATTGTTTACTTAGGATATTGCACCATGCATCTTTCGACAGTTGTGAGCTGTTTTGTTCAGTTCAGTGAACGATGGCTGAGGTACAGGCTGTGGCTATTGCAACTGCCTGGTGTGCGTTGAGTGATTTCAATCTGGGACACGCAAAGACATGTTTGAAGTCCCAGCGAAAAATTCGAAAATGTGAATGAGCACATGCTACCCTCTCGAATCCCTTTGACTCGGTACATAAAACCGACTTCGCTTTGAGCGGCTTCGAACTAGGACGAGACGGTCATAAACACTCAGGCACAGCAATAAAAGGATCCTTATCCCTTCGTAAAACAAACAAGAGCCGACGAGCAAACCATTTACACACGCGTGCTTGCCATGAAAAAAACAGCCGAGAATAGACAAGGAGACCATTTACACACAGACCTTGTCTTCATTTGGCATTCCTCGGCGAGAATGTAAATCCGGCTTTACACTCTGCAGTATCAAACAAAAACTGAACATTGCGGCGTTGATGAAATGTCCGTCCTAGAGTCAATAGTTAAACTAAAATATATACAGCTCTTCAAGTCATATCTATAATGTGATCGAATATGTATATGTTTAGCAGTATCTTCTATTCGTCGAGTGCAGGTAGAATTTGAAAACTTTATTTGTTTCATTTGCAATACTATCTCGGTTTTATTTTTGAATTTTTCAAACAATATATTCGAAGCTTTAATCAAGTATTCTTTCACGATTTCTGAATCCGTAAATGGTTTCATGAATTTACCGAGAATATAACAAACTTAATTTGACCCTCTTGTAGCTACAGCATCGTGTGACAGAGCTCCTGTCAGAACAATTTGCTGCTTCTGCAAAGACTTCTTAAAATAGTTCAATTTATCACATTCAATTCAAGTACCGTTCGGAAAACGTTCATCAAATGAATTATGCTTGGTTTCATAATGTCGCACAATATTGTATTTATTAATATCATGCTTTCCCGACAAATAAGACAAGTAGTGATATGCACAATAAATCTTTTCCGTTCATAAACAATAAATGGATTCATATTAATTTTTCCACTTCTTTAGAAGAGAAATTATGTAATTGGCTTATCTACACCAAACCAAGCACAATTTAGCTGAGTCAAAGTCAATCAATTCAAATGTTCTATTATTTTTATCAATCTATTGTTATCTATATTTTCGTCTATTTTTTACATTGTTTCACTATAGTTTGCTTTGAAGCCTTCTTACTCTTTAAAGGCTGACTTGATTTTAAATTTTTTTATACATTCAGTTGCATTTACCATTTATACTTTTTGGTATAGGATTGGTATTCAATCTAATTATATTAATGGTAAATTACATTGATAGTAAAAAAAAATTATCGAACTTTAATTATTTATATAAAAACAATAAGTAAGTTATATTAAACTACTCAAATACATGGCAAATCGTTTGAGAAGCTGAATACTTTTTTCATTCAACTGTACGTAAATTTTCATTTTATTATGGTTTTCAAAAATATTACCTACTACAGTAGAACGCCGATTATCCGAACGCCGATTAACCGAATCGCCAATTATCCGAATCAGTCCTAAGCATATAAAACCAAGTAGTTTTTCTTTTGTTTTGTTGTAACAAGTTGGAACTTGAGTTAGAAAAGCAGGCAAAGGAACGAGGAACGAGGAATTACCGTCAGTGGAAGAGTTTGTAAACATGGCTAATGAAATCGCGGGATGTTCAGCGTGTGATGTCGCTGATATGGAAGAGTGGTTGCACTGTGATAAGAATGATCAAGGGTTCCAGATACAGACAGATGATGAAATCACAGCGAGTGCCATGGACGAACAGGATAATGAAGAGGACGACAATGAGACCGAAGGGGAAGAGGCACAAGACCAAAGTGTACCATCTCATAGCGAGGCGTTTATGTGTTTCGATAACGCCCTCAAGTAGATGGAACGGCAACCCGAATGCGACGGTGCACAACTTCTTGCCGTCCCGCGCCTGCGTGACCTTGCCGCACGGAAACGAGGCAACTTACTCTGATCGAGATGTTCAAGTGACAAGATATTGTAGAACTAAGTTTGTTAAACTTAATAAGGTTTATTCTATGTGTGACAGTTCGTTTTTCTTTATTACCAGTCTATGTCCGATTATCCGAATTTTCGATTATCCGAATCGACCCCGGTCCCAATTAATTCGGATAATCGGCGTTCTACTGTATTAATTTGAACCTACTACTCTTTTCTTTCATTTTTACTGCGTAAGAGATTATTCGAAATCCAGTGGCCGCAGACACTGTGACTCTGTGTGTAGGCTCTCATTCAATTGAAAGTATGTTTACATATGTATGTACTTTTGAGCACAAGCATATTTGTGAACATGACAAATTTAACTGGAAATCAATAACTTTTATTTTCGGGCCACACTTGGGAGCTTGGCGGGCCGCAAGCGGACCACGGACCGCGGGTTGAGTATAGCTGGTCTAGAGAGTTCAGTTTAGACTGAAAAAAGGTCGCGTCAGATTGTGATCTGATGACATGGTAGATTTGAGATCGTCCGCATATAGTAAATGCGGAATATCAGATAAAACCTCCGATATGCCAGATATAAAAATATTAAAAAGAAGAGGACCAAAATGACTTCCTTGAGGTACACCGGATTTAACGTCGACTTTCTTAAAAATAAGACCTTAGAATTTCACGAATTGCAAGCGGTCGTGGAGGTAGAAGCCAAGCCACTTTAGTACAGATCCTGCAAATCCGAATTGTTACAGCCAGCTTGGGGAAAAAAACGTAGAGCGTCGACCAGAGGAGAAATTTTGCAGTAGATGATTTCTTTCAAATAGTTTGGGAATAGCAGATGGAATGGCGATGCCTCTATAATTTTGAATTAAACGTCAATCGCCACTTTTAGAAATTGGTGGTAAACTGCAAAACCCAGTGGACTCAGAATATTCTGATAAGAGAATATCAATCTAAACTGGGACTGATGAGAAAAAATGGCACAAGTTGAAATTTTAGCCCATTTTTCCAAGGGCAACCACCAAGACGTAATTTATTACGACAATTTATTACGTATGTATACTGCAAGGGAAGTATTCAAAACAAATTTATCAACGGAAATGTGCGATGTTATTCCGCAAAACAAAGTGAATCGGAAGCCTCGCAAGGTACCTGAAGAATATAACCGCGTGATATCAGGAAGTATCCGCATGTTAGAAAGCGTCCAAAGCCGACAACTTTTAAGCCGTTTTCCAAAGAGGAGTTTGACTCATCGTCTATGGTGTTGAAAACTGAATTAGAGAGTTCGTTTGCAAGGGTTGAAAATTCAGTTAGTTTCCACTCTTCTTACGACAAAGTTGCTGCCATTTGCTTAGTTCACACAGTATAAGCATACGAAGCCTGAAAAGTATGGCATCAATATTTTTAATGCCGAAAATATGTAAACTCTTGTGAGATAAATTCACACTCAAAAGCCTGTAAGTGATGAGAGAGATGTACGTGAGCGCACAGTTCTCAATCTTGTTGTATCGTATAAAAATTCGGGAAGAAACCTTGCAACTAACAATTTTTTTGACAAGCTTACAGCTCGCTAACGTTTTCAGTTCTTGGAGCTTAATGGTGGTAAGAGGTGTGTTAAAAAACGAAACTTTTTTACCATCCCAAACTCGTCTTATGGGCTCACATTTCCAACAACATATGGTCTATTTTAATAAAAAAAATGATTTTTTCCTTTTGAAGCTAGATGTATTTAATTTTGTGACAGATATCGATGTTTCGAAGGTAATCTGCCCTCTTCTTCAGTGTCTACCGATAGACACAGAAGAAGAAGGCAGATTACCCTCGAAATATCGATATTTGTCACAAAATCAAATATATCTAGCTTCAAAAAGAAATAAATCGGTTTTTTTGTTAAAATATTTTTTTTCAAGCTAGAAAAAATTGGTACACATTGAAAACAATTAAATTATAGTCCTCCATCACACACGGCGTGTCAAATGGAACAAACCAGTAGTTTTTCGCTGCCTCTAAGGACATCAAACACCCAATTGAAGTATGTTCAATTATGCGAGCCGTTAAAATATCCGTGGTCTTCCGTATGACATCCAGCAGTATGTAGAAGCTGCACTGCCGTGGCTGAAGGAGGTCTAGAATGCGTGCTTGTGCTTTTCATCTGGCAGGAAACAAAAATTGCGTTTATTCTTAAAGTAGGGAGAGCTTGGTACGTTAAACCTAAGGACTAACGTCCGATAAGACTTAGCTCTCTTTCGCTAAAGATTTTTTATCATATAAAAAAATTAATCGATCCTTCCTTAACCTCGCACTCGGAAGATGTCTATATCAAAGCAAGTATTTCGAAACTCCTCTCCATGCTCTCATTGAGCAAATTGAAAAATCTTTCGCGTATAAAAAGTATTCACTTGTCACCTTCCTGAGGGTGCTTATAATTACATCAAGTCTGATGCAATTGTGGAGGCTATCGTTGATGTGGATGTTTATCAAACAGTTCGTTAAGAGTAGAGTGATATCCTCTTCGGTGGGGAATAGTCACTTCCGGCAAGGGGTCAACACAGGTACACCTCAAGGACAGGCACACCTCTCTCCTGTGTTACGAAGCAGTACGGTATATACTCTTCTGAGTCGGCTGGACTGTGCCTGTGTCAAAGTGCTTGCTTATGTAGACGACAAAGCCATAGAAGGGTCAGGAAGATGTTTATCTACACTTTCCAAGAGGCTTGATTACTCTCTTGATATACTTTCACGTTGGACCTAAAATTGCGGCTTCAATGTGGATCCCAGTAAGACAGAGTTAGAACTATTTATAAAATATTACAAAGTTCCTCCTTTTAATTTACCGAAATCAAACCGAGTCTCTATTTACCCGAGCCCAAGGGCCACATATTTGGGACCGATCCTTGACTTGAAGCTCCTTTGGAGTGACAACACAGCAGAAGGGACACGGAATACTTGTTGTACGCTTTACTGCTGTAAAAAAACATACGAGCATATTGGAGATTGCAGCCTCGCATTGTTCCATGACTTCATAATACTGTAGTTAAATCGATACTACTGTAAAGGGTGGTGTTTTGGTGACAGGCTGCTCTGAAGACCGTCTGACAACTGATGCATGAAAAAGCCCGAAGGTTGACTGCACTTTTGGCGACAGGGGCTTCCGAACCGCCTCCACTAAAGCACTTTTCCTGTCGCTTCATTGGATGCCAACCAAACGAGTAATTTTGCAGTAGGCTAATTTGTCTGATGCGAGACTGCATCTTGACATAAACTAAAACTGAACGTGGCCATGTTAAAATTAGCGGACGTTAACTACATAACTCCGGACACTCTACTAGGCCTCGAGTTTTTAACTCACACTCCGTCTAAAGATGAATGGATTGATGATATCACCCTCGAGTATGAGCTTACTCCTGTGCATACCAATCGCTCAAAACTGAACAATAAAGCTGGCAGCTGAATTGAAGGCTGTCTTTTAGTTAGTCCTCATGAGCTACTGTAGTGCCGGAAGTGGTTGCTGTTGTTCAGGTCATTTACTGACTTCTGTTCAATCAAATATTCGAATTAAATAGATGCATTTTCATATATAGTTAAGCAGCTATTAATTCTCTTGCTAGTCTTTCTACAGTATCCATGACTATTGAGGAATTCCGTACGTCTCTTAGAGAGATTTCGAGACATCCGGCAATGCAATTGATTTGGATGCCTGGACGTAGGCCAACCAATTGGCACCCTGTATCGGCGGTCTCGTACTTACGTCTCATAGATACTTTACTATAGGTACACCTATGTCAACGATCAAAATAGCCCTTAAGCAGCGCTAAGGCTGAAGAATCATCTTGTGCGATTACAAGACAGACCTGAATGAACCTCCACTGATGAATTTCGCACCAGATAGTTGTATTTAACAGATAGTTCTCTCCGATGTGTTGTGGCTTTTCTCACAAGTCAATGCTTAATAGGAAGATACGAACATCGATTGGACGTAAGGTTCAACCGGTCAAAAGATGAAAAGGAGTTCGTTCTCCATCTCAAGCGCCAGTGTCCGGCTTTCGCGAGGAAGAGAATTACCTCTCTTGGGAACCTTTCCTCTTAGGTCTAACTGATTTATCCCTTATCGAACTAAGGGGTATTGCACAGTTCATCAAAGGAAACAAATATTTCCCAGAGCACAGTTGATAAGGGAGAGTATATCCTTGGCATCATAATAGGCATCTAATGCACCTATGTGTGTCTTTGGGTAAGACTCTCCGATTGACAGCGACTTAGCCTAGCCTAATAAAGATCAAGCATTTCATTCAACAAACTTCGACTTAGTAAAAAAAAAATCGCTTAGTTCGTTTCTCCCATTATGCTGTCTAGAATGTATAAGACGCTATTTGTAAACAAATCCACGGCTAGTAAACCACAAATAATTAATTACTTTAACCACACTGTCACACCATTGAAAGCACTTACTGTGCCGTGAGTATTAAACAAATGGTGGTTTTGACATTTTGACGTATGGTCTTTGTGTTTACCGAAAAATCGCATCGCTATAATTGCGCTCCATAAGTGCAAAATCGAAAGAAAAGTGATCTTTCGGCCGTATACACGCCGAAAAAAATCAAAGACGTGAAGGCTCGGATCATAAGAAACAGAAAATTGGATGTGAATGTGAAATCCATGAGCCGCATCATTAAAAAAAGACGGGTCTGAGGGCCTACAAACGCCGCATCGGGCAATTGCTCATCGCCGCTCTGAACGAAAATAGAGTTAACACATGCAAGTGACTGTTGGCGGAGTACGCAGATAGAGGCTTCAAAAAAATCCTTATTACGGACGAAAAAATCTTCGCCGTGCAGAGAAAATGCAAAGGACAGAATGATCGGGTGTATGCTCAGTCGTCTTTAGAAGTATAGCAAGTCATTCTGCGGGTCGAGAGAGGCCGTTGCCCGGCGTCAGTCGTGGTTTGGTGGGGCGTAGCCTACGATGGCACCACTCAGCTGTTAATTTTTTTTTTTTTGTGAAAACGTCGTGAAAACCTCCGCAAAAGTGTAAGAACAGATAGTTTTGAACCGTATTGTGAAGCCTTTCAGCCAAACTAGGTTTCAAAACCAGCATTGAGTTTCCCAGCAAGATTCGGCGCCGACTCACAATGTCACAACGACCCAAGCCTGGCTCGAGCGGCACGTATCTGCATTTTTGAGTCCAGATGATTGGCCTTCTGTCGGCCTCAGCTTGAGTCTGCTGGATTACAAGTTAGGGATGGTTTTGGAGGACATGGTCTGCCATAGAAGATACAATAAAATTGAACCCTTCAAGTCTGTCCTGGCCGAAGCTGTGAGAAACTTTCATCTATATGAGCTACATGCTGCAATAGACTATTGGCCAAAGAGACTCAAAGCCTGTGTGAAGGCGAAGTTTGGCCATTTCGAATGACATTATTTTATTCTACACATATGCACTAATAATCAATAAAAATTTCGAAAAGAAATCTCCACCCAATATTTTTCAATTTAATAAAAAACCCGTGTGACAGTATTTTTGTCCCTACAATGTATGTGGATCACAATCCAGGACTAACTCCAACAAAGAAACGATCACTAGGAAATGCAAATCAAGCGTCCGAGCTGCGATAGTTGTAGCTGTTCTAAATGCCGTGTCTTGAACAGTAAACAGCGGAAAACAAAGAGGGTCTGTATTTCTTGCACAAATTCGGTATGCTATGAGCATTTTTTCGATAAAACAATATGTAAAACTTTTGACTAGGTCTTAAATTTAATTAGGCTAAGACAAACAAACAATAAACATAAAATTCAAATAGAACAAAAATTTCCTACACAGTTTTGAAGGTACCCAAGTGCCTCTCTTCACACAACTACAAGTGTACAAATAAAAATCTATTTCATGCATTGCCTTTTAAAAAAATTAGCAGCTTTGTTTTCACCATTTTAGAAGTTCTCACAAGCAGCGGAAACTACGAAAAAAAAAAACAGTTGAAAGATGTGAAAGGTACCCGGATACCTCTTCACGTCGACAAGGGTTAACTGGATTTTCAGTTTTGAATGTAAGCATAGCTCTATTTCTTTATAGCTGTGAAGCTTTAGCCTACCTCACTGTTTAAGTAGCAATACAAAAGCTAAAACATTTCAGTTACAATATTCTGGCCTACTGTCTCTCATCATTACAATGAGCTCAAAACTATGCAATATTTAAGTACTTCTTTGCATGCAACACATTTATTTATTTCTTATCTCCATAATCTTGAAACGAAATCTGAAAACGAAAGGGACTACCATTTTATGTATACTTGGCTCAGTTTACTAATCTAGATCCTCTCTACTTTCAACACTGAAAGAAAAATCTTGGTAAAATCAACAATTTTCCTTAGTTGTTTTTGCGTCAACTACGGGCAATAGTTAAAACAACCATAAAAAAATAGTTGATTACTTTTATGCACCATGACGCGTGGTTGTTAAACAACGTCCGTGGTACAAAAAAAATAAGCAACCACAAACAATGGTATTCCAACAATATATATAGTACGCAGTGTGCATAGTATGCAGTTTGGAATTATGTTTGTTGAATTTAGCATTTGTATGGCAACGCGCACAATGGCTGCGGCCGAATTTGCCGCTGCGGCAGAAATTACCAAATTTCTAATTTTGCCGCACCGCTAGCGGTGATACCTACCATAGGTTGGCATCACTACTAGGTTGAATGGTTTAATAGACAAGCAATGGCTGATTTGTATTGTGAAAAGCCAACCTAATCCTCGTACAACAGGATTTAGCAATACAAGACAAAAAAAATGGGTGTATTGCCGCAGCCCACTGCGTTTGCCACAGTGGAAGACACTGTCGTGTGATTAACTTATAAAGCGTCATGCAACGTAATATAAAGGCTTCACAGCATAACATGAATATGAATTATATCGAACAGCAAACCGAACACAATTTTGCCATGTAGCATATGAAACTTCTATGATAGAATAGGAGTATGAGTATGAGGAGTATGGAAAATCAACAGTTTTCCTTAGTTGTTTTTGCATCAACTAGGGCTATAGTTAAAACAACCATAAGAAAATGGTTGATTACTTTTATGCAATACAATTTCAATAACAATTTCATTCGGAGCATGAAAAACGTCCAAATGTTGAAACCATTCTACTTTGCGTAGAATAATTCCAAAGACGGTGCTAACTGAATTACGTTTGTTGAAATCAACTATTGCGAAGTAGTTTAAGTACCATAAAAACTGTTGATAATTTGAAACGTTGAAGTTTTGAGTGAATTGATGAATATTTTTCTATTTATCAACTAATTTTCGTGGTTATGAAACAATTAAAACAGTTGATTTCATGAACGTTGTGATATTTTTTGTATAACCAGAGCCAACTACTTTTATATCGTTAAATTAACTATATTAACATAATAAAAATAACTATTTTCCGTAGTTCGTTTAACGATTTTGAATGAATCGTTGCAATACTATTAAAAATAGTTGAACCAACCAAGAGTTTTTCTTTCAGTGAACTTTAAATCACTATAAAGCTTCAAAAGCAAGTCTATAATCTTAGAACTATGTATATCACACAAACGCTTGCTACCAAAGAGATGCTCTAAAAAAAATATGGCTTGAATTCAACTAATAATTCAATTGCTTGACATCTTATCGAGAAACCAAAATATATTTCTAGCATCCGACGATATTATCCAGCCAAAAGATTGCATCCATTTATTTCAAACAGCTCTCGAAATTGGAAATAATCCAGAATATTTCTATTCAATGCGTTCACAGATTTTAAAAAAAACTGGTTACTTTGCATTTATTCGTAGTTTCAAATGTCATTCCACTCGTAAAATGTATATTTATTTTCTCCCATTCAAATCTCGAAGTTAATTTTAGCAACTTGCATATAGTGAATGCGTAGATGCTTCCGCCACAAAAGTCTCTGAATATGTATTGTCATCGGAGTCAGATAAACTTTCGTAGAAATCCTAGGTTGGCAGAATACAAGATCCCTTCGAAAGAAATCATTGTGCACACTCAAATATTTCACTGTTATTGTTGAACTTGATTAAAAAAGTGAACTTAACGCTTGGATCGATTCGAATTGTTGATTTTCTGTATTGTGTGTGGTATTGGTATGTCACCGTCCTTTTTAATTTCTTTTTTATTTCCATCGAGTTCCATCTGATATTCAATGCAATGTTAGGCTTCTTTCACATTATACGGTTCCGACCGTACGGCAAAAAACCGTACGGTGAAAATTCGAATGAGCAACATGTTCACACTATACGGTTTATGCGCGGTTTTTTTTCGTCACAAGCTCAATTTGTGATTAAATGGTGTGCTGTTTAATGCTCAAATATTTTTTTTTTATAAATATTATAATTAATGTGCAACCAGACTATGCTGTCATTATTGTAAATGCTTGTATTGTATTACATAATTATGTGTTTCAAAGAGACGGATATAGCGATGTAGATACCATGTCGATCACAGGTTTGGAAGAGTTACCACAAGACGCAACCATAAGAGGAGGACTGACTGCAAACAATATTAGAAATGTACTTTGTAATTATTTCGTTTCTAATGCCGGAAGTGTGCCATGGCAAATGGCAAAAATACAAACTGTAAATTAAACATGGAAAAGGGTATTTCTACATTAATTCTATCTTTCAAGGAAATAAGTGCAAACCTATGTAAGAAAAGAAGGTAAAATTTAATTTACTTACCAAACGCATTTTTATCTATGGCATTAAGAGCACCAAAATATGGGTGCATTTCTATGCAGACTTCATGCCAGGCATCTTTCGTTGCATTTCTGTCTTTGTAGGTGTCCAGAAATTTATCCCACAGCTCAGGTCTGGCCTCCACAAGTGTAATCAAAACTTCTGCATCTATATCTGTCATTATTCTTTTGTCACTTTACATTTTACACTTTGCTAAACTGCAACTAAATTGGCTCGAGATTGATTGACCGTACGGTTTGAAACCGTCTAATGTGAAAGCATGCACTTGGTCGCGTGCACCACTGAGTGTCCGGTCGCCGTTCGGGCACCGTGGATTGCAGTGGCAGTGTACGGCTGCTACACGGTACGGCCATGGCATTTTGCCGTAACCGTGAAATGTGAAAGAGGCTATACTCTTCTTCACACCACTAGAAAAATATCGCCGTACGGTTTTTTTGCCGTACGGTCGGAACCGGATAATGTGAAAGGAGCCTAATTGTCAAAATCGTTGATTTCATTATGATTCGCGCCGTAAAAACTTCGACAGTTTCATTGTCAAATCATGTAATAAATCATATGCTGCCGCCACATGATCGGGTAATTTGCGATAAAAAAAAGCTGTTTGCTATTGTTTTGGTACAGTTCCATGATAGCATCATTAAGCATTGCTTAATTAATGAGTCTGCTTTTTGCAGATATGATGATAGCTAGTTAATTATAGGTCCCACTAATGAATGTTTTTTTGCTGCCAACAATTATAGGTTATTTACAATTATAGTCGTCGTGATGACAATAATTAGGTTCTTTCAATTAAAGCTCGCTAGTTGCATTAATATGGCCAGTGAAAGTTTTCTTGCTTGCTTCATAAAAACCTATTGCCTTCAAATTATTGTTAACATTTGGTTTACATTGACATATCTTGAAAAATACTCTCAGTTTAAATTTTTTAATAAGTGTTTTTTTTCCATTGAATACAGTATTATGCTAACGAAATGAGACCTGTAGCTATAAATTTTGCGAAATGAAATCCAATCACAAAACTCATTGCATCAGATCCTCCAAAATGTTCTCAACAATCTCAACAATAAGTATATGAAATAAATTCACTGAAAAATATTGTCCATTAATTTTCTTTAGTTCTGTGTATTTATTGCCGGATGGCCCTTTAGATTCTAAGTATGCACACAGCTCAATCTCACGTAATTTACACTAAAATTGCAAACACTCTTTGAATAGTTTATTAACCGTATGCTGGCAGCGATTTCAAGCTAATGCGAAGTGACAATGTAATACGAATATTGATAAATTTTCAAGAGCTCGTAGTTTATCAAGATAAAGAGAATTTTGTATCTGAATAAAATGCAATGTCCTCAATTAGAATTTAAAACAAAACTTCTCAGAGCAACCAAAAATATAAATAAAATGTATCTTTTGTCACATAGCATTGCGTGACCGGTGATAATCAAGCACTAGCTTAAAGTCGATTATAAAAGTGAACATTTACGTTTCCCATCACTATTTTGCTTAATTATGTATGTGCTACTCTAAGCTTTGGACGATGCTCGGCCTTGCGCACTGACGATCAACAAAATACATTAAATGACAAAAAATGCAAAATATAACTAATTAATCTAAAATGTGTAGAACAATCTGGCCATGATCAATGACATTTTATTTAAAAGTTGTAATTATCCAACAATAAGATAGAAAAAAAGACATTTTTTAAAAAGGTTTTATCAAAAAATAAGACATTTGGGAGCTTAAAAATTAACTTTGAGACTCATTTTTCACATTAAAGCAATACGTTATCCTAGAGCTATAAATTTTTTTGTCAAAATACAATTACAGCTTACATATATCTATAGAAGAAACAAATCATCCCTCGTCCGTACGCATATTCGTAATAAATATAAAATACTTACACCATAAAATCATATTTTAGTTAAAAAAAAAAATCTAGCGCATCAGAACTGCTAGAAAACTGATTTTCTAAGAAATTGTCTTTGAGAGACCAAAAAATGTGAAAAGACGTAATACACTTTTTTGTAGTATCATATCAACCATTTCTTACCCAAAGCAACAAAAACCATTTCTCGACTATAACAAAAATGATGCAAATGTTCAGTCCTGGCAATACTTTTCCAACGAAGTGGTAATAAGTATATCATAACAAGCTCATGCTCAAATCATCCTATCCTTTGAATTTCGTTTTCATCCGAGGATTTCTTCGAAAGATTCAGCGATTATTTGAGGCTGTAATCTCAAAAATTTTCAAAACTCGAAAAATTTGAACATTGCTGCCTTGTTTTTATTGTGAATGCTTTGCATATGAAGAATATGAAGAAAACATGAACAATATGATATAATGGAAGCATCTGTTAGTGCAATATTTACGAAAATTTCTTGTGCTGGCAACCCAGTGTTAGCAGCATAGCCAAATATATACCAAATCTGCTTCACGTTAGGTGAAACCCACCCTGTGAATTTCGTTTCGATTGAATGACTGCGCTGGACGTTAAGGTAAAACACCATAATGTCGTCAGGGTACTTAATTTCGTCACATTTTACATTTTCAAATAAAATAAGAAAATTCGAATGCTCATGCAAATTTTTTATCATTTGACATAAAGAGGTTTGATATTTAATTGCATTAAATTAATATGAATGTCGTATTCGCTCCAAATTATGTAAAAGTTCACTTAGAAGCATGCGTTCATTGCGTGTTAGTGTTTTTTTTAGTGCGCGGACGTAAACATTGTTAAGGGTGCCAGAAACAAGGTTGGGAAGCTATAGGTTTTTTTCATACAAGGGTAAAAGTTAGCGCATCGTTAGTCACGAAATCAATAAAAATATTTAGTATTCACCAATAAATTACTAAGAAAAAGGCATGACGAGTTTACCAATCGCGCGTTAACAGCAATGTAGGTAATTTCGCCATAGTAACGAAATTTAGTTCTTAGAACGTCGTTTTGTCAGCAGAATTTTGCTAAATTTATCAACCATTTTTGCCAAATCAAAACGGATAATCAATGTCAGTGGAGTATTTAAACCTAAGACATAATTTCGTCCTGTAAATCATTATTATATATTAGTTAAATTTGCATAATATTTTTACCCATTTCGAAAAGATTTAAGGATGAAGAATGTCGTGGTTTTAGATAATAAATCTATTTTGAATCGTGTGTTTTCTGGCGCAACAAAGTATTATTACCATTAAGATTCAGTTTGATACTATGCCAATAAAAATATGACGATTTTCAATTCTCACAAATTGCATTTTTTCTTAATTTCGTCACTTAATTGACGTGCAAAGTTAAAAACACTTAAATGAGTTGAGATCAAAAATTAGCCTTATTCTAAGTGTATCAGATTCATCGAGCTTTTGCCAATTAAGAAGAGCATTATATTTCTGTTACAGATATAGATATGACTTCTAAAAAATGCACACAAGAGCATATTTCAATGGTGCTAAAGGCAATTGAAGATGGGCAGTCTACAAGAGACGTTGCCAAAAGATTTGGTAATCCGAGAACGACGCTTCAAGACAAGAAATTAAAAAAGCATTCCAAACATGTTGGAGCGTCTACAACTCTTACCCAAGCAGAAGAGCAGACTCTTATCAAATGGATTCTTGAAGTCGCGAATCCAGATTTTCCTATAACAAAAACGCAATCAATTCATAGTGTGTCAAAATTGGCGAAAGAAGTAAATAGAGAGAACAAATTCAAACACCCCCGGTATAAATTGGTATAAAAGATTTTCAAAACGAAATCCGGAGATTTCCTTGAGAATGTCTCAAAATCTGACAACTGGGAGGTCCAGGATTACAGAAGAATCTATTAGAAATTGGTTTACCAAAATATCAGCCTGTTTCGAGAGTTTTCCTAAGCTAAAGGAAATTTTAAATGAACCTAATCGAATCTTCAACTGCGATGAAACAGCATTCTTTTTGTGTCCCAAAGACAAGAGAGTCCTAGTTCGCAAAGGTTCAGTCCATACTTATAATCGCACGGCCAACGACGGAAAAGAATGCATTACAGTGTTTATAGGGGCTTCAGTCTGTGGAAAGCTTATGCATCCTCTTACTCTATTGCCATATATAAGGATAAGGATGTAATAATGAAAATAGGACGTCTGGTAGAATCATGCCTAAAGGAAGCAGCAAAGCCAGATACAATTAAAAGTGGTTTCAGGAAATGTGGCTTGTACCCATTCAATCCTTACGCTGTTGCATACGACAAACTCCTCACGAACAAGAACATCAGTGTTTTGCCTGAAGCGAATAAAGATATTATTTGTAACGAGGTTTTTGCTGACGACCTCGCTGATGACAGACGTGTTGTCGATTACAACTCACTTTTATCCACCCTTGATAAAGAAATAGCAGATGCGAAGGTTGAAATTTTTAGAGCGAATTCAGAGATACGTGGCTGGGATGCGAAAAAGATGAAAGTCTTTTCTATTTGTGGAAATCTGTCAACGAAAAAATTATCTGTGAAAATGAAACCCATTTAGACGTGTTCGATAACATAACGCATCATGAACAAACCCTAGATGCAAATATAGACGAAGCGGTGTGGAACAATTCAAATATTTTGGAATTCCACGTACAACTCGATGGTTTATTAATCGCGTCCACACCACAAGGTAAGGTACATCCTAAAAACCAAATTTTAACAGATAAAATATCAGTAGACCAAACAGAAAAAACCCCAGAATTTAATATGGAAGAGACGTCTGAAATATCCCAAAATGAAACTACAGACATAAAAAAGGCATCCACAGTTGTCGTCCATTCTCAGTATTACCCCACTTCTTTTAAAAAAGCTCTATTTTGGCCTGAAGTAAAAACCACGGAAGCCACAAGAGTAAAACGTAAAATGACACCAAGCGTTACTACTGCTGAAGAGTTGTTAAATTATCAGGTTAAAGTAGACAGAGAGAAAACAGAAAAGGAAACCAAAAGACTAAGAAAAAGCAAGGGTAAAGAAAACAAAAAAGGATGCGAAGTAAATAAAGGTGATTTTGATGCCGTAAATTATTTGTGAATTCCAATTTTTCAGTATTTTTTTTCTAAAGAATGTATTTGTTTTTGTATTACATATATTCATGTATATTTATCGATTTTTTATTTGTTGAATTATGTATTCGAACATCGAATCTTACTCTCATATACAATTTGAATATCGCTATCGCTTAGAGGCCGAAGTTAGGTACATGACATGACGAAGTTAAAAAATATGGATAATTGCCCTGACGAAATTGGGTACAAAAATAAGTTTGAAACTAATTTAAAAAAAACTTTGTTAATGACCAAATCGAGTCCTTTGAATATGAGATTTGCAAAAAAAAACGCTTCGTTCAACTACTTTATGTATCCGCCACTTTAATTTATTTAAAAGAAATCTCATTTCACTCTGAGCTAAGTGAAATTTTTCTTAACATGACGAAATTATGGTGTTTTACCTTAATTGACCTAAAATGTGTAGAACAATCTGGCCATGATCAATGCCGTTTTATTTAAAAGTTGTAATTATCCAACAATAAGATATAAAAAAAGACAGCTTTTAAAAATGTTTTTGCTTTTTATGGCTCTTTATAAAAAAAATATGACGTTTGGGAGCTTAAAAATTAACTTTGAAGCTCATTTTTCACATTAAAGCAATACGTTATTCTAGTACCTTAAATTTGTTTGTCAAAATATAGTTACAGCTTACATATATCTATAGAAGAAACAAATCATCCCTCGTCCGTACGCATATTCGTAATAAATATAAAATACTTACATCATAAAATCATATTTTAGTTAAAAAAAAATCTAGCGCATCAGAACCGTTAGAAAACTGATTTTCGAAGAAATTGTCTTTGAGAGACCAAAAAATGTGGAAAGACGTAATACACTTTTTTGTAGTATAATATCAACCATTTCTTACCCAAAGCAACAAAAACCATTTCTCGACTATAAAAAAAATGATGAAAATGCGAAGTCCTGGCAATACTTTCCCAACGAAGTGGTAATAAGTATACCATAACAAGCTCATCCTCAAATCAACCTAACCTTTGAATTTCGTTTTCATCGGAGGATTTCTTCGAAAGTTTCATCGATTATTTGAGGCTGCCATCCCAAAAATTTTCCAAGCTCGGAAAATTTAAACATTGGTTCCTATTTTTATTGTAAATGCTTTGCATATAAAGAATATGAAGAAAACATGAAGAATATAATATAATGGAAGCATCTGTTGGTGCAATATCTACGAAAATTACTTGTGCTAGCAACACAGTGTTAGCAGCATTGCCAAATATACACCAAATCTGTTTCACGTTAAGTTAAACCCACCCTGTGAATTTAGTTTCGATTGAATGACCGCACTGGATTTTAGGGCTACCACCATAGGCGCGCCGTAGGGGGGGCCAGAGGGGGCCAGGACCCCCCCAGACCCTAGGTTGGCCCCTCCCAGAAAAATAAATACTTCCAATAGCAGACACTTAAGTTTTCGCCTCTTAGGTTTTGGTGGTTACAGCAAGAGTTGTGTAGTGCAGTAGTGTACAGTGTTGCCAACTTTTTTCCAGCCGTTGTAGCTAGATTTGAGGGAAAAAATAGCTAAAAATAGCTAAAATGTTCACTTTGTAGCTAAAAAGTGTAGCTAAATTCAACAATAAAAAACTCAAGGTTCTGGAAAATAGTTTTATTAAGCTAATGTGTATAATTGAAATGGAAAAATATTGGATGTATATTGTATTATGAGTAGTTTATTAATTTAACAGTATAAAAGAGTATAAAAATCATTAAAGAGTTTAGTGAGTTCAACAGAATTGCTTTCTATTTTTTATTCATAATAGAAGCATCCTTTAAAATGGGTTGCAGAAATAGGAGATATAAAAGATTTTGTAATTGTTATACTCCTTGTAAATCATTTTTGCTAAATAACATTCTTCTGATGTTTGTACTATGCTGAAGTGGAGTTTTGGCCATAGTTATTGGTTAATGATCCTTGATACTGATCCCGTTATTGACAACCACCTCGTTTACGAACTCCGTATCATCTTCTGAGGAAATTAGAGAACCAATTATAAATTTCTGCTGGTAAAAACTTTAAGGTTTGGGGAAGAAACGATCCTCAAGCTGCAGAAACTGAAACCTGAACGGAATGACAAGCTCATCTTATTAATATTAAAAAAGGATTTTGACGACTTAATTTTTTAAATACACCGTTATTGACTCCGACCATAACAATTGCTTTGTCTGTCATATTTGTAATATTTAGAATGTAGTTTTCTAAGCACGTGTTTATGGCAGTAGTAATACTTTCAACAGCTCCCCTTTCTAGCTCTTTCAAGTAAATTGTAATAAATTTTTGCTAAATATCACTCAAATGTCCGTAGACTCGTCAATTAAAATACTGGAAATACAGTTATCAAAATCTGCCTTCAAATCCGATGTGAAGTATGGAAACAAACTGCCCCCAACTCAGAAAATACAGTCTTTATTTTTCGCTGTGTTGAAAAACTCTACAAAATGAAAAAAAAACATAGCTAGCACAATTCTAACGTTTGATTTTACTACTGAGCACGATTTCTAATGTCTTCTAGAGTTTTGTGCGAACACTTTGTCTACGTTTTATTTCAACTTTATGTCTACGCCTGAATTTTTCGGTTCTTGTCTTCGAATTAAGGCATATAATGTGTATTCTATATTAAACATATTTCGTTTGTCTTACCTATTTGAGTTTATTCCTAATGAGTTAAAACTCACGGTTTTTCTTCGCACCGAACAAAAGAAATAAAACTGTTCGTAAAAGATTATTATTGTTCTATGCCTAGAAAGACATAGTACATAGTAGTAGTACTATTTTACTACCCAAAGCATTGGCGATTACCTTAGAATTTGAGGAAATTATTTTTAAGCACTGAGTGTTTTAAATATTAATAAACTAGTGTAAGTTAATGCAATCAAAGCAAAAATTTAAATTATCTATAATCTATAAATTTGTAGCTAAATTTGTAGCCAATAGCTAAATGAAAAATTACGTAGCTAAACAGGTTCTTTTTGTAGCTAAATCTAGCTACAAAATAGCTAAATTGGCAACACTGGTAGTGTAAGCTTATACCAGCTTACACTCATATAACATAGAGACTGTGTTATTTGTGGTATTAATTACGAGGCGTGGAATGAGAAGTTTAAGCTCGACTCGTTAGTGAATGAGTTTTCACAATTGCAAATATGTGATCGATAGCTATGGGACTAGAGGCTTTCGAAAAAGAAATGAATGAGGGAAAATACAACGACTCAGTTTATTCATTGGGGATCTTTCATTCAATCAGTAATTCTGAGTTTGTAGTAAATCTTTTCATCTTTCACTATGTTCTTTTTATAACGAACATGTTAAGCACATATTTCCAAACTAAAAATGCAACTCTTAGGGATGGGATAGACCTTGTGAATGGAACAGTTAAAACACTACTAAGTGAGCGAGAAGACTTGTATGTAGTGTGGGAAAAAATTAAATTATTCGCAGAGAAGAACTGTCTGGATCTCACATTTCCCAGAGGATCGCGAAAACGGAAAACAGCAAAAGGCACTAGTTTCAAAAGTTTTGCTGTTTCAGCTAGCCTTGGACACGCAGTTAGGACTACGAAGCTATCCTTGTAAACCAAATGGCTCGAAAAGAGTAAGTTACAGCACTCTTCCATCTTGCCAAGTTATTTTTGCTTTTTCTAGGTTTTCTAGGTAACAAAAGTTTGAAACAAGAGGTAAATTTCTTCCTTCTAAGCTTAATATATTCCAATTTCTTCAAAGATATTTTGAAACTTAGCTATCCTCTTCTTCAAGTATAAGTTGAAATATATTTAGCTTCTAAACGAAAAAATAGTCTTATATTTCTAATTATTTTCATTCTATTCCCGTATAATTTGTACAAGCGTTCATTTCTTAGCGGTCATAGATAATTCGTGTGTAGTTCATACCTACCGTTCACATTATATGCATGTGGTAGTAGCTCATACGTATTCACAGACAGGAAGTTTGTTTGATAATGCATTATGCATAAGCAAATAACAAAGAATATATTAACAAATATATAATGTATTAGTAAATTATATAAGTTGTATGAACAGTATGTGTACCTTACGGAAGACAAAATCATCGCATGTCTTGAACCTTTTGGTCCCTGGCCCCTGCCAGATTTTAGCTCACGGCACGCCTATGGCTACCACCCGCAATTTTTATCAAATTTTCTAAACCTTAATATTTGTTGTTAATTTTGACTGCAGGATCATTCCAATTTGCAATTTTAATTACAACATCGCTTAGTAAAGAAATGCTAAAAAATACAAAAATTACCATAGCTGGTAGCCCTTTCATGGTTTTCCTACGAAATTTCTACGGAATTAAGGTTGCAAAAATGGTAATTGACTTCATGGATATCGTTTATATTTTATGACTGCATCGGAAGCTGTAGGGAAAAAAGCTTTATTTTGCTGAAGAAATTTCCAGGATTTAGGAGACGAAAGTTGCCATAAAATTATAATTTCGCAACCAAATTTCTAACAAGTGGCTTAAAATAATTTCCAGCTACTGTATTAATTTTGTTAATATTTGTTGACTGAATCCGATATTATAGGCCAAAAAGCATTTTTTTTGTGATTATTCAAGATGACACCACTGCGGCAAGGTTCCTCGCGTTTCAAAATCGCTTCTGTCGGACTTGGTCCATGCTAATACAACATACAACATGTCCTGTAAATTTCATTGCGATCGGACTATACGGTCGTCAGTTCTCGTAAACAGAAGTTTCGGGTGCTGAAAATAGAGGTTATTTGGTGATGAGCTGCCGTTCTTGTACAACTCGGAATTTCAAAAATTTCACAGTGACACGGTGGAGAAAGACCAAGATTTATCAATAATTTGAGTTTTTTTGTCAAAAAGCAAAAAAAATTTCTGGAGGTCGATGGTTTGAAAGATTTTTTCTCACGCGCTTGCCGTAGCTTCAGGGCTGCCCGCGCAGTCCCTTAAGTCGATGTGTATATAGTTTTAGTCAACATCAATACGCTCTGAAAATTTCATGACGATCGAAAAAAATAACCCTGCCGACTTTTAGACCCTTAGCACCCTCCAAAGGTTCAAAAGCTCCAATTCTTTAACATGAGCAAGTATGAAATGTACTAAATTTTCATTGCCAATACTTACTTTTAACAAAACTGTACTCTGCACAGAAATATAGGAGTACCTGAAAATTGACTAAAATGGCCGCCACCGCCAAAGGGTTAAAGATATTTTAATTTTCACAAGTCATGGACCTACTCGCTATATACATTTGTGTGGTAGTGTGTGTGTGCGGGGGTTGGGGGAGAGGGGCATTGGCACCTCTGAGCACTCAGGCCAATAGACCCATTGTACTAATAACCCCCTGCCTACCATAGTTTCCCGGATTTCTTGATAAAATCTAGGATATGTGCCACATCCCAGCCAAAGCATTGATATCTAAGACGTACAAATGCTGGGCATTCACAGAGGAAATGTTCCGTAGAGTCACCTTCTTCTAGGCAGGATGAAGACAGGTCATCCTGTACAACACCTATTCGGTACACAAGGCCTCCGAGGTAGTTGTGTTCAGTCAGAATGACAGTCGTGGTTCTGCAGACTTTCCTGCTCTTATAAAGCAAGAATGCTGCAGTCACATAGTTGGGCTTTGAAAGGAAGACCTTCGTGTGCCTGGCCACATCAGCATTCATCCATCTCTCTTTTCGAGTATCAAATACCCACTTCCAAAGAATGGCATGTGCAGAAGCAAACACGCCCAAGGCGGGTTCAGGGCCTTCTAGTGGAAGCTCCGAACCTTGCTTCGTAATGGCGTCAGCAATTTCATTTCAAGAAAAGAAGCCCTCCTGTCATTCGATGTATGCAGATAGACAGCAGCTCCAGATGTAACATCTGTCCTCGAGCCGTCCGTGAAGTAGATCTCGAAATATCCTCTCGAACACAGATCTGGATCGCCCCAGTCAATTCTTCCTTAGCGTTTGTAGTTCCCAATTCCACCAGGGAACCGTCAAGCCACATCTGCTCTTCATAGCTACTTATGTCCCTATTCAGAGTGCTCAACGGCGATTCTATTGACTTTGGTGATTTTATCCTACCACTAGGACGCGCTCTGTCTGCAAGAAGCCGATTGAACTAAGCCTAATCAATGGTTCTTGGGCTTCTTCTTTCCACCACGGGTGTTAAATCCGTGGCCAAAGAGAACACCAAGTAGCGATAATCCGAGAGTGAAACCTCATCCGATACATTCCATTCAGTTATTGATCAAACTATTCCAAATGAACATAATGATACATATATAATTGTCCTTCTGTCTGGGGTGACAAACGAAATCCTAGTGTTTAAAATCATCAACCCCGCAGAAGTTATAAAATCAAAGAGTCTGAACCCCTGACAGGTTCCGGCTTCAAAACGGTGTGAGCATGGTGGCATCAAGCAGATTGGAAACCAGAACACAAGTCCTCGGCCGTATTGATCTTTCATCATGAAAGATATTTGCCCCCATGATTGAACTGAGCCCGTAGATCCTGCTGCCACGAACCCACGGTTCCTCTACAAATGCAATGTTGGGGGAAGCTTGCAGTTTTGTCAATTTTTCGCTAAAAAGATAAGACGAAGCCTTGGCATGCTGCAAGTTGATCTGAACAAATCTTATATCTTCAGGCACAAAAACGTCTGGAGCTGATGTCGTTGGATCCCTTTGCAGTGAAAGAAACTCTATAGAAGAAACTCTATAGAAGAGAATTTCCACTGGATCTCTGCGTTTTGCTCTGGAGATCTGTCCATAGACAGTCAGAAGAATTGGTGCCTCATCACTTTCTGATTTGGCTAATTTTAACCGCATACAAAAAGTAGCTCAGCACCATACAGTATTCGTCTCTTAATCCTCGATTGCATTGAGCGAGTTTACAAGCTACTAGTCGGCGGTTTTAGAAACGGGCGTGTCAGCTAGTCCAATAGTGATGATGACACATAAAACCTTCCACTCGCTCAGTAGCCAACTAGCTAGCGAGTTTAAAACAAGTGTAGTGAATACGTTTTTATTAGTATTATTGCATTGGCGAACTTTTCTGAGTATTAGAGCGTTATAAAATGAAATGGAACTCATTTTATACAAACTAGTCGACATTTTGTACAAACTGAAACCAAGAACCACCGAGATATTCGTAGCTAGTTCACTAGCAGCTCTGATTACACAAAGTTAGTTTACTATCTAACAAGCCCACATGCCAACGAGTAGCGAGCAAAGTAGGCAGGTTTTCAACTTTTCTCGCAGATTGTTTACAATCTGCTTACTAGCTAGTGAGCATGATTACACTGGGCGAGTTTGCAAGTAGCTAGTGAACTCGCCGGCTAGTTGGTTGTAAACTCGCTCAATGTAATCGAGGCTATAGCATCGAAAAACTTCTCTGGTCAAGTCAAGTTGAAACCATCTTCACCGGTGGTGCGATTCTTCGTGGGATTCATGTATCCGGATTGAGTTTGTATCGATTTGCATCGATTTGCATCGGGAATCATCGACTCCTTAAACAGAGTCCTCTTCTGTCGACGGCTGCGAGCTTCCCCTGGTTCGCAATGTTCAGTCGACGTGGCTTTGCACCCAGTCATCGGTCCAGGACATTTCTGCTCCGAACTGGCAACTTAAGCATCACCCGCCAACCTTTCTTCCGCTACTCTAGGTCGGCTCAGAGGCTACGCTGCCTGACATCCAATCTCCAGGGAAGCACCTGCAGTTGTTATTGCATTGGTTTTCCTGTCACCCTTCGCCGGCAGCTCAGCAGTTTTTCTGCGACTGAAAGCCTCCACGGGTTTCCAGAGTTCAGAGGAATGAGCAATCTTACTTTCTATACTACCTACGGGCGTCTCATCCTTTAATGCATCCCTTTTTCTCTTATGTGAGGATTTGGGAGGAACATATTTTCCCCTCGTTCGGCCGTAGTCGGACTTCCAGGTGACGCTGCACTTGCCTTTCCGAAGCCTGTGATCATAAGGGATGCTATAAGCAAGTCAGATAACTTGCTGGCCATGGAATCTTTCACGATGGTAACCTGTGAGCTTCCATTGCAACCAGGGTCCTCAATTGCAGTCGTGCATGAAGTCGGCATCTGCAGAATCCCAGCCCCTGCCGTACTGAGTACGACCAGCACGAGTAGATTTCCAGACTCAGTCTGGCTGAGTCAGAGATGAATGCCTCAGTCAGAGATGAATGCCTTAGGACTCATCCTCATGTTTTTGCTCATTAGTCGCCTCTTACGACAAGCTAGGTATGGCTGTGAATGTAATCTACAATTGCTTTACATCGAAACATGTAAACCACAAACGTTCATTGTTTTTCAAAAAACAGCTTAAGCAAGCAAGCAAACCTGGAATATAGATTTTAAAGAAAAGTAGCTTTCGTTGGAAGCTTAAGTAGCATAGTGGGTAAAGCACTGGCTTCTTGTGTGTGGGGTCCTTGGTTCGAATCCTTGAATGGGGTCCTGATTTAGCCAGGGGTAAAGTAAGTCGTGGAACTAATCACTCCACACTCGCATTCACATTGATTGTAAATTTGTGATGAAGCTCTCTACCAGCTTCAACCTCTAGACTCAAAAAAGGGATGTCGTAGGATTAGTTTACTTTACATTTCATTGAAGTAGCTCCATCCTCGGTACTAAAAAAATTATTTTTTTAGTATCGATTCGTACATAGTTAAACCTTCATTTAAGCTAAAAGATGACAAAAACCAGCCTGGCTTCTTTCCAATTTTAATTACGAGGCCAATATAATTAAATAAATACATATTCCCAAATGTCTTCATTGCACCAAATATGTAGGATGACTTTAGTACATACTTAAAATAGACCATAAAAATTTTCCTATGTTCTACAAAACACAACTCTATCTTGACTAATGCTCGTTCACAGTCACACTAATTCTACGAGTATATCGACTATACTGTACTACGAGTATATCGACTATACTGTTGCATAGTTTTTTTTGTCATTATTGCCAAAATATATTTTAAACTTTAGTGGCTTACAAGTAGTGTGAAATTGACGCCAATTGATTCAAAGACGGTTAAATCCACCCTCTAAAAAGATTTCGTTTCGTATTTTACTGCAATTTAAAAACAAGGTCTGATTTGATTGCCTCAGTTTTTCACCTTGAATTATATATGTATGTATCAGTGACGGCTCGTAGCATAAAAATTTGGGTCGGCCAAAATGGAAGTTAGATTTCATAAGTTTAATTTTTGGTAAAGCAAATATAATTTGATCTTCGTACAAAAATATGTTCCAATAAAAACCACGAAATGTGCTTGAGCATTGTCGTCAAGACAGAGAGAGGATGTAATTGGGGAGGAGAAAGACAAGTGCACTATAAATTAATGAGTCTTAAGAAAGTACGTCTCTAAAATTAGCAAACAAGCGCAAAAAACAATATTCAAAAGCGTATACAATAACATTTTTGATATTCATTCTTTCGTATTATACCTTACACACAGCGAAATAATTGATTATTTCACCATAAAAATATCATTTTTCTTCAACTAATTTTCCTTATTTTGGTTTTAATGACTGAGTATTGGAACGCCAAATACCAAATGCATTACTAGTTTTCCTAATTAAAAACTGTTCATTATGCATTTCACAAATCAGTTATTCACAACAACCGTTTATGTTCAAATCATATGTCCAATTTTTAAGTTTTATCCTACAAAGTTTTATCCTATAAAAAGATGATTATTTTCAACCACCTTTTTTACTTGTATTATTTTCAGTTTTTCCACACCATCTCCACTGCTCACTTTTCAATAAGAACACTTTCGAAAAACGACTTTCTAACAGCTTAATATTTACATACACAGTAAGAAAACTCGTACTTGACCTTTTTCTATTCATGCAATGCTATTTAATAGAAAATTAATCTCTTTACGAACAGAACGCATCCTAAGATCGACTAAAGAGTAACATAACAGAGCGTCTACGCTACATACTGTTCTTAACCAGCAAATTGCGGCTGGCCGCAGAAATTTTTGCATTGCCTCATCTATATGCGGGGTGTAAAATTTGTTACAAAACACCCAACTAAATAGCTAGTATGAAAATGTTGTTTCGAATGGAGGCTATTTGCAGAGTTTAGAGTAGCGTAGACTGTAATCAGACTCGGCCAGTTTGGTTCGGGCCGCGATTTCGACCGTGTCTTTGCTTGATTTTTGCTTGTACTTGCTGGGTATGATGCGGCCACCGCTTCGTTGGGTGTATGATGCATCGTACTCGTATGTACATATGTTTGAACGGAATGATGTAGGTTGGGAGGACCGTTGGCTGGCCGTCGTGGGGACGATGCACTTGCTTGTTCAAGATAGCCGCTTAGACAAACCAGGATTGAAGCAAGATTGAGATGAAAACGGTCGAGCGCAAACGGGTCGTTTAATCGTTTACACTATAATATTTCGATGCAACTTCAGTTTTGATCTGAGATTGTATTCGCGGCTTATGAAAAACTTAAAATTGAATAAGGCAGATATGATTAGGAAATCAATTTGTAATAATAAAGTGCTTAACATTAATTATTTATCTTTCTTGCTTTGGATGACATTAGTCAATTGTTTTGGTACGGCCGGGCCGACCCTGCCGCCCCTGACGAGCCGCCACTGGTATGTATGTATAGAACGAACATTTTCATCTACTCTGTCCTCAAAATTTCCAGAGTAAAAAGTCTATGTTATTCTCTCACGATTCAACAAGTTTCAGATCAACCTCAAACCCCGAAAAAATACAATTTTTCGTTGCAAGTGTACTTAACCTTGTATAGAAAATTGAAACAAGTGGTTTAAAATCTGTTTGTGAAATGAATTTTTATCCGCACATACATATATTGATGCAAATATTTTACTTCGTAATTTATAGTCAAAGCTTCACGATTTATGCATTGCAAAGTAATCGCATGTTATAAGCTATTATCTTTATATCTACATTTGCATAAAGGTGCGTTAAAATAGCTCTGTGTCTACATATATTCGCATCAATTACAGAAGATGATCAAACTAGCATAATATTCGACTTAAGTTGTATCTTCTAACGGAAAAAGTAAATTAAATTATTCAAAATACAAGTAGGTATCTACTCAATCTCAGTCAATCAAGCTATTTTGCGTCTGCAATAAACATTTTGTACACTAGAAAATCCACACGACAACAAATCTTCGCATCGACAGAATGAAAATCACCATCACTGCCTCGTAATCAAAATCAATTGGTCCAAACTCGTTTGAATGCTCACGTATTAATAGCACATTTCTGTACAAGTAGGCATTCATCTCTCGAGATCACTGCACTTTCGTGTTGACGCATCGATTAGCATAATTTCTGGTATCGCTTCAAATACATTCTTTCGATTGATGCAAATTCGGATTTTCAACTCGAGTTTTAGAGAAAAAATTCGTGTGATTTCTTTCAGCGGATGATTTTTTTATGATCTTTTTTCGTTGCTTACATGTTACGAAACTAACTTTGCATTCTTTACAGCTTTCCAACTCCCATCGTTTCGCTTTCAATGTGTTCATTGTTCGAGCAGCTGTCTTTGTTCCAGCATTATTTATGTCGGAAAACGAGAGTGAAGGTCAGACGAATTTATTTGTTATTTTAACCATCAGGCCCGGCATCTCTCAAAAACATTCAAATAGTCTCTAATTTCGCGTACTCTAACTATGAGAAGCTACTTTAATTCACGTTTTCGACATGCCATTCAGTTAATTTGTTCGCATAGAAGAACTCTTGCATAAAATGTCCAATTCCAATCTAATATTACTCCCGGAGCAGGCTGTTTTTATTGCTAATGTTCGAAGAACAACATTAGTATTAAATTAACATCTTTGTTTTTTCATCCCGCACTCGGGCGAAAGCTTGAACAGATTCTGCTAATTAAATAATACATTGTTTCAGTTCAGTGAAGAAAACCGTTTTTAGAGTCCGAGTTCTTGAAATTATTTAAATTTTCATTCGATTGAAAATTCCCCCTTAAATAAACGAATTTCTTGAAAGTCTATTGATTTCCCAGGGCATTTTATTCAATCATTCACTGTAAATACTGTCTTCGAAGCTAATGAAATAAGAATAATAGGTCGGAAAATAAATTGTCATTTTTCGGAAGCACTCTAGACTTGCGGTTCGCCAAAGGTCCTGCACCGCCTCCGCAGATTTGTCGCTATCGTTTAATGTACAGCCTATTCATTAACGAAATGTGAAATATTAGAGAGAACAGGTGCCAAAGAAAGAACATTCGAAGCAAATGCCCCCACCACAGTTTTTAAGTCAGCAGGACTGGGCTATAAATAATTCGATATGCATAGTGAAATGAGGGCTGTAGGGGCAAGTGGAGGACGGAAAAATAGCACGAATACGTGTGTGGGAGTTTGCTATGTCTTTCGAAATTGATTTATATGCTGCAAAGAAAATTTTCATTTCTGTCAGCCATCTTCGGTGGCACGTAATCGTAATTCTTATACGACTCAGCCTATTTGTAGTTCGTAGCAAATATCGAGAAAACATGGTAGTCTGAAACGATTAAGCAAATGATCGAGACAAAAAATCACGTCTAACACAAAATATTGTCATTGAATTCCTAAGTTATGAGGAAATTCTTGATAATTTATGAGAATGGAATTTGCAAACTAATTTTGAATTTTTTTTTTTTCACTTAAACAAAGTTGAGCGCATATCTCAAATGGTTCTCAGTGATACGGTTATTTCTGGAATTTTCAAATGTGGAAAATCACACAAATTATTTTTAGTTACTTGCCCTAGCTTTATTGTAGATCGGCTTTTGGCTAATGTAAATCGCCCGCTGTGAAAACGTCGTCGGTATTTACATTGCTTGTTAAGTGAACGAAAATGAAAAGTTGATTCAAGTCGAGTCAGTTTACAAGATTGTATATCATAATCATGCAAAGTACTTGACTTTCACACATCATTGTCGTCCTTTAAGCGTCCCGAAAAAATAAACGTAGAAAAGTAAGAGTAAAGTTAAAAGTGACAAATTTGCTAGGGTGCAGAGAATGAAGTTCACTCAGGCTTACGACCTGTGTCAAATAAATCAGTATGGCTTTTTTTTTTATTTTTGCTTTCAGAGTTTTGAAATGCATGTGTTTGACAGGCAATCAATGATCCTATTCCAATATAATTTTGTCATTTGTGCCATTCGGCGTATTTTATTAATAAAATTCATCAATATTTTACTCCTGCATTTACATGATGATGTTCGAAACAAGCCCTTTTAGTTTCGAAAAACTCTGAAAATAAGCTTGACTTCCACAAAAAGAAGAATCATCAAAAACAAGTGAGGAAGAATTGCGAGTTCGCACCAGCGAAGTCGACGAAGAGAAGATTATCAACCTAGTGTAAAGTGCTAAAGCAGACCCTAGACGATCAATATTATTGTGACAATATATTGCACAATATTATTGCTGGGTGCCCCAGACGGTACAATATCTATCTATCTGCAACCTGGTTTTCGAAATGGACAGCTTTACATTTGAGTCTGTTTACAATTAGCTATTTTTTTTCGCTCTGAGAGATCTATTCAACCCTTACGAATTCAGTAATCAGTAATCGCAAAAAAGTCCGGGGCCTTCGATGGCCGTTTGGACTGAACTTTCTCCGGGTCCATTTATCTGGTATCGCTACAGACCAAATCGGTCTATGTGTGGCCATGTGCCAGCCAGTTGAACCGAACCTAACCTCAGTAATCTACTACCATATGAATATCGTCTTAGCTGTTTTAACTTATTGCCACTTGCGTCGAGAAGATGAATATTATCTACCTATTTCAACTTCGATGTCATCCGAGACATCATTAATGTTAGCTACTCAAAGAACAAGTTTGTGTTTAATCAGCCTTCGTCCCCGAAAATTACTTTTTGACTACCAACACTATTAATTTGATGAATATATTAGTATTTTCTTATTATGTTTTTTCCCTAGTGTAGATGGCGAAAAAAAATCTGCTAGCCAGATCCCCGGGTGACCTATCACCTCGGGGTATGTGAGGTTTGACTCACTAAAAAAAGGACCATCTAAAAGCCCACGAAGCTCCGAGTCGGGACCCGCCTAAGCACTGCTTCGACCCGGTCGTGCTGACTCATCCATCGGTAAAAAATTTGAAATTATAATTCAGTAATTCAAAAATTACCACAGTTCATGGGTCGGAAAGGCAACCCTCCTCCCGCTTTATGCGCAGCACTTTCTCAACTTATGTTGAGACTGCGCGTCAATTCTCCTCGTTTCGCAGCATTGCTTCCACGATCGTCTCAGGCGTTGCCAGGCCAATCGTGGACTCAATGGTGCGCTTCAAACTTACGAAGCGACTGCACATAAAGAATGTGTGCTGAGCATCATCGAGCTCAGTCACGCAGTACCGGCAGTACGTTCAGGTATTTCCTGAAGTAACCGTGCCCTGTCAAGAATTGACAAAGGTAAAAGTTTACCTCTCCGTGGCTCCGGTTAAGCCAAGGCTTAATGATACCAATTAGCTTCGCCGTCCAGCGTCCTTTAGCACTTACACTCCAACGTTGTTGCCAAAGTTGGAGGGTAAACGTACGCGCGTGTGTCAGAGCCTCAGTTCTACCCAGCTCTGAGCAAAAGAGGTACCCTTCTTTGCGTTCTCGCGCTAGTAGGTCGATCGGGGTTACTCCCGATACTACCATCACAGCCTCTTCTGAGACTGTGCGGTAACTACAGGCGATACGCAGGGCACCACTGCGCTGGGCATTGGCAATGCGCTTCCGGAACTTCTCAGTTCGGAGCGCATCTCCCCAGATTTCGGCTCCATATAGCAAGATGGAATCAGTCGTTACCATCAGCAGCCTCCGTCGCGTGTCACTGGGTCCACCGAAGTTGGCCATTAGCCTACTCAGTGAAGTGACGACTACTAGAGCCCTGTCACACACCCTGCGGATATGATCCCAATACGTCAGCTTGGTGTCCAGGGTCACTCTCAGATACCTGACCGACTTGCTGGTCTGGACCTCGACGGAGGCAACTGTCATGGGTATGACAGTTGGTATCCTCCGCTTCGTCAGCATAACAATCTCTGTTTAAGAGACTGTCAGCTGGAGGCCGTGTTCGGTCATCCACCGATCCACCCTCCTCATGACTTGGTTAAGTCTGAATTGAGCAAATTCGGCAGATCTGGAAGTGATTATCGCTACAACGTCATCAGCGTAACCTACCAAAAACACATCCGCAGGCATTTCCAGGCACAGCAGATCATCGTACATGATGTTTCACAGGTCAGTTCCTAAGATCGACCCCTGTGCCGGACCTGAGGTGACAGGCCTCCTTTTGACTCCTTCGTCGGTGTCGTAGAGCAACCAGCGGTCCCTGAGGTAGTCCCGCATCATGGCTAGTAAGTAGTCCGGAGGATGTCTGTCCACCTCGCCGAGTTGAATGCATTTTGTACGTCCAGCGTTACCTGCAAGACGACCGGTCTGGCTTGATGGCATGCCTCTTCCGCTCTTGTCACAGCCCCAACAACCTCTGAGATGGCATCGATTGTTGAAGGCCCTTTTCAGAAGCCGTGTTGCCTGCAGGAGAGATCACCAGCAGATCTCACTGCTGACAGCAGCCGCGGCTTGAGCAACCCCCCGAGAAGCTTCCCCGCAGTGTCCACCATCCACAGTGGGCGGTATGCTGATAGATTACCCAGATTACCCTTCCCCTTGTCTACAAGTAACAGTCGAGCCACTTTCCACCGCGACGGGAAGACCCCCGTGACGGGATGACCCCCGCGACTAAACATGAATTATACAAGTCCAATAATAGACGCGGTTGGCTCTCCGCCACGACTTTAAGTGCCTCGACCGCTACCCCATCAGCACCCGGAGCCCTCCGGTTCTTCACCCTGAACACTGCACTTTTCAGCTCCTCGTCCGTAAAGGGAGGAACATCCGCCTGGTTAACGATGATGAGTCCGTCAGCCCTTGACGGATACACCGCGAAATGCGAGCCAACGATACGCTCCATAGATATCGCATCCATGAAAGTGTAAGGCCGCATGCAGCCAAGTCCACGAGTGACCAATTTGTAGCCATCTCCCCAGGAGTCTGAGTTGACCTCCTCACAAAGAGCCTGCCATTTGGCACGTTTGCTCCCTCTTTGCCGCAATGTGAGCATCAGATAGCTCAGCCGCTGCCGGCCTATTCCTGGCTCGCTGTGCCCTGCGCCTGCACGCCAAAGCGATGCGTATCAGTTCGGCGATTTCATCGTTCCACCAGTATGCATGTTGCCTCCTACGAAAGGGTTTCCGTTTGGGCATTGAAGCCTCACACTCCCTGCGAATCCACCCCATGGTTCTGTCAGCAGCGGCCTCTGCTGCTGCACGAGTTACTGGGGTCCCAGATGCTAGAGGCTCCCCTTCCAAGCTCGAAACAAGCGATGCGGTCATCGCGTCCCTTTGAAGTTTAGCGGTATTCCAGCCTAGCCACTTACAGGGTGAGCGGCGGTGTCTTTGCCTGCCCTCAGCGACTTGGAAAGTGATGAAATTATGATCACTCGCAGTGTAATCCTCCATCACCCTCCAACCGCTGACGAATGCCGCAAGTCTCTCCGATGCCATGGTGACGTCGGGAATAGATTCGCGAAATCCGGGCCTTCTGAATGTTGGTGTTGAACCCGTATTCAACACCAACAGACCCAACCTCGATGCCATCTCAACTATGCACCGCTCGCAAGTGTTTTTGGTGGGCATGCCCCACTCCAACGCTCTTGCATTGAAGTCACCATTATGTTACGATTAACCTTGTTTTGGTGATCATATAAATAATCAAATAAATTGAATCTAAAAGCCATTTAACCTCAGGACCAAGAACTGTTAAAGCGATTTGCATCAGTGTCCAGCTACAGAACGATAAAATTGCAATTGCTGGTATGTATGCTTTTCACCATTTCAGATGTTCTGCACTGGCTCAGGATCTCGAAACTATCGTAGCGACTGTATCTTCAATAAATGTAGTGATCCTTGGCTGATGTTTCCGCGCACTTCCTCCATTTTTCGTTAGTTATTGCCTTTGTTTCGTGTCTCCGAGCCTAATAAGCTGTCTCCTGCATTTCAACACACTCGAATGCCAAGTTCACGTTGCTATATCTGATCATTAATGCATCCAAAGCACCCTCTATTTCCTTGTCGCTAATCCAGTTCAAAATCTAAAAACTAGTTCAAAATCTACCAATCCAGATAGCATGCGAAATCTCTGCTTCTAGGAAATTGATAGTGCTCTTGAAATCGTCAATCATATCCCATCTACGGTAATCGATAGACGAGTAATTACAAGGAAATGGTAAAACTCGACTTGGGCGAGTAGGTGGTAGCAGGGGTCAAAAATTAAAGAATAACTCACAAAAACGTACAAAAAATACACGAGAAGACAACACACTGAAAATAAACAAAAAAAAAAACAAAAAAAAACACCCCGAAAAATAAACACACAACCACAAAAACACAAACATACCAGGCATATGTACATCTATCGGCAAAATCGTCTAACGGCTATGGGGATCACGTAGTCGAGTTTAGCCGTAATTTTACTTCTAACGGTAGCAAGTTCGTCGATAAATCCACTGCAGATGCTATTCTTGCAGCTTTCTACCAAATCAACTACGAGCAAGAAAACATAGATTTCAATTTGACCATAATAGTCAAAACCAACGCCTTTCCTTTTTTGTTAGCAAAATCATTTGGTGGGTCTACCTCGGTTAAGTCGATCACAAACCCTTTCACAAGCTACCGAGCCCCAAAAATGTTTGTTAGCGAAAAAACTCTACTTTATCTACCGTCGACTCTCTTTTAAAAACACGAGAAGATCGAGCCTAAAGCTTTGTGCAACCTAAATCTCTTGTGGAATCTAAACTTACTAAAAAATCGAATTCGAACATTGATTCTTTGAGCATTTTGGTTGTGTTTTTGACTTTTGCCTCAATACTGGCTGCAGGACCATTACGAAAATATTCTCGATTCTAAAAAACTTCAGGCTGTTGCGATATAGACGAAGACGGATGTAACACCGATTCGACTTTCAAGCCAAACCATCCACTGTAAACGCCTTAATGGTTTCACAAGAAGCTGGAAACGATAGCATTTAGACCAAAATGGTTTGGGATTTCTTCTTTATTGATCTGCAGAAGACCATCGATTCTTTATGGATTCATGGTTTTCTCTACCAAATGATTGATTTAAGATTTCCAGTACGGATCATCAAGATCACAAACAGTTCTTACTATGTGCTCGTTACCTACAGCGGAGATTTCGCTGATGAGTTTCCTATAAAATCAGGTATGCTTTTCAATATTTTTACACTTTTCACAAATAACTCTCCTACGGGCATACTTTCTTGGAGCTTCCTGCTTGATCCACACTTCGTAGCAGCTGTACTACAACGGTTTGATTAGCTGCTGTTGGCAAATTCCGAAAAATGTGACTTATATTATATACTCGTATCAACGGCTAAATCAATCCACGCAATGATTCTTTCTTCCGAATGCACACTCTTTTTAACGATTGAATAAGAAGCTGTACTCTTCCAACAGTCTACTAGAAGCCCATTGGCTATTAAACAACGAATGAGTCTTTTTGTGGACTGCATAGTTCCCATGTCCTAAAAAAATAAAATTTCCTGTAAATATTCCACGTTAATTTTAATCCTCTTCGCAACGCAAAATCGGGGAAGTGAAGTAACTTATATTTTCCCAATTGATTTAGAGAAATTCACTATAAGCATTCACTGGCAACAACAATTTTGAATCTCCTAATGGTACTGCTGAATAATTAATGATGTTTTCATCAATTCATACTTAATTGAAATAACATGACATTTAATATATCTTTAGGTTTTCCACCCAATTTCGCAGATCACAGCAGCTAAATGCAATTGGCAGACATCTTGTATATCGTATAGTTTAGGTCGTAAAAAATGTTTTATATACTTCTGTTGGCTTTCACTACAGTTCTATGCATTTCCATCTGTCCACTTGAAGTCAAAAACAAAGAGCAAGTGTCAAATATCTTAATTCTTATATCAGATTTGAAAAAAATGTATCGCGTTCTCATAAACTTCTAAAACGGTTCATTTAAATAGTAGGTACTGTTTCTTGTGCTTCTAAAGTATTTGGGTTCGTTTTTCCTTATTCCAAAGATATTCTATTTGAAGCACGTTCCTTGTATTTTGTATTTTTTCCGCTCCTATAATGTAGATTGCCACCCACAGAAAATGCCATCCTGAAAATTTTTCATTAACAAACAGTAAAATAACTTGCTAACTTTCCCTAAGTATGTATTCCCAAATTAAAATCCGAAAAAAACACACCTCGGATTGTATATACATATATATATATTTTTCCGTAATGAGAAATACCGGTGACAAGATGATTTGTATCGTAGATTGCTCCCCTTGAAACTCGATACCTCGCGGTGTCAGTTCGCTAAAATTCTCCCCTCGAACTCGGTAAAAGTAATTTGCCTACATTAAAAAGCCTACAAGCAACATGGTATCGAGGTGTAAGCGCCAAGCACATGCTCACGTTCCGGCAAGTAATTATTCGACTTTGCCGCCAGTCATCATGAGATCCTTTTTCTTCGTCGTCCCTAATTAGGCAATGAACAGTTTTTCGCTTCTTACTCCAATGTCTTTGTCATCCTTCCTTTTCGGAAGCATCGCAGCGATGCTGTTGCCAGTTTTGTAGGTTTGTTTTTTTGCACTCTGCCATCTCCACTCTCGGTCCTAATTACTACCAAAATTTTAAATTTTTTGTTGTTGCCCGTTTGAAAAGGAAGCTTCTTGCTGAGCAATTCCGTTTCACTTAGTCATGGTTAATTTGCTGGCAGTGTCATTTTTCGTTTTATGATTTCAGGGCCGGTTTGCTGCAGCGAAGATAAAGGCAAGGACTTTTAATTTTCAGTTACGATGGCCTGAAATTACGTTAGAGTCACGAAAGTTTTGTACACATGGCGGCAGAATTGGAAAGAGTATGTACACAGATAAATTCTTAATTGAATACTTTGATGCTAATAAACCGTTTTCAGGCTGAACAAATACAAATAAAAAATTCAAAAGTGGGTAGAAAATCAATATGAGATCACACCTTAAAAGCACCTGAACCGCTAGAAACACTAGTGTTCGAAGAACAGTAGAAGAATCGTGCAGGTTTTGAGTGCATATTTCACCACATGAGCTGGTTATTACCAGTGGCGTGGCGTTCATGGAAGCAAGGGAAGCATTGCTTCCCTTACATTTGGCAGACATAGATTTTAAATTGTTTTTTTTTCGAAATCGTGAAATAATCGCGTATTAATATTTATTAAAAAAATTTCTCACATCAAATTTTGAACATCTCACACAGTTGATCTGGTAACGCCACAAAATGAAAATAATGAAAGCACAACCACGGCTTGGAAGCAACGTAAAAATTGCATCTACGACCATTTATTTGACCCCATATAGACTAGACTGTGACGTCATTAAAAAAAATGTCTTCATACGATCTGTTTGGAAGCAATGAAAATGTTGCTTCCTAGGGGAAATTATCTTCTCAAGAGAGAGACTCAGAGCGGAGCTGCGAACGCATGAATATTGGTGGAACATATTCCTGCGTTCCCCTCACTAGTAGCAGGGTAAATTGTTATTGCTATCATTTTACTTTGCTTGCACAGATTTTTGTGAATGAAGAATACTTGCTGTGAGCGAGTTTGAGTCACGATATGTGAAGAGCGTTGCCAGAGGCTGTGGATTCAATAAGTTATTTTATGTATTTTATCTATGATTTATATTATGACATTATTTTATTGTATGTTCTATTTTTGTATGCTCAATTGGCGAAGACTTTTAGTCACTTATAGCTTATAGGATTTGGTAGTAATAGGTGAAATTGTAGACCAGAATTGTACAGAATCGAATGTGTAAAATTACTGTGTAAAATTGCATGATACTTTTAATTGACATTTGAAATAGTGAAAGATTGAAATAGGTGAATGTGTTCACTTGGCTCAAAATTTTAGAATTCGTCAACTTATTTAAATTTTATTTCATTGGATCTCGGTAATTTGTTGAAAAAAGGATATCAACAACCAGGAGTTTGTAAAACCGAATTTGAAAATTGTCTCTATAACAAAGAGGTATACCTACTCGACAGTTTGATCGCAAAATTATTAAATGAAAAACTGGGAACGGATTATCGGTTGTAATATTAAACAAAAATAGTTTTGCTGGTCATGTGTGCTATTTTCAAGCGTTTCAGACATTTGGCGAAATATCGGATTTTGTAATTTAAATAATGTTAAAGCTGTGAACAGGCATGGTAGAAATAGCATTGATCATTTCAATTCAGTCCTTTTACTTTCCAAGTTTGATTCCGGTGATTTGAAGAATTGCTGAGTAGTCAATTTAAATATTCAGTGATATTGCTCACAGTTAGGAGAAATTGAGAAACAATGAAGATTCTAATAAACATTGTGTGTCATTTAGGATGTCAAGAAGAAGCATTACATAGTCATAATGAAAATGTGTATTCTTGCAATAGGGGTAAATCACATAAAGACAATAAATCTTTTGACAGTGCGTAACCGACAATTGCCAGCTCACTTGGACCAAGCAAGTGTTTCTTCCGGAACATCAAATTATATTCAAAACGATCTCGTAAGTTGATTTTCAAAAAAAACACAACTTTCAACAACCTTTGGTTATATTACATCTTCCGGTGCAGTTAAAGAAACTTTCATAAATCTCACAGATGTTTCTGATAACCAAACTGCGTCCCGTTCATTTAACCTTGTTTTGCATACTGTCCGAAAATTAAAAGCCTCGAGGAGCCTCTGTAATATGTGCCAAAATAACTGGGTTGAAAACATATACAAAAAAAAAATGCATAAAAACGCAATATTTACACATTTCTTCGAACATCGACTAAATTTGATTTTATCTAAATCGTTCAATAGTAATAAAAAGTAATAGTAATCCCAATCTACTACTAGTTTTTCAATAAAGACAATGAATTTATGTGCTTTGTATTTATTCGTCAAAAAATGCTTCCAAAATTAGCTTCAAAACGTTGGACTTTTAATGGTCGGTTATTTTTAAAAAATTTTCTATAATAAGGAGCAATTAAAATAGCTCGTAGAATATATAACTGAAAATGATAGTGCTAATTGAGACGGAGAGATCGTTAATAGTGAGAGAGGGCTTTTTATTTTACTTAAAGATTCTTAGTTGATTTTTCTGTTTAATGTTTTTTCTAAAAAAAAAAAATACATACTATTCGATATATTTCAGTCCTAACAAAGTAATATACTGTATCATATTCAGATCTAATACAATCTTTAAAAAACAGTTTCACGGAAATTGGGAACGAATTATGGTCGATTTGCAAAACAGCACAACGACGTAAAACAGCAAGGTGCATAATTGACAACAATGAGAACGCTGTACCATTCTTTACGAGTGCTTATTTCGAAATATTTGGTAGCATAATCGTTAAAATAAACTCAAGGTTTCATATTTTTAAACCTTTTCAATTCTTCGAAGTTTCGCCACTTTCAAAAATATTATATTTCTAGTTCTGGGAATGTTATTATTTTACTGATAAATATTGATATGGTTTCTTATTGTATGAAGGACTGTGAACTTTTACTTTCATAAGAATACAGAATGTCTACTCTCACGTCCCCGTTAGTAATTGCTTCCCAATTGCTTCCCTTCGGTAAATTGTCACGCCACGCCACTGGTTATTACGACCAAACTGTTTCAAACGCCACGTTTTGCTTTGGTCTCAAGAATGCATTATAACTCATGTGGTGGAAAGGTTTCAGATATAACCACTGGCATGAATTTCAACGTTTATGAGAGCAAAACACGGGTTAATTATATTCGTCATCAGTTGCTTATTTCACAAAATTTTGAAAGCAGCATCTCATATAACATCAATGAAGAACATGCTCAGTGCCTGCAGCACTGTAACTGAAGTTGGTGTTTGGGGCTGCGATCCGAAAAATTTGCAGAACTTTGGGAATTGAAACATTGGTTATTTATTTTCATTGTAAATGTTTCCGGTATGAATACTAACTCTAAGCATTTATTGATACAAAAGTAGCACAACCGACTCGTGCTGGCAACCTTTTGCCAGTATCAAAGCCAAGAATATATCACATCTGCTTCCCGTTGTTATATTACATTCGAAGTTATAGGAGTATAAAGAAATGTAGGGTTACCTGCAGCGAGTTTTTTCAAATAATCGAAAACTTAATATTTGCTGTTTATTGTCACTACAATATCATTACCATTTGAAAATTCTACGATAAAATCGCTTAATAAAGATATTGCAATTAAACACAAAACCAACAATAGCTGACAACCCTATCGTGGCTTTTCAACCAAATTTGGCCTGAATAATGCTTAAAATAGGTTCCATTAATTGTATGAAATTCGTATTGATTTCATGACTGCACTGGAAGTTATAGGGCAAAAAATTTTATTTTCCGGAGCGAATTTTCAAAACCAAAGACACAAAAATTACCATAGCTGGCAGCACCAATCGAATTTTTCAACCAAATTTCTACCAAACAGGGTTAAGAGTAAGGTTCAGCTACTGAGTCAATTTCATTCAATTTCATTCATTTCAAAATCTGGTCACTTGTTCGCATAACATAGGGCAAAAAGCAGTCTTTTTTCTTTGTAATTTTTCAAGATGGCTCCACTGGCACAGAGTTGCCCACGATTCAAAATCGCTTCTATAAAACCTGGTCCTATTTAAGTCAAATGCATTCTGTAAATTTCAGCTGTATCTGATTATTGGTTCGTGAGTTCCCGTGAACAGAAGATTTGATGCTAAAAATATAGGTTAAATGGGAAAGAGTTACCGTTCTTGTCCGACATGAAATTTCCAAAGTTTTACTTTGAACGTGTAGATAAAGCATTAAATGTGTATACAGATTGCTTTTATTGTAAGAAACGGATTTTTTTTAGGATATTCGATGGTTTGAATGTTTTCACTTCCAAATTTTTATTTTTTCAAATTTAAGACACCAAAATTATCAAAGCTGGCAGCTCCAACCGAATTTTTCGACCAAATTTGTATCAAACGTGGCTACTGTGTGAATTTCGTCAAAATCGAACGACTGAATAGGAATTTATAGGGCTAAAAGCAGTTACCTTTTTTAGTGATTTTTCAAGATGGCACCACTGGCACTGAATCGCCCGCATTTCAAAATCACTTCTATCAGACCTGGTCCTATTTAAGACCAAAACATTCTGTAAATTTCAATTAGTTCTGCTCATTGGATCGTGAGTTTCCGTGAACAGAAGTTTTTGATGCTAAAAATATAGGTAAATTAGGCAAGGGTTACCAGGCGTGCCCGTTATACAATATCAAATTTTTTACTTTGGCTATGTAAACAAAGCATAAGATTTACATATGAGTGGCTTTTTTTGAAGAAGCGGCATTTTTTCAAGAGAGACGATGATTTGGAGGTTTTCACTTTCAGTGCCTGCCCTAGCTACAGGGTTGCCAGCACGCTCATTAAAAGCTACACAAATCTGCAGCTAAATAATACCAATATGTCCTGAAAGTTTCGTAATAATTGAATAGCTCTGTCAAAAGTTATCCCAATTTAAAAATTTTCAAATTTTCCCGTTCTCTTTTTAGGCACCTAGCGCACACATGGGGTTAAAAAATTTCAAAACATTATCCGATTCGCATTTAAAACACGTTCGAAATTTATTTCGTCAACTTTATCTATACAAAAATTATTTGTGTACGGAATAATTGGTATATTAAAAATATCACTTAAATGGCCGCCGGTGCCAAAGGGTTAATAATAATTGACATTTAGTGAGACCTGGACCTATTCTGCATATACACCAATGTATCCTGAAAGTTTCAGTTCAACATTAGTAAAAAGAGACATCTAGAAGCATGCAAAAAGTTGCAGTTACAGTTGCTTAGCGAAATCAATTAATTCTCCAACAAATTTTATTCCTTTCAAACTTAAAACAATATACAAGAATCTTTTTTCCACATTAACTCAAAACAAGCACAGATCGCAATGCTAAAACGACTGATTGCATGAAATGGCATATACAAATTCGACAATTACCTCGAAAAGTGCCTGGAAATTGTGCGAAACAGTTTGAAAATTAGTTCGTATCTTGTATCTTTGAACAATAGAACAGTACTGCTTCGCTGTGTTCAGAAGCTCCGGTTTCTCCCCGATGCCACCACCATCGCCTGCAGAACAGACAGCTAGTTTGCTGGGAGAATTCGGGAATTTGTATGGTTCGTTGGATGTTTGCTCGAGTGAAGCAATTAAATGCTACGCAAGCTCGAATCCGAAAGTATCATAGAACTGCTGATTAGTTGCAACAATTACGCTTGATGCGTGCATTTGCATAACACAACTTGATTACGAACAAATGCAAGCAAGATTCGAACAGTAGTTATTTGGTGTAATGCATATAGTTTAGTATTGAGGAAAATAGTTCAATGCGCTTCCGGCTAAATTAGAGCTTTGTAATATGAATCTTTAGCGATAGAGCAATGCGGGATAGGCTGATTTGCATTGTTTACAATTAGATCGGAACAGTTTGATTCGTATTCAGGCCTAGAATGTTTTTCATATTTTGTTTTGTTATGTGCATAATTAATAGTAGATATCGCTGGGAAATACCCTATAATTAGTGTACGTTAAACATCGATAGTTGGATGTTTCGATAGTATCCATGTTTTTTTTCTAAAAAACTATCGATGGTGGTGTATATGTGTTTTTGCAAAATAAGTACAAACACCCGGTATTCATCAATTTTTTTTAAAAATAGCTAAGAATTCAATTACAATTATAAAGAAACACAAAAATATCGAGTTTTATTCATATCCGAAATGCTAAGCATTTTGATTTAGGAAAAGCAATTCGTTGAGACACACGCTTTGACTTTAATCGGTTTTTGCGATCATTGTGAATTACACCAGCTTTCGAAAAATTTCGTTCACTCGGAACAGAAGACGCCAGTATATGTATATGGATGTTATAGAGCAAACATTTTCATTGCCTCAGTATTTGAATCAAACTTATAGTCGATGAGACATTTGTCGTTTCCAATGGGAGGTTTCTCCAGGTTTTGTTATATACACATGCTCAAAAAAGTCTGCGAACACTTGTTGGTGAAAAATTTTTTTTTTAAAATAAAGAACGTTTCCGATTGCTTATGACTAAGAATTTTAGTTTATTGCTTTCAGTTAACACTATAGTAACTAAGGATACAACTCATTACTCGTTCTTTGATGTTAATGTTTAAAAAAAAAAAGTTTGTGCACAAGCCCCTCAAAATGCATCCAAAAAAGTCTGCGTACACCTCAAATAATTTAATCATGTAATTAGAATTCACCTTAGCTTATCCGATTAATCACCTTAGTAGCTTGTTGCAAACCCTTTCCTATAAATGACCTCTTTTAGCCTATTTTGCATGGAGTGAACTAGCTTTGTAGTTTCTTCGGTCGTTATACTGTTCCACTCCTTCAATATGACATTTTTAAGTGATTCTTTGCTTGTAATTTGATTGTGACGAATTTTTTTCTCAAATAAATCCCACAAATGTTCAATTGGTTTTAAATCCGGTGATTGAGGGGGTGTGCGCAATAATTTTGGGACATTATAGACCAACCAAAGCTTATTTATGTGAGCAGTATGTTTGGGGTCATTATCATGCTGGCAGTAAAAAGCATTCCCTAGCCTTAATTTCTCAGCAAATTGCTTGAGATTGTTTTTTAAGATATTCAGATATCCATACTTTTCCATTGTCGATTCTATAAAAGTTAATTGTCCCACTCCGCTACCAGCCATACACCCCCAAACCATTACACCACCGCCACCATGTTTTACAGTGGGAATCAAATTTGCATTATTCAATGCAGTCGAACGTTTTCTCCACACTAATTTGCGTCCTTTTATCCCAAATATACAAAATTTACTTTCGTCTGAAAAAAAGAACCCTTTCCCCAGCGGCGGCTCTACGTTTGGGGCTAGTGGGGCTTAGCCCCACCATCTTTTTTCTTTCCAATATATAAAGAAACCAATCTGTATTTCAATTATTACAAACTATAAAAATATAAACTATATAAATTTTAGTGAATCAAATTATCCAAATATTTCATTCACCTACTGTTTTTAAAATTCATTCATGTCTCGTCTCTTTCAAAATTTGTATTTCCTTACACAAACTCGTATGTATACAATTCAAGAGAACTTACTTCGCATATGCAATATGCGCGCGATGCTCTTTTCATATTCTCTTTCCATATTCTGTTCCACATGCAATGTACGGCGGGCTAAGTTAAACTAGCCCCAAAAAAGAGAGGAAACGAATGAAAAATTTCAATGAGCGCAACGTGTGTGCATGTCATACGCAATGACCGAAAGAGTAACCAATGGGCTAAGTCCGAAAATTAATCTTACATTGGTATATCGCTTGTTCGTCGTTCGCTAACTGAATAAATAGTGTGTGTAGTACCGGTGGGTTAAATTAAGCTAATTAGTTTTTGTAATTGAAGGGGAAATGATGGTTTTGCTTTTACAGTGCGTGTTGATAGTTCTGTACGTATGAATTTTATACAATATAATCGATCTTTAATTTTTAGTGACGTTTTAATTTGAATTTTTTTAGTGACTTTTTAATAAAATATTGTGTCAGACCAATAAATATTCTTTATAATGTTTTAGATTCACGCGGTAAAATCGCCATTCTTGGGTTTGATTTATTAATCCAATTAGAAATAGTTTGAAATTAAGACAGCCTAATCATAAAGAATGAAGGGCGAAAAAATACCTCCATATATGATCCTAATTTTATAAGATACATACATAAGTTTGAGATATAATTATAATCCAGAACCAGCCAAAATTAATATATAATGATGAAATATTCTGAATTTGTCATCTACATCTGAATTGTAAAGCTTTTTTTTAAGATAATAGGTCTGTTCCCGTACTACGATTAATTGCGATTAATCGCGATTAATTGCAATGAAGCTGTTCCCGTACTCCGTTTTGCTGAAAACTGAAAATTTTCCCTCTTTCAGTAAGTACGATGAAATTTCAGTAGGGTCTGAGCTACTGAAAAGTGTCAAACGGTGTGGCGCGAGTAAATATTTTCAAATGTGCGCGGCAAGCAACATATTTTTTGCGTAATGTTGCTATGAAGGTCGAATATTTTTGTGGCGATAATTTATTACCGCTTAGGATGACTTTATAATCACTATTGTTCTCCCAAAAACCGAAAACTGACACTTTCGGTTGTCAATTTTCAGGAAATACAATGAGAGGCGTTCCCGTACTTTTCATGAAATTTCCCACCACATGATTCAGGAAAATTCAGTAAAATTCAGTTACTGAAAGTACGGGAACATACCTAATATGTTTTCTTCTGTTCCGAAACAAATAAGTTAATTCAAATACTTTTTGTCAATCCACTTATAACTATAGATTCTGAAAGATGATTTAGCAATGAAAAGAATATTGAATATTTTGGGACTTTTAATTCAGTAAAATGAGTCAAAATCATTTTGATTGTTCAGCAGTATTATCTATTAGAAAACACATGCTGAAAATTTCAATGAACAGGTGATCAGGAGAAAAATAGGCGCATGGAATACCTATATAATAAGCAAAAGCGAATATTTAGTAGAATTTTCCCGGACGAATTTTTTGTTGATTTGACTTATATATGCATATTATTTTGTTTTATTTTAACCATTTATATATAAATATATATATATATATATATATATATATATATATATATATATATATATATATATATATATATATATATATATATATATATATATATATATATATATATATCTATATATAATATTGGATGAATACACCTAAAAGTTTTTTGTTGTTGACGTTTACTTGAATTTTCTGTGTAAGAACCACCAATTGATCAGCGCTCTAAGTACCGTTCCCCTTGGCTGGAATGAAATACTGCTAAGAAATTCCAATATAAGCAAGTCCTGGTCCTTGTAGGCTCGCCCCACTCACATTGATTACCACGAGCCGCCACTGCCTTTCCCAGAATTTTTTTGGCATGTTGACGTAAGTTTTCGCAAAATCCATTCTCTTTAGACGATTTTGTGCTGATATGAATGGCTTTTTACGTGCTACTCGACCATGGTAACCACGTTTCCTCGCATATTGTTTTTTTTTTGTATTTCTTTTTAGTTGGAAGGCCGTTAACCAGGGATTTTTTTTCCACAGAATTAATAATATTTTGCCGTTCACGTGCAGTAAGTTTAGGTGGGCGTCCTGATCGATGCCGGGAAATGTAAACACCAGTTGTATTATAATTATTAACAACCTTTTGTATTGAGGAATGCGTTCTTCTAACTAAATTCGCAATTTCACGAAAACTTTTTCCATTTTCACGCAGCTTTAGTATCGATTTCCGTTCACTAACACTTATTTCCTTATTTCGAGCTTCCATTGGAAAAGATAGTCTTTAATTCACAAAATACTGTCACAAATTTTACCAATCAAACCTCTCCGTGTATAGATACAAAAATTTTCGCACTGCAACTGTAAATTCTAACTGTAAATCCCCAAACAGTGTGATGTGTACGCAGACTTTTTTGGGGCGTATCAGAGACTTCTAAAGATTAAAATCACCATATTTTCTTTAATTCTAGGAATTTTTTATCAAAGCTGCATATATGCATGTCTAGTAGTGTACCCCTTCTTATCAAAGTATTTTAATCAAGCGCACTTTATTGATGCATTTGATTTTGTCATGATGAGATACTACTAGTAAGGTGTACGCAGACTTTTTTGAGTATGTGTATCTATTATTGCATCACTATTTGGGCAGCTATAAGTTTTGCCTTTGAATAGATCTTCAAGGAGAAATAATAACTCCTTGGATTTTTTTGCTTTCAACTTTTCCTTCGTTAGTTAATTTCCCCAGTTTCAACAGTTGAGTTGCTTATAGATGCAATTGCCGTATATTCATAAGCACTCTGAGTTGACTTCGACTTTTTCTGTTATCAGAAAAGAAGTATGTTCGATTTGAAGAGGTTGCGCAACTATGTTGCCATCGTCTTCATTTATTATTGAGCCTTTGGATCCAGGACCAGAATGGTGGCTAATATCAGAAGGGTCCTTTTCTCAAACGGTATTAATCGTTCCCGCACTGACTTGTATAAAGCATTATAAATATTCTTTACAGCAATGCTTTTTATGTTAATTCCCATTTTCGATGATTGTAGCCCTCGTAATAGCGGAGTTATATAAGAAAAAGTAATGTTATTTGCGCCAAATATTGTTGTCGTAGCCACATCAAATTGTTCTAATAGCAGAATAATATTCGGCACCACATTTAAATCTTCAGCGAGTAACGTTACAGGTGCCTTCTCACATTCGGCTAATGCCAATGTCAATATTTGCCTGATATCATAGCTACATTTGATATTGGCGTATGCGTTATTCCAGCGTGAAGGGAACTGCTAAAAATCCAAGACACCAAAATTAACATAGCTGGCAGCATCAACCGAAACCAAATTTCTACCAAACACGGCTTAGAATAAGATTCAGCTACTGTGTAAATTTCATGAATATCTGATAACTGAGTCAGTCTTCATAGGGCAAAAAGCAGTTTTTTTTAGCAAAATTTCAAAAGTTTTCTTTTGATTGTATATGAGTTGGTTTTCACTGTAAAAGACGAAAAATTTTCAAGAGAGTCGATGATTTAAAGAATTTCAGTTTCAATGCCTGCCATACCTTCAGTCTACCACTTACTAACAACAATATGTCCTATAAGTTTCATAATGATCTGATAATCTGGTCAAAAGTTATCGCAATTCGAAAATTTTCAAATTTTCCCAATCTCATTTTAGGCGCCTAGCGAACACATATGGTTAAAAATGTCCAAAAAATTATCATATTCACGTTTGGAACACGTTCAAAATTCATTCCAGAAACTTTATTTTTGCGAAAGTTATTTGTTGACTTAAAAATAGGTATATTTAAAATATCACTAAAATGGCGGCCGGCGCCAAAGGGTTAAAGATGATAAACCTTTGGGGAGACTTGGCACTATTCTGCATATACACCAATGTATCCTGCAAATTTCAGTTCAATTGAATGGCGCGTTCCTGAGACTTTTCACTGAAATTTTTTGATGATATATCACTGAAAAAAATCCACATGGCGCCCAGAGCCATGTAACATAGCGCATTATTTATGGTTCCATACGCCATGTACATAGAACTCTGAGCCATGCAATATGGCTCCCAGCGCCATAAGGTCAGAATCTACATAGCGCGTGGTCCCATGTAACATGGCGCAGCATTTATGGTTCCACACGCTATGTACATAGTGCCCTGAGCCATGCAGTATGGCTCCCAGCGCCATAATTACATGGTGCAGAAATTATGGCCCCACACGCCATATTGCATAGTGCCCTGAGCCATGTAATATGGCGCATGGCACGCCCATTGTAACTCGCAGCCATACTGTGTGAGGAGGTGTATAAATGTCAGCAAGCTTCTTGAGTATAGGAGAGATTTTATTGTAGTAGATTAGTTGACTACAATAAGATTGTTTACCTAATAACTGCGAAAATTTCGAAAATCAATCGAAAAAACTGAGACCGGGTGTCAAATAATTTTTGCAAATGAGTTTTAATCGAATAAAACTTCAATTCGAAAATAAACTGCAAATCAATTGTAATCATTCCGCTCGAAAAGTATGTTATTGCACTGAAAAAACACATAGTGCCAGACGCCATAATCTATAGACTTCTGGCGCCATGTACATAGTCGATTTCGGTAGATTTGTGATAAAATATAGCACCACACGCCATAGTACATAGGACCACACGCTATGCTTATAGCCCTCCACGCCACATACTATAGTCCTCCACGCCATGTATTATAGTCCTCCACGCCATGTACTATAGTCCTTCACGCCATGTACTATAGCCCTCCACGCCATCTGCATGGCGTGGAGGACTATGTTACATGGCGTGGAGGACTATAAGCATAGCGCCTGCTCCTATGTACTTTTCACCATGTATTATGGCGTGTGGCGCTATATTTTATCACAATCCCCAAATCGACCATGTACATGGCGCCAGAAGTCTATAAATTATGGCGTCTGGCGCTATGTGTTTTTTCAGTGATATATATATATATATATATATATATATATATATATATATATATATATATATATATATATATATATATATATATATATATATATATATATATATATATATAGGGTGTTTGGTACTCGGTGAACACTTTTGTAAGGAGACATTCCTTGATATATTTTGAGCACAAAATTGTTCTACAGGATGGTCCGGTTTTCAAAATCTACGGAGTTAAAAGGTGGCCAATAAAAGTGTTTCGGACTTGCACCCTGACTCACTTAAATCGTTATATCTTTAAAACTACAAATGCGAACGCAATGTTTTATGGCTTGTTTTTTATGGAATTAAATTACCTTTAATTTGATGTAACGTTTTATATTATAACTGTTACTGATTTTGAGATATTTACTTCAAAACACAAAATTTTGGCACTTCTACCCCGAAAATTATGTGTTCAATGTAAATTTTCTCAGAAAACCTCATTAAAATATGCCATTTTAATTTTATATTTTTATAAGCCATATTGTTGACTACAAAAGTTGTATACACACTTATGACTTAGATTTTACCATTTCGCAAGTAGTAAGCGAAAATACATATCGCTTAAAAAGTAAGTATGCCGTAAAGTGGCCCTCGTTGAAAAGAAAAGTTTAAATTGTTATTTGTACTTAAGTATTTTTACTGCCCATTAATTACTTTTTAAATTATCAATAAAATAAACTAAATCAAAATGAGTTTCAACATAATTGAAGCTTCTACCTGGATGTGAAAGGTAAAATTGGGTACAGTTCTTCGCCTTTATTAATGGAATACGTAACAAATTAAGACCCAATAAAAACAGAACCACTTTCAAATTTTTGTCAGTTTCGGTACATTACTCGAACTAGAAGATATCACTAAAATTTCAAGTATGAATTCAAAATGCCTCACTACACTAATGACGAATATGCAGATATTATGTACGTATATGGAGAGTGCCGAAGAAGTTCATAAGCGGCGCAATCTTTGTATCAACAGAGATATCCCCATCGACGGATTCCTGGACGGAGACTGTTTCAACAACTATACACAAGGATTCGAGATACTGGCAGCGTTAGGACGAGCCGAGTAAACGCAAATCCTATGCCTGCAATCGCTGTACGGACCCATGAAGAAAACCTGCATGCAGTGGAAACTGACCCATCAATCAGTATTCGACGCTTGGCGTTGCAAATTAACGTGTCTACGTAGAAAATTTGGAGTGTTTTAAAAGCAGCCCGTTTACATTCCTACCATCACGCATCAGTGCAGGAGTTGCTACCGATCGATTTGCCCAAAAAGATGGAATTCTGCAATTGGCTCCTTGAGAAACAATTAGACAACGAAAATTTTTTGAACACCATTTTCTGGACGGATGAGTCCTTATTTACCAGGGAAGGGTATCATAAACTTTCACAATTTGCATACGTGGGCTGAGAGCAATCCACACGCAAGAAGGACTTCATCGTTTCAGCATAGGTTCAGCGAAAATTTATGGGCAGCAGTGATTGGTAACGATTTCATTGGACCTATTAGGCTCCCGCCTACTTTAAATAATACCAATTACTTACATTTTTTAAGACATGATCTGCAGGACTTATTGGAGGATATTCCGCTGCAACGATTGGCTTCCATGTTTTACCAACACGATGGTGCTCCAGCTCACTATGGCCGATCAGTCAGAGATTTGTTGAATTCCAATTATACCAGTCGCTGGATCGGTAGAAATGGACCAATACACTGGCCTGCGGGATCTCCTGATCTAACAGTAATGGATTTTTTTGTATGGGGACAGAAGAAGGCCCTTGTCTACACAACGGAAGTATCAACATTGGAAGACCTAAATACCAGGATCGATGTGGCTGCAACAGAAGTGAGGCAGCAGCTGAGAAGTATGAATATGAAAAGAACGCTTGCGAAACGAGAGCGTGTATTCAAAATGAAGGTGGCCATTTCGAACATTTAATGTAGCTCAACAATTTTGAAATAAAGCATTAAAACCTTTTATCAATTCTTTCAGTTCAAGCAAAGAGTGTAGATCGAAAACGAGGGCCACTTTATGGCATATTCAATTTTTAAGCAATATGTATTTTCGCTTACTACTTGCGAAATAGTAAAATCTAAGTCATAAGTATGTATGCAACTTTTGTAGTCCACAATATGGCCTATAAAAATATAAAATTAAAATGGCATATTTTAATGAGGTTTTCTGACAAAAACGACATTGAACACAGAATTTTCGGGGTAGAAGTGCCAAAATTTTGTGCTTTGCTGTAAATATCTCAAAATCAACAACATTTACAATTTAAGACGTTACATCAAATTAAAGGTAATTTGATTTCATAAAAAAACAAGCTATAAAACTTTGCGTTAGGATTATTAGTTTTCAAGATATAACGATTTAAATGAGTCAGGGTACAGGTCTGAAAACTTTTGTTGACCACCCTGTAACTCCGTAGATTTTAAGACCGGACCACCCTGTAGAACGATTTTTTGCTCAAAATATATCAAGGAATGCCTCCTTACAAAAGTGTCTACCGAGTACCAAACACCCTGTATATATATATATATATATATATATATATATATATATATATATATATATATATATATATATATATATATATACTTATATATATGTATATATATATATATATATATATATATATATATATATATATATATATATATATATATATATATATATATATATATATATATATATATATGGTATATATATAATACTAATGTTCTTCTTCGAGCATTAGTAAAAAGTTGGCATCTGAAGGCGACTTTATAGTATAATAAATTTTCAGGTCGTCCGCATAGAGTAGATGAGGTACATCAGATAAAACCTCTGATAATTGTGATATAAAAATGTTGAAAAGAAAAGGGCCAAGATGGTTACTTTGAGGTACACCTGAATTGACATGAATATTTTTAGAGATAAGCCCTTGGAATTTCACATGTTGTGAGCGGTTTTGAAGGTAAGAGCTAAGCCATCTTAATAGAGATCCGACAATTCCGGATTGCTGTAGCTTGGAAATCAAAATGGAGTGGTCAACACGGTCAAACGCTTTTCTAAAGTCTTTTCTGCGTCGATTTGATCACCTTTCTCCATTTTACAAAGAAAGTAAGAATGCGAAATGTATTTTCCAACACGCCTCTTGCTCTACTAAAAAAGGAATTATATATTCGCTGATGATCAGTAAGGGTACTTTCCTTGTAGGGCTTCATTAACTTTTCAATTAATTTAAAGGCATCATCACAAAACAAAAGTGTATGGCAGTTTTACAGAATAATCAGGCATCACGGGAGAATCAAGATACCAGCTGCAAAGTATTTATTTACCGGGTGCTAAATTTTGCTCGTCGATGGGAGAAAATTCGTGTTGATTTTGTCAAAGGATACAATCAGAAACAAAACCAGATTCTTGTTTTGCGTGAACAACGGCAATTTCGAATTGGTAACAAGAGTGCTAGGTGAAAGTTTGGATACTTCTAGCAATAGATTGGCCTCTTCGAATTTTGAAAGGCTGCGACATAAATGTTGCATCGTATTGTTTTGTTTTTTAATACCTCGTTGATGAAAGTGAAGATTTAGTAAACCCAACACTGAAAAAAATCTACACAACGCGTAGTGGTATGCCTCATAGCACAGCATTTATGGTCACATGTACTATGTGCATGGTACCCTGAATAATTAAATATAAAGATAAAATCCAAATTCCCATACATTATAGGCTTTTCTGCTACGTTGCATAGTTTCAACTCGCAGGGCGCAACTACTATGAACATAATCTGTGCGCATATCACTAAATAAGTCTACATAACGACAGCTTTTTAATTAGCATGTGAGAGCGTCGGCTCTTCAAGAGTAAGGTCAGGGATTTGAATCCGGATTAGAGCAAGTTTTATTTGCAATAATTCAAATGTTCAGGTAAAGGAAAGTAAATTAGGTACATATTTCCATAACCTACAGTTTCCAAAATTCGGAAATTGTCTTAAACGCAGAAAATTTTTGTCAGGGCTATAATGCATGTCGCCTACTGCAATAATTTTTTTTTGCCATGCATTACGATATCAGGCACTATATTTAATCAATACCCCGAAATTAACCATTTATATAGTACCAAAAGTATATAAATTATTGTCTCTGGCGCTATGCTTTATTCTCAGTGAAAGAATCACCCACGCAAAGAGCTGTCGCTTTACCCGTTCGGCTACATAAGCTTCATAGAAAATAAAATAAAATTACCCGCAATAAAAGCATTTTGCATGACAACGGTAACATCGCTATAATGTCATTCGAATGAAAGCAACAAATAAATTTTAGTAGGTAGATACCTAATCCCCAAAATAAATTTGAAAACATTGAATTAATTCAAGGTTCTTGGCTATACAATATTCTCTCTAGGTCATAAAAAAAACTGCAATAGTCAGCTAAGTGAAACTTGTGAAAACTAAGTCAAAACCTAAAAAAATATTCGAACTGAAGACAAAAGTGATATTGTGCCATATTCGATGAATATATATTTTAACAATAGTTTCGATTCAAAAAACAACCTAGGCAGACCAACCTATCTATAATCAATATATTCTTGTCACGGTAGGCTTTCATCTCCAAGGTCACTGTATAATACTGACCAGAAAGAAAGGGAGAAAAAAACGACGAGAAGAAAAAGAAACGATGAAAAACGAAGCCAAAACAAACGGTATAAATCTTGCGCAATACACTATTTACATTCAGTGCAGACAGCAATTGTTACAACACGATCGGTGATCATTGGATGGTGATATCTGAATGTAAATCTAGCATTAGCAAATTACACCAAAACAAGTTTATAATTGAAAGACATCTGGTATCGGTTCAAAATGTTCAACGAAGTATAGTTCCGAGCTAACAAATTACTAAAATATTTCACTATTCCAAATATGATACTAAGGTAGCTATTAGCAGACAATTTCCGAGAAGGATAGATGATTAAATTAAATGCAACAAATCAAAGATAAATCCTTGCAAGAGCCAGATTTAAGATAAAACTGTTGCGATGTAAAAATAAATCTAGGATAAAGAAGAAAACTTCTAAAATTTTTTGAAACAAGGAAAGGTTCTCTCAAAATCAAAAGCCCTCGAAAAAAGTTTTAGAGGACATTCACTTCTTAAGGTCATATAAAGGCTGGGAGGACTCATGCAAAGTAAAATGTAGGTAATCAAGCTGAAACATCTGTCAGTCAATACGCTCTCTTCTAGAAAAAGTTGTGTAAATAGCTTGCTAAACTCTTGTCAACAACAGCTCCAAGAAGCTAATGTGGCAAACATAAATGAATTGGCTATCTCGTGCTTCCCCGTTCGATCATAATCTGTCAGTAATCTGAAATAGGAACAAGATAGTGAATATTAATAATTCAGAACTTATCTATTCTCAGAAATATTGCCGTAGATATAAATTTGTGAATTCAATTAAAGTGAAGTTCGAAATTCTAGAATTCATTGGTTACACATCGTAATGCTTCCAACACCACCAACACATTTGAAAACTATTTCGAAAATTCATAATATTCTTAATACATATTTCAGCTTTTATCTGTACATACATAGCATGTGTCCAGCTTATCGACAGGACGAATCTAATGTTAACAAATCTCGAACGCTTGGAATTCGACTGTGGTCTAGTATGTAGAATTAGTACGAGTGCGGACGGTCGCTTCAGACCGATAAGATGCCAACCAATTCAAATTGATAGTAATTTAATTGCATGTACGAACATACTTGTGACTGATTCAAGATTGATACGTAATTCCTTGTAGGCACTTGTGGACTACACATAGGACTTATCTTATCTTAGATTGATCAATTATAGCGCACGTATATTAGCATGTTTCGTTCGTATGATGTGGTTTGTCCATTTGTCTGTATGATGATGTATGTTATAGGGAATCAGAATGGTTTTAGCAGTTGTTTGGTTGTTGTGATGGTTATTGGTTATAGCCGGTTGTTTGGTCTCTAATTTCCTCAAAGTTAATGGATGTGGAAGATGACCATTAGTGAAAAGACGGCAAATAGTTTTTGTTTGCGTGTATAACGTGCTGTTTATGCTACTGAACAGATAACAGTCATACGAAACTTCAAATTGTTTATGCAGGATCTTATTTCGGAGTGGAATCGTTAACCATTAATTTTTATTATAATTGGGATTTTTGTTGTTGACAGACGAGCATGTATGTGAACTTACTTTGAAAATCAATGCATTTATTGTTTCTTGCCTTTTAACAACAACAAATGCACTGGTTTGTGTAAAAAAAGGTATAAAAAACTCTAGCGCACCTGAACCGCTAGAAATACTAATGTTCGATGAGCAATAGAAGAATGCAGATTTGAATGCATATTCTACCACACGTGCTCCAACCTGTTTCGAGGGCAAAATCACTTTAATCTTAACAATGCATTTAAGCTCATAGGGTGGAAAGGATTTCAGGAATTTCAAGATTTAAGAAAGCTACCCACTGCAAAACTTTGATAGCAGCATAACATAACATAAACAAAGAAATTGCTTAGTGCTTGCAATACTTTATCATCACTGCAAATAAAAGTTTCCCACAATTGTCTCACGTTAAAATCAAATAACTCTATCGATTTCGATTTTATCCGATGATTTTGTCGAAAGATACAGGAATAGAAAGATGGTTACCAATAATTTTCTAGAGGTTGAAAAAATGAAACATTGGTAGCTTATTTTCATTGTAAATGTTCGCGGTATGAATACTTAATGTTTGCATTTATTGATACGAAAATAGCAAAAAAAAAACGCCTCGCGCTGGCACCCCTTTGCTAGCATCAAAACCAAAAATATATCACATCTGCCTCACATTGAAATCAACCTACTTTGCGAATTTCGTTTTGATCCGATGACTGCATTAGAAGCTATAGAGGTACAAAGAAACTAAGGGTTACCAGTCGCAAAAGTTTTCAAATTTTTCAAAACTTAATATTTGTCGTTTATTGCCACTACAAGATCATTACCGTTTGTAAACTTTGCGGTAAAATCACTTTATACAGATATTGCAAATAAATATAAAACCAACAATAGCTGGCAGCCCTATCATTGTTGTTTTTAACCAGATTCCTTCTGAGTTATGCCTATATTAAGATCTATTTATCATATGAAACTCGTCTTGATTTCATGACTGCACTGGAAGTTATAGTGAGCGAATTTTTAAAACCCAAGACACCAAAATTACTATAGCTGGCAGCACAATACAAAATATATACATTTGTCCACATTTGCTAAGTTATTTTCGTCCAGAACTATATTTTGCTTATTGGAGGTCGTTTTCATCAGGTTGATTTTAAAGCCTACATTTTGTGCTTTCTAGATAAGTTTGAGGAAGAGTTCTTTGGCGGATCTAGAAGAACATAACAAGATATTAATGTCATCCGTTTATGTGGCTGAATTTATGTAAAAGTGTACCCTAGTGCCGATAAGAAGTTTCCTTTTCACGTTCTCAAGTGCTTAGCTGAACGGCAAAGGGGCCAGCCCACCACCTTCCTTTAGTCCAACATTTGTGTCAAAGGCGTCAGTTATGTAGATGTTCTTTCAGACTTATGATGCTGTTGATGTCATCGTTATTTCCGTTCACCGGATTAATTTTTGCTGTGATACTGAATTGCGGTATTATTTTCAACAGTACGTTTTATTTAACTGTGAAAAGTTGATCACTCGTCGATCGTCCAGACTTAAAGCCTCATTGGTACTCTCCAGTGGCATTATCTGCGTAAACTTTAATTTTATTTAGTCAAAATTTAATAGGATGTCCAATATGCTTCTTTGATTTTCGCACTGCAGTTTATGTCATTTAATGTAGATAGGGCATATGATAGATTTGCGCCACTTCAGCGATAATTTTTAATGATCCAAAATGTGCTGGATCACTTTGTGAATGACTTTCAGAGTGCAGCTTGCACCATATTTCAGCCAGGATTTCATCAATGCCTGGCGTTCTATTATTCTTCTAGCTTCTTATAGCCTTTTATAGCAGAATATTGGCGCTTCATTGAATACTTATTTCGGTTCTAATAATATTGAGCCATGCCATATTGAGCCTCTTTTCAACTTAAACTTGCATATTGCTATCTATTTCTCGCGATCAGTTGGGAAATATCGCAAACTGTATCGCAAATCACGTTCTTTTCGCGCTATATATAGTATGTACACTATGGCTCGGAGTTGTTCGACATCAAACTCCCGAAAAGGACTGCACATACGTCCTTGTGATATCATTCGTTGGTGTGACATAGGTTAGTGAGGACGTGTTATAAGTTCGCTCAAGCCATTCGTTATGGATAATTATTTAACTCTCAGTGGCCGTTATTACTTTAAGGGGGGGTATGGTCAGAAAATCGATTTTTTTTTCGTTTAGTGACTAGTGTATAGTGACTCAGGAGTGTCCATACAAAATTTCAGGTCGATCCGAGCAAAATTAACGAAGTTATCGGCTTAACAATACAAATAATTCAAATTCATATTTTCGCGCAAATCGCGTGTTATAGCGTTCCTTTCAGAACGCTGCTTTATTAGCCGCGCGCAGCTCTCATATACGTAATAGTAGTCTTCCCACTCTATCAACACCTGTCTGTGCTATATTTGTGTAAAAACACTTATATATGTGACTTGTAGTTGTATACATTCATTTCATTGAGCAGTTACGGTACACGTGTTTCGTAATTTTTCACGCACTTTTGTTGCACCGTTAAAATTTTAAAACGCGTTTTTTGAGGAATTTTATTTTTCAAGTCGGTGAGACATATAACTCGAAAACTACTCGACCGATCTTTCTGAAATTTTGCACACTATTTCTGTAGGCAATTTACTTGGTAACGCTGTCGAGATATTTTTTTTCTTGCTTTTTTTATTTTTATGGAATTTTTTACTACTGAAAACAGAAATTTCTAATAAAAATATTCGGTTTTTTTTTCGTTTTTTTGACTTCAAACTTATACCAAAAATTAAATAATCTAGATATTTGAAAAAACTCGACAGCGTTACTTCAAAAAACTCATAAACTAACGAAATATTTTTGTTTTTTTTTTGTTTACGATGATCCAGTCATTAGTTATGTGTCTCACCGCAAATCAACTCTTTGTCCTGAACGAAAATGTCAAATTCATGTCACGAGCTTAATTTTCGATATTTTTCAATAAAATTTTTTTTGCATACTCTTCAAAGGTTGTTCTTTACTGTAGATATTATCCCAATCGAGTTACTATTAACAGTTTTCTAAAAAAAAATCTTGAAAATGGGTATAAAATGTGCTGCTCTGACCATACACACCCCCCCCCCCCTCCACTCTCGTCACTCATACATTTTATAACTGTCAAATATGATATCCACTCGCATTTATATTTAAGGACTCAAATATTGATGATTCCTTTGATGTAAGTAATTTATTTGCTTCTGTTTGTCGCAAAGCTTGTCTTACGAACTTGCCTACCTCTAGACTATTTATATCCTTTTTGACTAACTCAGCAGTCTTCTTTTTGGAGATGCAGGGTTTAAAATGAACGAGAACACCATTGTCAAATTTTTTTAATAAACTTGACAATAATCTAATACCTAGCCAAAAAAAGCACACCTAATTTGGTCTTAAAATAATTTGTGCCATCACTAAAAGCATATGCTGTTTTAGATTTTCAATGCATCTTTAAAAACAGGCATCTTTTCTCATTTGTGGAAATATTCGGCTGTCACTCCTATATTTAAGAAAGAAAGTCGTGTAACTATCAACCTATTGCGAAACTTCCCTGTGTCGCTAATATGTACCACCAAGATTTTATAAATGGTCGTTCAACCACAGCCAACCTTCTTGAATTTGCTCACCAAGTAACTAGCTCAATTGAAACCGACCTCCAAACTGACTGTGCCTACGCTGACTTGACAAAAGCCTTTCAAGTGCTTGATCACTCTATACTCTTGGTTGATCTTCATTCATTTCACTTCCTTAGCTTGTTTTCGAACTGGTTTGACTCGTACTTGGTGAATCTAACCCAATATGACTTGTCATCTGAAATCAAAACCACGTCTAGTGCTCCCCAATGTAGCTATCTGAGCCCTTTACTGCACTGAAAAAAATCCGCATGGCACCCAGAGCCATGTAACATAGCGCATTATTTATGGCCCCATACGCTATGTACATAGTACTCTGAGCTATGCAATATGGCTCCCAGCGCCATAATGTCAGAATCTACATAGCGCGTGGTCCTATGTAACATGGCGCAACATTTATGGTCCCACACGCTATGTACATAGTGCCCTGAGCTATGCAGTATGGCTCCCAGCGCCATAATTACATGGCACAGAAATTATGGTCCCACACGCTATATTACATAGTGCCATGAGCCATGTAATATGGCTCTTGGCACTCCAATTATAACTCGCAGCCATGTTGTGTGAGGGAACGTATAAATGTCAGCAAGTGACATTAGAGCTTATGTCTACATAATTGACTCATTTTGAACTGAAGTACTGACTGCGATATTTTCGATACTTCGACCGGTGAATTTTCACACTGGAGCAGGAACATTCAATAGTGAGTATGTTGACTCGAATTTATCGAATTTATATTTGGTGGAATTTATATTTGGTGCACTGAAAAAACACATAGCGGCAGGCGCCATAGTTTATAGATTTCTGGCGCCATGTACATAGTCGATTTCAGTCGATTTGTGATAAAATATAGCGCCACTCGCCATAGTATATAGGAGCAGACGCTATGCTTATAGCCCTTCACGCCATATACTATAGTCCTCCACGCCATATACTATAGTCCTCCACGCCATATACTATAGTCCTCCACGCCATATACTATACTATAGTCCCCCACGCCATCCACGCCATATACTATAGACCAGAGTCGTGCAGAGCGGCCCGCCGCGCAGCACAGCACAGCACTGAGCATTATTCGGCCCGACCCGCGATGTGCGGTGACGTCACGGCCCGCACCGCACCGGGCTAGCTTTGGCCCGCGGATTGCGGCAGCACTGAAGAGTCAAACCGAGGGGTGAAAAATACGAGCCGAATGCATAGGCAAGCTGATCTTCGTGCTAGGCGAGAACGAGGATGGTATAATATCGCAGGTAATGGTACAGACAGAATGCTGAAATTTATGATATGTGCTAATTGCATCGGATGTATTGCCTTAATCGAAATGGCTTTTGAATGAAACAAATGGTAGAATTAACATCAAGATTGAATATTTTAACTTTGAAGGAATCGAGCATTTGGAAATTGTACCGGATGGGCGTTTCTGTTGTTGTTTTTATTGATTCAATAGTGGTTCACTAAGCACTTGAAACTTAGAGAACCTTCTATTGAATATGAATTCCACCAAGCGATTGCACTTGTTGGAAGTTAAGTTGATAATCGTGTTTCACGAACAGCAGTAACTATACTACTTTGAAGAATGAAACGCTTGATTCAAGTATACGAAACTGAATGAATTTTTGGAACTGTGTGTTGGTTTGGAGCTAGTGAATAACTCACTCTTACTCCATTCCTGTCAGTGAGCGGTCTTGCGCTCAGCTTCCTTTCATAGCCTCAATAAGTGCATTTTTCTGCGTTCAGTTATTTGTTAAATATTTGCGAGACTCCTCAAGTGTGGATACTTCTCGTGTCGTCTGCTCGGAAATTTCAGGATTTCATGGTACTGTTATCGTACAGTTCGATTTTCTCTATTCGTAGGTCCTTATGTATGTCTTTATTTCTAACATACCATGGTATCCTGAAAATTCGCCGCAGTGCGATGTTTTGACATGTCTGAAGTTTACGTTGAGTGGTTTTTGTGGTTTGTGCAAACGCTAGGCTCCCATATAAAATAGTCGGTCTAATTATTTGTTTGTATAAAAGTTTTCTGTTTTTTATGTGTAGTCTTTTGGTCTTTATAAGTGGGAGCAGGGATTGGAAGAGGTTGTTGTACGCTTTTCTTTTGTTTTGTATATGTTCCGTCCAGGTTAACTTGTCGTCGAATGTTAGTCCTAGGTATTTTGCGCTCCGTTGCCATTGTATCTGTTGATCGTCCACGGTCAGTTTGTGTGGTGTCTGTCGCCTTTTCCTCGTGATGAAAATTGCCTGGGTTTTGTCCGAGTTGATTTTGATTTTCCATCTTTGGAAATATTCCATTAGCGTGTTTATGGAGGACTGCAGAGTTGAAGTAATGGCTTCTGCTAGCCTGGACGTGTGGAAGATGCACGTATTATCGGCGAAGAGTGATATTTTTGCTACGGGCAGTTTCAGGATATCTGCTGTATATAGATTATACAAAAGTGGTGATAGCGGGGAGCCTTGTGGTACTCCAGCTGCAATTATACGTTCTATTGAGAGAGACCCTCGATTCTCACTCTGAATGTCCTGCCCTTAAGGAATGATCCAATGATCTTTATGAGTGGGAGAGGTATTTTGAATTCATGCATTTTAAAAATTAGTCCTGCATGCCAGACTTTGTCGAAGGCTTTTGCTATATCGAACATCACCAGTTCCAGTTGACTTTGTTTGGTTGAGTCCTGTTCGGATATATTGCACTACCCTTGCTAACTGGAGTTCCGTGGATTGTTGTGGCCTGAAGCCGAGCTGCTCTACTGGGATAATGTTGTTCTCATAGACTTTTTCGCTTAGGCGAGAAAGGAGAACTCGTTCAGCCAATTTAGCTAAAGATGTTAGGAGGCTTATGGGTCTCCAATTTTGGGGAAATTTTAGGTCTTTACCTGGTTTTGGCAAAACTATGATGATGGCTGATTTCCACGCCTTTGGATATCTCTTTAGATGGAGCATCCCGTTGATTATATCCGTTAGTGTCTGTAATGTGTTGTCTGAGAATGAATTTTTATTTCCTGCATATCTATTTATATACACAAAAATTGCCAATCAAATTACTTTTAATAGAGTGTTATTGACCAATACTGTTTGTTAGGTAGGCTATGCAGTGATAATGTGTGTAGTATTGCTAAAAAGAATGAAATTTTTTATTGTATATATGTGGTATGTCTATTGTAGCTGATAAAGAAATCAAACAGTTGTTTTCAATCAAGTAAAACGAACTGTTTTTTTTACCATTAAGTCTGATCAAAGTGTATGATCAAATATTTTATAAAGTTGAGTTTTGTCATGCTTTCAAGTATGTTAAAATAAAATCTGCTTTTAGATGAAAGCATATCAAGTATCGAGATTTTCGTACTTGCGAGTATTTTTGTATTTGCAAGTATTTTATTGATATATTCAAAAGGCCTTTAGGGCAAAAGTAGCAGAAATCGGCCAATTTTGGGTTAGAGTGGTTTCGGACATAACGGGCCAAGACCAATTGCTGTGTTACAAACATTTCGGTTTTGTAGGGGAGTCAAGGGTTTTTTGGCCATAGTTTGGCAAAAACTGCCTTTACGGTGCATTCGATGTTTGAAAGTAGTCGGGGAGTACAATAGTTATTTTAAGGACAAAAAAAATTTTTGTTAGGGAAAGTTAGTTGATTGGTATTAGAAAAACTATTCCTTTTAGAAAAATTGTTCGTTTTAGAAAAACTTTTCCTCTCTCTCTCGATGCGTCCAAAGATGAAATTTGATTATCTCTTCCGCTCCGTTCCGTCTGACGCACCGGTTGGATAACTATCACTCCGTCTTCCATTACAAAGTATATGGAAACTATGAAATTCAACTGAGCCTTGAGCCCGCCGCACTGAACCGAACTCAACCAAGCCCGCCCGGTCAGCCCGGTGACGTCATCGCTCTCATCAAGCCCGTGCTGTCTTGTGCGAGTCTCTGCATCAACCACTGTGCAAGTCTCTGCATCAACTACACAGTTTTTTGAACACACTATGGTATCAATATAAACTATACTATCCTATACGGCCATCATTAACATAACCCTTCTATCTGACATTGTTTTCATTTTTGTGTTAACGCCAGATTCGCCCCATCTGCAAAAAACGTAGCACTAGTTAGCATAAACCTTCTATCGGCAGCAGATAGAAGGTTTATGCTAAGTAATGTGTAGTAGAAAGGTTTATGCTTAATAATGCTATCATTTTTTCGTTGCATGTTACGACAAAACCCTTGTATCTGCGCAAAACCTATTTTCCACAAATATTTTCAACGAGAAAGCATTTTTTTCATATGTACCGCAAATAAACGTATTTGTATCCATGTTTAAACTTTCATTCCGTTTGAAAACGTCCGCAGCATTTACAAAAATACAGTCTTTGAATATCTCAAAAGTTACTGAAATGCAGATAGAAGGACGCTAGTATACTCAAAATTAAAACTTTGACACAGAAAACTTACGAATAATAAATCTTATCTCCCTGTTTCATTCCCTAATTATCTCATTCATTAGCTAATGCATTCAATAGCGAATGCTTTTGAAACCGCAAAATGTGTACACTGTGCAATGCAAACAACACCTTGTTACCGAAAGTGTGTCGCCAGTCCACACTTATAAAGTGTCGCACTCGCCCAACACACTGAATTGTGCTAGCAGACTGTGCTTAGCACACATAGGTGCTGCCCATTACTAGTTTAATCATACACCAATCAGTACACATGGTTGTAAAGAACCATCAAGCATGGTCGTATGCCATCGAGAGCTGGTTCTGGTATGCAGCATTCAAAACAACAGAAACTGTTGTTGTTTTCAATACTACCTACTTTAATCTGCTCTTGATCGAGATGCAAAAATACGCACCTTAAAAGTCTGACAAGCTCGTATTATATATACATACATACATAAATCTGTTTTCCGCCACTAAACAGTTTTCCCATACCAAACAGTTCATTTTAACAAAGTAAAAACGGTTCGTTTTAAAAAAACGAAAAATGATTCATTTTATAAAAATCAATCAAACTTCCGAACTATAATAAATTACAGCTACTATTATTTATGTCACATTATTTTCAAACATGCTATTTCTGAAAATTTCTCAATGATGTTTTAAGCGCAACAGTTGCGAAGATAAATGAAAGATAAACTAATTTAATGCAGACATCAATTTAATCGGTTCAATAAATATTGACGGTTTTTTGAACCATCGATAAATTAACATTATTTCATCAGGAGCCGAATGCGTAAAGTACACTAAGAAATAAGGAAAAAGAATTATCAATTCCACAAAACATTTTGAAAACATATTCACCTTCAAAAATACTAAGCTGACAGAATGCCTTGCAAAACACTCATCACACATTCTAAACTCAACTTTTCACTCTCTCGATGCGTCCAAAGATGTAATTTGATTATCTCTTCCACTCCGTTCCGTCCGACGCGCCGGTTGGATAACTATCACTCAGTCTTCCATTGCAAAGTATATGGAAACTATGAAATTCAACTGAGCCTTGAGCCCGCCGCACTGAACCGATCTCATCCAAGCCCGCCCGGTCAGCCCGATGACGTCACCGCACTCATCAAACCCGTGCTGTCTTGTGCGAGTGCGGTTCAGTGCGGCCGCAACCCGCGGGCTCGGGCCGCTGTGCAAGTCTCTGCTATAGACCTCCACGCCATCTGCATGGCGTGGAGGACTATAGTGCATGGCGTGGAGGGCTATAAGCATAGCGCCTACTCCTATGTACTTTTCGCCATGTATTATGGCGTGTGGCGCTATATTTTATCACAATCCCCAAATCGACTATGTACATGGCGCCAGAAGTCTATAAACTATGGCGTCTGGCGCTATGTGTTTTTTCAGTGTGTTTGCCTTATTTATTAATGATGTAGGTTCCATTCTGCAGTCATTCTCTGTGCTGCTTTATGCCGATGATGCTAAAATGTTCGAAGTTGTGAGGAATCTTAGCTATTGCAATGATTTTCAGCAGGATATAAACAGATTCACTAGCTGATCTTCGAATAATAACCACCTTATTAACCCTGACCAGTGTACTATTATATCTTAAGCGCGCAAAAATAATCCTGTAGGCTGTTGAATACATTTTTAAATAGATCAGCAAAAGTACTCGATTTAAGAGTCGTTGTGGAAACTAGCGATGCCTTTGATTTTGTCAGAATACGGTCGAGATCCTCTTTTGCAGCTTAGCTAATCTTCGCTGAATAAGGACATGGTCAATTTAGTTGAAGGTGTTTAGTTGAAGGTGAAGGACTTTTGAAGTCACCTAGTGGTACTTTGACGTCATTTGAGAGCAACAAATCGAATAATATTTTCAAGTTGCTGTAAAATGCGACTTTCTTTTCATCGTCTCTGGCTTCTCTCGGAGCGTGAACGTTTTTAACCATATTTTAGAGATTATTATTTATTGATGCAGATCGCACATAATCGCCCACTTGCTGTTTTGATGTCCCTTTCGACGATGAATGCCATTCCGCATACGTAAACTGAAAATACCTTACCACACTTTTTATTTTATTCTGCTTAAATAGCCATATAAATATTGATATACCTTTCTCAAGCCCTTTTAAATTATTTGAGAATTTCTCACCATTTTTACTAGCCATCGAACTAGCTTCTAGTGTGTGGGATCATCATACATTTTTTATGTGGAGTGAGTACTCGCTGAGAAACAGCATTGTCACTAATACATAATTTTAACAGCTCAATATTTTATGCTAGGAAGTTACAATATTATATTTGCAGTTTAACTTTATATATTAAGGCTTTTAACTTTTTGTGTTAAGAACATCTGTAAACATATTTCGACAAAATGTTTTAACATCTTAACATAAATATATTACTATGCCAATATAAATATAAATGTATTAGGTTGCTGCAGATGAAATGGGCGATTTAGTAATAAATTTTTAAACAGCTGTAACTTTTTATAAAGACAATTTATGTCATCAAAATAGGTACCAATAGATGCAACACACTTTTCTCAACGAGATACAAGTACATTTATTCCAGTTTTGTAGAAGTCCGAGTTTCTGGTTGGAAGAAACTCCTCGAAGGCATTTTTGACTGCAGCTTCATTATTAAATCTTTTTCCTGTCAAAAAGTGATCCAAATGTTTAAAGAAATGGTAATCTGTAGGTGAGAGGTCTGGTGAATAAGAAGGGTGAGGAAGAGTCTCACAGCACAACTTGTTTAATTTTTGGACCTTTGTTCTCGATACATGAGGTCGTGCGTTATCATAAAGCAGTATCACTCCATTCCTGTTGACAAGCCTAGGTCGTTGGACTATCAATTTCTGATGCATTTCTTCCAGTTGCACTGAAAAAAATCCACATAGCGCCCAGAGCCATGTAACATAGCGCATTATTTATGGTCCCATACGCCATGTACATAGTACTCTGAGCCATGCAATATGGCTCCCAGCGCCATAATGTCAGAATCTACATAGCGCGTGGTCCCATGTAACATGGCGCAGGATTTATGGTTCCACACGCTATGTACATAGTACCCTGAGCCATGCAGTATGGCTCCCAGCGCCATAATTACATGGCGCAGAAATTATAGTCCCACACGCCATATTACATAGTGCCATGAGCCATGTAATATGGTTCAAGGCACTACAATTATAACTCGCAGCCATACTGTGTGAGGAAATGTATAAATGACAGCAAGCTTCTTGAGTATAAGAGAGGGAATGGGCTTTGATGTCATTTATCCCTCGGGAATTTCGTCGATAGAATTCCATTACCTAACATCAACTGCTCTACCTCCAGGTGCTCAGAACCGAGAAGGCTCGTGGCCTTTTGTTGGATGCGAACTGGATCATCTTCAGATGCACTGAAAAACACATAGCGCCAGACGCCATAATTTATAGATTTCTGGCACCAAATACGTAGTCGATTTCGGTCGATTTGTGATAAAATATAGCGCCACACGCCATAGTACATAGGAGCAGACGCTATGCTTATAGCCCTCCACGCCATGTACTATAGTCCTCCGCGCCATACAATATAGTCCTCCACGCCATACAGTATAGTCCTCCACGCCATACAGTATAGTCCTCCACGCCATGTGCTATAGCTCTCCACGCAATGTAATATAGTCCGTCACGCCATGTACATGGCGTGGAGGACTATAGTACATGGCGTGTAGGCCTATGTACTTTTCGCCATGTATTATGGCGTGTGGCGCTATATTTTATCACAATCCCTAAATCGACTATGTACATGGCGCCAGAAGTCTATAAATTATGGCGTCTGGCGCCATGTGTTTTCTCAGTGTGAGCACAGTATTTCTCAGCATTGATGGTTTCGCCAGGTTGCAGGAACGAATAGTGGATAACTCCAGCTACAGACCACCAAAGAGTTACCATTATTTTCTTTCGATGAAGACTTGGTTTCGGCATGTGTCACCTCATCGGCATTTAGCCATTGGGCCGATCGGCGACGATTATCGTATAAAATCCACTTTTCATTGCAGGTCACAATTCGGTGCAAGAATGGTTCCTTTTTGTTGCGGGAGAGTAGAGAACTTGAAATCTCCATTTGACACGTCATGGTTTGCTCGATAAGATTGTGCAGAACCCATTTGTCAAGCTTTTTCACTTTTCCAAGTTGCTGCAAGTGGCGGTAAACTGTCGAATTGTGAACGCCTAATTTCTCGGCAAGATCCCTTAGGATTTGGCGGGGGTCAGACTCCACTAATGCACGCAGCTCGTCGTTATCGATCGATGGTCCTGGGTGTCCACGTGGCTCACTTCCAAGGTTCATATCTCCGTATCGAAACTTTTCGAACCACCGCCGAGTGGTTGCGCAGTTGATATTCCTCGTTGCTTCCGTTGCGTTGTGCTCTAATTTAAATTCGTATAGTAAAAGTAGCCGTTTTTGATTCACTTCCATGTTCACTTTCTCTTTTTACTAATGTCCGAAGAACATTAGTATTAAAATCTCTGGAGTGGCCGATCCGATTGAGCTGAAATTTTCGGAAAACATATATGCATACAACAGGTAGGTCCATGACTTGATAGAATTCAGATATCTTAAACCTTTTGGCGGCGGCGGGCATTTAAGTGAACTTTCAGGTGCTCCTTTATTTCCAAGCAGTGTACATTTTTGTTCAAAAAAAATACTAAGAATGAAAACTTATTATGTTTTAAGTTTGTTTTTGATAAAGAAATTGAAATTTTGAGCCTTGTGTAGGCGCTGAAAGCCTAAAAGTAGGCAAGGATTTTTTTTTCAAAATTCGATTTGTCATAGCTTCTAAGAAAAACAATGAATCATAGTGAAATTTGCAGATCGTATTGATATAGACTAAAATTTTACACACATGGACTTTCAAGACTGTGCGGGCAACTCTGTAGCTACAGCAGGCTCCTGAACAAAAATCCTTCAAATCATCGACCTTCCTGAAAAATTTTTGATTTTTGAAAATAAATTCAAATTATTGATAAATTTTGACTTTTGTCCACCAAGTCAAATAAAATATTACACAATTCCGCGGTAAACAAGAACGGCAACCCGTGATGAAATTGCCTCTATTTTCAGCACTCAAAACTTCTGTTCACGAGAAATGACGATCGGAAAATGCGATCAATATGAAATTTACAGGACATGTTGAAATTTGCTAGGACCAGGTCTGATAGAAGTGATTTTGAAAAACGAGCAACACTGTGGCAGTGGTACCATTTGGAAAATTCGCTGAGAAAAAAAACTGGTTTTTGGCCTATAACTTCCGATTTAGCCACCAGATTTTAACGAAATTCACGCAATAGGTGAACTTTACTCTAAGATAGATTTCATAGAAATTTGGTTGAAAAATTAGTATAGGGACGCCAGCTACGGCAATTTTCGTCTCCTAAATATTGTAAATTTGCTCAGGAAAATAAAGATTTTTTCCCTATAACTTCCGATGCAGTGACGAAATCAAAATGAAATTCATGTGAAAAGCATATCTTGTTGCGATTGTTATTCTGTATGAATTTTGTTGAAAAACCGTGAAAGGGTTGCCAGCTATGATGAATTTCGTAATATATTTACATTGCTTTATCGAGCGATGTTGTCATAAAATTTCCAAATGGGAATGATCCTGTAATGACAATTAACAACAAATATTTACGTTTCAAAAATTTAAAAAGTTTGGACGATGGTAACCCTAAAATTTAATTCACTCCTATAACTTACAGCCCAGCCATTCAATCGAAACAAAATTCATAGGCTGGGTTTAACACAACGTGAAGCAGGTATGGTGCTAGCACATGATTGCCAGCACCGGACAGTTTCGTAAATATCGCACCAACAGATGCTTCCATTTTCTATTCATAAGCAAACCATTTACAATAAAATAAGCAACCGATATTTAAATGTTCCGAGTTTTGGAAATTTTATTGTTTGTTACTTGAATCTATAGCCAAGTTTGTTAGCTTATTCATCTGCATCATCCCCTTTCTATGGTAAGCATAATTTATGACAAACGACTTCGATTATATAAAAGCAAAGCATCTAAGTTATATATCTATATGCTTTTAGAATCGTCAAAAATTGGTGCAACTGCACGAAATTGTTTATGTAATGTTATTTTATTTGAATAAAGCTCTTTGCCCTGTAGCCTCCAGTACAGTCATGGTATGATAACGAAATTCATATGGCAAATTTAAATTATTGCTGACAATATTCAGTAGAAATCTAGTTTGAAAAACAATGATAGGGTTGCCAGCTATGATTGTTTTTGTATTTTTTGACATAGCTTTAGTAAGCAATTTTATCATAAAGTTTTCAAATTGTACTGGTCTTGTAGTGAAAATACTCACCAAATACTAAGATCTAGAAAGTTTGAAAGCTCTTGCGAATGGTAACCCTAAATTTCTTTTTATCCCTATAACTTCCAATGCAGTAATCGGATCAATACGAAGTTCGCAGAGCAGGTTGACTTCAACGTGAGGCAAATATGACTTATTTTTGGCTTCAGTGCTAGCAAAGGACTGCTAGCACGAGGTGTTTTTGTTATTTTCGTACCAATAAATGCTTGCATTAAGTAGTCACATCGCGAATATACAATATATAACAATATATATATGACAGTACATACAATATATAATATATAAGACAATTACAACAATGTAACAACAATATATAACAATACACTCAAAATCTGCACAAATCCTCTACTGTTCTTCGAACATTAGTATTTCTAGCGGTTCTGATGCGCTAGGGTTTTTGTTTTTACGATCACTATGAAGTGCGACTCCATAAACCAAAGTAGCAGTATTTATACTTCAATATGTCATATCGTTTGCGTCGCCTTGTGCCAACATAATACACTAAAATTGCAGCCAACTTTATGTCATTGCTAAATCGGCCATTTCATCTGCAGCAACCTAATATTAACCAAGGGTGGTGAAATTGATGGTGAAACAACGAAGTACAATGCTAGTATTTTATATTAGGATGTTAATATTTAATGCGGCAATATCACAATGGAATAACCGGTTCTCGTCCGATCACCGAAGTTAAGCAGTGTTGGGCGCGGTAACACCGGGAACACCGCGTGTCGTTAATGCTAACTATTGGTATACCAATATAGTATTGTTATATTATTGGCCTACCAATACAATATTGTAACAAACAAATTCACCACACGCATGTCAATACATGAAATTTTAAGAATGCTATGTGCTGGCAATATATTGTTATTGCTAGGTCAATATAATAATGTTAAGAAATGTTTTTAAGATGAATATATTAGCTGCAAAATATATTAAGGATAGAACAATGATTTTTTAGCGTGTAGAGCACTAACTACTAGAACACCACATTGTGAAGCCCCTGGTTCAGTTCTAGCCATGGATGATCAACCATTATCGGCAACATAGCAATGTTCCTACAGAAATAAGAAGCACAAGAATTGTCCGTGATAAAACGTATTTTACCATATGAACAACCACACAAAATAGATACTGGATAATTTAATTTCATTAAATAAAAATGTTCCATCATTCATCTTCTTTTTTTCAAGCGTAGTTAATTTCGATTGGGCCATAAAAAATGAAAAAGTTGGTTATTAACACATTTTAACGTACTTTCAGAAAAATTTGCTCTGAATTCTTTAACACACATTCAAAAGTACTTGGAAACAAAAATATCATAAACACAAATGAAGGTTAGTTTACAATGAGTTGAAGTGCAGAAAATTTTAATGATATGATGTAGTAAAATACTGAATTCTAGCCTGCTACTTTCTCCATTCGCTGTTTTATATATGGTAGTAGAGAAATTTATTCACGAGTCAAAAGTGTTTAATTGAACCGACATTAAAGTTAGTAGTGCAGCTAAAGCACTGGTTCACTCGGCTAATAATCATAAACTGACATTTATGTTATCTACATATGTTTAGTTCAGATGCAGCAGTTTTGCAATATTTAAAGAAATAGTTCAAATTTCATTGCACGGCTGAAACGAAAGTGTATGAATCGCCAAATTGAAACTTTTTTATGATTATGATTTTTCAAAGCTCTATTTTAAACGTTAAAGAACATAAAAAAAGTAATGTACGATATGAGCCCTGTGGCACTATCATAAAGAACCCCAAATAGATTTTGCAAGGTTTGGTGCTCCTCGTATTAGGGCCAAGATGTCTTTAACTTCCAACAAAATGTTCAAATATGGCATGGTTAACTAGAAAATGGTAATACCAGGTCGTAATATTTACAACATTTGCGTTGGTTCTACCAAGAACTAATAAACCAAACAAACCATTCTTTGCCCACATGTTCTTGATGTATTCCTCAAATAAATATCGTTCTGCTCATATTTCTAATAAAATTGATTACGATGAACTTTTCGTGCATTCAACTGTATCTCGATACGGAACCAATACGAATAATTGATTCAATCGGAACAAACTTGGTGTCGCAATTGAATTATCGCTCATCATTTTGGCAGCTGTTGCTCGAAAGGACCATGCCATACACAATGAGTCTATCGCTTCGCTTCATGTCCAAGCATAAATCATGCAATCTTGCGTATTTGTATAGTATATCAGCGTTCATAAATCTAATTCGAGTACACAAACAAAAATTAAATTCTGACAGCCACTCGACAGTTGTAGCGTTTTGTGATCAAAACATCGTTCCGAGTTGATGGCGTCACATTTCCACTCGACAGCAGAAAAAAAAGTCCCCCGGTGCCGGCAAGCAACACCACAAATTCTACTCGCTATCAGTTCTGTCACTCGAATCGAAAACACTGACTCGCATAAATGCAATGAGACTGGGATCTCCCAGCCGACGCTTAATACAACCATTTGGCTGAGTCTTCTCGTGTCTCGACAGCATCATTAATCTGAATAAAAATTCTATTCAGATGTGGTATGTATCGCGCGATGATTATCTCACCCTCTCACGGACTGTCGTTCCGGCTCATCGGACAAAAGCCAACCCAATCCAACCAGCCCTGTAAATGCGCCCAATGGTGGGTTGTTGTGGGAAGCTGAGATGGGAAATCGGCCTCCACTGGGGCATCTGCAAACAAGGTCATGGGCCACTAGACCACGTCAGCTCGACACCGTTTCTCTATGACGTTATTTGCTTCGAATAGCCTTGTCGACCGCAAAGATTCCGTACCGACTGACGCAGAGTTGTAACTGTGCTTTCATGTTTAAAACACAATCCGTGGAAATGCGGTGTCAGGAAACTATGCTGACAAGTCCCTTTGTTCGGCAAAGGCAACTCTAATGGAGACGTTAAGAGTGACAGTAATGAAAATATCTTGGCAAAGAAATCTCATGTAACAGTGTAGATCAGAAATACATCCATCTGGGAGCAAAGAAAAAAAGTAAAAAAAAATCTCTTTGAATGCTATTCAATGTGACCGGGATAGAAAATAGAAAATTCAATCACAAATTTCTGAATCATGACGACTTGAAAAAAATCTAATTCTCAGTTGAATCAATAAATGCACCAGACCAAAATATCTTCACATAAAAAATATTTTTAGAATTGTATTTGTGTCTTGATTTTCTTAACACGTCAACCAAATTGAACTTTAGTCCCAATTTTACGAACTTTCACAAGTTTGGCTCAGTATTTCAATCAATCAATTTTCTTTTCGCTTGAACTGTAATGCTTGAACTGTAATGTTACGTAACGAATGACGTTAGCAGAAAATATTGTTCGAAATACTAGAAAATATTTCTCATTTAAAAACGCATCAAATTTTCAGTAATGAAGCTGACTTAATGAGCAGAAACATTTTATTTTCGAAAGTGAATGAGTCAACGTTTTGAAAACAAATGCTGCTTTGAAACAAAATGAAAGGAGCAAAAAGTGAAATGAGTTTATTATAGATTTTGTAAATAGATTTTCTGAGAGTTGTTAGTATTCTTTGACCTTTGAACTGAAAACTATCTGGAAATGTGCTTCAAAAATATAAATTTTAGTGAATGAATTCTCAAAATGTACATTGTGCTAAACTTAACGGCGCTTTCCTGGAAATCTTTCAAGCTTTAGGAAATTTTAGTCATCAACTTTGTTAGATTTCTAAAATGTCACTTTTGGACCTTTTTGATTGCTTAAGTACCTTCAAATTTCCAAAACTGTATAAGTTTTTTTTTCTCAAATTGTTAATGGAGTCAAAAACTATTCTACCAGTAAACTATTATAATGCGATTTCACCGAGCTAAGTATACTTGATTTCTGGCAAAAAAATTGTATATCTACTTTCAGGCCTAAATCTACAAAACGAAGATCATTTAGTTCTGCGTGAAAATAAGCTATGCAGCTTTTTCGAACTATCAAATTCCATCAACTATGTCATTGACCAATTCTATTTGTAATTTCTTAATAAAGCCTACAATTTAAAGAAACAACGAACTATTCTACGGGACAACAATGGAATAAAAAGGAAAGATTTGACTACAAAAATCTAAATAATGTCAGTAGATAGAGAATACCGGTTCTAAATCCTCATCCTCATCCTCCTCCTCTGAGGAGGGTGACGTCACTGAGGAGGATGACGTTAATGTGGAGGATGACGTTGATGTGGAGGATGACGTCACTGAGGAGGATGACGTTGATGTGGGAGATGACGTTGATGCGGAGGTGACGTCACAAGTGGAGGATGACGTAAGCGAGTATCGGTTCGCGCATGACGTAAACGATCATCTTTGAACTGACAAACCAGCTCAGTTAAGCTGATAAATAGCCCAGTTGAGCTGATAAACAGCCCTGTTGAGCTAATAAACCGCCCTGTTTCGCTTTTAAACAGCCCTGTTGAGCTGTTTATCAGTTCAAAGATGATCGTTTACTTCAGTCGCGAACCGATACTCGCTTACGTCATCCTCCACTTGTGACGTCATCCTCCACATTAACGTCATCCTCCTCAGTGACGTCATCCCCCACATCAACGTCATCCTCCACATTAACGTCATCCTCCACATTAACGTCATCCTCCTCAGTGACGTCACCCTCCTCAGAGGAGGAGGATGAGGATGAGGATTTAGAACCGGTATTCTCTATCTACTAATATCACAGTAAATTCCCAAAAAGCTATATATTTTTGAACACTTTCCTTAATCAAATAATTTTTTGTTGTTGAAATAAACTCGTAGTGAAAGGTAGTGACAGTTCAACTTTAAAACTCTAGCGCACCTGAATCGCTAGAAAACTAATTTTCGAAGAAATTGTCTTTGAGTGACAAAAAAATGTGGAAAGATGTAATACACTTTTTTGTAGAATCATATCAACCATTCCTTATTCAAACCAACAGAACTCAACTATAACACAAATGATGAAAATTTTCAGTGCTGGCAACATTTTCCCAACGAAGCAGCAATAAGTTTACCTTAACACGCTCATACTTAAATAAACTTATCCTTTGAATTTCGTTCTCATCGGAGGATTTCGTCGAAAGTTTTAGCGGTTAAACGTTGTTTGAGGCTGCCATCCAAAAAATGTTCAAAACTCGGGAAATTTAAAAATTAATTTCTTATTTTTATTGCAAATGTTTTGCATACGAGTATGTTATGTGAAGCACCTGTTGATGCAATAGTTACGAAAATGGCTAAAGCTGGTTACCCTGTGTCAGCAGCAAAGCAAAATATATACCAAATCTGCTTCACGTTAAACTAAACCCAACCAATAAATTTCGTTTCGATTGAATCACTGCGCTAGAAGTTATACGGGTGAAAAAATTTTTAGGGTTACCACCCTCAAAACTTTTCAAATTTTTAAAGTTTTAATTTTCATTGCAAGATCGTTCCCATTTGCAAATCTAATGACATAATCGCTCAGTAAAGAAATTCCAAAAAATTACGAAAATTGGTCATAGCTGGCAGCCCTCTCATAATTTTTGTACGAAATTTCTACGACATTTGGTTCACATCAAAGTCTATTTACTGCATAAAATTCGTTTTGATATCATGACTGCACCGGAAGTTAAAGGGAAAAAGGCTTTATTTTGCTGAGCAAATTTGCAAGATTTAAGGGACAAAAATCACCATAGCTGGCAATTCTATTCTAATTTTTCAGCCAAATTTTCACCAAATGTTACCTTAATTAAGATCCAAAAATTGTGTGAATTTTGTTTAAATCTGATGGCTGAATCCGAAGTTATAGGCCAAAAAGCTGTTTTTTTTCTCAGCGATTTTTCAAGATGGCACCACTGCCACAGGGTTCCCCGAATTTCAAAATTACTTCTATCAGACCTGGCCCTAGTTGATACCAACATGTCCTGTGAATTTCATTATGATCGGATAATCCGGTCGTCAGTTCTCGTGAACAGAACTTTCGAGTGCTGAAAATAGAGGTAATTTGGTGATGGGTTGCCGTTCTTGTGCAAATTGGAATTTTAAAAATTTCAATTTCACACGATGCACAAAGGTTAAAATTTATCGATGATTTCAAATTTTTGTCAAAAATCAAAAATTTTTCAGGAGGGTCAATGATTTGAAGGATTTTTTTTCAGGAGCCTGCCGCAGCTACAGGGTTACACACACTACCTTGAAAATCCATGTGTATTAACATCAATACGCTCTGCAAATTTCACGATGATCCAATGTTTTTGTCAGAAGTAATGACAAATCAAAATTTGAAAAAGAATCCTTGCCTACTTTTAGGTATGCTGCACCCACACACGGCTTAAAATTTCCAATTTTTTGTCATAAACAAGCCCAAAACATAATAAGTTTTCATTCCCAATACTTTTTTTGCACAAAAATTTACGCTGCTTTGAAATATAGGAGTACTTCAAAATTCATTAAAACGCTCGCCGCCGCCAAAAAGTTTAAGATATCTGAGTTTTAGCAAGTCGTGGACCTACCTACTATATACATCTACGTTTTCCGAAAGTTTCAACTAAATCGGATGGGCCACTCCAGAGATTATCTCCCTTAATCATTTTGATGATATATACAGGGTGTTTGGTACTAAATGAACACTATTTTAAGGAGGCGTTCTTTGACATATTTTGAGTAAAAAATCGTTGTACAAGATGGTCCGGATTTCAAAACCTACGGAGTTACAGGGTGTTCAAAAAAACTTGTTCGGACCGGTACCCTGACTCACTTGAATCGTTATATCTTGAAAACTAATTATTATAACTCAAAGTTTTATACTGCGTTTATTAGACAATTAAATTACCTTTTGTTTAATGTATTGCACTTGATTGCAGTTGTACCGAGTTTTGAGATATTTTCTTCGAAACACAAAATTTTTTAATTTTAACCCCGAAAATTCTGTGTTCCAGGTCGTTTTCCTTAGAAAACCTCATTATAATGTGCCACTTTGATTTAAATATTTTGATAACCCATATTACTGGCTACAAAAGTTGCATACATTTTAATGACTTAGATTCTACCATTTCGCAAGTATTGAGCGAAAATAAATATCGCTTAAAAACTAAATATGTCATAAAACGGTCCTCCTTGAAAAAACAAAGTTTAATATGCTAGTCGTACTAAAGTAATTTAGTACCCATTTATTGCTATTTAAAGTATCAATAAATTTAACTATATTTTAATTAGTTTCAACATAATTGATGCACCTACCTAGATGTGACAGGTAAAAGCATGTCCAGTTCTTCGCCTTTATTAGTGAGATACTTAAAAAATTGAAAACGCATAAAAACAGAACCACTTTCAAATTCTTGTAAGTTTCAGTGCATTACTCGAACAACAAGATCTAAATAAAATTTACGAAAATACATGGAAAATGCCTCGCTACACTAACGAAGAATATGGAGATATTTTGTACGTCTATGGGGAGTGCCGGGAAAATTCAGCAGCGGCGCAATCTTTGTATCATCAGAGATACCCCCATCGACGGATTCCTGGAAGGAGAGTGTTTCAACAACTTTACGCAAGGATTCGGGAAACGGGTAACGTCAGAACGAGCCGAGTAAACGCAAATCCTACAACTGCAACCGCTGTACGGACCGAAGAAGAAATATTGCATGCAGTGGAATCTGACCCATCAACCAGTATTCGACGCTTAGCGTTACGTTTTAACGTGTCTAACTGGAAAGTTTGGAGTATTTTGAAAACAGCCCGTCTACATCCTTACCATCACACACCAGTTCAGGAGCTAGTACCCATCGATTTGCCCAAAAGGATGGAATTCTGCAATTGGCTCCTTGAGAGACAATTAGACGACGAAAATTTTGTCAACAGCATTCTTTGGACGGATGAGTCTTTATTTACGAGGGACGGTATCACAAACTTCCACAATTTACACACGTGGGCTGAGAACAATCCAGACACTGCAAGAACGTCATCATTTCAGCATAGATTCATCGTAAATTTATGGGCAGGAGTGATTGGCAATAATTTGATTGGGCCTTTTAGGCTCCCACCTACCCTAAATAGTACCAGCTACTTGCATTTTTTAACACATGATCTGCAGGACTTATTGAAAGATATTCCTCTGCAACGATTGGTTTCCATGTTTTACCAACACGATGGTGCTCCAGCTCATTACGGCCGACCAGCCATAGATTGGTTGAATTCCAACTATCCCAATCGCTGGATCGGTAGAAGTGGACCAGTACACTGGCCTGCGAGGTCTCCTGATCTGACTGTAATGGATTTTTTTGTATGGGGACGGATAAAGGACCTTGTGTACGCAATGGAAGTATCCACTTTAGAAGAACTAAATACCAGGATCGATGATGCTGCAACAGAAGTGAGGCAACAGCTGAGAGACATGAATATGAAAAGAACGCTTGCCAAACGAGCTTTGGCATATATTCAAAATGAAGGTGATAATTTTGAACACTTACTGTAGATTAAAAATTTTGAAATAAAGCATAAAAACCATTATTAAATACTTTCAGTTCAAGAAAAAAGTGTAGATCGACAACGAGGGCCACTTTATGGCATATTTAGTTTTTCAGCAATATTCATTTTCGCTTAATACTTGTGAAATGGTAGAATCTAAGTCATTGGAATGCATGCAACTTTTGTAGCCAGTAATATGGCTTATCAAAATATTTAAATGAAAGTGGCACATTATAATGAAGTTTTCTAAGGAAAACGACCTGGAACACAGAATTTTCGGGGTTGAAATTAAAAAATTTTGTGTTTCGAAGAAAATATCTCAAAACTCGGTACAACTGCAATCAAGTGCAATACATTAAATAAAAGGTAATTTAATTGTCTAATAAACGCGGTATAAAACTTTGAGTTGTGATAATTAGTTTTCAAGATATAACGATTCAAGTGAGTCAGGATACCGGTCCGAACAAGTTTTTTTGAACACCCTGTAACTCCGTAGGTTTTGAAATCCGGACCATCCTGTAGAACGATTTTTTACTCAAAATATGTCAAAGAACGCCTCCTTAAAATAGTGTTCATTTAGTACCAAACACCCTGTATATATATATACAGTCAGCGACAAAAGTCATGGCACCTTTAATTGTGTAGAAAAACAATAAGTACTATTCAGTATGGTTTTTAATTTTTAAAGGTAAATTACTCAAAATATAATCTTTATAATAGCAGCTATATTTTCCCATTTACGGGATTTCAATATTGCATTGCGTTTGTCCATGAAGCGTAAAATTTGTTGCGTAGTACACAAATGCCGCGACAAAAATCATGGCACTCTGCGGGTTGCTTATTCAATAACAGTATTTTCCAGGAACTGTGTAGCCTGTTGCAAGTAAATATCAATTTGGTGGTCTATCTATTTTAGTTTGAGAAAGTTTTACGTTGATTCAGTCAATTTTTAAAGTGTTTTGTGATTAAAAAAGATGTCAAGGAAAAGAAGAAAGGAAAATTGTGTTAAATATGAGAAAAGATGGGAAAACTTATGAGGAAATTGGAGAATATATACAAAGGAGTAAGTCAACAGTAAGATATATAAGTAAACGAAAGAAAATAGAAAACAGAATTAAAAACAAGACAAGAACGGGCCGGCCCTAAGTTTGAACCGACAACGATAAACGGATTATAATGCCCAAAGTCAAGGTTAATCCAAAAATATTTGCAAGTGAACTAAGCCAGGCAGCTTCAGGTGAATCTGGATAGAAAATTTCTCCAAGGAGTATTCAAAGAGTCATACAAAGTAATGGACTTAGAAGCCGTGTCGTTTGCAAAAAACCGTTCATAAGCAAGAAAAATAAAAAAAACGTCTAGAATTCGCCAGAAAATACTTAAATGCACCAGCTGACATCTGGAACAAGGTTATTTTTACCCATGAATCGAAATTCAATATTTTTGGAAGTGGTGGTCGCATAAGAGTGTGGCGTCGACAAGGCGAAATTTTACTGCCGAAACATTACATCCTACAGTGAAACATGGTGGCGGTGGCGTTATGATATGGGGATGCATGTCTGCAAACGGTGTGGGAAATATGAAGTTTATAGAAAGCACAATGGATCATTTCGGATATCTAGCCATTTTGAAGAAACATTTGCAAAATAGTGCAGAAAAATTGGGTTTGAGTGGTGATTATTATTTTCAACAAAATATTGTGATTATTATTTCCCAAGCATTCAGCATACATTGTGAAACAATGGGTAATCTATAACACTCCTCATATGTTGGCTACACCTCCTCAGTCACCAGACCTCGATCCGATTGAGAATCTTTGGAGTGAATTGGAAAAAACTTAAGGAAACATGACATAACATCGAAAGCACAACTGAAGAACATCATACGGCAAGAATGGGCTAATATCAACAATTCATATACGCTAAAATTAGTCCAATCAATGCAAAGGCGCTTGAAAGCGGTAATACAATCCAAAGGATACCCAACTAAATATTAATTTCAATATACTGCTATTAATAGATACAATTTTCTAATCAAGTGCCATCACTTTTGTCGCGGCAAAAGTATAATTTTTGTTTAAACGAAGTTGTTTTGTTTTATTAATCTTGTGAAATTTGATTTGTTTTTATATATTCATAATCTATGTTAATAAATCTTTATTATTTCTAAAACACAACCGAATGGCTTTAATATTTTAGAAGATATGTATCTGCAAAACGATAAGTGCACTCAGGTGCCATGACTTTTGTCGCTGACTGTATAAAGAAATATGAATTTTCGGCGAAACGAGTTTAATACTAATTTTCTTCGAAAATTAGTAAAAATGGTTAGTTTCTTCACGATTTGTATATTCCAAGAAGATTGCAGCATATCGGCTATCATTATGATCAGCTGCCGTTGCATCTTATTTGCAATGCGAGTTTAAAACTTATAATAATAATGCACAATTGTTGTATACAGCTGTGGACATATAATAAAAAAACTTGTAATTTACTAAGGAGAATAAATCTAATTTTCTTTAGGTTAGTTTTCATTCACTTGAGACGCAACTAAGGGATTTAGACTAGCCGATGCTATCTCTAAAAAGACGGCAGGATAAAATAGCCCCGAAAAACCCAAATAAAAATAGCACATTACAAAAAACTCAGCGCAACAGAATCGCTAGAAACACTTATGTTAGATGATCAGTTGAGAAATCGTGCAGATTTGGTGTGCCTTTAAAGTCAAAGTCAAACACTTGTTACTTAGACTCATTATCGGATGCTTATCTTAAAAAACTTGGAGAGCAGCATCTCCTGTAACATCAATGAAGAAAATGCTCAACGCTTGCAATACTTTGCCAGCATTGCAACCAATAGTCTACAAAAATCAACCATCCCTATAAATCTCGTTTTCATCCAATGATTTCATCGAAAGTTACGGAAAAACGTTTGGAGCTGTCATCCGAAAAATTTCCAAGATTTGGAAAATTTAAACATTACTCACTTATTTTCATTGTAGATGTTGGCCATATGAATATTTTATTGATACGAAATTATCAGAAAAACGACTAGTGCTGGCAGCCCTTTGCTACCACCAATACCAAAAATACCTCACACTTGCATCACGTTAAAGATATAAAGAAATTTTCAGGATATAAAGAAATTGAAGGTTACCGCCCGCAAATGTTTTCAAATATTCGAAATCCTAATATTTGTTGTTCCAGGCCGTTGCAACATTATATTTTCTAAGATGTCGATATTATATTTCTTGGTCAATATCCCTTCAATACGGCTTATTGGCTCAACACCAAACCACGTTAGACATCCCCAAATATTAAAGCAGCCTCTTGTATGCCTAACAACTATTGAAGTGTAGCGAAAATTGAATCTTTGCCTGTTGATTGCCATTTTTTTCGTAACTCATTTTTCCAGATAAACTGTTACCATGCGAACTCCAGTCTTTTCTTACGTTCATCTACCATTACCAAGGCCTTCTTCCAGGCTAATTTGCCATGAAGACTGAGTTCTACAAGACATCTTTTGACTATCCGCATCGAAATATCGCTACTGTCCCCGAAATATCGATGAAAAATATTGTCAGCTGATCCTTTTGGGCTGACTTTTGACTTGCGGAAAATATGTCTATGCATACTTTCAGTTTTCTTTCGGCTAAGCTCTTTCAAGGTAATTGAGTGTTTCCTGTTGCCGGAGACTGTGGAGGTGTTAGAATAACATGTGGGCAACTCCAAATGAGTCACGTTTGAACGAGTTGAGAGGAATGCTTAGGATCCTTATCCTGATAAAATCGAATATTATACCTTATATTCCATTTTTTCTGCACTTCGCAATAAGTGTCCTTTCAAAATATTCAGATGCTGGTGTTTGTTCATGATACTATCGATGAAAGCCAGATTTATGACCCCTGCTTGCGACATATATGCCCATACCATAACATGTCCACCTCCGTGTTTCACAGCGGCTCTTAAATGTTTTGGATTGAGCTCTGTATTTGGTTGCTTCCAAACGTATTTTTGCCCATCAGATCCAAATAAATTAATTTTCTCTCATCAAAGAAAATGACGGTTTCCCAAAAAGCAGTATCCTTTCTCAGATGTTCACGAGCGTAATCAATCCTGCGCAAACTGTTTTTGCGATTGATAAAAGGTTTCTTCCGGGCAACTCTGCCATTTAAATTAGCATTTCTGAGTGTCCCCCTTATAGTTTGGGGGTTGCTATTTTTGCCAACAGTCCTTTCAGCAAACTCTGCCAATTTGGGGGCACTCAATGTATGATCCGTTTTGACTGTCTCACGATCCAACGGCAATACGTCTCAGAAAAAAATTTGTTGTGAGCTTTTTTGACTCGATTTCCTCCACCCTTTTCGTTCAATAATATGCTGAACCGTTGAAGCACTCCTTTTAACAATCTCAGCAAATTTTTTTTTATTTGAGGTTTCCCGTCCTCCACATTGTTTATTATCAACTCTCGCTCTTCAATAAAAGTGTGATGACTAGCGAATCCAATCCCGGGATCCCGGCCAATTTCTGGTCCCGAAAATCCCGGGATTGATGAGCTCTAATCCCGGGATTTTCGGGATCAGAAATTGGCTGGGATTTCGGGGCCGGGATTCAAGCATTATCGGCAATCAAGTTACAGCAAGACTCGAAAAGTGCAAATAGAATCCATATGTATGAGAAAACAATTAGCTCACATCAAAATGCGTAAAGAATAGAGCAAAACAAACCGATGTAACAGTTAACAAGAGAATACAAAGGGGTTTGTAAATAAATAAGTATGGACTGTTTCACATTTAGTGCATTCGTTACATCGAATGATTTGAGGAAATTAATAATAGCGAATGCATACACAGATTTACCAAAATCCTTAACAACAATCAAAAAAAGGTTGTTGGCTATGCAAGCAGGATAAAGAAAATAATAAAAAATAAGATATAACAGGCTAGTATCTCAGGTGAACGGTTCAGTTTGATGTTTGATTAATGGACCTTGACTGCAAATAAGCGCTATATAAATATAAACATCTACTTAGTAAATTCTTACTGGAGCTTGGTGCGAGTAAGAATATCAATGACAGCTGGAAACTACCTAGATATGAGTTTAATGTTTCTCTAGGAAAAGACATTGTTACCATCGTAACTGATGGGTCAAACGAAATGCGAAAAGTAGGCAGACTAGTTGGTACAGAGCAACATATTTGTTTGGCGCATAGCATCCACTTGGCAGTTTGCGATGTTCGCTATAATATGAGGTCCATTCCAGATTAAAGAGTTGATGAAGCAGCTGATAGTCTGAACGACGACCACGAAGATTTGGATGGTCCTGAATCAGCTAACTACGTTGAAACCGGTCGCCTGCAAGACACGCTAGATCAGACGAAGGACATCAGCGCATGCATAAAGAAAATTCGTTAGGTAGTTTTATATTTTAAAAAAGCTCCAACGAAAAATAATAACGATCTTTAAAACTATGTCGGATCCGAGCAAGGCATTTAACTGTCTCCTTTAAATGGATTGTAAAACAAGATGAAATAGTCTCTTGACAATGCTCAAATAATTTCCCATTTTGAAAAATAGTATAAATTAATAGGCCTGCAATATTCAGAGCAATTAGAAGCAACAGAGTTTGATTCGATTCAGAAAATTATTGAAGTTTTACTCCCTGTAAAATTGGCTGTGACGGCCTTTAGTCGCAGACTTGTTAATTTATGCACTGCTAATACTTCATCAAGATTTGTCTTTAGACTGTTAGGAGAAAAACGGTCTATTCTTCTGAATGCTATGAAAATTGCAATATTGGACGGAATAAAAGAGCCTCAGTGGTATGCTAAGCTATCTCCAGAATCCACATTGTACCAGCGAAAATTTACCAAATGAAATAAAATCTCTATTTTTGAAACCAAGCAACGCAAATATTAAAAAAAATACTACAATGATCTAGATGCTGAACCCTATGCTTGGTAGCCAAAGAAATGAAGAGAACCCAGTAGATACCCATATTGATCAGAACAAGATAGTCGTCAATTAACGCTACAAGAAGAGCTGCAAAAGTATGAAAATAATCAATCATGAAATGCCGCAAGAAACTAATCTAATTAGAACCATTGCAAAAGAAATGAATCTTTTCGAAAGTGGTGGCACTTGCATAGTTTGGAGCGGGCGTACCAATATTTTTCGACCGTTTCCGAGGCGTCCAAAATCGGGAATAAATTTAGAAGCAGGCTTGGAGACGATACCTTAGATGCTATGCTATTGCTTCAATGTTACTTCCGAAAAACCTAATGAACTTTGGCCGAATGTTTTATATGTTACTTTATTATGTATCTCAATGCTAAGAGATGTGTTTTGTTGTTGTGGTTTTTTGTCGTGATTTTTCGTTGTAATTTGTAAGAGATGTAATTTTTAATATGTCTTCATACTGTCAACGTTTTGGATAATTAAAATTATTGTTTTTATTTGCATCAATAATATAAATTAGTAATAATGCAATTTTTTATACAGTTTTGAGCTTACTTATTGTTGTAGTTTTGAAATGATGGCAAATTATATAATCTGTTTACTAGAAACTTGACTTATTTTGTTGTGTTGTATTTTGAATTTCAAATCCCGGGATCCCGGGATCCCGGGATTTGAGATTTTTTAATCCCGTAATCCCGGGATTGAAAATATGGTTCGGGATTGGAATCCCTAGTGATGACCCATCGCGAATTAGCTGTCGTATTTTTCTTTACAGAATAATGATTTCTTTCAAAAACAAAGGTTTGACTAACATACATACATCATGTCTGCAATGAGATACTCTTCCTCACAAACGGATTATTGGAACTAGCGGTACTTTTTCTAGGAAAAACCATTTCACATCATTTTGGCTGTGAGGTCAAAATCAGCTCTTTATTTGGGTTGTTATTAATTTTTATCGCAACGGATTATATTGTTTTGGTATTCTTTACTTAAATGATAAAGACACATTATATTTGCAATTCCTTACAAGTGTTATTCTTTATTTCATTCAAAAGCAGCCAGATGTTGATCATTTTTGATAAGATACTTTGCCACATCATTTTGGCTGTCAACTACTGTATATATAACTTATTATTATTCGCTTCCTGCAGGTAATCAAATTATTTTTTTCCCAGATGTAAATGTCTGAAAAAATTCCGTGAAACGGTCAGACAGAATACAATTCTTGCTTTATTTTTCTTTCTAAAAGTATAAAATTGTTAGGTTTTTTACATAGGGTTTATTTTTTAGGTTTAAAACTTCAGCTCCCATACTAAACTAAAACATAAATCAAACCCTTCTACAAAGGTCGTTGAACAAGTGTGATCTTTATTTTTCTTTTATGAATCTTAACTTCAGATAGCGAAAATAAATGATTATTTACCATTACTTTACTACAATAACTTCTATCAAAAATACTATTCGAAATCTATTCACTCGTTGTAATATACTTGACGTCCGTTTACGAAATGCTCGAACAAGACTTGATGGCGCGTTTCCTATTATTTGATAAGTAGGTACTATTGGCATTCCGATCAATTCAATTGAATTATCGTGTTTACATTTATTTTCCATTATCAGAATTATATCGCTGTGAGAATCTTTCTGGTCGTGAATTCTAGTAAACTGAGTAAAATAGGTACATTATGAAGATTAAGTGAATTCTTACTGAGCACGCATTCATATGTGCAAGATGTGCTGAAAATATTGTTTTTGATTGTGAGAAGTGTTTTTCATTGTGAGATGTGTTTTTCATTGTGAGATGCTAAAGTTGTGCTAGAGTAAATTTTAAATGAAAACAGCTCCGTTTTGATTGTGATGAAATTGAAGTACCCTAAATGAAATGAAATAACTGCTTAAAAAAAATTATTTAATTATATCTAAAGTTTTTCTTGTCTGTAAAAATATGTTAAGGAAAGTTTACTGTTTTCTTTTAGTGCCATATAGTCCCATATTAAACACTAGGAATGTTTCCAACAAAAAAAGCATACAGAAATTGTTCTGTTTAATTTTTTTTTTAAATTTACTGATTCCAGTTAATATGCTCTTAGAAATACTAGTCGACCAACACATCGACAAATTTTTATCTGATTGTTTTCTCTGACTTGCGTTACGGTAATTTTTTACACCGTCAAGTTGAAAATCGAATATTATGTCACGCATTAATCATCCCGTGAAATATTTCATACACATAAAAGTGAACGTTGAACGTACTTAAAGAAAAATGAGCAATGCAAAAGTTAACGTGAAATTTACTTACCTTCGGATACGGAGTGGAGGAAATGCTTGACAACATGTTTGAAAAAGTGCTTAGATCTAAGTTGGTAATAATTCATTTTAGTTTATTTGTCACACTACTGTAAAAAATATCACTAGACTCGTCGAAGTTTTATTTACATACACAGAAATTGTTATCGAGTCGGACATAGGCTCTGACTCGCAGAATTAATTTACTTTTGATTTACAGTTGATGAAAATTGTTATTTATGCTGGCTGCTATTTAAAAGAGCTTGTATTTTTTAGATATTTCAAAAACTATAATAAAAAGGGGAACGTATAAACTATTTGAGTGGCTTCATTGATAAATAAAAATGATGTATTATCAAGAAAGAGTGAAAACAAAGAATCGTCGTTGCAAAACGATAGTGAAAGTAAGTAAAGCAGTAAGTAAGTAACTACCTCGGATTCTCAAAGCTCCCATTACCTGCCAAAGTTACCGTCAAACAAGTTATGCCTGATTACTTCAATAGCATCGAATCCTCTAAACGTTCTTACCATTACAAGCCCTTTTGCTCTTTCGTCCACTCCTTGAAAGTTTATTAACGTTTCTCTCATTCCACAGGATTTGTAATCTCTGCGCAGAATACTTTTGCTTTCTCTTCTCCTAGCAAGACCTAATCGCATCTTATGAATTTCCTGAAACTCCTGATTTCCTAATGGAAAAAAATTAATCTTTACTTGAAAGCCTTCTAGTTTTTTTTATTCGAAATTAATCAAAGTGGTTTATTCCGGAGTTGGTACACTGAAAGAAAAATCTTGGTAAAATCAACAATTTTCCTTAGTGGTTTTTGCGTCAACTACGGGCAATAGTTAAAACAACTATGAGAAAATCGTTGATTACTTTTAAGTGCCATGACGCGTGGTTGATAAACAACGTCCGTGGTGCAAAAAAAGTAACCAACCACAAACTATGGTATTCCAACAATGTACATAGTACGAAATAGTAAATGACTATAGTCTGTAGGGTGGAATTATGTTTGTTGAATCCTCGAAGGTTTTCATTTAGTATCAGCAAAGTCAGCTACTTTTGTATGGTCAAATGAACTACTTTAGCATAGTAGAAAGAACCATTTTCCAAAGTTCATTCGACAATTTTGAATGAATTGTTGCATTACTATCAATAATAGTTAAATCAACCACGACTTTTTCTTTCAGTGAGCCATACACGTAGCTATTTCTCGTTTCGATACATTTTTCCGTGTTCATGCTACGATTTTCGAATTTTTCTCAACAATTAATTGCTCGTATCTAGCCATCACTTTTCACTTGTCATTTGTTAGGCCCACCCTTTTATAAGTTTTCTAGAGGTTATCCAGGACACTGACATCATCTAGTAAATTTTGGATTTGACAATTAGGAGGGATTTAAAGTATTTCAAAAAAATTTATGGTGCGAGGGTTTTTCGTATGCCGAGTGTCTATCCTTTTCTTTATTTATATGCTAAATAAAATTGCCAAAATTTATTGTCATAAATGTTCAGCCAGTTAGTATACATCTCTCTTAAAGGGAAGTTGGAGTAGAGTACTTAAGTCAAGCTAACATTGTTCTGTTTTTTAGGGTAAATGCGCAAATATTCCCATCCTTATGAAAGCGATATTTATGAAAACAATGAAAAATTAAAGTTTATAACTACCAACCAATCCTGATGATTTATTGACTTACTCCTTGTTTCATTTTATTTTTAAATAAACTACAAGTACCGAATAAATTGTATCGAATAATCGATTACCGATACAAAAAAAAAAGCTTTTCTTACATTTTACCACCCAAAACGAATTTTACTACTATCACATTACAGTACTTATTTTCCTCTTTTCAGGATAACTAAATTTTATCCAGCTGAAGAACGGAAGTCGTTGAAAGTAAGTACGGTTCGAACAAAAAGCAATGAATTTCAAATAGAGTGAAGAGTCAAAGTAAGTTAATGCAATAAAACACCAGTAAAACTAAGCGAAATTCACTTACGTGTCTCTTGAATCTTGTAGGATAATACTTTCGGAAAATGTTCGAAGTGAAAATGAGATTATTCAATTAACTATCGATAGTGCTTGCGTCTCATTGAGAAATGCAGTTAAAATAAATGGAAAGAAACTATCGTGCAGCTGAAAGCTCTCAGAGTTTTTGCAGAAGTTAGAAATACATTATGTCTCAAGTATAGTGATGGGTCGCTCGGGAGCGAGTCAATCAAAAAGAGCCACTCTTTTGAAAGAGCTGTGTGAGTCAGCTCTTCAACTCTGTGCGAGTCAGCTCGTCAACTCTTTTGAAAGAGCTATGTGAGCCATCATTTAGAATAGCTCCGCACACTTCATACCGTCACTTAAGTGGCAATAGCGATATTGCGGAGCCACTCAAGCAACCACCCGACCAAATAGAGCTTATGCATATACACACGGCAATACTTCATTAGACTACCGTGTGTAGTTTGTTACGATCCGAATTCGCGGCTCCGAGTTGGTAGAGATACGCCCGCGCGATAGAATGTATATTGTTAACAAAACAAAAAGAGAACAAGAAGTGTAGGGACAACTAGCATAATATTGAACGACGACCCTGGCGACGAAATGGCTGGCCGCAACAAAACTATAAGATCCGCGGTCTGGTTAATTGTCACAACCGACGTTCCTCATTGTTCAAATGCTAATCAGCCCAGGACCCAGAGCTGTCGCGACACGATGGTGACACAGACATTACCAAAAGTCAAGACGATCATACAAACCGCGGAATCCCCTAGATCTCCATCGTCGGGATTAGTCTGCTGGCAATTACGCACTTCACGGTCGGGATCGCCGGGTGCTCCAGCACTGCCGGAAGTTTAGGACGCCAACGTTTCGATTGATATTCGCGACGACCCGCGAGTGATGGCCATCATCGCGCTCGTCGCTCCTTTCACGCCAACAGACCACTTGGCTTACTCGAGCTTTCTTATCATCGCGAAGGAGACCCTGCAATAACCAAAATTTTAGATGTGTATCCGAATATTTATCCTACGATGATCGGAATTTAAGATACTTAGACCGATAGTTACCCATTCGTTGAATGCGCTAGAATGTTATGAGTTGAAATTTGACAGGCCGAATTGTCAACAAGATGTCATGAATATCGAAAAAGAGTCGAGACCCGTCGATCGTTCAGAAGGGGCATTCACGGTAGCAACCGACGGTGAATGCTGAGATGAATGACCAGAACAAGAAGTGCATTGACGTCGTACCATGATACATGCAAGTAATGCAACAAGTGCATGTAGCGGCACAATTACCACTGAAGCGGGTGAATCGAAGGCTGGATGGCGCGAAGCGAGCCGGCCGGCATTCTTTTTGGTTTGAGAGGCGGTAAGAACCAGACGCAGCGAGACAATCGAGGGCGGAATCATTGACGATTTTCCTTTTTTTCCTTTCCGAGTAACGATCTTTTTGGGAGCGCTCCTACAGGCAGATCAATAGGATACGGTGGTGGATAAGATCTTATCGTTGATCTGCGAGTGGAAAATACAGAGCTCAGTACGCGGCGAAGACAGGCAATTTATCGAACGCGACGTAGTCGAGAATTTACCTAAGACAGCGGCGAAGAACAAGAAAACGTAACGAAGCGGGTCGAAGTAGATTATATCAAAGACACACAAGAGTCTTGTAGCCAGCAGCGTAGACACGATTCAGTAGCACAGTCACGACGTAGTCGAGAATTTACCTAAGACAGCGGCGAAGTATAAGGAAACGTAACGAAGCGGGGCAAGGTAGATTATCTCAAAGACACACGAGAGTCTTGCGGGCAGCAGCGCAGACACGATCCAGTAGCACAGTCACGATCGATGGTCGATGATTCCAGCGTGTGGTGGACGGACGACGAGTGTATATATCTCTGGGCGCGAAATAGATACGGAGTTGCGGAACGCCAGGAAGCAGAGGAGTATAGATTAAGGTAGGAATTTTCATGTTAGTATCTAGAGCTTAAGAAATTATGAATATACGATAGGGAAAATTTCGTGTAGTGCGGCGCCGTTAGGATAGTAGTTCTTGCTAAGTTCCGATACGAAATTGTGATCTTGCGAATAAAATTGTGAAGATTTTTGTGTGACGCGAGCGTATCTTTTGTAGTGAGTATAAGATAGCCGGGAAAACACCCTTTGCCAAATTCTCGTTTCGTGGCTAGGGTTGTGTAGACAGCGCGGTTGGAAACGAGTGGCGCCCGGACCCACCCTTTCTCATCGTGAGCGAACCCCCGCGTCTGTCGCCCCTTTGCTCTCCTTCAGGGAAAAGGGGTCGTTACCACGATTAAAAGGCTATAAAGGTAACAAGTTGAAGCGAAATCTAGGCTATTCTAACGTCGGAACACGAACATATGTATACGACTATCGTATTGCACAGTGAAAAGAGTCAGCTCCGTTGAATGAAGAATGAATGAAAGCACTGAGCCAGTGCGAATAGAATGTGATTGATGAGAATTGGGCAATAACTTTCATTTTTCCAAAATAATTTTTTTTTGGACTAGCATGAATTTGGGGACCTTTTTGAGTTGTTTCGGGCGAAATTTCCATACAAGTCTGGGAAAAAGCGGCCTAGTTTCGAAGATACGGCAATATGAAATCTGCCGGAAAACCGTCCGGAAAAACTGAAAGTACCACTAAAAGTGCTAAGTAGGAAAAGGTTGAGATTCTTTTAGGGCAAAAGTAGCTGAAATCGGGCAAAATCGGCCAATTTGAGGTTAAGGTGGTTTGAGACATAACGGGCCAAGACCTATTGCTGCGATAGAAAAATTTCGGTTTTGTAGGGGAGTAAGGGGTTTTTTGGCCTTAGTTTGGCAAAAACTGCCTTTACGATGCTTTCGATGATTGGAAGTGGTCGGGGAGTACAATATTGATATTTTAAGGGCAAACAAATTTTTGATAGGGGAAAATGGGCAAAAACCTTCATTTTTCCAAAATAATTTTTTTTTTGACTAGCATGAATTTGGGGACCTTTTTGAGTTGTTTCGTGCGAAATTTCCATACAAGTCTGGGAAAAAGCGGACTAGTTTCGAAGATACGGCAAAATGAAATCTGACGGAAAACCGTCCGAAATAACTTTAAGTAGCAAAATAACGGCAAAATTACAACAAAAACAGAGGCAAATGGAATACGTACAGCTTAAATTAAAGCTTGATGCTATTACCAGGTGGAACTCTACGTAAGCTATGCTTGTGCGCATTCAAGAAGTAAAAGAGCCACTATTAGCCACCTTAGGTGTCCTGAACTAAAATCTACCAACTCCTTCTTCTGATGAATGGAATATTATGAAAACAGCCCCTGATAAATTGAGCATCTTCAATGAGGCTACTCTAGCAATAAGCAGTGAGAAAACGGTATCGATTTCTAAAATATATATTATTACATCAACGATTATAAGCTACATTTCAGAACTCTGTCTGAACGAAAATAAAACTGCTGATGTACGCAGTTTTTTAAATGTGATCCAAAGAGAACTTTCAAACAGATTTAAATTATATAAAGAAAATATGTTTTGCCTAGAGAGCGTTCTTTTAGATGCACGATTTACAAGACTAGCATTTCAAAATGAATCCACGTACAAACTTGCTTGCATAGATCTAGTTTCGGTACCTACAGCACAAGGAACGCAAAATTCGCTATGGCGAATATTTGATGACAAAGTCAACAGTGTAAGAAGCCAGCAAAGCTATGTAGCTGCAGGCATTAACGAAATGGATAAGTATTTACAACATGTAAATATACCCAGAACTGCTGACCCTCTCAATTGGTGGAAGGAAAAGAAAGATTTATATCCAAGAATTTGGAGATAGTGAAGCACTTCAGTCCCCTGCGAACGAGTTTTTCAAAAAGTGGGTATGTGCTCACTGGAAAGAGATCTTATTTATCGCCAAAACGAATAGCATAAGTGCTATTTTTACACAATAATTAATAATATGGAAAGATTTTCAGATATTATTATTGTTAATCCGATTGATTTTTAATTCATGGTTTATTTTTAAATTTATATTGTATGCTATATTATATTTTTAAAGCAGTGTTATGTTATATTCGATTTAAGCTTATTATTATTAATAAAACAACAAAAAAATAGCAATTTACTTTATACTTTTGCAGCCATAAAAAAGTTGCTTGAAGTGGCTCTTTTGAGTGGCTCTTAAAGAGCGACTCTTTAAAGTGAGTGAGTTTTACGGAGCTGGCTCACTTCAAAGAGCCATTTTGCCCATCACTACTCAAGTATCTACGTGTATGGGTTCAGACAATTTAAATTCCCAATTTCATTCATATGTTCTACCATTATCACGTCACCATAATACGCTCATTCGTTACTTAGACACGCTTTTAGCTCTTTCAGTTTGTGTTGTGAAAATCATAAATGATTCTACAGAGAGTTGATCTGCATTTCAAGTGTCAAATTTTCTTTTTTCTTGTTGATGTGTGCTTCCATTTTTCGTAAAATATTATTTAAATAAAACATATGCATGTGTCTCCGTTTAAGTCTCATAATAATATTTGAAGCTCCATAGACAACAACAGAAAAAAGTTCGCAACACTATGGAAGAAGCACTTTGCTAATACACTCAATATCCTGAACTTCAAGTAAAAGTAGCAAGTCAGTCTAATGTTTTGCCTTCTCAGAAACTGTTTCAGAAAGACATATTTCCAGTCTAATTTATGACAAAACGAGACTTTACTTTTATTTCCTGTAATAAAACTAAAACAGTGTGAAGAGCAAAATATCCAGTGAACAAATCCATTATATTCATGAAATCTTCCACGACGAGCTGGCATTATTGTTTCAAATATTTACAGTTGACCTCTTTAACATTTTTCAGTTAGAGTTCAATTATGACTCACTATATTTTAGTGAACTTTTAATGTTTATTATAACTTGATTATAACTATATCATTTTCACAAATAATGACTACAAATTAAACCTAAATATTTTCTGAAACACCCATTGTATGATAAAATAACCACGCAAAACATGTTTAAAGCAGATCAGAAATGTGTATCTTAACCTCAAAGTTGAGTTCCACCATGCGTCACCATGAATGTTAAAACGTTTCCAGAGAAAAAAAACATCCTGCGAACGGAAGATAGTAACAAACAAAACCCAATTATTACTGAGTATAGACCATATATAGACATAGCTTAACATACATAACATTACATTACGGAACAGTAAACACCGAAAGCACTCTAGAGAAAAACCTTTGAAGGTACGTGTCACGTACTAGTCGCGTATATTACGATGAAAGTGTATAAAAAGCTTTTTATTGAACCCCCTTACTTCGAGATAAGTTCGTTGCCTTTCGTTCCGCAAATCAAAATAAAGGATATGTTTGTATTCTTCACAACCCGAACAAATCGTTGAAAATGTATTTATCCTGAAATTGTCTCGATTTACTTTGGTCTGAGCTCTGAAGATTTGACCAGTTTGTGACACATGGCTGCACCATAGAAACGGTTTCTTTTCCTTTGTTAGTACTTCATGTTCTAGGGACAGTACCGTCGTTTGCCTGGATTTAATTTGGCTAATTGTAATTCCAGAAACGTCCTCTTATCGTATACGGATGTGAACCTTTTTTTCATTGCTTCGAAATAAAAACGATAAAGTAGGGATTAGATAAGCTCCGAAGATAATTGATAGTTACTCAGATAAATTTGTGGGGCAGTTTTTATATGTAATTATCATAAAATGAAGCTTATTTTAAAGGATGTACTCTTAAATTTTATGTAAATTTACAATAAAATGACGTGAACTTCTAAAATTATTTTAAATATGCATAATAGGTTATTTATATATTACAAATAGATTTAGTTTAACCCTCCGAGAACACACCTATTTTTTCGATCATTGAGAACAATTGGGGTCAAATTGACCCCAACCACTTTTGACTGTCATCTAGACCTCTTTTAGTAGTTTTCATACATTAGAAGTGCCTTTAATGTCCTAAACATACCTAAAAAAAAATCGAGAGAAAACAGTTTTGTCGAAAATCAGCTTTTTTACGAAAAAAATCGTGACTTATTTCATTTTCAATGTTTTTGGCTAAAAATTTAAGTGGATACTCTCAAGATATGACAAAATTATAAAAAAACCAGCCCTATTGTGGCTCTTGAAAAAAAGGTATTTATTCTGCATATTTACGGTGGCGATTGTGAAGATTTTAAAATTTGCATATTTAAAAAAAAAATCATAACTTTGTCAATTTTTTATATTTTGAGCTGAAAATGTATATGGATACTCCCCAGACATAGTGAAATAATAAAAAAAAATTAACCCTTTACAAAGGGTTGCAAAAAAGGTATAATCTTCTGGATAATCAGATTCTGATTGCTCCGAGACATGTTCGTCTTCGGAGGAATCAATGTCGCCAAAATTGTTATCATTGTCTTCAGCTAACAAATTATTGCGTACACTTGAACGCATATTATACGCTATATTGCTAAAAACAACAAAATTAAAACATGTGCAAACCTATTTTTTGGCTTTTTCAAATTAATCTGTCGATTTACAAAGTAAAAAAAAAATTGAGTTTTTACCTCAAAATTGACGTCGAGTACAGATGGGGTCTATTTGACCCCTTGATCTGCTTCAAAGGCTTCTCAACGACGACTAACGATTTGAGACTGGAAGCGAACGGCGTAAACTTATAATCAAGACGCAGAAATATATTTAGAAGCCTATAGTACTCCTCTTTTCCGGCAGGCCTAAGCGCTGCGATCGGTCAAAAAGGTCTCTGGAGTCAATTTGACCCCTTGTGCTCTCGGAGGGTTAAAATTTCAACGGCAATAATCGCAGTAACGATGGTTAGTTGCAAACTGAAATTATTTCAGCGGCATGTTTTAGGTATTGAGCGTAAAAGAATCCTGAGGCACAAAATTTTTATGAATAAAGCCCAGTATCAAGTTCCGCGGGAAGATACATGTTAAGAAGAAATGAGTTGATACATGCTGCTAATGCCATCTGCATTTTCACGCGGATACCTTAGCGGTGCTTTGATGAAATTCCAAGCTAAATTTTAGCAGAAAGAAATTTCACTTGGAATCTTGTAGAAAAATGTCACGTCACTCTTCGCGTAAGAGTCAACTGCATATGTAAATATTTACTGCAGTGTTATTCTACACCAACCAAAATCACTAATGTTGTCAATAAAACCAAAACAATAAACATACTATACATTTTCAAAAGTAAAATAATTTCGTTTTTCTAATGAGATTTTGTTAGAGAGACATCTAAAATGGAAAATAGCAGAACATAAAAGGACAAAAATGGTGGAATGTTACTTTGCAATCCCGAAACCTTGACAAATAACCAAAATTTAAATTCAGTAAATGGAAAACAGCAGCTTGTATAAAATGAGTAGATTTATCTTTCTTCATAGAAAAAATATTTGAAAAAAAAACCGTAAAGAAATATGAATATAAGATGTGAAAACAATTTATGGAATCTAAAAAACAGGCACAATAAATTCTTATATTTAGTGACTGAAATATTTGAACGCGCTAGGCGCTATGACTTTGTTACATTTTATTTATTCTTAGGTAGATCAGTAGAATAGCTTAGGGTTTCTAAAAAAAAACTTCTTAAAAACTACTCAAACTTCCTGAATCTGACTTGTAACTGATGCTAAATTTGAAATGCATTTGTCTTGAATAGCCTGTTGTAATATCCTTCTGACGGACAGTAAAACTTCGTCGTTAGCTCCGTAAGCCGTTGTCGAAATGACTTCAGACCTATCTCTTCGTAAAGATGACTCTCTCAGACTCTTTTTCGTTACTGGGCTGAGGAATCTGCCAAGGCTAAAGTAGAAAACGCTGCTTTAAAACCTCGACTTCTGCTAGGGCTGCCAAAAATTAAATTTTCAGCACCAAATTTATAGAAATGATAAAGCTTAAATTACTTTTCTTTAAGTCTCTAATGAAGTCCTTAATCAGAATCTTATCATAAATGGCCTGAAATTACTGTTAAAATATTAAATCCTAAATCTGATTTTTGGATTATCTATTTTCGCCTCAGAATTTCAGCTTGTAATCTAAATATGCTGGTAAGCAGTTTAATCTGTCTAAATACTTTTCACAGTTCCATTACTTTTATCAAGTAATTAATAAATTCTTATTATTGTTTTCGAATTCATTCACTTGACTTCTTCCCTCATATTATAGGGTGAATGCTCCTAATGTTGGCCTGTTCCAAACGTCAGCCACCCAAAACGTTTTTGTCTCATAGCAAGAATCAGGCTCGTCAAAACGAATTCTAATGTCCAATATCTTAAGCAATAGCCTCTGTACTATGAAAGGAAAGCTTGGTGACGGCTAACGGGATAACCGGTTAAATCGATTTACCGATCGACTAATTTTCGCCGGGTAACCGCTTTCACCCAAATCGATTAATCGGTTAAATGTTTCGATTAACCGTTTTTTCACACTGCAAATTTCGCTCTCTATTTCAAGGAAAAAGTCAAGAGAGAAATAGCCAGGATCACTGTACTGTCGCCGTGTGCTCAAGCACTGCGCGTCGACATTCTCTCCTTGCTGGCTGACTCACTCCATCTCGCTGTCGCGACTCGACTTGAGGGTATGCTTGAGGATATCCAGAACGAGGGGGAAACACAGGACCCAGTGGAACTGTCAGTGCACGCTCTGCTCGTGGAAGTTAATTAGATTGCGGGTTTATTCGGCACCAGTGAAGCTGCCTCGGAGGAGCTTAAGCAGCAGCAAATCAAGGCTGGAAAATCAGAAGTAAAGTGCTTGAAGCTCGTTCAAGAGGTACGGACGCGCTGGAACTTGGGCTACCACATAATTCAACGCTATCTTGAGCTCGAAGAGCACATTACTGCCGTACTTCTCAATATACAGCGTGAGTGCGGCTCCACAAAGCGAAGACCACCGCCAATTATTAGTGGGGAAAAAATCAATATTCTAATCGAGATCAGGGACCTCCTGAAGCCTCTAGAGGAGGCAACCAATATGCTCTCCAAAGAAAAGGATGCCACTGTCAGTAACGTCAACCCTAGTGTGAACGGTATCAAAACACCTATAATTGACAGGGTGGCTCACGAACCCCGGGATTTTTAGCAGGCAGGCTTGTGCATCTGCCGACAAGACATGAGACTTGGAAGGCTCGACCAAGCTCCACTACTCGCCTCTTGCTTGTCGCCTACAGATGCACGAAGTATTGTCTACCTGTAAAACAACACCGGATCTCGTGGGCCACCCTGTATATATTCTTGATACCATTGAGCACCTACTAAATATTCATCTAAAGTTTCAGGTGGTCAAATCCTACCTGCCAAGAGAGCCCTTGTCATTCAATGTCAAGCAGCAACTTTTAGCGGAAGTCAACTCAAAATTTTCTGAAATCAAGTTACTTCACACATATGCACCAGCAACCTTTCTGAACCCTCGGTATAAAAAGTTAGTCTCTGAGAATCCACGCGCTGCTTTTTCCATAATTAGCTACTTTGGTGATTATTTCGCCATTCGATTTGTAGTATTCGTAGTTGGAGATAATTTGCAAGGGACTTTCCCTTCAAGGTGTTGCCACATGCACACGTCCATCCTGTCCAGCAGTCGGGTTGAAGACGGACAGGTGCATTTGGTGCGCAGGATAGTAAAGCTACTTTCGTCGTATCAGGCCCGGGGCTTCGGATCAAAACGAGGGTCGACAAGATAGGCGTGTGCAGTGTTAAAACATCAATACACGATTGTAACTTTACGTTGTTTTTTAGGTGGCTGTATACCGGAAATGATGCTTAAATTCAGTCGTGCTGTGGCCCTTGACGTTGGGTCTGACGATAATGGTGAGGACTACTCGTCGGAGATGTGGTCCGCAGTAGACAGTCTCCTACGCTCAAGCTCTGCGGGGACAATCGACCAGGAGGCTGCAGACACCATCCCATCGCAACTAAAGCGCACCTCAGCAGCGCCGTTGTAGACAGGCGCACAAACCCAGATCCTATGGAGGGGTGGGACTCTACGAGAATTGGATGTGAACAACTCTACGAATTAGCCATGCTCTTTTTCCCCCTTACGGCCACTTCAACTGCTGCCACGACTGCCAAGCGACTCTTCTCCCACGCAGGTAGTGTGAAGTGCACGAAGAGGAGTAGATTATCTCCTAAGAACCTGGACATGCTAGTTTTCCTGCGTTCTGTTAAACAGGAAGATTAATTTGAGTCTTGAGATAAATTTGTATCGTATCCGGTTCTATAATCAAATTTTTACATGTTATAATGTAATTGGAATTGTTTTTTGCGGGATGATTAAAATTGATAGATTAAAAATAAAAATATAATGTATTTATCGTAAATAGCGTTATTTTGAGTTCAGTTTGCATTGAGTTTTTTTCGAAGAGACTGATTTTTGACTAGTCTAAGTCTAAGTAATTTATATTTTATTGAAAGTTTTCTAGCTCTAAGTTTACAATTTTGTATGATCTCACCCTACTCATTATATATTTTTGAATTTTATATTGTTTAGCAGTTTTATCAGATTTGCAGAAATTCTATTCAATTGTTCTGTTGACTGCATATGTTCATAAAAATAAATGCTTTTTGAAATTCTTGAATCTTGATCGATCTCATTTTTCATTTAAATATTCAAAACTCATTGCAAATCTGAATATACGAATATAAAGGTTTTGAAAATTTTCCAGATTTTTCTCGCCAAAAATCGGCGATTAACCGGTTACAATCTTCCACCTCAGGACTTGCAGAAGCGAAAAGCCGATCGGTTAACGGTTAACCGTTTATCGATGCATAAAATTAGTTTTCCAACCCTACTCTGTACTAACTTGAGATGCCTTGTTAACGACTTTGATCCGTGCTGTGAGACAAGAAGTGGTTTAAAAGGCCGAACTTTAAAAGCAAAGTGACCGACCTTTGGAACAATCACCCTAAATACTTTTTGTTCATCCCGTAAAAATTAATAATTAATTAATCCCGTAAAAATTAATAATACAACTAAAGTAGTTATACATTCAAAACTTTTTGCTTGCTAAACAAACATTAGAAAATAATCTGTAATAGCGATTTCATCATCAAACTCATCTAGTTGAAAACTGCTCTCATTACATTGCTATCAATTTGATAACAAACGTGTGAACTTTACAATTTTCTATCTGCATTCAAACCGCTCGTGGTGACTCTATGACCATTGTTTGGTAACCTAAAATAAAGATATCTCAAACTGACAACCCAACACCGCTTCTTCCATTCCATTTCTAATTCAATAGGGAAAAAATTTAATATGTGAACTCAACAAAGTTTCTCAATTACTTTGCAATTGAACTTCCTCTATGACGACATTGATGCGCACGTTTCGCGCAAGAAGCATGAAATGCATTTATTTCTGTTCGTATCGCTTATTGCAGTCGTTGGACAACGTACGCTACTAGTATGGTACTGCTAGGGCACGTTATGACCAAAGAATGAGAACAAACGGTATTCATGTTGACGATGGTAAAGTTTTCTTACATTTACGGAAATATTAATATGATAGCGGCTTCTAAGTACATGTTTGTAATATGTAGCGCTAGTATAGAAATGCGAAAGTACAGTGTGCATGAAAAGTGAAGGAATGATTGTTGATTATTCACAATAAGTTCGGTGGTTCTGTTTCCAAATGACAGTTTGAATTGCAACGAAAAGTGCTGTAAAATTTATAAATTCTTGATCTAAAATCAATTATATAAGATTTACTTGGGTTTCAGAGTAATAGTCACACTGTAAAATGGTAAACCGATTTGTGTACATTAAACCTTTGTACACAACTTCATTTATTTTAACTAAACGTTTTTATCTGGATCTCAAAATTAGAACTGAACTTACATCTCCATCATCACCTTCATTAGTAAGTACTTTGAGTTGAGTCTTTAAGAAATCAGAAGCTTCAATCCCGCACCACTCACACTATCTTTCCGGCAAAATGAAACCGTTTCTCGTACCTCTTCGTTTTCCTAACTTGTTGCCAACAAATTAATTATGCAGGTACTTGCGTGCTCACTTGCATCAAATTTACCTGTAAACTCAAATTAAACTGCTTTGTAGTCTTCTCAAGATGATTTGCATGTCCTTGCTCCAAAGCCGCTCGAGTATATAGCGTAATTTCGCTGCATTAATTGGACCCAACTGCACATACTTACATATACCCACTCCCACCAACGCATCTTCCTCCTTCACTTTACTGCCTGAATCCTCGTAAAGCTTCAATAATCACTAGCACATCATCATCAACATGTACCTGATATAGCTCGTGAGAGAAGACTTTGTGAATTTCAAATCAGATGATTTACATGTTTCGTTAGCCGGCAGTGGTGTGCTAAATGTGCAATCATGACTCTTGTACTACAAATTGAATACGAGTATACATATCGCTTACACATAAGAAAATCAACAAAGAGCCCCGCTCGACCCCGAACCCGACCACTTGTCAGGTGAATGACTCTTGCCTATCGATTCGATAAACACTTGTGCCAGTGTCCGTTCGATTACGTATGTGAACTCGTTTTTCGATTTTATTCTTTTCTACAAGTTCAAAAACTCTGCGGCGTGAACAAGATTCATAAGTGAATAGCAGTGACACCAGGTGATAATTGGAAAGACGTGCGGAAGGTGGTCGTGCTCTAAATGCGGAACGGTAATATTTTTTATAGCCATATCAAGTCGATTCGGTTCGTTGATAACCAATTCACAAATAATTCTCTCATGACAGATATAGTGTACTCATCTGCATATTTTCGGTCCGACTATTGTTAATCTAATCAAGAATTCCTATGCAAAAAATCAAGTGCTGCTCTTCTTCTCTGAATACTCTTAAGATTCCATAACCTGATCAACACTAGCACGTCTGCCATATACCATCATCAATCAATTTCAGTGAACTTGATTCCTTTCAGGCGCGACGAATCGAATCGAGCATAACGCAATGCGATATATTACGACGCCTAGCAACTGCGGAAACGCGTAAACATCATCAAGTAGCTTGCCGCCCATTAAGTTCGATCGAATTGGCATTGCATTCGAAAATGCTTGTTTTCCAATTAGCGAAAATTGACTACGGTTTGACTGACGAATGCACAATTTTCCGCATCAATGAATGCTGCGATGAAATTTTCCTGTGTGCGATATTATCCACTATATGTGTATTAAAAAAGCAAACTGGAAATTGATTAGGGGTGACAAATTTTTCGAAAGTATCGGTAAATTAGCTTGAATAACCGTAAATTAGGCCAAGTTTATGTCGATGCGATCTTTATATTGTTTAGAGTGTAAAACAATGTTTGAAGAAATTGAATAATTGAAGATATGCTTATTTGTCCATTAGCATTTAACATATAGAGTATGTGCCGCAGCTGAGATCCATTAGTATTTATTTTTGTCCCGAACTCCTTTCATAATTTAGAAGTGACTTGGGAAGGAAATCTTACGGCGAGAGAGCAATCAACCCTGGTATGGAGGTATAAAGAAAAGAAGAAAAGTCGTTGAAAAAAGCAGGTGAAGCAGACAATAATAGATCCCTATCAACCTTTAATACATGTGTGTCCAGAGCTGCTATCACTATGAAGTACGAGGCAAAGAGAAAATACACCCAGAAAAAAATGGGCAAAATATATTATCCGTATTTGATGAGTATTTCGCATCATATCAATCCACTGACAAAAGTGACTCCCACACCAGCAAACTCGCTGTAATGAGGCTCCACTGCACTCGCTCCAGGCACAGTCATCTCGAAATTGCTACTTATGATTTCTATTGAGCTAGATATGAACCCGACACATATTATTTCAACTTCCAATGAATTACTTTCTGGTCGAATCAAACTAGAAACCTTTCAAACAATATTACGAAAAAGCTAAAAGAAATTCCAAACCCACTTATTTGCAACAACCTTTCCAAAGATGCACTGAAAGTGTAGACGGTTAGCTCTTTTAAATTTCGATTTCCTTTTGGCTTGTCTGTTATTAGTCAGGGTAATCCTTCTTATCGACATCTAAAACTAAAACAATTTATCTAAGTTAGAGGGTTGAAGACCAAACTGATTGCTCTTCGACATACAGCAATTGAACATCAACACAACATCATTTGTGTTTCCGAGACAAAGCTTAACTTTGATTTCCTGAGCTCTGGCCTATTCTCTTGTCATAACATTGATCAACGTGATCATGATTCTAACATATCCTTTCAATTCTTTGATGGTGGTTTCTACAGAGCTATCAAAAATTCAATTTCTACTTAGTTAATAGCATTTTCCAAAAAAAAATCATTTCAATTGACTATGCAGCATATTGCTCATTTATTGTTTCATTCGCTTATTTTACTTGCGCTAGTAAAAAAATAAATCTTTGTATCCCAGTTCGATATTGGTTTTTTGTGGAGATTTGCCTACTATTCGATGTCATTTACATCCCGGCTTTCCCAAACACCGAATAATCTTTCGTCAGCTACCTCTATGTTCGCTTGTATCATGAACAGCTGTGCACTCCTTTAATCCAATACTATCTGCTATTAACTGAATATACCTCTGCATCTTTTGTTTTCTAGCATTCCAATAGATCATCTTTTATAAAAGTCCCTATAGGGACAACAAAAATTGAAGTAGAAGTTTGTTGCTAACCTATTCGAAGCGATACTCAGTAATGTTGTGGTGTTTGATAGCAAATCCATATTATATCCTTTCCAACATGGTTCCGTGAAAGGCAAATCCACTACTACCAACCTGCTAGAGTGAGAGGCCCATTACAACGGGCCTCTCTTACATGTGTCTCTCAAACAGACAGAATTTTCAGAAGCAGTCCACGAACACTTTGCTGAAAGAACTAAAAACGATGATATTCAGGCAGACATGATCAGTTTAATTAGGCGGAACCCGAACGTTTGCCAAAATTTTGCGAAAATTTCCGCGATGACGCGGTTCAAATTCTATAGCAAAGACACCATCAGACTGGAAATCAAGGCACCCGATCACTGTTAGTTCAGTTGGAAGCGCCAGTTGGAAAGAACCCACAATACGATTGCTGTCAGGATCCTAGGTGAGTTTCTTGCAAGTGACGTTCGCAGGTTTCCCAAGCTTGCGGGATATACAGATACATTTCCAAACCTTCTTCGGACGTATCAGCAGCAGCACATGAGGGAAAAATTTTAAGAGGAAGTGAATTTAATAATGAGGCTATTCACGGGCGGATTTGACCATTTCGCCGCCCTAGGCCTCAGAAATATTTGCCGCCCTTTTCGTGAATTATATTATATGTAACAATGCGCGATTTTTTTTCGATTCCCTAGAACACTTCGCTGTTTTTCGTTGCGCCCGAGCTCACAAAAAAGGAATATCAGATCAAAGCCGGCACCGGATCGTTCGTAAAAATTCCCTATTATTGTGCCCTTGCCACAAAAATAATTATTAAAATACACGCACGGTAAAGAAATCCAAAAATACCAATTCTTAACAGTCCAAAACCGTATACACCTTTACATCGCATATAATTCCAACGTCTTCGCTCATATTTTTATAAGTAAGTTTACTATTCCGTTCAAAGTTTGCTTCCGCACTTGAGTGGGGATCAACTATTAGCTCGACTACTGTAAATTAATGTTCGATATGCTATTAGTTAAGGATGAACTCGAAATATTTTGACCTATGATGTTCTAGATTTCATTTTATAGAATTTTTTTATAGAAATTAATTTCAGTAATGAAGTAAAATTTAAAAAACACGTCAAAAATAAAGAGATTTGCATGTGGTTGATACACCCTGTACCATGATAATAAAAAAAACATTCTCTGAAAAATCAATGCACGCAAATATTTACCTCTGATAAGCTTTTCCTAAATTGAAGAGGTATTATTTGAGTTCTTTTTAGGTATTTTCAGATACTTTCTAGGTACTTTTTAGGTATTTTTGAGTTTCTTTGATCCTTTACCGTGATCGCATTTCGATATTTATTATAAGTCAAACTTTTTAATGTCCGAAAAAATCATCAGAGGTGAATTTTTGCGTGTATTGATTTTTTAGAGAATTCGGATGGCATGAGGTGTTGGGCTCATTCAACTCAGATGCATTTACGATAGATATACATATAGATATACATATACGACAAAAAAAAACTGCCGCCCAAAAAAAATATCGAAAAGTGGCCGCCCAAAAAAAAATCGAAAATTTGCCGCCCCTGAAATTTTGCCGCCCTAGGCCCGGGCCTAGTGGCAAATCCGCCCCTGAGACCATTAAAATTATCATCATCAGTACTAAAAAGTTGTAGTTCCGGTCTGGTAGAGGACACTGGAGGGTGCTATTGCAACTGATGTTCAATGAGCTGCTGAGGCAGGTGTTGTGGTAGTTTCATTGGAATGTTCAAAAACGACGTTGTTACTCAAAAATCTGAAAATTTTGCCGCTCATTAAACTATAAATACTGATGCTGCAGTTGTTACTCATGAAACTGCAATTCACGCTGACAATATTGTTGTAGCGGATCCGGAGGCTGCAAATTAAGCTGTTCTTGAATCTGTGATTGCTATTTTTTATGGTGCAGCTCAAGGTGTGACAGGAGATTTTTGCGTAGCAGTCTCTTTTGTTGGCTTTGTTGACGCTGATTTTGCTATTGTTTTAGAAGTAGTTGCAGTTGTTCATGTTGACCGCTAGTCAAAGCAAGTGGATGTTCTATTTCTTTTATCATTGTAATCATTGTATTCTGATGCTAAGCAAAGGTCCAAAGAGCTATATTGCAGAACATTTCTTTTTCATATTGAGTAATACTTAATTTTTCATATGATCTCAAAAGGTGTAAAAAAAAAATTTCGAAAATAAACCTAGCTGTGACCGAACTTGTGCGATATGGATGGTTGCCTTTGTCACCTAAGTACTTTGGAACTTGAATGATTGAATCAGCGGATGAAAGACAACGCACATACTGCGACAGTGCTTTCTAGGTGTAAGGATTTCATGCAATACTGATTGTAAATCGAAACTTGAAGATCCGAAATCCAGAACCGACAGTACTTGCATCGGCTTGTGAAAGAAAAATGGAAGTTACTGAAAATTAGGAAAATTACCATTTTAATAAAAAAACGGTAAGATTAAAACGATTTTTTTTAATGCAGCCTAAACGAAAGTACTAATTAATTTGCGAAACTCTCGATGTGGCGTTTTTGAAAGAACAACCTTGTTTTAGTCTTCATCAACTGGTAATTCCACAATAATCAAAAAACGAATTTTGTCGTATTTTAAAAATTGCAGCACACACTTCCTCGATAGAAACACAAACGGCTAAAGACAAGTTATTTCTATAGAATTCAAATCCGTGCCCCTAAACTTTTCATTGCATCAAATTTCACATGGTGTATTTCTCTATCTAACACGTTCGGAAATTTTCAGCACATTTCATGTGGAAATCGAATCTAGAAAACTGCTAGCGGCCGCATTGTCCAACGAACCAGAATATTTTCTCACCTAGCTGAATTGAGTTCAATTGATTTGATTCGACTATCAGGAAGCACAAATGAATGTACCTATACCTGATCCTGGCAAGGCATCAATTTACCATATAAGCTACCTGGAGTGTAACGAAACTCGAAGCTATTTATTTTACCGATGACCAAAATGAAATAGAGCTGAATTATTTCACCTTTCAGATTGGAAATGCATTCATTCACAAAATGCTCCTTCCGTGCACAAGTGAATAATTTCAAATGTTTTCGGGTAATCAATGTGAAAACATGCCTGAATGCATTTCGGGTTGAATGTTGACGTTTGAATGGAGCCAATCAATATTAGTGATGGTGGGAATGAATCGATGTTTTGTAAAGATTGGTTGATGAAAATCAAAAATATCGATATTTTCTGAGGAATATTGAAATAGAGAACTGGATATTTTCTAGAGAAATGAAAATGGATAAAGATTCCCTGTAGCTCAACTTATAAAATATTGGGAAGACGCTTATACGCATATTACCAAGAGTATCAATAGTATTACAAGAAATAACTGATCCATCAAAATTTATAACCACAAGATAAATAATACGCACCCGTTCAAACAAATAAATAAATAATTCTTGCCAATGATAAAACTTTTTTAACATTAGATTTGACTTTATTCAACAAGCTGTAATTTACAGAACTAAAGTTACATATATTTCAAATTATATGCATGTTTTTACCATTGTATTTGGGATCTTTAGGGAGTAAAGCATAATGAATAATCACAAGTACAGACTGCTTAGTCACAATTAATTTTCAGTTCTGTACATAGCTACGGCAGGCATATGGAAAATTCCTTCATTTCATCGGAGAGTTCACTGCGAACATTGTAGCTGATCGGTCGTGTTCTTTATTAATATCCAGTGCGAAATTATAAAGTAAACAAGTTCCGAGCATTGCTTAAGTGCCGTTAAGTTGGTTATACTAAACAGTGAAGCGCAAAAATTATCAACCGCTGAGTTGTAAAAATAAAATCTTAATTCAAGTTTAGTGAGTGACTAATAAAATTCAGTGTTAGTTAGCTGGTTTGTTCAGTGCTATTCAAAGTTTAAAAAAACTTGATACAAGTCCGTAATGGGCAGGAAAAGAAAAAAAATTAAAACCCCTGAAGCATCGGACATCGATGAGCCAATAACGGATAAAAGAGCAATGGAGAAGGTTGCAGTCCTAGAAAAGGAAAACCGCGCATTGCGGAGGGAAGTCAACGAGTTGCGTCGCCAGATGACGTCTTTCCTGGCGATAAACCAGCACGGAAGCAGTTCTAACACCTCAAGGCCGCGATCGGAAGAAATAGTATCCCCAGCCATCTATGAGCCGTTAAGGGCGTCCAAAGCAGCAGAATTAGCTGCAGCACCATCAATCGAAATCGACCAAGACAGCCAGGAGTTCAACCTGGTAACGCGACGAAAGACGAAAACGAAGGAACAGGTAATAGTTTCTCCCCAAAAGGCGAGAGCATCTTCTTCCCTTCCCCCACCTACGAAAACCCTTAAGGTGCCGCCTATAACAGCTTATAAGATGGATATTCCCAAATTCATCACTGAGCTTAACGCTCAAGGGATCAGAGTAAATATTAAAAATATTTCGAGTGATAGATCGCTCATCCTGTGTGCCTCCCTAGAAGACCACAAAAAGGTCTTCGAACTAATCAAAACCACTGGTCGAAATGCAACGACCTACACGGCAGCTACCGAAAAACCCAAGACACTTGTCATCCGTGGCCTACACAGGGGCGTTCAACCAGCGGATGTACACTCTGAGCTAGTGGCGCAGTACCCTGATCTGAAGGTGAAGTCAATATCGCACTTCCTCACCCGCAAAGACCGGGTACTGAGTAAGTCGGTAGCGGCTGAAGACTTCAGACCCCAGTCCGGGCTCTTCATTGCGCAATTCGAGCCTTCTCAAGAGCTAGCTGCTATATTTGAAATACGGTCCATCCTCTGGCAGAGAGTGTCTTGGGAGAAAATCCGCAACAAAGAAAGGCTGCAGTGTTTTAACTGCCAAAACTTTGGGCATGTTGCAGGCAACTGCACCATTGTCCACCGCTGCGTGAAGTGCCTGGAGAGGCACCCACGTGGCGACTGCAAAAAAATGGAAGACGCACAGCCTGCATGTGTCAACTGTGGTCTAGATGGCCACCCAGCCAACTACCGTGGATGCCCGGCATATAAACAAATGGCGGCTAGAATCGAGGCGAAGAATATTCGTCGCGAACAGGCCCGGAAGGAACGGCAGCAGTTTGTGACGCAGAGCGTCTCGAACTACAGGCGAAGTGGTATTTCATACGCACAGGCAGTAGGAAATACAGCTTCGTATGTTTCTGGTGCTCAACGAGCTCCAACCTCTTCGGGATCATCTCCAGCCAATGCCAATCTTGGGCTGATAAATAACTTTATCACTCAAGTATTGGCTGCGGGAACTGATGCTGAAGGGCTGGTTGCCACTCTTAAACTGCTGACTACCCTTCTTAAGTAAGTTGATTGAGGTGGCTACATTCAATAGCGCTTCGCTCATCTCGATGGCGCAAAGAGCGTCCGCACAACACCTCCTGGATGAGTTGAAATCGGATCTTGTAATGATAACAGAGACCAGACTCTCGAAATTCCATAAAGTTAGCTTTAGAGGGTTCGCCACTGTCTTTGACAATCAAAATGGCGGATCAGCACTCCTGGTTAGGAGTAATCTGGACATGGAGACCGTTGCGATTCCCGATCTAAAATGCTGTGCTATTGCTGCAGCGGTGATCAAAACAACAGATCACAGGCGAATCCTCTTTGTATCTCTATACGTTCGATGTAGTTCGTCAAAGTCAAGTCTGTTGCATGATTTCGGAGTCATTAACTCAATCATATCACAATATAAATACTCGCTTATCGGTGGCGATTTGAACTCGAGACACCCACAATGGGGAGATTCCGTAACAAATGGAAACGGCAGGGTGTTGCTCGAATGGCTGCAACAAAGCAGTCCTCCCATTCCCTTGCAAGTAGTTGCTCCGAACTCACCAACCAGACCAAGTAGTAATTCAACCATAGACTTCTTTCTCCTGTCAGATGACCTGTTCAGCAGTATTGATCTACCACACTGCTGGACGCAAGCTGGTATGTCTGATCACTTTGCCGTGAAGCTCCGACTTCAGTTCCGCTCCTTCTTCAGCTTCATGGAAAGACCCCCAAAGACAATAAGATCTTTTAAAAACACCGATTGGGGCCAATTTCAGCGCGACATAGACGTTGCGGTAGGAAATCTTGACGTTTGTGTGACGGAAAATTTAACGAACCATCAGATCGATAATCTCTATTAGTCAGTCAGTAAGATTATAAATGAAACCGTTGTCCGGAATACACGCTTGACCACACTTAATAAATATCAAAACCACGCGCTGCCGCCGGAAATCGTTAAGCACATGAAAGTGAGACACATTTGGCGCTGTAAGTTGAAGCGAATTTTCCATAGACATGGGAGGGATCACCCGATGTACGGGTCACTACTTTCGAGTATCAACTGTCTCAGCAAGATAATTGCTGAAATGGTTGGTATTTCTCGCAGTGAGCGTCTTGTGCAGCGGCTGGCCGACATTCGACCAGGCCCCGACATGTTTAAGGAAATCAATTTGCTTTCTGGCAATTACAAAAGCCAGGAGATGGCGGTAACGATCGACAATGTTGTTGTGCGCAACTCTGATCGTCAAGCAGAGTTGTTCGCAGCGACATTCCGATCCCAGCTGAATACCGCTCCGCCTTCAGCCCCTAACAGCCAAATGGTAAAAGAGGAGGTCAACCGCTTTCTCAATAGACACCACGAGCCACCAGCCACATTTACATCCGAGAATCCTTCAGGTGATCCGCAAAATGCAAATGACCAGCTCCACTTTATTAATAGTGGATACCTGGTGCAACTGCTGCGCGGTATAAAAAGCAAAAAGTCTTCTGGGCATGATGGAATGTCTAATTTCATTATTAAACGTCTACCACTCTCTATGCTCAGAATTCTTTCTATTGTGTTTAACAATGCCTTGAACAATGGTTACTTTCCGGACTCATGGAAAGTGGCCAAAATTGTTCCTATTCATAAGAAGGGCAAAAGCAATGAGGCTAGCAATTTCCGCCCAATCTCTCTGCTTCCTAATTTGGGGAAGGTTTTTGAGAGAATTTGGCTGGAAATGATAAAACATCACTGTCGGCTCACGCGGGTGATTCCTGACCACCAGTTTGGCTTTAGACACAGGCACGGGACGCAGCATGCCATCTCATACTTGCAGGATCAAATAGTGTCTCACTTGAATGTGCAAAACACTCCGACGGTGGTGTGTGCTTTAGATATCGAAAAGGCTTTCGATTCCGTATGGCATGAAGGCCTTCTCTTTAAGTTGATCAAGTTTGGATTCCCGGGAGAGGTTATAAGACTCACTGCAAGCTTTCTTACCAACAGACAATTCTATGTCGGCGTTAATGGAGCGAATTCTACCAAAGGGCCTGTGAAATCAGGAGTACCACAAGGCTCTGTCACTGGACCTATTCTCTATACAATATTCACTGCTGATCTTCCTACTCCAGCAAGCCAACCTCAAGTACAAATCCTCCAATATGCTGACAACACGATCTTATTCGCATCGAGCAAAGACCCGCTCAAAGCAGCGAAGAGCCTGGAATACTATTTGGCAGAACTAAGTCTTTATTTTGACGAATGGGGCATCAAACCAAATAGCAGTAAGACACAACTCTGTGTATTTCGCAATCCTTCTAAGTATCGGGGATCTCAAACAATCCGCAACAAGGCCAAAAAACTCGCTGTCTCGTTCGGAACCTCTAAGATTACTCCAATCTCATCTCTAAAGTACCTCGGTGTTGACTTCCACGAATTCCTGAAGTTTAATCCTTATGTGCGGCGTAAAATCAAAGCTGCTAAGTCCGCATTTCAACGCATCAGACCTCTTTTTGCCAAAAAGATGGGCATGACCACCAGAGCTAAGTCCATTTGCTACCAGACTCTGATCCGGCCTATCCTGACTTATGCGTCCCCATCCTGGATTACCTGTTCTAAAACTGCCATGGCAGAAGCGGAGGTATTCGAAAGGAGAATCCTCCGCTACTGTACTGGTAGGTTCTACAACCCGGTGACTAAAAAGTGGCCGAAGAACCTTCTCCTGTATGAGGAGTCGGGACTGAAGCCACTTAGGGACCGGGTTGTAGAATTAACGACAAGATTCTACGGACTGACAGACGGACATGAGAACGGACTGATACGGTCACTTGGGCGTACAGGTGGCTCTAATGAGCCATTTATGCGCCCCGCGAAAATAGCGTGTCAGCGACAGCTCATGGATGCGCTTTTTAATTATGTAGGCCTCCCAACAAATAGAAGAGGCTAGATGTAAGACCTAGGATAAGGAATTAGGTCTAATTAGGCTAAGTTAGTTTTAGTTAGGTATAAGTTAGACTTAAGTCATAGCATAAGGTAGATTTTAAGTGGCTATTGCTAAGATAATCCCAGCCACTGTACACGGCTGGGTATGATAATTAGCGTGTAAGATTAAAAGAAAAACTCAAAAGATAAACATAAATAAAAATAAAACAACCAAGAGCCAGCAGGCCAAAATATTATAGCCGCAAGTATGTAATTTTTTTTTTAATTGTAAATAGTACTTAAATTAGATTAATAATGTACAAAAGAAAACTAAAAATAAAATCTTTTCTAATCTAATCTAATCTTCATTTCATCGACCCGCCTAAAAATATTTCGCTTTTTGAACAAAACCTTAACCTTATCATTGGTCCATCCAGTTAAATTGAAATGTCCGAATTTCCGCGTTGCACAAGGACGGCAGCCCTTTACCAAATTACCTCTATTTTGAGCACTCCAAAATAAGACCAGTTCTGATAGAAATAATTTTCAAATGTAGGCGACACTGTAACAGTGGTACTATCTTGAAAAATCGATAAGAAAATAAAAATGTTTTTTTTTACTTTCAATCCAGTCACCAGATTTTGGCGAAACTAACATAGAAGCTGGTGATATACGGTAAAAATTTGTTTGATAAATGACGATATAGCTGCCGGCTAAGGTAATTATGAAAGCTTTTCGCCCTTTAAAAAAACGAACACGAATTTCGTGTATTAAAACGACCTTATTATATGCCGAATTCGGTAATAATTTGGTTGAAAAATCATGATAAGGTTCCCAGTTGTGATAATTTTTGGAATTTTATGTCACTCTTTGAGTATGCGATGCTATTGCTATCGTTAAATTTTCAAATGGCAAAGATCTTGTGGTGACAATAAAAAACATACATTTGGATTTTGAATGTTGGAAAAATTATCAGGGTTTTAATCCTAAATTTCTATTTAGCCCTATCACTTCCAATTCAGCCATCGGATCGAAACGATATTTAAAGGGTTGGTTAACCTCCAGTGTTGCAGCATTGGGGGTTTTCATCACTTATGTTATAGAAATCGCCGCTTTCAAAGTTCTTCAAGATAGATATTCAGTTATGAATGTCTGTAATTAGTGACTCACTTCTCTAAATTTTAAAATTCATGCGAGTGATAGCTCTGAATACATCCCTTCCCGGTGAGTTTCAATACAGTCCTCGGATCAAAGTGGCAAATGACCTTCGAAACAGGTTGGTTGTAATAAGAAGCACGTGTGGTAGAATATGCATTCAATTCCTCTATTTTTCTTCAAAAATTAGTTTTTTTTAAGTTCCTATGCTCTAGATATTTTTTTGTATTGCAAAACTCTCACTTTTGTGTTTTCTTGAAAGATTAAACTTCTTTCGATGAACCTGTTAATAGAAACCGACAATTATAATGTTTGAGCTAGTCCAATAAAAGTCAACATTTTGATAATGTAATATGCAATCAACTTTATTGAAAATGTTACGATTTTTTTTGTTTAAATTCTATACAAAAGGTAAAGAACTAAGTGCTCTTCAGTGAAAAATTTTCAGCCTGGTGTCATTTTAGAGGCAAATGTTCTCTCAAAGTATTTTTTTACCAATTTTCGAAGAAAATTTGTATTAAACTCGTTTCGCCGAAAATTAATGTTTCTTTATATATATATATATATATATATATATATATATATATATATATATATATATATATATATATATATATGTATATATATATATATATACATATATATATATATAAATATATATATATATAAATGATTAAGGGAGATAATCTCTGAAGTGGCCCATCCGATTGAGTTGAAATTTTTGGAGAACGTAGATGTATATAGTAAGTAGGTCCATGACTTGCTAAAATTCAGATATCCTAAACCATTTGGTGGCGGCGAGTGTTTTAGTGAATTTTGAGGTACTCCTATATTTCCAAGCAGTGTAAGTTCTTGTTAAAACAAATGATTGGAAATGAAAACTTATGATGTTTTAAGCTTGTCTATGTTAAAAATCTGGAAATTTTAAGCCGTGTGTGGGTGCAGCGTGCCTAAAAGTAGGCAAGGATTTTTTTTCAAATTTTGATTTGTCATTACTTCTGACAAAAACATTGGATCATCACGAAATTTGCAGAGCGTATTGATGTTGACTAATATTTAACACATATGGATTTTCAGGACAGTGCAGATAACCCTGTAGCTACGGCAGGATCCTGAAAAAAAATCCTTCAAATCAACGATCCTTCTGAAAATTTTTTGCTTTTTGACAAAAATTTCAAATCATTGATAAATTTTAATCTTTTTCCATCATGTCAAATGCAAATTTTCAAAATTCCGATTTGCACAAGAACGGCAACCCATCACCAAATTACCTCTATGTTTAGCACTCGAAAGTTCTGTTCACGAGAACTTGTCCAATCATAATGAAATTCGCAGAACATATTGGTATTAACTGGGACCAAATTTGATAGAAGTGATTTTGAAATGCAAGCAACATTGTTGCAGTGCTACCATCTTGAAAAATCACTGAGAAAAAAAACTGCTTTTTGTCCTATAACTTCTGACTCAGCTATCACATTTTAGCAAAACTCACACACTTTATACAACATTTGGTGAAAATTTGGTTTAAAATTAGGATAGAATTGCCAGCTATGGTGATTTTTGTCTCCTAAATGTTGCAAATTCGCTCAGCAAAATAAAGCTTTTTCACCTATAAATTCTGGTCCAGTCATGAAATCTAAACGAAGTTCATGCAGTAAGTGGATCTTGATGTAAACCAAATAGGAATTTCGTAAAAAAATCATGAAAGATCTGCCAGCGATGACCATTTTTGTTATTTTTTGGCATTTCTTTATTAAGGAATTATGTCATTAGATTTGCAAATGGGAATGATCCTGCAATGAAAATTAGCAACAAATATTAGCGTTTTAAAAATTTGATCAGTGTTGAGGGTGGCAACCCTAAAATTCTTTTCACCCGTATAACTTCCAGGTCAGTTACTCAATCGAAACGAAATTCACAGGGTGGGTTTAACTTAACGTGAAGCAGATTTGGTATATACGAGTATTTTGCTTGCTGCTGACACAATGTAACCAGCATCAGACATGTTCGCAAATATTGCACCAACAGATGCTTCAAATTTCATACTCAAATGTAAAGCATTTGCAATAAAAATAAGGAACCAATTTCTAAGTTTTCCGAGTTTTGAAAATTTTTCGGATGGCAGCTTCAAACAACGTTTAACCGCTGAAACTTTCGATGAAATCCTGCGACGAAAACGAAATTCAAAGGATACGTTGATTTAAATATGAGCTTGGTATGATAAACTTATTGCTGCTTCGTTGGAAAAGTGCTGCCAGCACTGAACATTTTCATCATCTATATTATGGGTGGCTTTGTTGCTTTGGATAAGGAATGGTTGATATAATACTACAAAAAGGGTATAACGTCTTTCCACATTTTTTTGTCACTCAAAGACAATTTCTTCGACATTTAGTTTTCTAGCGGTTCTGATGCACTAGAGTGTTTTTAGAAATTGAATCCCGTCACAATGGAAATTTTCGCAAACGTTCGGGTCCCGCCTAATCAAACAGATCCTCGTTTGGTGCACTTGTCTTATGCTATTGAAGCCGTATAGCGTAAGATTACTCAATACCTTCTGTACCACTTTATTATCTTTACGATCATCGTCTGATGTTCTTGAACCTCCTCGCGCTGAGTATCCGCAGAATATTCCTCGATGAATGTCTTCATGTCTTCTTTTAAAACTCTGTTATGGTCTACTTTCCACCAACATTCTTGGCTATTTTTGCGTGTGTCTCATCGCTCGGTCAGAACTCTCCTGTGCCGAAAATGCTAAGAAGCCATGGTAAGCACGTTTTTGGTTCTCTATCCGTGCTCTCTGTCTGTCTTTTCATTCATTTAAAAAACTTTCTTGTGATATCTTAAGGTAGCTTATATATTTTGAATATTCGTCTTTTGTTCTTCTTATTCATATTTTTACTTGATTTTCATGATTTTATACTATCTGAGGTTGTTTTGTTAAATGTATTTTAAAATAAATAAATTGCCAACCATAAAAAAAATTGTACAAATATAAATTACACCTGCCAACGAACACGATACAATTACTTACTCCATAAAGATATATTGGTAAAGCTTTAAATTTTCAGTTTGCTTGAAAATTATAACCTAAAATTTTCAAGCAAACTACATTAAAGATTATTTATATCATTTATTTTTGATGAAGTGAAATAGTTTCCCATAGTAGATACACCTACAGCTATACTGATTCAAGGGTTTTATATAATTAATTTGTTTGCTAGCTAGGTCAGGTAAGCAAAATGAAACATAATTTTTGTATTGAAAATGCACTAACTGCAACGGACAACATTTAGCGAAGCAAACAGGCTGTTGAGTTACAGCCTGTTTGCTTCGTGCTTCCTGTTTGCAGCGAAGTAACTCAGCAACCCAGTTCTGGTAGTGCAGCTAAACGAATATTCATTTTAACAATTATAAGCAAAATTAAACATTGTGAAGTTTGCTGTAAATATTCAGCACACAAACATTCATTTAAATAGCTACCAACAATCATATTCTTACTATACCATATTTTTTTGAAAATTATTATTGCATGAAAATGACAGTGGAAGAAAGTAAATGAGCTCAAGATTGGTTGTATTAATATGCAATTTAAAACGCTTAAGCCCGGTCCAGACGCTAGGTTTTGTACAACGTTTTGTCTGCGCAGTCTAAAACGTTGCAGACAAAACGTTGCGTGTGGATAGGAAAACTGTGTAATTTTGAGAACGGTACAGTTGCAGCGATAATTGAGTTGATAGGGCATAGTTATCCGCAACGTTTTGACTGCACAAATAAAACGTTGTGCAAAACCTAGCGTCTGGACCGGCCATTAGACGCCTGAATAAATGCAGATCCATATTAATTTGCGTAATTATTTAAATGTTGAATAAAGTATTTCTAGCGAATCCAACAATAATGCTGTAGAAGAGTTCCGGGGAAACTGGAACAATATATATGTTGGCTACTGAATCCATCTAACTAACTCATTTTCCAGGTTTTTCAGTAAAAAATTCTTCTCACTATCTACCACTTATCCACTTGAAATTAATCATTCAACTGAAGCTCGTTTGGCTATTTCTCAAATGATATTAACCGAATTTCAAAATTATTTTCATTGACATCTTCGAAACTATCCAGATTTAAATTTATGGCAAAAGAGTCAAGGCACCGAAGGTTTTAGTCTTAACTTTATACCAAAACAACTCCAATATCTAGTTTCAGTATAAAAACAATATGCCATCAATGATCAAAGAAAAAAAACTATTCCACTGCGACCCAATCGTGTTGGTTAACTATGCACGCAAATACAATTTTAAGTCCATCCACACACTCTTTAATTACAAATGAATCATAGATGGCAAATTTAATGCTCTGGCAAACCACTCAGCCACAATACTTAAACCAACCGCTTTCATCTGCAGCAATAATTTTCGTATTTGATGTCTGTAGACACGTTCGAATAATATCCAAACCACAAAGCAATTAAATGCAACGTCTGCTTGCCATTGGTTTTTTTAACCTACTAGCTACAACCATGCTTATGCCAATCATCCGACCCATGTACAACATTTGTAAGTTCACGAACAGATGTCGTTCAATATTATCGAATTACAAAATTTTGGATAGCTTCCAACTATTCCAATTAACTTCTATTTGCCTGAATCGAGCTCATGCTCTCGATAAAATTTCGTCGTCGTCTTTGCCACAAATCCATTAAAGCGATTCCAGTCAGCCATAATATTTGCATTTGGCACAGAATCGAACGAAAGACGTCTGATCATAAAGGAGCTTACTACGCAATCATTCCACCACAAAGACATTATAAAGAGACGATAAGGTAGTATGAAGCACATCCTAAGCAGCGGCAATATTTTGCTTGTAGCCAGGTAATATATACAACTCCTACAATAGTCGGAAATCAAGGAATGGAAATGAACTTTCCCGATAAATCCTCTTCGAACATATGAAAATCCAATTCCTGCTGCCACCAGCATCACCATTTTCATCGTTACTTTTCCGAGTGTATTCACCCGGAAGGTATGAGTTTTCATCGATATTCCAATCCTGGTCGCTGTGTCGAATCAGGCCCATGAAACGTTTGCTGTGTGCTTGCATGAATTTTCCTTCGAGCGAACGATTTCTATCTATCTCAATTTCCGAGCGTCTGAGCTAAATACCTGCATTTAATACCAAACGCGCATTAATAGCCTCCTCAGGTGTAATAAATATCCTCCTGAACTGGAAAAACTTAGAGCTGTTTTGCTGTGTCGGAAAGGGATGTCTGGAACAGTTAGGAAGCGCTATAAACACCGTCAGACGGTACAATTAAAGTTTATTCGCGATTAAATTTACGATCACATTCATAAATACAACACTTAATTTTATCTGGCGAATAAATTTCATTCTCTATGATGATGGTTTAATTTGGCTTAAAATAAGATTTATGTGTGGAATGCATTGGGTTTAGGATGCAGTCGAAAGATTTTAATTTAAGCAATAATTTATTTGTAAAATATGACAAAATAATTACAACTTTCAGAATGATGCAATTAGTGACGCTACTAATAGTATTTTAATGAAAAGTTTATTTCACATGTTCAAGAGTGTCAGCTCCAAATCTCATTCTTAAACATTCGAATTATATGAACTAAATAAAGTTTTTGTTATACTAATTCCATCTTATTATTATATGCAAAGAAAACTTTTCCGAAACAGTATTCATGTTATCCTGTGGATTTTGCCACTAGTGGAATGTCTGCAGAATTTGAATTGATTTGAACTCTTTTAAAAAATGATTCTTAGATAAGATAATACAATAATTAGTCCATTTTTTGTTGTGTTTAGTCATTTATTTGTAGATATCGCAATCTTTCCCTTTAAAGTTATTATTTGTTTGGAACGTCTATAGTAAAAACAGATTTTAATAATAATCAGTGCTAAGAAATATGTTTTAAAAATGCCATATGGTCAAAAAAGGTCCTGAAAGCTGAAGCCGGCCGCCGAAAAGGCGAAATTCCATAAAAGCAGAAAAAAGTGGATGGGATAGCGATAGTCACGTCACAGCTTCAAGCAGCATTCTCACGCTGCCAGATAAAGAAACTGGAAGTTACACTGACGGTGTGAACCATCTGGTGGTGTCTTTTTAAATCAAACGTTATTTATTTATTTAAAGTCTACAACAACAGATCGAGTCCAATTACGCAATAGACAATGATAAATATAAACAAAAATATATATAAAACAAACAAGAGTATCATAATTCAATCCAAAATTTAAATATGCAATTAGCCAAGATGAAGATGCATTAAACAGAATAAGTAATTACTTTATCGTTTAAGATGATTTTGAAAAGCAACAAGGTCGGTAAACGTAGCAGCGGCGAATAGTAATACGTATCAGCCCGTGCAAACGGAACATTAAACGTTAAGGTTGATCTACATGACCGATCCAATACACGGACGGAAACCAGGTTGCAGAGGTCAGATGGGACAAGTCGATGGTGTAGTTTAAATAGAAGGCATTCATCGAAGAACAGCCTTCGAGATTTCAGGAGTAGAATTTGCAGCATGGTAAGTCTCGCACTATACCCACAGTAGGTCAAATTGAATTTGAAAAACAGAGAGTGGGTGAACCTGCGTTGTACAGATTCAACCGCATCAATTAAGTACTGAAAATGTGGGCACCATATTTGACAACAATGTTCAAAGATACTGCGGACAATAGAGCAAAACAGGTGTACACAGGTGGAGATATCAGCAAAATGCTTAGAAGATCTAAGTATAAAACCCGAGAGTCTGGACGCTTTGGCAGTTATATGCAATATGTGTTGGTCAAATAAGAGTTTAGTGTCGAAAATAACTCCCAGGTCTCTAAAACAGAATACAACATAGAGAGAGGTACGAGAAACGCAATAAGAAAATACTAAAGGGTTAGTTTTACGCGTGAATGACATTTGGCGACATTTTAGGATGTTCAAAGTAAGATAATTTGCACTACACCAGGTGCCCAAAGTGTGCAGATCATTCTGTAGCAGAAAGCAGTATTCAATTGTGTCGATTACTCTGAATATTTTAAGATTGTCTGCGTAAAGAAGGGAGAAGGAGTTTAGGAGACCTGGAAGATCATTAGTGAAAATTAAGAACAACAAGGGGCTAAGTATCGATCCTTGCGGAACACCAGAGGTGGGATAGAAGGGAGCAAACGAGCAGGAGTTCACGGCTACAACACAAGCACGTTTGTAAATGTAAGAAGAAAACCAGGAGAGCAGCCGACCATAGAAACCATATTTGTCTAATTTCAAGAGAAGAAGCACGTGGTTGACAGAGTCAAATGCCTTAGAGAAATCAGTGTAAAGTACATGCACCTGTCTTTGCTGATCGATGGCAGAAGCAACAGTACTGCTGAAAGATAGCAAGTTGTTAACAGTAGATTTACTTTTGACAAATTCATGTTGCTTGTTGGCAAGGAAAGGCTCGAGTAGAGGATAAATTCTGTTGTAGACAACTCTCTCAAGTTGCTTGCTAAAGCAAGGTAGAAGTGCGATTGGACGGTAATTGGAGACACAAGCGGGGTCACCTACCTTAAGTATAGGAAAAATGTTGGCTGATTTCCATATGAAAGGAAAAACACCAGATGCGATGGCTGAAAATAATAGGCTGAAAATAATAGATAGGGGTACACAAAGTGAAGAAGATAATGACTTAGTTAGTATATTAGGAATATCATCAGAGCCAGAAGAAGAGTTAAAATCGAGTTAACTCATTAAATATTCAACTTCTAAAGGGTTTGTACGAAACGAAGAGAGCGCTCTAAAGTTAGCGCGAAACGACGTGGGAGTGATGAAAGAAACATGTGGAGGAAAAAGAGGGTTTTGTTTGAAAAAAATGACGAAAAAAAAACGTGCAGAGAGCTCACAGGTCTCTTCAGTTGTAGCGGCAAAAGTTTCATCAAGAAACACATTTTGAGGAATGACGGGGGATTTTTTCAGTGAGTGAATAAATGACCAGAAGGGTTTTTAATTGTTGGAACTAATAGAAGCCTCAACTCTGGCAACGTAGGCACGCATGGCTTCTTTAGCGACCCTCTTTGCATGAGAGCGTAGCTTTTTAAACTCAAGCAGGTCATCATACAAAGCTGAACGTTTGAATTTGGCACGAACAACATCCTTTGCCCTAAGGGCAGCAGCAACTTCAGAAGTAAACCAAGGAGCATCATAAGGTCTCCTGGGACGACATGTGGGAGTGAAGCGCGGAATGAGCTTTACGAGGAAGACGGAGGAAGGATGAGAGTTCTACAAAAAAAAGTTCATAAAGTTAAGAAGAACTATTTCAGGGGATGTAGATTGAGGCGATAAGTAATAGTGAAGCAGGAGCTAGAGGAACACGAACTAAAATACACTCCACTGAAGATGTAGTTGTAAAGTCACTGCAAAGCGAACTAGAAAGAGATTTGTGGATGCCAATAAGAACACCTCCACCATCAGGCTTATCAGAGATTGAGCGGTCATGATCCTTGCGGAAGACAGTGTGCTGTAGTAAAATCTCACTATCAAAAATATCATCTGTCAACCAGGTTTCCGTAAGACAGATAATGTCATCAGAAGATAGGGCAGAAGAAAGACAAATTTCGGCAGAAGAAAGACAAAATTCGGATTTGGTAAGACAACCTTGCGGCACTCCTGATATCACTGGTCGGACCTTTTATTAGATCAACCCCATCAGCGTAGAAGAATCGTCTGCCAGTAAGGAGGCTTGTAGCGTGTTATACAGCCTCTTTGGGAGACACAAAACAAATTAACTTGAACAAAGGGCCTTCATGCCACACCAAGTCGAAAGCTTTTTTCAATAATTTATGGCACACACTACCATAAAACTGTCACGTTCATTCAAATGGAGCGCAATTCGATCGTGCAGGTATGATATGAGATGCTGCGTCCCGTGGTTATGCATAAAGAAAAATTCGTATTCTGCTCACAGTAAAGCCTAGTTCGCACTAGGCTAGTAATTTAGTAGAGTAGCGAGTAATTTAGTAGCTAAATGTGTGCGAACCACAAAAAATTAGTCAAGTAGTTTAGTTAATGATTTAGTCGAGTCGATCCATTTTACTCTATTTTAATCGGGCGAGTAGCGCCTCCCACCACGCGTCTGTGCTCACTGGCTCACCGACTAAACAAATCCGAACCTGTTGATTAGTCGAGTTCTTTAGTGGTCGCAAAAATGTCGTTTCGCTGGACCGAAAAAACAACTTTGAAATTTGTTTCTAAATATGTAGATCATGAATGTTTGTGAAATGTTAAGTCGCCGCATTATAAAACCAAACAAATGAAACTATCCGCATACTTGGATTTAGAAAATGCAATGAATATACCCGGATTTGGTGAAAAGGAAATCAAATTGAAAATTAAAAACATCAGGTTAGCGCATAATTTTATTATTTTAAGTATTTCAAAAGCATGTTTATTGCTATGATACAATAAGCTGTTAATTATTATTACTACCTATTGTTTTTAGAAGTAGTTTTACCTAACGACATCCATTCCTTTTTAGATCGACCTACTCGCAGCTGTGCAATTATTCAGCTATTTAATCTTACCTTGATAAATTCCATTAATGATTCATAGATTGCTTCACAAACTTCGATGATGAATTCGGAAATAGTTGATTTTCCGAGTCTAAATATATGTGTGAGTGTCCTTAAAGTACATCCAGTAGCAAGAAAGTATAGAGTTGCTTTTAATTTTGTAATTGCAGGAATCGAACTTCTCAAAAGGGTATCTTTACGCTGAATTTGAGAACAGAAAATTCACACAACTTTCGGACATTCTCAAACTATTGAAGTATTCTTTGAGATCTTCCAATGCTAATTTCTTCAGAAGACAATAGGTAGCTCCTAGTTGATCTCTTCTATCGATCCATTTTCGTACCCATAACTTTTTTTTCTTAATCACACAAATTTCCTCATCCACCTCTTCTAAAATAGCCAGTACGATTAGCTTAATCAGTTTATTCACTCTATTGCGTTGCAGCCCGTTCATCTTGCAAAACACTTGTGTACTGTACTGGACCGTAATGCGAACGATTTCTGTCCAGTAGCGAGTAGTTTAGCCACTAAATTACTCGCTACTCTACTAAATTACTAGCCTAGTGCGAACTAGGCTTAAGTGAAAATAATATACGTCCAAATTCCCTCCAAAATTCTTCCAGTATTAGAAAGCAGGACGGAATTAACTGGCTTCCTTACTTTTGCCTCTCTAATGAACAGGAACAATATCAGTCACTTTCTTTGAATCGGGAAACCCAACATGCACAAATACTTTTTGGTTTTCATAATTCATCAGGTAGTACATAGATTCATCAGGTATTCACTTTTGATAGAAAGAAGCTGGTCACTAGCAATTTGCCGATTCCCCTTAGTTTTCGTGTGATGACTAAAGTTGAGCATTTCTATTATGAATCAGATATTCTTCAAGATTCCAAAATAACTCTTTATATCTCCTCGGCTGTCTTCTTGCACACTTATAACCCGTTATGTCGCTTCTTCTTGGATTTTGAGGTGAATCGGTTCAAGGTATAGAAAGGCGTCCAAAACTACCGTTGGGGTAGAGCACACCGCTTCTGGAATCAGCCAGTAGTTGATATTTTAAAGCTTGTTTAACTTATTAGCTGCAGTTTTTTGTCTAGCTGTTTTCCACTACACTGCTGATCTCAATAGAACAATAGGTCTCACCATTTTTTTTCTGCGCCTAGAGAACAAAGCTCCCAATTGCATCCAAGCATTCATTTTGTCGGCCAAAGTGTCTTAGTAGCCATCCGTGTCATTTTGTTTAAATGACTGTGCCAAGTAAGCTTCCTATCCAGGTGAATTTGTAGATATCTTGCCTCATCCTGTAGACGGATCTTTATACCACCAGCATTTTGGGACCACATCTCGGGTTTTTGTTTCTTGGCAAATCCTACTCTATTGGTTATTTTAACGTTTATCGGTAAATCCTCTTGCTCCTCGCACCATTGTGCCGTTTCATTTAAAGTCTTTTGCATTCTGAATCTCAAACAATTAGAGAGTGAGTATTTTATTATTGCCGTAGTGGAATCCGCGTATCCGAGGGCGGTTAAGCCCTGACTGTTGAGGGTCCCAAAAAGGCCTGAAACCAGAGGAGACCATAACAGGAGTTAATTATTACCTCTCCTTACAAATATCGCCTCCTTGTCTTTGCTCTTAGCTTTACTTTCCCTAGCTCCGCGAATATACTATAATACCCCAATACTTTACTCGCCCAATTCGCTATCTGTTCCTTTAAGGGGTTACCCCCACTTGTAACTTTGAAGTTTTTCGTTTTATTTTTGTTGCATTTTTTTTAAGTATAACTATCTGAGAATACGTTCTTCAAATTTCAAGTCGATCCAAACATAATTAACCGGGATATGAACGTTGAAAGAGAAGAAACTGTTGCTTATACAACCGTTACTTATACTTATAAACGCGTAATTCTCGAAATGACATCTTTGAAGTCAGTGACCAAACTTACTCGAAAACTACTGAACCGATCTTTTTGAAACTTAGCAAGCTTATTTAATACATAAAAAATGTAGTGTTTGATTTTTTTTTTAATTAAAAAATGGCCGTTTTTATAGCCAAAAGACGACCATTTTTATAAGTGAAAATCGAAATATTAACTTTGACTGTCCGCCATTTTGTGAAAAATGGATATTGTTTTGAATCCTTCGATCAAACACTAGTTTATACTGTTATTTAACTAAGTTCATCGCTATTTGTTGTTTCAGATGATCCAGTTCGACACAATTTTGGTCACCGCAAAATGTGAAAATTAAAATTCCATTGTTTTGACGGCCATTTGTTATTAAATCATGTAATATTTTTCAATCAAAAAATTACTTAAAGGTGTTCAAAGTATGTACTTTAAGAAAATATAACAGTCGTTTAAAAACATTTTGTAGTTTTGTCAAAAAAAATTCATGAAAATGACCTATTTTATTGCGCTAAAATGGGGGTAACCCCTTAAAATGCAAGGGGCAGCGTGTTCCAAGCTTACTCTAAAAACGATTACTTAAATGGCTTTCAATTTGTGATACTTTGTAGCAAAGCATGGATGATCCTACCTAATTCTGGTGATTTAAAGGGTTTGAATGATTACCCTACACATTCAACGTTGTTATACGAGATGGTTTATTTTATCAGTGAAGCGTGAGGTATCCGCTCAAGGCGTTTATCTTTTTCCTTAATCTCACTTTGATTACTGTGATTACAGTGTGTGCCCGAAGGTGGTCGTCATCACTCCACCTGGAGTTGAAAGTAATCCCATATTCTCTTGATGCCCTTGGGACACATCTTTCTGTATCGCAATCAGAAAAAAAGCGAATGTAATGATAGACGTTGTCACAGAGAAGTCAGTGCATTTTCAACGAATGACAGTTGCCGTGATGATTTCGCTTCGAAAATGTGGCAGGCAATACCATTACGATTAACAGAGAGCACTAAAGAAGGATGCTAATTGATTTTTATGTTGGACAACTTAGACTAGCTTTGATTTCAGCAGGATGGCGCTTAATGCCAATAGGATGCGCTACTGTCAATCCAGTCGAGGCAGCCATTTAAATGAAATTATGTTCCCTAACAAAGCGAAAGATAGTTTTTCAATAAAGCAAGAAGTTTGGAAAAGTATCTGGCGGTTTTTATTCTAAAGTAATTTTAAAAAGAAACTAATAAATGGCCTATTCTGTATGAAGCTTCTAGAGGAAAAACTGCTCTTGAAATAAAATAAAACATTTGCTAAAGCTTTTTTCACGTGCTATCATCCTCAATGCTTTCAAATCTGCATCATATGCACATTTTTTCTGTAAAATATTTTGATAATTTGCAATTACAACACTCAGAAATATTTTCATATACTACTTATCCGAAGTATATTTTCATATGCAAACATGATAGCTCTTTGACTCATTAAAATCAACAAGAACATCCATATTTTAATGAATGCTTTTAGTTTCACTTAAACCTTTTTTGAATTTCCTGAATCAAGTAGACCCTTGAATCTATTGCGATTCATTCAAAAGTGTACTTTTGAATGCAGTATACCATCATCCATGCAATTCATCCTAGTGAATATTAAAAACACTATTCAGTTATAGTATCCTTTTTGTGCCATAAAAAGTCTACTCATAACTCCATGAGTATCCACATGAATAAAAACAAAACATTCTACATGCAATCAAATATACTCTACTCTTTTTCCTTGGTGTTTTGCTCAAACGTTACTCGTAAATTTCACCATTCGTTTTGTTCACTTGGACGAGTCATTTCGCGAAATTTCGAACAGTTGGTCGGTCGACCAGTTGCAATTAATCCTTGTCGGGCATAGAAATATGCTCGTTGCGATATTGACGCGACAGCGACAGGATGTGCAAACATTATTGATTGAGTCGAATTTTCATTACGACAGATATTGCAACGGAGCAATTATTGACGGAAATTGCAATATTCATTGATTTGCATTTTTATGACGAGCAAATATTTGAAAAAAAAGCTTATGATTTATCGATATGAATGCATGATATGGATTACGAATGGAATGAAACTATTTAATCAATGTCGTGTATGAAACTGCTCGAGAGAGTATAGTAATAAATTTTCAAAATTTTATGATGTATACATTTTCATGATATTCCCGGTGCGTAGTGAAATACATTTATGAGACCTGTACTTCATGAAAATGTGCTCTAAAGCCAGTATGAGTACGAAATTGTCAGTCTAATGGCTTATCTAAAACCAATGTAACTATTAAAAACTCAGCTAAAATGTTGTGCTAGATTGCACTTTTGTTCATTCTGGAAGCCTTAGCCTTCAAATTGACAAATGTTGCATTCAAAACAAGCTGATTTTCGTAGCACATGGCTCCGAATAATTTTTGCTGAATTGCTGATGAATTGTCTAGGGGGCCCGGTAGCTCTGCTCGCTAAGGCGTCAGGCCGAAAAGCGGCGGGCTACGGGGCCTGCGTGTTCGAATCCCGCCAGTGCCATGGCTGTAAGTGTGAATGCGTGTGATTGTCCATGAAAGTGACAAATGGGCCCAAACTAGTGGCCTAATGCTGGTCGCGTTCCCGTCAGCCCTCTTCACTAACCTAACCTGATAAATTGTCTATTGTCCAATTGGTTTTTTGTTAAATTAGTTTATTGTTGGTTGATAAGCTCTAGGCGTCAAATATCCCCCGAGCACAGTTGTCATTGTCTGTACTAAATAGGAGCACCAAAGTCAGATGTTTGAAAACTTGTTTCATAAATCTTAAAATCTGTCAATTCTCAATTTTCAAAGATTCGCTAACTTGAAATTTTAAACGTTTGTGAAAAGCAAAAAGGCATGAAAAATGAAAAACTTAAATTTATGAATAAATGTAAAAAAAAATATTTAATGGTTTTGAAGTCTGTCGTACCTTCAAATTCAAATATAGTTCAAGAGTTTATAGTTTTATTTATAATTTCAAAGCTTTCTGGAAGATCATTATACTTTATTCTGAAAAAAGTATGTTTGTTTTGGAACTAAACTTGGAGAAGATTCTAAAACAAGCAAAAGTCGGTCTAACAGATGATACTGGAAAAGCACAATTTTTTGTCAAATCATAGTAAATCAGTGCCCAAAAGGCTGTTTTCAAAGCTAATTTTCACACTTTTGGAATCACTGTCAATCTTTCGTAAAATGGTAAGATATCTAAACGAAAATTTAGCACCCTAAGATCCGATTACTACATTGAAAGTTCATACCATTTCGCTCCAGTTCAGGACCTGCTTCGAGAAGATCATCTTAAAAGAAATCAGTTGGCAAAAGTCATTAAGGTCTTTTATGGTACTCCGTTTGTAAGATCGGTTGCATTTGACAATACAATTATTTGATAAATCGAAAAATGAAGCGGTAATCAATATGAGTAGAATGTGGTATTAGCATCATGAAATAAGTCATATTTACAAAGAAAGAATCAATCGTTTGAAGTTATATGTACTGCAACCGCATATTATTTTCGTGGCATTGCTGTAAAATTGTGTATCATAAGGCTAACTGACTCATTAGCTCCGGGAAGTCCCGTCACAACGGAACATCCAAAAAACATTTTTGAAGGTGTTTTTTTATGGGCAAGGTAGTAGACAGAGCTCCCAATGAAGTTGTTTCTGGATCAAGTATAGCAAGCGAAGGAGAGATAAAGTTAGAAAAGTGACCGGCATATCAGCAATGTTAATTCGAAGAAGAAGAAATTTACATTCTGGATGGTAGCAAAAATTACGTCATAAGAAGGACTTCCGCGAAGGAACACCGAAATATAAAAGGTCAGATTTAGTTTAATTTTATAGAATTAAATGCTTTGAGCGGTTGTGCCACAGGACATAGCTTAAGTAAAAGTTTACCGCATGCGAATTTTTACCTCTTGTGTAGATGGTCAAAAAAAATCTGCTTACCAGATTTCCGGGTGACCTATCACCGCCGGGTATGCGAAGTTTGACTCACTAAAGAAAGATCACCTACAAGCCCATGAAGTTCCAAGTCGGGATCCGCCTAAGCACTGCTTCAACCCGGTCGTGCTGACTCACCTATCGGTAACCGCGGACTTTAGAAATTACCACAGCTCATGGGTCGGTAAGTCAACCCTCCTCCCACTTTATGCGCAGCACTTTCTCAATGTATGTTGAGACTGCGTGCCAGTTTTCTTCGTTTCGCAGCATTGCATTCACGACCGCCTCACGCATTGCCAGACTGATCATGGACTCAATAGTGTGCCTCAAACTTACGAAGGGACTGCACATAAAGAATGTGTGCCGAGCACTGTCGAACTCAGTCACACAGTACCGGTAGTACGGTGTGACCACCTTACCAATTCTATTCAGGTATTTCCAGAAGTAACCGTGCCTTGTCAGGAATTGACGAAGGTAAAATTTTACCTCTCCGTGGCTCCGGTCAAGACCAATTAGCTTAGCCGACCACTTTCATTCCAACGTTGTTGCCAAAGTTGGACAGTAAACGTACACTCGTGGGTCAGAGCCAAACGAATGAGGTACCCTTCCTTGCATTCTCGCGCTAGTAGATCAATCAAGATTACTCTCCATACCATCACAGCCTCTTCTGAAACCGTGCAGTAGCCACAGGCGCTTCCCGAACTTCTTATTTCGCATAAAATTCTACCTTTATCCATACAGTGATTTGTAGAACTTAGATTTCTTAGTGTTCATAGACTCAATGGTAGAAAAACGCTGGCAGTTGAAATTAAAATGCGTGGAGTGTACTGCGCTCTAAAAGTAAACCTGTCTTCAACTTTTCAAACTTATCCCCTCTTAATTCTGGTCGAAAAAATTCATCAAATGTTACGTTGTCGTCTTCAATATCGCTAATAAATCAGCGCCCAACGTGGGCCAAAAGATCGACAACTGTGAACAAGATATCGTTATAGAAAAAAGTGGATTTTTTTTTGTTCGAGGCGCGAAATATGATAGTACATCTCAAAAAGGTAGTATTCAATAAACCAATTTTTGAATTTTGCATTAGTTAAGTACTTGAGTAGATGGATACTCGATATAAATTTAGAAATAAAAGTTGATTTGTGGTTTATTACTTTTTGTAAATAAATGGTTTAAATGAAACTTTTTTCCAAGCCTCAGCGGAAAATTATATTTTAGTCAAATAATGATACTTTTTTTTAAATAATAACTATCGTGGTAAGTAGCAGATTGAAGAATTTATAGGTATTATTTCAGTGAAGTAGTCAAGGTAAAATTCAAAACATTTCGATGTAGTTACTTAAGGATCCAAGTTTGAAAACCCTAGTAAATTGGTTTACTAATGATGCCGAAAGCACGGTGTAATTTTGCGTGCTACTAAAAACTGCGTTAATACATTCATTCAATCAAAATGAAGCGTGGAAGTTACAATCTGAATAATCTTATTTCAGTTATTCTAATCACCTTATTAAGTCTTCAGACCATCATCTGTACTTTTTGACTCATTTATTTATTTATAATGGATTGAATTTCTATGCATTATTTCCTTCAACTACCTTTTGTCGCTAATGTTTCGCAAAATAAATTTTTACTCAGGGAAAACAATGAAATTTATTCATTGAGTGAAATTTGATATTGGTTCAAGGAAATGTTGCCATATATCACAGACGATATTCTTTTGTTCATTTGAATTTTGCTTCGAAACAAGCAAATATTTTCCACGTGCGAAAGCAATATGGTTTTACCTCAGATAAATATTGAATCACCACGAGTAAAATTTATTTTGTTTCAAGGATATGTTGACAGAAGTCATAAAACCTATGCATTTTTTCGTCGACAATTTTCTTTGAATCAAGCACATGTGTTCCATAAACCAAAACAATATGGTTTGATCCCAAACAAATATTTCACATGATTGCTATAAAATTTGTTAACAGTAAATTTTATTTAAAATTTTAAAGGACATCGCTCTATTTATCGGAAAAGTGTATTCTTTAGTAGATTCATCTTGTTCTTTGATGTCTGCAAATGTGCGGAATGATATCGAATCCTTTCCTATGTTATCAAATTATTGGGTGAAATTATTTTTCGCCCAGAAAAAATGTCCTTTCTTCGATTAAAACATAATTAACCATTCAAAAGAAAAGAAGTTGTCTGCCCCAACTATAGAGTTTGAACGAAAGACAGATCTCTTTCATTTTTAAAAGGGAGATGGTAGAATTTCTTCGAATTAAAATTGGTTGATGTTGAAGTAAGTAAAAACGTAGTAGCTTTGTAGACATAATTTACTAAATTTGAGACAAAGTACTTCCTTGAAATAAGGTAATGTAAAAATGGGATTCTGTTGAGTGAAAGACATTTTTACACAGTATTTATTCAGGTAACTGAAATCAAATAAAAGTTGATTTGCTTGTGGAAGATTACACATCTCGTATCAAAGTAAATATTTTCTTCAATTCTCGGAAAGATATTTCCCTGAGTGAGCATTAAATAGGAATTTTAAATTTCGAGCACCTATTTATATTAAGTAATTTAATTTATTATTCTTGAAATTATTAGTATACGGCAAAAAATAATAGCAATACAAATTTAAGCCTCTAGCATTCATCATGTTCGGGGTTTTTAATTTTGGGGCACCTGAAAACCTCTAGAAGAGAAAATAAACAAAATATCCCAATACAACCCATTTCGGGTCTTACGGTTTCGAGTTGGTCACAATCGAAAATTTCCACAAGTGTAAAATGATTAATCACACGTCTCACTATCATTCGCGTGTTGTCTCTTGCGGTGGAAGGTTGTAGCCGGAGAACTGCAGTAATTGTTTTTCTCCGAAGGACGGGCTTTCTCTGGAATTGACAAGACGTGAATCATCGTGTCTTGAACTGCGTGTTCGCGTCGTCGCGTTGTTTGAGGCCTTCGTGTTTAGTGTTTGTGACTGTCTTGTGAATGTTGAAAATCAAATAGACATATTGATTTCTTAATAATAATTTGTATTAAAACTGTGTGTTTAAAAACGTTCAAAATAATATAATAAAACAAAACCAAGTGTTTAAAAATTAATCGTGTAAACGATCAATCGGATAAACGTGAATATAAATCGTGTAAACGTTGGCTGATGCCTGCTAGTCAGGAAGCCATTGCTGTTTCTAGGAATTTCTAGAAGCCTTTAGCAAAAAAAAAAAAAAAACGTCTCACTATGCCCCTGGTTCTTCTCGGGTACTTAGTCAGATTAATGTTAATTCCAAGATCGGCACGAGACCCTCGATCTAACCTCGATTCAAAACAATGACCTCACACGCTGGAAGCTGGTGCTCTACACACTATGCTACACGAGCTTCAAGAGAATAAATACTGGCTCGCAAATACAGGTGATCTAATTTTCTTCGAAATGAAAGATCGCAAGCAAATATACTTTGTGAAAAGATCGCAATAACGTTTATTTTAAATTTTATGTTGAAAAAATTGTTGCTTGATGATTTTTCGTTTTCTTAAATATGATTTTAAATTACTTTGGACATTTGAAATCATCTAATAAAATAAGTCTTTCAAAGAAGTGCAACGCTTTCCATTCAGTGGAAGTCAAAGTCAATTATGCGCGCACTGCGTATTAATTTTGTTTCTGGTTCATTTTATAGTTGTTTCTTCAATCATTTTGTTTCTTGAGAAATAGATTCAGCACCAAATTGAATTCTCAAAAATCACATTTATTTTCTTCTCTCTTTGTTCTTTTTTTTGTACTAACCAAAATCGATATATTACAATTGTCTGGCTGATGATTCTATGTGCATATTAATCGTTGTACCAGTTATATTTTGGGGCTGTCTATAAAATGCAATATAACAATTTTTAACACCTTGCATTATTCCTTGTCCTACTCGTAAAATCAACAAAGCTACCAAAATGTGCATATGCTTTTTTTATGTAAAATGCATATTTCCAATTATTACTAAAGCCAGGCCTAGAGGACTTAGATTCTCAGATTATAGTCCGGGGAAACCTTACATGGTGCTTCGGAAAGCTGAATTTTGGTACTGGCGTGTTGAACAAAATGTCAAAAGTCCTCATCGATCCGAGTGCTGCTACACTTTTTATACGGGGTCAAAGGTCACCAAAAGTGATCTTTCCTAAATATCTCAGTAACGGTCACGTCTTCAGAAAAACAATGTATGGCGAATTTGTAAAATATTTTTTGTAAAAAAAAATATTTTGTAAAATATTTAAAATATTTCGAACAAAAAAGATTTGATAACTTTTTCCTGTAACCATAACCGTTTTTGAGATATATTATCCGATTTTGATTACGGCATGTTGATATTATCCGATTTTGATTACGACTTGGCATGTTTGTGAGTTTCTATTTCTATGTTTAAGAGGCGCATTAAAAAAAAACATGTGAATAAACTGATCTACTATACTCCAGGGTAGATGGAAAAGTGTGCTCCGAAAAGTTCCCCCCTCCCCTTTTGCCATGAGTCAAGTCATGCCTCCTCTTTAAAATTTTTAACGGCTGTATATTGGTGGACCCCAGCATTCACCTTTCTGTTAGGAATTCGGGCCGTCCTAATAGAACATTTTTAAAATTTAATGTTACATTTATTCCTTACCGAAACCTATTTCTTTTCTCCCCTTTTGCGTTTGCCTCGTCAGCATAATAACCTTAACCTTGGTCCTCTGCCTCGAACGTTATCTGTGTTTAAACATATTTTAAAAAATAACGTTCCGTCAGGTACATGAAATATGTCATAATTTAGTCTTGTGTTGTATCTTTTTTTCGGTCGATTTTGCTTTTGATTACTTTTTTTTCTGGATTTCATTTAATTTTAATATTTCTTATTTTTTATTTAATTTTTCTCTTTTTTTTTAATCTCTCATGCTATTGTGCCTTTTTGTATATATATATACATATATATCTATATATATATATATATATATATATATATATATATATATATATATATATATATATATATATATATATATATATTTGTTTTCTTTTTTTTGTTATGTCTAATCTATAATTAAATTTGTTCTGTTGATTTGGACATTAATAAATAAATAAATAAATAAATAAAACCGAATAGGACGATTTGTAATTTTTAATCTCTTAATTTTAAAGAGAATATTTTTAGGTGAAGTTAACATTTAGTTTATATTTAGTTTAGGCCAATTATATGAGTTCTTTTGAAATTATTAGATTAGCGCTCATTGACAAAGTACTTCATCAAATTTTCGCTTCCTTGAATTTCGCTTCCTACACTCAGCATTGCATCTTGTCAAGTATGCTGGTCTCTTTCATCCCAAACCTCTTTATCTGTCACTCACCCGGTTTTCGATACCACACAATTGAAATGTATCTGCAAACGATCACAATCTACACTAAGTGCAAATGGTATTCAGTTTACTCAAGTACACATTCCATTCCAATTCTAATGAATATTGAAATTTGTATTGCGTAAAAATCGGTCTCTTGACATTCTTCCAATAAGCCCACTTCATATTCATTATCGATTCGGGAAAGCTCTTTACATACGTCCCTCCGCGTACTTGTGGCAGTCTTGGTAACGACGGAAACCCCCCCAAAACAAATAACCTAGCCAGAATCTGAGCATTATGCCGAACATGTCAAGCGGAAAATATACGAATCAGTTCCCGAGAAATCTGTTGATCCTGGATGATGTAACGCATACAGTTCCTCTTCAGCCCTCGATAAATCTCAGGCTGTGCTCGATACATGATTTCGGAAACATCCTGGAAACGATGCTTGTCGTGTTTTTTTTTTCGCTGAATCAGACGTGCTAGTAAAGGATTACTTATTCTAGTTTTTACGATGCATTCGCTTGGTATATAAAATCACTAGACCTATATTTTTAGGATTCATATCGTTGACGAAGAGTCCATCAACGGACTAACAGTAGATAGAGTGATATGTTAGCGGCCCGGGAGAGCTCGGCCGGAACGAAGCAGCAGTGACAACAGCTTTGTCATATGTCGCCCTGTATAGTGTGTGCAGGAGCCGGAAATCTGTAATATATGGAAAATTTATGGAAAAAGTTTCCCTTGGAATGTGATGAGCGTCGCTTACAGTGAGCTGGTGCAGACGGAGTGACGATCGAAGGCTCTCGTACGAATGGAAGAGGGTGATTTTTTTCAAGAAGCCTTAGTTGGTAAAAAAATACCGGTTTGCTAAAACAACAAGCTATTTATGCATCGTGCACAGATATCATTTGCAACATGTGTCAAAGATACTTATGCAAATTTAAGCATCCTTGTCATTAACCTGGATATTTTTTCCTTTACTACCCAGCGAACGATTTGCAGCAATTTATGTCCCAATAATGCAAATCAATATTTCCCGGATAATCCGATACAAAACCGCTTGCCCACATTCAACCAGCACCGCCACGCTTGCCTGGCACCCATATCTCGCGAACAGGAATCGGGATATAGCAAAAGTAAACGCTAAAATTGCCATTTTATTATACCTCCCAGAGCACTAAAGCCAAAGCCGTCTCGAACGTTATTGCCTATTTAATGCAGTTTTCCTTTCGATCCTTTCGCATTGGAGACCATTAGACAGACAGGTTCACCATGGCGCCAGACATATTTCCATGTACGTACGGTCATGTGTATGTCGTGTGCGAAAAACGATATGCGATATGAAACTCAGTGCGAATTTTTAAATCGGTCTTAAGTCGGTGTCATCACACCGCCACACCATGCCATGTGGGACAAGTCGATTTCGAAACTCGAGATTCGAGCGAACTGTCAACAAAACCGTTTGATGGACTGACTCTTCTTCGTATCGTTTAAAAAGTTGCTAATGGACTTACTTTGTCGATATGAAGTTTCTTTTCATAATGTTCGGCAGCTGAAATTGGCTTTTCCCCGGAGGGATGTTTTCGAGGCATAGTAGGAGTAAAAGTTTCCCTTAATGCTATTACCATAGCTGTCATCGATTCATTTTGCCAATGTGGTTTGATGGAATCGATTTTCATGTTGACTCGGCTGAAAGTAAATAAAAGAATCTATTGTAATTTAATACCTGTCTCTCTTGATTCGTTTTCGGGGGAAAAGTCTTTCTGTCTGCGACAGGAATGTTTCAGGTTGTCGTGGTGCTATGTGTACTATATGTTAGTATAAGTTGGAGTGTGTACATGAATGGAAAGGTGCGAAATATAAGTTCAAGTACGAGGGCTGTTCAATAAGTAATGCTAATGAATATAAACCAAGGTGATTAAACTTAAAAGATATATTTATTTTTCAACATAGTTTCCTAAAAAGTTAATACATTTAGTCCATCTTTTTTCTAAACCCAAGATACCCTGAGAATTTTTTTTGTCTTTACTCTCCTAAAATGCCCCAACAGTGGCCATCACTTCGCTATCATCTTCAAATTTCTTCCCCGGAAGGTGTTCCTTGAGCCGAGGAAAGAGGTAGAAGTCACTGGGAGCTAGATCTCGTGAATAGGGTTGATGTTCAAGCAGCTCGAATCCTGTTTCTTGATTTGTAGCCATCGCAACTGCAGCATTGTGAACCAGTGCGTTGTCTTGATGAAATAATGCTCCGGCTCGTAGTTTGCCGCGTCATATGTTCTCAATAGCATCCCGCAGTCTTCAAATTTTGGCCTGCGTAGTAAGAGTCTAATACAGTGGCTTTCTTTTTCAAGTATTCCACCGTAATATTTCCTTCAGCGACCCAAAAAACTGATGCACAAATTTCTCTGCCGAACTCAACACCTTGAATCTTTTCAGCAGCGGAGAAGAGGGTCGCCCCCAGATCATCGACTGCAGTTTGGATTCTGGATCAAAATGGTGGATCCAAGTCTTGTCCGTGGCTACGAAACGTGACAAAACTTCTCCAGATCTGCCTGGAACTTGTCGAGATTCCCCTCGAAATGTCGACTCGTTTCTTCTTTTGCTCGTCGGCTAACATTCTCGGCCTCCAACACGCAGAGACCTTCTTGATATGTAATTCGTGGTAAACGATTCTGTGAACACTGCCATACAAGATCCTTGTGACCTCAGCAATATGCGTGATGATCACTCTTTGATCTAGAAACACGGCATCTTCGAATTTTTTCACGTTGTCTTCAGTGAGGAACATGGATGGACGCCCTTCGCGGTGCTCACCTTCAGTGGATGTTTTTCCCAGCCTAAACTTCTTGGCCCAGCGTGAAACGGTGGAATATGAAAGAGCAGAGCCTCCTAGTGTTTTCACCAAAGTCACTGTCTATGTCTTTGGTAGATATTATTTTCAAATACAGGTACTTAATGACAGCTCTAATTTTGTTTTCCTCCATTTTGATGTTCTCTCTTTGACTGTTCGTATTCAAATGAAAATACCTCCTGACTGTGAACTGTGATCTGGTTGAAGTTAGTGCTGTTTTTGCACTCTTACTCCATTCGTAGCTGTGGGCATTAGTTAGCTCCAACAATGTAACTGACGTTACTGTGTGTCTATTTTAATTTGAAAATTGGGCGATTCCGCTTTATTCTATAATTTGCATTAAGCTAGGATGAGTAAGACGACTAAAACTGTTTGGGTATTTCAAAATATCTAGGGACCTGTTTGGGTGTCTGTCGGCAGTGTCGAAAAGTTTGAGAACTCTGTCACCCATGATACAATGAAAACAAGGTAATCCATTGCGCATGTCTATCCCTATCTTATTCTCGCGCTGGTGACAACAATGAGTGATTTGCCTTTAAGCCAATGTAAAATTCGGCAACTTTAAGGAGAGCGTTTGGGGTGTTAATGAGGCGATATCCCCATTTTGATGATGGGGTTTAAAGGGTTGATATGTTTTCTTAGATGTCCTTGAAAATCTTGAAAAAAAAACTATTGTACAAAGCACAATGACGAAAAACTCAATAGCTTATTTTTGCGAGAAAGCTTGTAAATGCACTCACTAAAACGATTCGTTTCGAATTTTTTGTGGGTACGATGCTAGTTGTATGTACGCGCGAAGTTTGGATGAAGATTTTTCTAACCCGATAGGGTAAAATATGTGAATGGGCATTGAGTAATTCTGCTTTAATGAAATATGTATGTGCGTATGCATATAGGAGCAAAGCTAATGAGCTAATTTAGGGTTTCAGGTCGTTGAATTATGTGCAAAGTGTATATGCTTTGCAATGTGGCACACGCTATGTACATAGTACCCTGAGCTATGCAGTATGGCTCCCAGTGCCATAATTACATGACGCAGAAATTATGGCCCCACATGCTATATTACATAGTGCCATGAGCCATGTAATATGGCTCATGGCACTCCAATTATAACTCGCAACCATACTGTGTGAGAGGTTGTATAAATGTCAGCAAGTGACATTTGAATATTGTATAAGAGAGGATATGGCCTTTGATATCATTTATCCCTCGGGAATTTCGTCGATAGAATTCCATCTCCTAACATCAACTGCTCTACCTCCAGATGCTCAGAACTGCGAAATCTCGTGGCTTTTTGTTGGATGCGAACTGGATCATCTTCAGATGCACTGAAAAAACACATAGCGTCAGACGCCATAATTCATAGACTTCTGGCGCCATGTACATAGGCGATTTCGGTCGATTTGTGACAAAATATAGCACCACACGCCATAGTACATAGAAGCAGACGCTATGCTTATGGCCCTCCACGCCATATACTATAGTCCTCCACGCCATATACTATAGTCCTCCACACCATGTACTATAATCCTCCACGCCATGTACTATAGCCTTCCACGCCATGCAGAGGCGCTATAAGCATAGCGCCTGCTCCTATGTATTTTTTGCCATGTATTATAGCGTGTGGCGCTATATTTTATCACCATCCCGAAATCGACTATGTACATGGTGCCAGAAGTCTATAAACTATGGCGTCTGGAGCTATGTGTTTTTTCAGTGTACAGATTGTACAAAATTGGTTAGAAAAGTAAGCCTTGAGGTACGCCAGCTTGAATGTAGTGCTTCGAGGAGAGGCGACTTGCTATTTCGGCTTGAAAAGTTCTTCCATGTAAAAAGTAGCCAATAAGCTGTGAGTGTGATTTGGGAATTTGGAGATTATTTAGTTTGATGATCAGGCCTGCGTGCCAAACCTTGTCAAAAGCTTTGGCTACATCGAACATAACCAGACCTGTAGAATGACGTATATTGAACCCTGTTTTAATATGTTGGGTGACTCCGGGTAGTTGGAGCTCGGTGGAATGTTGTGACTTAAAGCCGAATTGTTCATCAGCCAGGATGTTGTGGAGTTAGACTATCTATTTTAAACGAAAGAGAAAAATGTGCTCTGTTAGTTTAGCCAGAGGCGAGAGAAGGCTAATAGGCCTCCAGTTTAGAGGGAATGTTAAATCTTTTCCGGGTTTAAAGAGGACTATTATTGTGGCTAGTTTCCAACAATTTGGATATTTTTTCAGAAGGAAAATATAGTTTATGATATCTACTATATTCCGCAAGATATTATCGGGTAAGTGACTGAGGCAGAGGTTGGTAGTTTTATCGGGGCCTGAGGATTTGCGCTGGCTGATAAAGCGTACCAAATTATTTACCTCCTCTAGATTGGTAGGAGGAATTGTGTCTTCGCTTGCGGCCGTTGAATTTAGTATTCTCGGAGCAGCTTGGTCAATGTGAACTTCGTTGTCTAAATCGTCATCTGAAGAGTAGTATTCTTGAAACTGTAACTCAAGGGTATCCGTGAATGCTTCGGCTTTGTCTGGATTGGTGAATTTGAGACCAATAGTTCCATGGACGGGAGGTATGGTAGGTTTGGTTTTGCACAGAATGAGTCGCTTCCGGGTTCCATACCCTTCAAGAAAAGCTCCCTTTGCTTATTTTTGAATCGACTGATTTGATCGCGTACAACGTTTGTTAATCGGTATACCTCTTTGCGTAATCTTGGGTCTCCCGTACTTCTGGCGCATCTCCTAATTTGATTTCTCCTTCTAATGAGAATTTCGATAGAGTGTCGGAGCTCGTAAGGATCTTGTTTATCATTAATTTGTCTTTTGTTTGGGAAATGCACATGGTAAGGGTTTCTATTGATTTATTTAGGTCTAGAACTGTTTCAGGCATAGTCAAGCTGCTATCATTAAGCAGGGTGACAAAAATGTACCTCCCTGGAATCGTGGCCTATTTATATGTTTTTTATGCTGACTTAGTGAGTATATGTGGTCGTAAAAACATTTTTACTAATGTTCGAAGAACATTAGTATTTTTTTTTAATTTTATGCGAGCTGGAAATAACGGATTATCATTACTTATAGATCTACCCTCGTAGTTGTTATTTTTGGGCTTTGAAACACGTGTATGAATAGTGTTGATGCTCTTATGCAGAGCTAGCTTCTTCTATACGAATATCGCTTCGGTGGAAATAGATTTGATTGCTGGAATAATAATTGCTTATCATTTATGCCGTTTGTCTTAGAATGTCATTAAATATTTTCCGGAAAGAATAGATACATTTTTCTTTATAGATCTACTTTCTTATGGCATTCGGAAATTAAATAATCTATAAAAAAATCAGTCAATTGCATGCCACTCAATTATTTCATGGTATAATTTTTAATTTTAAAGAAGTTATAAGCTATTTATCTGTAAAAAAAAAAAAATCTGCAGGAAAGGAAGCTTATATTGATAATCTGTAAATGAGTCAACGAATCCAGAACTAATGAGCAAGGAATTCTCCACAAAAAAATTAAATCGTCCAATGCATTAATCAAAATTATTCTGAATCAAATTCGTGAAATATAATTGGCATATCCATTTGAGTCAAGACGTACACACATGAACTCCCAATTACTACAGGCTTTATGTTTGTCTCAATCAACTGTCAGACCAGCTTGTAGGTTATGAATTGATGCGCAACGTATGCCTTTAGTGTACTCAGCATTCGCAACCAACAATCATGGTGTTAATGTCTATTCCGAACCAGATACAGGTTGATGCTCTCAAGCAGCCCTCCGCACTTAAAGTCACTTAATTATCAACTATTGTCCGAATGACCACTGTCAAGAGCCAAGATGTGATTTATAAACGAAGAAGACGACTTAGAGATCGAAAGATGTGTGTAAAATTGTTCAGGCAAGACATTATAGATCGCTTCAATAAGGTAGTCAGTTCTTCTTTGATAGAAGTCTGGATTGATATGATTACTGAGCATTTATGACATTTTAAACAGTAGTCAACTAAAATGTTTGCACTCATACAGGGTGTCCCATAACGCAACGTCAAGCCGGAAAGGGGTGATAGGGCAGGTGGTGACAGTAATCAGAAAACTATTTAAAAAAAATTTAGCTGCGTATTTTTTGAGATATTCGCTTTTGAAAAAAAATTGAAAAAATGCGTACCCTGTGACAATCTTTTCACTGCTACATCTACAAAAATTTTTTTTTTTTTAATTTTCTTTTTATAATATAACCCCAGATAAATGCTCTTTAAATTACAGCCAAAAATTAAAAAATTACTGTTTTAGTTTTCAGTGAAATAGCACTTCTTTCACCAAAGATGTACTAAAAAATAACTCTTCACCCAACTTCATCTAACCGTACTGAAAAAAAATGTACTAAGATATTTTGGCAAGTAGCTTTAAAAGATAGTCTACTAAGTCCTAATTCCAAAATGGTATTACACTTGCTTCTTAATGACTTAATTGAGATGAATATAAATTTTCTAACAGTCCGACATCCTAAGTTTGTTTTCGCACTATTTGATATAAGTTGAAATTAGAAATCAATTATTGAACAGAAATTACTTACTTTACTTATAAAACGTGTTCGAAATGCTTGCCATCAGCGGCAATGCAGGCTCTGCATCTTCTTAAGAACGACCTTGAAATTAGGCGGGCAAAACTTCTTGAGTTTATTTCGTCGACCGCTTTTCTAATTTTAGTACGTAGCTCTTCTAAGCTTTGTATTTCAGTGGAATAGACTTTTTCCTTTATTGCGCCCCAATAAAAGAAATCCAAAGGATTTAAATCGGGTGAACGAGCTGGCCACGAAATTGTTCCACCCCGTCCTATCCACCTCTCGGGATACTCACTGTTGAGAAATTCCCGTACACTTCGAGCATAATGTGCTGGGCAGCCATCATGCTGGAAATACATGTTTCCATAAATCCTCAGTGGTACGTCGTCCAATAGTTGTGATAATTGGTTTTCCAACATATCCAGATAAACTTCGGCATTCAAATTCCCCGCAAGCTCAAATGGCCCAACAACTGAACCATTAAGAATGCCCGTCCACATGTTTATTTTAAATCGGTGTTGAGATTTGTTCTGTCGCATTAGATGCGGATTCTCCACGTGCCACTCGTGCAAATTATGGAGATTCATGTAGCCATCCTTGGTGAATGTTGACTCATCCGTCCAAAGAATTTCGTCAAAGAACCGCGGATTTTCTCTATACTTCTCCAGCATAGTTTGACAAAACTGAATTCTCTCCGGGAAATCTCGCGGAAGGAGACTTTGTACACGTTGTACATGGTATGGATGAAGTTGGTTTCTCCTTAGAATTCGCTGAACTGAGCTCTTGGGTACTCCTGTAGTCATCTGAATGGCACGCACCGAGGTTGACGGTTCTTCTTCAACTGCTTCCAATACAGTGTCCTCGTAGAGATTCCAAGGTCTTCCCGCACAAGCCATTCGATGGGGCAAGCGACCCTCTGAAAATGCCCGATGCACGTTTATGAACACTCGATGATCTGGATACCGTTCAACATTTGGGTACCTCTCACGATAAAGTCGTGCTGAAGCAGAAGCATTGGATCTGCATTCCCCATAAATTAGGTGCATATAAGCATATTCCTGTGCACTATATCTAAACGGCATTATGGAATTCACACTTTACACTTTCAATAAACGGAACTACGGGAGTATTCTCTTATTTGCTAGAAAAATGCACACTTATCAAATGACCGTAATCCACTATAATGCCACGCAAATAGCAAAATAACATAACTACGCATCTAATTTTTCCATCGACCTATAGGTAACGGTTTTTAAGAAGAATAAAGTGCATTAAAATCATTTCAAATAACTAATAGCAATTAACTGGGAATTGGTTCTCTCCAAGGTAAAAACGTTATTTTTCCTTAATTAAGAAATAAAGAAGCAAGTGTAATACCATTTTGGAATTAGGACTTAGTAGACTATCTTTTAAAGCTACTTGCCAAAATATCTTAGTACATTTTTTTTCAGTACGGTTAGATGAAGTTGGGTGAAGAGTTATTTTTTAGTACATCTTTGGTGAAAGAAGTGCTATTTCACTGAAAATTAAAACAGTAATTTTTTAATTTTTGGCTGTAATTTAAAGAGCATTTATCTGGGGTTATATTATAAAAAGAAAATTAAAAAAAAAAAATTTTTGTAGATGTAGCAGTGAAAAGATTGTCACAGGGTACGCATTTTTTCAATTTTTTGTCAAAAGCGAATATCTCAAAAAATACGCAGCTAAATTTTTTTTAAATAGTTTTCTGATTACTGTCACCACCTGCCCTATCACCCCTTTCCGGCTTGACGTTGCGTTATGGGACACCCTGTATAATTTGTCTGTCAATGAGTTAGCTTGCAGTAAAAATAAATGATAACGTAGATTTAAAGCTTAAAGCATGCAGTAATTTTGGCAAATTCATGTTTATTGCGGTGAATAAAATAATATGCTGTGTATACGCTGACTCATAACTAAGTAGCAGACAGTAACAAACAAGATGTTTGATTATGTGGTGAATCCACCTTCAGTCTAAATATGAATGAATATTTAATAATGTATTTTCACGAACAAGGAAAATATTATTGGGTTGAGTCATAAGTAATTGCCGATTTTGTGCTATAAATTTACTTCATTATAAAAATTACAAATTCATAAACTAGTCTATAATATATTCATCATTATTATTTATTACTTGTTGACATCTATCAGGCAATGTGTCAATCCCCTCCTCGTAGAATGTTCTTGGCTTCGTTGCAAAAAAGGAGTCGACGTGCTGAAGTATCTGGTCATCGTTGGTAAAAGTTTTTGCGTTAAGGGAATTCTGAAGCGACCGGAAAAGTTGAAAATCGGTTGGAGCAACGTCGGGTGAATATGGCGGGTGAGGTAAAACGAAACAGCCTAGCTCCAATATTTTGTCCTGGGTGATCCTAGCGGTGTGGGGCCTGGCATTGTCATGGAGTAAAGCTACTTGCCGTCGATTAATCAACGCTGGACGCTTGTTAATAAGTTTTTGTTGCACATGTTGCAGATGTTGAGCATACACGTTTGCTGTAACTGTTTCGTTGCGATTCATCAGCTCATAGTAACTGATACCCTGGCGATCCCACCATACACACAATAAAATGTTCTTGCCGTGAAAACTAACTTTAGGATCAGGTTCCGGTGCCGTGTCTTTATCCAGGCACTGCCTTTGCCTGACGACATTTGCATAGGTTATCCACTTTTCATCCCCTGTAACAATATTGGCCAAGGAAGACTCAACTCTTTGGCGTGAGAGGAGACTTGTGGCAATCTACATTCTCTCCGCTTTGTAGTTTTCAGTGAGATTTTGTGGCACCAAGACTCCAAGTCTACAAACTTTCTCTAGCTTTTCAATGTGCCGGCGCACAGTTGATTGAGATGTATTTAACTTCTCTGCTAATTCTCGCGTTGTTTGGCGAGGGTTTTGTTCTACCAAAATTTTCAATTGGTTATCGTCAAAATCAGAAGACCGACCCGGCCTTGGATCATCCTGAAGCGTCATATCCCCGGAACGGAATTTAGTGAACCAATTCCTCACTGTTCTTTCACTTATTACTACACTACCATAAACACTGCATATTTTTTCAGCTGTTGCCCTAGCGTTGTTTCCAAGTTTAAACTCCCACAACTTAATATGTCTAAAATGCACTTTCAAATTTTCCATTTCTAACACCTGTATTTTTTCACAAAAATTTATGTGCGCACTGTCAAACTTCTAAATTAAGAATGACTAACCCATACCTGTCATTTAAAAGCAAAACGATCACCCCACTACAATTATTAAGGAATTCAGAAAAATTTCAATTGCCCTCTACCTGCATCGGCAAGTATTTATGACTCAACCCAATAGTATAGGTATATTTATTTCACCGTACATGGCATTTAAAAAAAGCAAAAAAAAAACATTCACACAAGAATAATGATTAGGATCAGTTATTGCTAAAGTTATTACAGATTTCATATTTTTCTGTCACAACCAAAAAATTGTAAATGATAAATTATGAATTGGGTAGTTCAAAAAACGCATTAATTGCTATGTGTCATAAGTAGATTTTACATTAATTCAAAATATCATTAAAGTGTAGCAATAAAAATCACATACCAGCGCCTCGAAACTCACTTATTCAAAAAAAAAACTAAGAAATTGAATAGTTCACTATTAAAATAATTTTCACAAAGCTGTAATGCATGTCTATATTCACTTGTTCGATGTTGGGAGAAAATATTCACAAAATTAATACTTTATTCAGATTAACACTGCCTTGATGTCACCTTCTTAATGAGCTTCTGATCGTAAGTTTTACTCTTATTTTCGAAAATGTAATGATACTATTTCCTTTCGGCTGGTAACAGCAAAGGTTTGCAAGATCCGTTTTCCTAATACAATTATACATATATGACTGCCACAATAAAGTATGTTCATAAATGGTCTTATTTGGATCTGCTGCTCTTTCTGCAAATAATTTCATTAAAATTGTAATTGTAATTTCTTGGCTCATTTTGTTTTTGCATCATCTAGTTTTTTGATTACATGCTCTGTTTCTTAGTCTGACGATTGTTTTCGTATATTTCGATATTTGCATTCTTCAACCAATCTTTCCACCCATTTAAACAGATTCCCTTTTGTAAAGTGCAATAATTAGTGATGACGATCAACTTTTGCCACGTATTGATACCTTTTCAATTTTTCAGCTCTTGCCTATTCTTTCTTCTGTTGCATTTTTATTAATTTTATAGTATTTTCGACGTTGTACTGGATAACTATAGACGAATTAAAACATAGTCAATGATTATGCCTGAATTGTTTCTATTTGCCCAAATGCATTTACAATGAAGAACTTGTTTTACAAATTGTCATTTAAACCTCAGCACCATTTCTCAGTACTTCCGGTTTGCTCGCTATTAGCATATTTTCGTAAATAGGTCAGTCATAAGTTAGTCAGTCATCAGTTTTCGCGAAAAAAACTAATTAAGGTCAAGGGTCATAAAAATTAATTTTTTTCTTAAATATCTAACTTTTAATCATCAGTTTTACGTGATTTTTTGTACATCAGATTTGTTCAGCATAAATATCTGCACAAAAGCTTCATACGAAAAATTCACGTGAGACCTTTAGTAGAGATATGAGATTGAGAAAACTTTGAAATTTCACATCACCATATATACAGACGGTAGTGGATTATATGTATTTCAGCGAAGTATTCTCAGACCCATATCTTGGGAACTATGAGCCCCACGAAAATTATGTGTATGTAGCTTTCTACAGATTGATACACAGAAAACCAATAGCTTACAAAATATTTTTGACAAAAACTGATTTTCGTGACTTTTGCCCCTTAATAACTTTTGCTGCGGACATAACTTCGTATTCGACTTTCCATATTATGGTGTTCATGTTACAATTAACATAATTTCGTTGAAAAATCTTCACGTGATTTTATTTGACAGATTGGCTATTTTCTATTCTAGAACGACAGGTCTATTAGCTAGACTTTCCGTTAAATGCTTTGTTTTTGTAAATTTTTCTTACAATTTTTATACATTTTTTCTTATTGTTAAGCTTATTCCGCTTTGAATGGTAATACCTTTATTTTTTTTTCACTGTTGAAAGTATCCCAAATATATTTTTGAGCTTCCCGACTAGAGTTTTTTATGCGAATGACAGAAAATAAAAAAAAAACTCTTGCGCATAGGAACCGCTAGAAACACTAAAGTTCGAAAAAGAGTTGAAGGCTTTTCGTAGTCCGTACACCACGTTGATCTCAAAAATGCATTCAAACTCATAAGGCGAAAAAAATTTTTAGCATTACCACTCGCATGCACTTCAAAATGCTTATTTGATAAAACTTTGAAAACAGCATCTCCTCTAACATAAATGATAAGAATGATCAGTGCCTGCAACACTTCACCAGCATTGCAACCAAAAGTCTACCACAACTGCATCACATCAAAGTCATCTTACCCTGTGAATTTAGTTTTCATCCTATGATTTCATAGAAAATTACATAGATAGAAAAATGTTTGGGGTTGCCATCCCAAAAATTTCCAGAATTTGGAAAAATAAAACACTAGATACTTGTCTGCATTGTAGATGTTTTCCGTGTGCTGGTGACGCTCCTTTATTACCAAAGCCAAATATATATATACCATATCTACTCCATGTTCCAGTAAATTCATCCTGAAAATTTCGTTTCCATCCGATGACTGGATTGGAAGTTGTAGGGTGCTCATACGCAAATGTTTTCAAAATCCAAATATTTGTTGTTTGGTGTCACTTAAAAATCCTAGACCTTTAAAAATTTAATAATAACATCGCGTAGTAAAGAAATGAAAAAAAATTATAAAAATTACAATAGCTGCCAGCCGTATCATGCTTTTTCAACCAAATTCCTATCAAATTCGTCCTAGTATATGTATATTTGAAGGTTTACTATATGAATGTTGTTTTGATTTCATGACTGCATCGGAAGTTACTGAACAAAAAGCTTTATATCACGGAGCAAATTTTCAAGATTAAAGACACTTTCATTACCATAGCTGGCGTTTCCGGCCAAATTTCTACCGAACGAGGTCTAGAGCGAGGTAACGCTCTCCTTAAAATCAAGTCACTGGACTAGAATTCATTGGGCTAAATGCAGTTTTTTTAGTAAATTTTAAAAATAAAAAAGCACCAGTGTTGTCCTTATTTCGAAATCGATTCTACATATCAGACCTGGCCCTAGTCAAGTTTCATGCAAACTGTGAGTTTTCTATTGAGGCTATTGAGGTTGTTCAGGTTCCTTGCTGAGGCTGCTTCCCGCTTATGTTCGGTTAGTCTAACACCAACTAACCGTTTCGTTTGACTAATGTATATTTTGTCGTATTCTGGGCAAGTAATTTTATATATTCCACATTTTTGAGCTTGAGTAGCCTAGTAGCCCTGGTTCGAATCCACGTTCGGACGAGGGTCCGCGCACCAAGCTTTGAGTTCACCTAGCTCTGATTAGGTACCTGATTTAAATCAGGGGTAAAGTGAGTCGTGGAACTAATCACTCCACACTCGTATCTACAATGATTAAAAAAAATGTAATGAAGCTCTCTACCAGCTTCAACCCCTAGACCCGTACAAGGGTTGTCGTGTGATTGCTTTATTTTTTACATTTTTTTGCTATATATTTATGTAATCCACATATGCTGGAACGCGTTGTTGAAAATTGGACCCTCAGGATGGACCATTTACGTTGTAGTCATGGTCAACATTTTAATGAGATTATCTTTAAAAAGTAAATGTCATAGATTGTTCTTTCGATTCACAATAAAATTTCTACTATACAATTCAACTTTATGCCTTTTATTTGAGGTTAAAAACCAAACTTCATAGTTATTCACCCTATACTTAACTTCTAAGTTAAAACTTTCCTGGACCAGGGGGGTTGTAGTTAAAACTTTCCTGATCTAAAGCTTTAACTCAGAAGTTAAGTATATTACACATCAAATGCCCATACAAAATTTCGGCATTTACTGGTACATGGTTCACTTTTTATTGCCTATTTTTTATGGTTTGGTACTCCGAATGTTTGTGCGCTAATGGCTGCGGTTTGTGCGCTAATGACTCAACAAAAAAACGGTTATCGACAACGCATATTTTTGTCGGGAAGTATTTCTCTATTGAGCGGAGAACGGCGAATCAGAGGAGTCGGACATATTTCCCCTTATTTACATTTTCGTACTTTAGAAGCTGTAATATTTTTCTGAAGGACAGTCGCCATATCTTTTGTCTTTAGAACCATAATAGGCTAATAAAACTCATAATTATGTTCTCTTTAATTCGAATTTCCGTACTTCAAAGGGTTGTAACTTTTTTTAAGGGGTGACTGTCATGTTTTTACTAATGTTCGTAGAACATTAGTATTAAAATCGATTCGGCCAAAAATGCATATTTCCATATATATATATATATATATATATATATATATATATATATATATATATATATATATATATATATATATATATATATATATATATATATATATATATATATATATATATATATATATATATATATATATATATATATATATATATATATATATATATATATATATATATGTATATATATATATATATATATATATATATATATATATATATATATATATATGTATATGTATATATATATATATACATCATCAAAAAATTTCAGTGAGATAATCTCGGGAACGCGCCATCCGATTGAGCTGAAACTTTCAGGATACATTGGTGTATATGCAGAATAGGTTCAGGTCTCACTAAATGTCAATTGCCTTTAACCCTTTGGCGCCGGCGGCCATTTTAGTGATATTTTTAATATACCTATTATTACGTACACAAATAATTTTTGCAAAAATAAAGTTGAAGAAATAAATTTCGAACGTGTTTTACATGTGAATCGGATAATGTTTTGGAATTTTTTAACCCCATGAGTGCGCTGGGTGCCTAAAAAGAGAACAGGAAAATTTGAAATTTTTTAAATTGCGATAACTTTTGACAGAGCTATTCAATCATTACCAAATTTGCAGAACATATCGGTATTATTTATTTGTAGATTTGTGTAGCTTTGAATGGGCGTGCTGGCAACCCTGTAACTAAGGCAGACACTGAAAGTGAAAACCTCCAAATCATCGTCTCTCTTGAAAAAATTTCGCTTCTTCAAAAAAAGCCACTCATATGTAAATCTTGTGCTTTGTTTACAAAGGAAAAAAAAAATTTGGTATGGTATAACGGGCACGCCTGGTAACCCTTGCTTAATTTACCTATATATTTAGCATCAAAAACTTCTGTTCACGGAAACTCACGATCCGATAAGCAGAATTAATTGAAATTTGCAGAATGTATTGGTCTTAAATAGGACCAGATCTGATAGAAGTGATTTTGAAATGCAGGCGATTCTGTGCCAGTGGTGCCATCTTGAAAAATCACTAAAAAAGATAACTGCTTTTAGCCCTATAAATTCTGATTCAATCATTCGATTTTTACAAAATTCATACAGTAGCGGGACCTAACTTCAAACCACGTTTGGTTGAAATTTGGAATACAAATTTGGAAGTGAAAGTATTCAAACCATCGAATATCCTAAAAAAAAGTCCGTTTCTTACAATAAAACCAATCTGTATACAAATCTTATGTTTTATCTACACGTTCAAAGTAAAACTTTGGAAATTTTATGTCGGACAAGAACGGTAACCCTCTCCCAGTTAACCTATATTTTTAGCATCAAAAACTTCTGTTCACGGAAACTCACGAACCAATAATCAGATACAACTGAAATTTACAGAATGCATTGGATTAAGTAGGATCAGATCTGATAGAAGCGATTTTGAATTGTGGGCAACTCTGTGCCAGTGGTGCCATCTTGAAAAATTACAAAGAAAAAAAACTGCGTTTTGCCCTATGAAATGTGAATAAGTTATCAAATTTTCATGAAATTCACACAGTAGCTGAATTTTACTCTAATCTCTGTTTGGTAGAAATTTTGTTGAGAAATTTGATTGGTGCTGCCAGCTATGGTAATTTTTGTGTCTTTGGTTTTGAAAATTCGCCCAGGAAAATAAAACTTTTTGCCATATAACTTCCAGTGCAGTCATGAAATCAATACTAATTTCCTACAATTAATGCAACCTATTATAAACATTATTCAGGCCAAATTTGGTTGAAAAGCCTCAATAGAGTTGCCAGCTATTGTTGGTTTTGTGTTTGCTTGCAATATCTTTATTAAGCGGTTTTATCGTAGAATTTTCAATTGGTAATGATATTGTAGTGACAATAAACAGCAAATATTAAGCGTTCGATTATTTGAAAAAACTCGCTGCAGGTAACCCTAAATTTCTTTATACTCCTATAACTTCGAATGTAATATAACAACCGAAAGCAGATGTGTATTCTTGGCTTTGATACTGGCAAAAGGTTGCCAGCACGAGTCGGTTGTGCTACTTTTGTATCAATAAATGCTTATAGTTAGTATTCATACCGGAAACATTTACAATAAAAATAAATAACCAATGTTTCAATTCCCAAAGTTCTGCAAATTTTTCGGATCGCAGCCCCAAACACCAACTTCAATTACAGTGCTGCAGGCACTGAGCATTTTCTTCATTGATGTTATATGAGATGATGCTTTCAAAATTTTGTGAAATAAGCAACTGATAACGAATATAATTAACCCGTGTTTTGCTCTCATAAACGTTGAAATTCATGCCAGTGGTAATATCTGAAACCTTCCACCATATGATTTATAATGCATTCTGGAGACCAAAGTAAAACGTGGCGTTTGAAACAGTTTGGCCGTAATAAGCAGCTCATGTGGTGGAATATGCACTCAAAACCTGCACGATTCTTCTACTGTTCTTCGAACATTAGTGTTTCTAGCGATTCAGGTGCGCTAGATGTTTTTTACTTCGGGATCGTTGTCGGCACCCTTACGAATGACCTCAAACAGCTGCCCACCCCCTCCGGGGGCGGACTCAAAAACTACACCTTTTACCTACTTTGCCGACCTTTTCACCGCAGATTTTACACCATTCCACTATTGAAAAATCTATAAAAATGCTTCATGAGATTTTGAAATTATGCACCTGTTCAGTTCGAATTTTCGATTTGATATCGGTTGCGACTTGAATGTGGACTAATTTTTCCCAATTAAGGTGCTCTGACTAATAGTAAATTTGTGAGTGATCTTTTAGCAATCGCTTACGTTTGAATTTAGGTATAATTAACTTGTGATTCGTTCTGCACACCTACATACCTACATTAGACAGAGGATAACCGTTACAATTGGCAAAGGCAAAATGATATTCTACTGATAATCATACATTTTTTTCAAACATTGTTGCAGAATTTGGAACTTTGCATATCAAAATGCACTGTTCTCAGTTTAGCCAATGATTCGTTATGCTGATAACATCTAATTCAATTGAAAGTTTCTTCACACAATTTTTTTTTATCTATTGTACGCTACATTTTATGAAAACTCAAACAGCGAAATTTTCGAAAGTGTAAGGTTTGGCGATGCACGTGCAATTTTGCTTCTAAGTTTCGTTCCATCTTAATTCTGCAGATGTTTACTATAGATTTGTATGAAATGCATTTCTTCTTTACAATTTGAACTTTTCTAAAATATCTACTACAAAACTCATAACCGTGCACAGACTCGCGAAAATTCTCTCAAATTCCTACTACAAACCAAATAAATTTTTCCATTTTCAAGTTATCAAAATTCATACAATCTTTGAAATCACAATAAAACAATTCACATCATGCGCAAACTTAAATAACAATTGACCACATTCTCGAAATATCCGCAATAAGTCCATCATAGCGTGACAGCGAAATTCAAGAGCAATATATACATGAACTATTTAGTAAACAAAATCGCTGAATAAATAAATGATATCCTTTTAGCTTGTGGGAAGTTACACAAATTGTTTGTGTCATATTAAAAGATTCATTAGATTTGTTCAAATTCACGAAACGAAAACAGAATTTGGCGTATGACTAATTGGCGAAAACCAGAAGTCATTTATCACAGTTTGAGTTTGTTTAGTGTCTGCTTTAATTTCTATCTGTGATGATTTGAAAATTATAGAACAGAGCTGTGTTCAATGTTGTTAGTTATGAGGTTAGTTGTGCTTGCGCTGTTTAATATACATTTTTTTTCATCCTATAATCTGGTGTTAGCTAATTTATATGCCGGAAGATATCAATTCGCTTGTGAATCACAACTATTCTGCGTTCCGAGTTTTGCGGATAAAGTCGAAGAATTAAATTATTTATGTTGTGTCAACAAATATAATTAAAATGCATAAGGCAAAAAATATGAAAATTGTCTAGTTTGGATGGCTTTAGCTTCCGAATTAGTAAATTCAATTCAAAATCATTTTTGTTGAGTGTAAACGATCAGCGGAAGCTATCATTGGAGTTCGTTTACATTCTATTTTAAAGTTTACAATACACGCTAAATGTGCAGAATACGAGATTTGAACACAGAAAAATCTGCTACTCTTCTATTTATACTTGAGTTATTCTTTCACAATCAGATGCTTGTTGTATGCTTACAAATTTGCATAATAAATTGAAATAATTCAAATAAAAAGCCCATTCAAATCCACATGAAATTGTTTTCGAAAATGCAAATTATATTTTCGTTGCAAATTTCGATAATGCGATTCAGTTAAAACAACTTTTAGTATCCAATCTCTTGAGTACGAAACGAACTCAATGAATTCATTTCAAATACGAATACATAGCCCTGCTGCACCTGGACTCTATGCAAATTTCGAAAATTTTCCAATGAAATACGGAAGCCACTCGAAAGTTGAAATGATGCTTCATAGTCATCGTAGTAGTTAGAACAAAGTTACAAAAATCAGAAAATTCATCCTGATGAGATTTTGGGCCCCTTCGAGTTCAGAGGATGCATCAAAACTTTTCGAATTAAAATTCATTAAAATTCAGTTATTTCAGTAATAGCACGGATTTTGGGTGGGTATGTGTACCAAACCGCAAAATCAATTTTTCTTTGTTGAAATTGAATGAAAGTATTTTAATTCAATATGCAAACGTTGATCTAATAGAATTTCCAATAGTTATATGAAAAGTTGCCGTCCTTGTCTAGCGAGGATTCAAGATGGCTGAAATCAGAATTGATGGTTGTTAAAAGAGACACACACACAATGCTTAATGCTACATTATTATTATTACAAGCTAATTAGAATTTAACTGGGTAATTCACAGTGTTCCTAATTGAGTTTAAAAATCTGTTTATGCAAGAAAAACTCTTTTCAAAATATCTGTGAGGGTTTTTCACAATTCTAGTTCTATTTTATCAAAAAATATGTTTCACATTAATCTCACTTTTCTTCATTGTTTATAAAAACCTCATTTTCTACATAACTCTTAAACAAATAAAATGATATGTGAATTAATACAGCATTATTTAAAAGCGTTTTAATTACTTTAAGTCTGCCATAAACTAATGTCCTATAATTTTTTTGTCTTTATAGGGTAATGTTTTTGACACCTATGGACTTGAAATTTATGTGTGAATATTTGCTTCGATGGTAAGCATGGATTAAATCTTAACAATACCTTGTAAGAATTTTAGTTAAAACAAATATACTTTGAAAAACAGATATCATTTCGTAATTAGCTAAAACATTAAAAGGTTGATGACCAGTTTACGAAAGATACCTACGAGTAAATTTAGAATAGCATAAAGTAGGAAAATGGGAAATGAGCAATGTAAAGTTTGCACTGAATTTTTCGATACCAAATTTATGCGTATGAAATTTCTTTATTTTCTTTTAAATTGATTCTTAACAATAGTGAGTAATAAGCAATGCCATATTGTCAATTAGATAGTATTGCTTATTTAAATTTCAAATAATCACTACTACTATAAATAGTCAAAAAATTGCTACTGCCTTTTCATTTTCAACATAAATGCTTCATAAAGTGTTGTGTAAATAAGAAAATATAATTATGAAATACTTGTACTCGTACATAATAGTATAGTACATCATTTCAAGACCAATGAAGTGTTTTTATTGTTATTTTATTTATTTAATTCCGATCTTCCGATCAAAACAAAAAGTCAAAAAAAAAAACACACATTAAGGCCCCCATTCACGAGCAGTCCATCAGTCCAAATGGCCCAAGGCCAGGCCAAAATCTCACCGTGTGTGGGAAAACTCGGAAGGACTCATGGACTCAAGGAACCAAATTGGATTTCCAATCAATCCAAAGTCCACGACTCAGGCCATCGGGCCATTTTATGGCTCGACCCTGTGTGGGGAAATAGTAGGCCGAGTTTGGATAATCCATAAAATGGACTAGTCGTGTGTGTTTAAGCCTCAGTCTAAACAATGCGACAGTCTTGCTTCACACGTTGATCTGTGATAAGCTCATTGAATGTTTTTGTGAGTATTTTATTTAATCGAAAAACTCAGCATAATGGATAGTCGTGGCCAAAATTTGGTTTTGGAAGTTGTTTTTTTTTTATGAAATTACCGTAGAAAATTTGAGCTCTACATAGCTGCTACCGCTTGCTAAGTACCGCAAAGTAGCGGCCAATCTCTCGCGAGGAGTGATAGTTTGCCTCATATTTGTACCCTTTCGTTTGATAAATGGCTTGACCAACTGTAGCAACGTGTTATATGTCATATTATCCATTTTCAAATAACATTGCCAATCAAAAGGCTTACGAGTGAGTTATTTTACGAAATTTACGTGACTCATTTGTTTCCGTTTGGCAAGCCATTCTTCTTGCCACTTCCTTTTTGGTTTTCGTTTTTTGATGTAAATGCAAGTTGCTATTGCAAAAAAAACTCCTCCATATGCTTCGAATCCACTTATTGATTAAACATAATTTTTTCTTCAAGTTTATAGATATTTTTTTCTAAATTAATGACAGAAAATGGAATGGACTGACTGGATTGAGACTCTGTCGTGAGTGGCGAGTTAAATTGGACTTAAACCAAACGGACTCAAGCCAAATGGACTCAGGCCATTTGGACTGTTCGTGAATGGGGCCTTTAGATAAAAAAAAACTAGGCTTAAATCTTTAAATCAAAATTGTCGCTGTTCAGCTCTTGAAGAGAACAGACGTGTTGAAAACCGCAATTTTTTCTTTTCCCCCATTTTATTTTTGTTTAGTGCTTCCGATATAAATTTTCGCTTTGTTTACTTCGGTTCTTAGTGTTAAAGTGCCTAGTGACTCGAGGAAAAGGGCAAGGGAGGACACGTCCCCCGAATACCTAAGGAACAAGTTGAAAATCTTACTCGGCCACAATTCCAAAATGACCGCAAGTAGCAGCAACCAGTTCCAGCGTTTAGCCGACATAACTGGAGAAGACGATGCTTCGGAGACACCGAAGAGCAACACTACTACACCGAAGAAGGTAAAGCCTCCTCCAATAATGTTCCCCAACTTGCAAAAGCTCTCAATTGAAGCGATCATGAGAGAGCTTTCAATTGAAAACTTCGATGTGAAATTCCCCACAATGGGCAGAAAAGTGATTCTTTCGGATATCACTGAATGGGACAAACTTAACAAACATCTCATTCAGAAAAAAGTGAACTTTTATACCTACCGGCGAGCGGATATGCGCCCTCTAAAAATTCTTTTATCGTGTTTACACGACATGACTTGTGAGGAACTGAGCAAAACGCTAAAGTCAGAGGACAACTTAAACGTCGTGGACATTAAAAAATTTAACCCGTCAAAGTCAAGGTATGTTGAGCAAACGTACTACATTCTATTTTTTGGGAAAGGTACAGTAAAACTACCCGAACTGCGAAAAATCAAGTCGATCGAACACACCATAGTTCAATGGAGCTATTATACTCGCAGTAGTAACACTCCAACACAATGCCGTACCGCCGAAATGTTTAATTTGCAGTCTATCGCATGACTATACAGAATGTCCTGCTAAAGATACAAACTACATCAAGTGCTCTAACTGCCAACAAGCGCACATAGCTTCGGATGATCATTGCCCCAAACGTGCAGAATACATCGCAATTCGCGAGAAACTCTCTAACCAAAACACTAATCGCTCACGAATTACCAAAAACACTATCAACCGCCTGGATGAAACACTAAAACTGCACGAACCACGCAATCACTTTCCCCTGCTCTCGAGGAACGACCAGATACACCCAGAGTCCATCGCGAAACCATCGTACAGTTCAATTCTCAAATCGAACATACTTCCACAAACTCGCGCCGACGCGAACAGGCCAGGACTATTGACGGCCGATCAAATTCTTCAGCTATCTCTTGAGCTGATCGATGACTTATCTAGATGTAAGAATAAAACCGACCAGTTTAACGTAATTGTAAACTTAGCAGTCAAGTTTCTGTATGACAACTAATCATAACCTGAAAGCCTTATTATGGAACGCGCAAAGCGTCAAAAACAAGTCGGCAGAGCTGTTCGACCTCGCCATCGACAGCGAATTAAATTTGCTTGTACTTACAGAGACTTGGCTGAGAGGTAATCTTAATTTTTCCCATCCGAAATTCTATGTGCATCGTTCTGATAGAGAACTTACAGTCGGCGGCGGTGTAGCTATATGTGTCAGGAAGGGCATAAAGCATTATGTGTTGCCGTCTCTCCCAACAAAAATCTTGGAAACTATTATAGTGAGGCTGAATGATAGTAATATACACTTAATTGCAACATATTTCCCAGGTACAAGGTTGGACAGAACTAAACTCACTAACTTTGAGACTGATTTAAAGCTTATAATCAATTCTTTTGATAAATTTATTTTATGTGGAGACTTAAATGCCAAACATAGGCAGTGGAACTGCTTGAGAGCGAACAGAACCGGAAAAATCTTATTTGAATTAATTTGCTCCAGGAACTTATTCTTATATGTTCCTACTGAGCCCACCTACTTCTCGCCTAGTGGGAATCCATCAACACTTGATCTTGTTGCCAGCAACGGATTAGTTAATATTTCTCAGCCTATAACTTTGAATAACCTCTCGTCGCCACATCTCCCAGTAGCTTTTAGCATTGAACAGATAAGCAATCCACATACAACCAGTGTGTGCGGATATCATCAAAAAAAAACCAACTGGGTTAGGTTCAGAAGAGTTTTAGATAGTTTAATCACCCTCGATTCTCGTGACCTTTCACTAATCCAATGTAATGAACAGATAAACGGATTACTTGACTCATTCTATGGTGGTGTCCATGCTGCCATTATTAATAGCACTATGAATGTAACCAGGTTTTCAATTCACTCCCGAAGTATCGATGATGAAACATTAGGATTAATAGCTATTAGAAACCGCTTCAGACGTCTCTGCCAAAGATCGAGGAATCCCTAACTCAAAACGTTGGTTAATAGACTCACAAATCTAGTCCGCTACCGCATTCTTGTGCTGCGCAATGAAAGCTAGAACTCTAAGCTAATGCAACTTAGCAACAAAAGCAACAAGGTTTGGGCATTAACCAAAATGATGAAGCGAAAAACTCGACTATCTCCAATCTCAGACTCTAGCCACCAACTATATTTCGATAACCTAGATAAAGCCAATATAATAGCTACGAAGTTCCAAACATTCCACTCCACATCGCAGCATCTTGGAACGCACACAAACAACAGTATTGTCGAAAATCGCATCAAGGACCTAACAAATCTCCCCTCAAATTTCACGCCGAATGATCTTTGGACTCCAAGAGAATTCGTTAACATAGTTGCTAAGCTCAAAAATAAAAAGACGCCAGGAAACGAAAAAATTTCAAATATTGTTATTAAAAACTTTGGCCGGAAAACGATGGTTTTTCTAAATTTCATTTTCAACGCGTGTCTTAATCTTAGCTACTTCCCAACCATCTGGAAAAACGCAGTAATTGTGCCAATACTAAAACCTGGTAAGATTTCTCAGCTACCAGATAGTTACCGTCCTATTAGCCTTCTCTCCGCTCTAAGCAAGGTATTTGAGAGAGTAGTTCTGCGGCGGATCAATAAGAAGTTAGATAGCTCGTGCATTTTACCTGACTGCCAATTTGGATTCCGTCGAAAACACTCTACAAACCACCAAGTTTTCCGGGTCTATAAGAATGTCAGGGACTCGACCAATCGCAAAGAATCTACGGGACTTATAACCCTGGACATCGAAAAAGCCTTCGATACCGTATAGCATCAAGGCCTCATATACAAGCTCTTAAACTTTCAGTTTCCAATTTATCTGGTGAAAATAATATCATCGTTTCTTTCATCTCGTACTTTTATAGTTAAAATAGGAGAAAAATACTCCCGTGCTCTCTCCATACCTGCTGGAGTCCCCCAGGGCTCCTGCCTAAGTCCTACTTTGTTCTATATATTCACCGCAGATGTACCTCAAAACCCCAATTGTAATATGGCAACATTCGCTGATGACATGTGCATTTACAAAAGTGCAACCGAGGCTAGCTTAATCATCGATACTTTGGAAGAGCAACTGGCAAAACTTTACCAGTATTATTATAGATGGAAAATTAAAATTAATCTGTCAAAAACAACGGCTATATTCTTCTCTCGTAAAAGGAAGAGACTCTATTTACCTAGCCGAAACATAGATTTCCTCGGCAAAGAAATCCCTTGGGCGGACAATGTTCGATACTTAGGAATCGTCTTCGACAAGAAACTTACCTTTAGAGACCATAGCGAAGAGACGTGCATTAAATTATCTAAAGCCATTTGCGCTCTGTATCCACTGATAAATCGCAAGTCAAAAATGTCCACAGAAAATAAGACGCTGATTTATAAAGTGGTTTTTCAGCCAATAATACTATATGGAGCTCCTACTTGGACACAATGTGCCAAAACTCACAAAAATAAGCTGCAAGTCGCGCAAAATAAAGCCCTAAAATTAATAAGAAATAAACCAGTTTATTACTCTACAAGGAGAATCCACCAAGAAGTATGCAGCATTGATTCCCTAGCAAATTTACAGTCTTCCAGCTTTAAAACCACCACCCGAAATATTCAAAACCCATTAATTAACAGGTTGTTTCCCTAGAGTTACACCCCCCTTCGATTGTAAGTACTCCCTAGTATTATGTTCAATTAGTTATAAGTAGCCGTAAGTAGCCTTTGTTACATGTATACAAAAATATACAATCAAGGTTTTTGTCAGATTTTCCTTGTAGCTTTAATTAACCAGACCCTGTAAACAGTAAACTGCATAAGCTAAATTTTACACCTTAGAGCAAAGATTTTGTCTAATCTCTAAATGTTTTACTTGTTAAGCAACCTATGTATGAATTCTGGAATAAAAATAATCAAAAATATAAATCAAAATGAATAAAAACGCTAAACAAAACTTTACATAAAGTTTAAAGTATGCGAGGAGTTCGAGGGCATAAATATTTGCGTTGATGCTTCAATTGCAAAAACATCTGCGGTAGAAGATGTTTAATCGGGTTTCTTGGGAATTCGCAAAAAACGGTGAATGAAAATACATATCAGCTTTTTTTAATTAAAGCACCCAGTGTAAAAACCGGATAACTCCATATACACATATTTTCTAAATTCGTTTTGTTACTGCAAACACTTTTTTAAAATATTTTTCCATTTTGCGGTGCAATAAACAGATGCCTAGCATAATTCTGCAATAAACTATTCATTTATTAGAGCTATCAATTCATCTTATTTGGAGCAAAAACAAGACATTTCCTGGAATTGTTTAGTTTTTGCACTAAATAAAACTTGTTGAACATTTCCGGGCATTGCATTCGAAGAACCATTGCACACAGTTATTTTTTAAGAAACTGTTAGTCAGCCCCATGTTTTTGGAAGAAATAGTTCGCAGTGGAATAGATAGTGAGTCTTAAGTCGACTCTGGTCGATATCGGGATCAGAGTGTGTTGCGAGCAGTGTTCCCAATCTTAAATTTTCCGTTGTATCAAATTTTTTCAAAAAGTCTATCAATATTGATAAAAATGTATCAAAAAGTTCCCAAAAGTGTATTTGGGTCGAGGTACTGAAACTATTTATAATAATATAAAAAAAACTTAGTTTGGAGCTACATGCTATATTTATTGAATAATATAGAACCTAAAAAAGTATCACAAATTACTTCCTCTCTTTGTTTTCATCTGTATATTGCCATTAATATTGAGGCCACACAAAATAAAATGTTGGTTCTTTGGAAATGCGCTCAAAATTTTCACGAAATTAATACGGAACGCAAATTATTTTTAAGGGAAGTCACTGGTTTGCTGTTTCAAGACAACCCTGCTTCGTCCGTTTTTCTATTCCATCCCGCATTACGCTGCTTACGGTGTATATTTTTTAATGCTGTTTCGGCGGCATTCCACGCTCTTTGGGATTCCAGCATAAAGCGTACGATATCTTTCGCTGATATCCTTGTGCCAAGTACCATCTCGAGGCAACTTCTGCATGCATGAAAGCACGAACAAGTCAGCATAACGTGTTCCGCATCATCGGGTACATTTTTACAGACTTGACAGTCCGGTGAGGTGTCGTTTCCAAAACGGTTCAGACAGTAAAAATGCTCGCCATGTCCGCTCAGAAATGGTGTTAGGTCATAGCTTGTTTCTCCGTTGCTTTTTGAAACCCATCGCATAACGTTATGGATTGATTTGTGCATCCAACGCCTGTTTTGGGCTTCCTCCCTACTACTCTGCCATGGACGCATTGACATTCATTTTTTAGACCCTCATGTACTTGTTGTACGTGCTTCGTTTTTGTTTAGTCGAAGCGCTACATCTGCAAGAATTTCGATAGACACAATTTTGCCTATGACACACGTCGCCTCATAAGACATTGTTCGAAAGGTGCAGCACATTCGAAGTGTAATCAGCCAATAAGCTACATGCATTTTTCGCCTATTCGATTTTATTTGTAGCATTGGGACCCACACGGGTGCTGCGTACAGCACAATAGAGCTCGCCACTCTTGAAATCAGCTGCCGTCGGTTTTGTTTCGGGCCGCCAATATTATGTAGCATTCTAGCGAATGCTGAATCAACAGCTGCTGCTTTCTTGGATGCTTTCTCCAGAAGAAGTTTATTATCGATAGTTACGCCCAGGTATTTTATAACAGGCTGCGGGGTAATAATGCAGTCGCGAACCTTTACCCGTACTACTGGTAGTTTCCTCCGCTTCGTGATTAGTACCATTTCCGTCTTATGATTCGTTACGTTGTAACATTATGGGGCCACGATTGCCCCACCCGACATGGTAAAGCAGGGAAGAAAAAAAAGAAAAAAACAGCCTTCCCCGGGGAAGGCTGATCAATCGCAAACGTTCCGCCATTCCACTCAGTAGGGAATTTGTAACCACCACTCTTAGGCAGCGTACGATCGTAGCATCCGACTAGTGTAGGATACCCGTCGGATGCTCACGACATAGATAGTAAGTAATAAGAGGAAGGAATATGATAGAACCCCAGCGCCACTAACCTTCTTGGTGAACCGGAGTTGATTTTCGCATCACTCACGGCGCATCAACGTTCCCAGGCGGAAATGTTTACAAAGTGGAGGAGAATTTGCAGCTGGTGGAGAAATTTGACAAACCATGCAGTGTTGTTTGTGACTACGATCCTCAAGGGACACTTCTGAAAGTCTTATTAGATGAAGAAGGCTTGAAAACGACGGAGTATCTTGTACCTGCAGAAACAGATACGGCTAGATTAGGATCGAAAGGCGAAGTCGTCAATACGGACGAAGAGGACATTTGTATTAGGTTTAATACAGGAAAAGATGCATCACGTTCTCGCAAAATTACAGATAAAGTTAAACGGCACCGCGCAAAATCAGTATTTTCACAGCGAACCGAAGAGTCTTCCGCTTCGCAGTATTTTCAATTTTATGGATACTTGAGCCAGCAACAGAATATGATGCAAGACTATGTACGAACAAGCACCTACCAAAAAGCTATTTTAGGAAAGCGCGGGCTCGGGAATCCTGTCGTTTTTCGCTGTTCATGCCGGTGCAGCAAAGGTATAGGCGATAGAATATGTTCAACAACTTGTTATGGCCAATAATGTTCAAGGAAAAAAATTATGGTGATACCCGGGAAAATCGAGGAAATCGAATTGCCACAATTGATCGACATCATTATCTCTGAGCCGATGGGTTACGTGTTGTTCAATAAACGAATACTTGAAACATACCTGCATGCTAGGAAATGGCTTAAACCGCAAGGTAAAATGTTCCCGACACATGGCGACTTACACATCGCTCCCTTCAGTGATGAGGCCTTGTACTCGGAACAGTACAATAAGACGAATTTCTGGTACCAGTCGTCGTTCCACGGAGTCGATCTCACCGTCCTGCACAAGGAAGCGATGAAAGAGTATTTTCATCAGCCTATCGTAGATACAATCGATATTCTGATCTGTATGGCCAAGTTAATAAGATACGTTTGTGACTTCCTAAAAGACAATGAAAATGATTTGCATGACATAGACATAGCTTTGGAATTCCATGCCTTACAAACTGGTATTTGCCACGGTCTTGCGTTCTGGTTTGACGTCGAGTTCCTGGGTTCGACGCAGCAAGTTTGGCTTTCCACATCGCCAACCATTCCGCTAACACATTAGTATCAGGCCCGATGCCTACTTCACTTGCCAATATTAATCAAACAGTGTCAGGTCAACAAGCAAGTTGGATCAAGCACTTGAAAATAAACCACCCAAAGAACCAAATTCTTCCTCAAATAAATCACGGATACTTATCTGATTTGAACTCGAACCATAGAACACACCGCCAGCAACCGCCCACCTCATCAAATTCTGATGAAACATCAAGCGCCGGAGTTGCAGTGTATCTCCAGATACATCCGCCACAGCTAACCAAGAGCCCCAGGTAAAGAGCTGAACAGAATCCTGCAGCACACAATCCACCGCGGATTCACTCTCGATGACCCCGTACCCGAATCGGGATCGAATTCGACGCGAATAGAGCAAACTACAATAGTCAACACGGCCGTAAATAGTTAAGTCTCCCGAAATCGGCAGGGAGGCTGACAGGTGTAAACATCAGCAGTCATCGGAAAATAACATAACTCTAACGTCAACCGGCGAATTGTCACAGGGATTACGACAGCTGGAAATGTCACACGAAGAAATTTCAGAGTCAACTGCCACAACAACACCTCGGGTGGCAGATGCGGACATAGCACTGGACGCACTCTCGTGGCGCGTGCAGTGGGCATTCACCTGTAACGACGATAAAAGTAAAAATAACTGCAATTGAAAAGACCGGAGTGTCAGATCATTAAAATCTCGGGTCCGATTAGTGTGTGAACTGCGTGATCGCGGGGTCCAATTAAATCAACTTCTCTTTGTACTTAGACGATCTGAAATCGGTGGCAGTTAAAACAAGAAGTCCGTTGTTTTGCTCGCGCTTGGGGGGTCGCGCAACGCAGAGGTGGCTCCAAATCGTGCCCCACTGACACCGGTGAGCCGTAAACTCACTCGGTGGCTCGTGGTCCTACCTTGGGGTGAGTGAGTGGCGCCCACGCCCAATCTCCATTGAGCGAACCCGGGACCCAAACCGACCAAGCAGGTGGTCACTACCCCCTCAATGAGGCGGGGCGGGTAGCAGATTCGCTTGCATAAATTTCTACTTCTCCGAGATGACGGGCTGGAATTGCAATACCAATGTCACTTCCGAAACCTACTACCTGGGTAAACGTAGTCTTAATATCCCATCGTAAATTATGTTCCAAAGCAGGGGGCTAATGACAGATCCCTCTGATACTCCCGCGATTACCAGATAAAGTTTTTTTCCTTCATCCGAGTTGTAGCATAATTCTCTTTCTCTAAAGTAGTCGATGATTATACATGCTAAAAACGTGACACTCCATTATCGACCAGCGCGCGTACAATACGGTTCCCTTCGCGGGGGTGAAGTCGTTTTTTACGTCCTGTGTGACCAAAGCGCAGCAGTTTCCTTTATCTTTGGCGTTCATTGCTAACTCCGTCACCATTTTGACAGCATCCAAAGTTTATCGCCTTTTTCGGAAATCAAATTATCAATTTTTGTTGCTTCCACTACTAGAGAAAAACGCCTTCTTGTAGATCCGTTGTAAACACATCGGCAAAGACTATCCCCTTTACCATCAGCTTAAGTACTTAAGTGAGTCAGCTTAAGCAGGTGATTTATTGTCACTGATTTTTTGGATAGTTGTTACCATAACGTTACCACCAGCAACGTTTTGGGGGTCTACCTGTATTACTGGTAGGCTTTCGCCTCGATTCTGTGTGAATAGTGTTGTGACTATTCCCTGGAGCATCTTCGGACACTTAAGCTATCAACACGTGGTCTATCTGAATACGAATGGCACCATCAGGTGATACGCAAGTGGTCTTATCAAAATCTTAACACGGGAACCTGGTACTCACAACGACCTAATGGTTCAATGCTGCTAGTTCTAAGACTCAAAGTCCATTGTCGTTCGTGTTCTCATGCAAACTGTGGGTGCCTGCGTAATGCCTGAGCATCGGCTTCCGATCTATTTTGACGTTGAAATCTTCAAGGAACATTTTTAGATCATATCGTTGACTGCCGTTAGGCTGATCTGTTCAGAATATGCTTCTTTTTGTCTTTTGTTGAGGAGTTAGTCCGATTCCGATGCTTGTTGATGGATTCGTGATGAACCCTTTGGAAATTTTTTACGGGAGAGTATATCAGTTTCTCGCCAACCTAACTTGGAAAGTACTAACTTAATATTATAAGCCAATCTTTGCTGAAAGAAAGATTGTTGTTCGCAGCCACCACGAGGAATTCTCTTCAGTCTAAATAGTTACAGCAAGTGTATATGCTCGTATACCACATGTTATTCCTCCTATCTGAGTGATAACTTGGGCTTGATATTCAGCATTATTTATCACATTAACACTAGGAATTCTTATGCTTCATTTATGCTAACGATGCAAAGCCACTATCATATTGTCTATCATTATTAGCAATAACTGCAAACCTATGTTGGAATCGTGATTGAAATTTCACTGCCTGCCCCCCACCAGCCACATATCTAATGCCGCCTCTACACAATGGGTCACAATTAGGGATGGGCGCTTCTGTTGTTTTCAGAAAACGAAAACGAACTGTTTTTTTTTTTAAAAAAAAGTTTTTTTTCAAACTGTTTTTTTTTCAAATAGTTTTCGTTCTCTGAAAACAACAGAAACGCCCATCACTAATGGTAACACCCAGTATCAATCTGCTGCTGGTCGAGTGAAAACAGTTTTCAAAAAGTTTTAAAAAACAGTTGTTTTTGGAAAAAAAACAGTTCGTTTTCGTTTTCTGAAAACAACAGAAGCACGCATCACTAGTCACAATGAGCCACTGCAGGCCATCACCAGTGTACAGAAGGGCAATGGTTTTTAGCGGCCGACAGTGATGAAGCATGGAAATTTTGATGACCGAGTCAAAGTCGTCCATCACACATAACTCAAAAATGAGCTGGCCCATCGAGACATTGTGTAGAGACGACATAATCCTTGGAAAAAAAAAGAATGAATAAAAAAAATCGAATTCAATCATCCAGTTGTAGGAATTACAGTAAATAATTCTGCAAGCGAACTAAACTTTCCATAATTACTAGCCCAGTTCTGAACGAGCCGGAAAAAAGCCTTGAGTATCCTGGCAATATACATACACATAAATGCTTCTTCCGCTCTGCAGCCAATATCATTCGTATCGGTATAAGTACTCACTAAATCCCCGCTGCGAAAAAAAAACCAGTGAAACAAAGAGGAAAATTAGTATGTAAAAGGCATGATGCCTGGGTGGAAATGTTACGATGGTATATGTACATAGTGGGCGGCAAATGAACGCTGCGAAATGGAGCGTTAAATGAATAGCTGCAGCGTCGATTGTAAGAATACGCAGAAAATAGAGCCATTGGCAGTCGTTTTTCCTTTCATTCTTTTTTGTTAGACACTTTTCATCCCACTCGAAATTTGTTTCATTTCGAACTTTTTATTGTTCATGCGATTATTCGACGAACATGCAAAACAACTACAAAATTCGAAAGGACGAGGTTTTTAAATAGGAATTTTTCGTTTCACGTTAGAATTTGTCAAAAAGTTTGCTACAATTTGATGGATGAGCCTAATTTCTGTTTCAGTTGAGTTTAACAAGCAATTTCTTTTTTTTTTTAATTCGACGTTTCACCTTCTTTTTGATACGAATCTCTGTATCTGAATGGGATTGTACTATGTGTTGCATTTGTGTGCATGGATGTATACTCATTACAGCAAACTTCTGTATTATAAAGCAATTCCGTTGGATGATAATTAAATGCCCTCTGCCGCAAAACGTCCTGCAGCCATTTTCATGTTACGTGAGGGGTATTGAATGTCTGAAGAAAACGTAAATTTTAATTACCGTTCTTTTTTGAACATCGCCCGAAGTAACTGAAGCAATTTTATAGGAATAGGAAAACACCAGATGGTTTCCATTCGAACCAGGCTCAAATAATTCAAAGGTTTCTACTGCAGTGAATTTCCGTAAAAGCTTAAAAGAGTTTTATACTATGATTAGAAAAAGCGTCCTGCGGCTCTGATAATACTTTCACTCTTGGTCTTCGAAATTGCTCCCGATGAGTTACTTCGTACGCTTAATCGGATCAACTTCTGTTTCATTAATGATACTTTGTCATTTCTGTTGAGTTTTTGCGAAAGTTTGACGTTGGATTTAGTTTACCAGGAAATAAAATGGTTCATTTTATTTGTGGTCGTACAGATATAGAATTGAGCTTCCAAAAAATGTATACGTGTCATTGTGTACATATGTAGGTAGATATACGTATAAATCAGGCTATTTAAATTCGTTTCCGTAAAACTGTTACGATTGGATTTTATTCCAAACGACTTACGCCACAAGCTATTACAATGTATCACTCAATGAGCAAAAAATTTGCAAATGAAACTCTGAATTTTCAGTAAAAAGAAAAGTAGGTACTATTTTCGCAATACAATTTAATGTAATGGTGAATTCAGAGAAGTTTTGTAAAGCAGCTTCGCTATTAAAGGCCGTAATTGTATCTTCTGAAGCGTTATCAAAATAACGTTTACGATAAGTACATCAGGCTGCTCTGTTGGAAGCAAAAAACAAACTAAAGCGGTAAGTAGCTGACTTCCGTTTAAAAAAAAAGGCAGGAAAACGTCGATCTTAAGTTTCTCGAAAAGGAAGCTGTTTGAAGAATAAAAGGATCGGGATTAGTGAACTGCAATTCATTGTACTGAGAAAAAAGCTAAGCGCTACCCGAAAAATTCATAGGAGTACTATTCATTATAGCTTGGAAAGCCAAATATCACAACCCCCATTGTCTTACATCAGGCGTGTTTTTTGCTCCTCTATCCAGTAGAGAATAGAATATATGCATTGGCAACAACAACACTCCTGTACCAGTGAATTCACTAGTACAGAAATTCTATTCCTCATTTGTAGTTCAAGTGCTGAACTATAGAATGTGCTGATAGAAAAAAGAAAAGCTCATGAAAAGTTGTCTTTTTTGTTGTGAGGTGGTTTTGGGTTTTCATGGTTATTTTGAATGGTTTGGTAGTTAGGAAATTAGAAAAAGCCCTCATAACGTGTAGAAAGTTAAAAAAGGTAATTTTATGTTAGTTCACTCAGAAAAATGTCACTTAATAGAATCAAATTTAAATCAAAAGTTGAAATCACTTTGAAATAAAAAGCGAATCTTATATGAATTCCACTTTATTATAAAAATGTTCTTTTCAAATCAAAATTTTTCATCATTGAATTAAAAAGAAACGTATATGAAGCCAAATCATATTTGAAAATGTTTGAATCAAAAATGTTCAAATATGATTTGGCGCCATACACGTTTTCTTTTTAATTCAATGATGAAAAATTTTGATTTGAAAAGAAAATGTTTATAATAAAGTGGAATTCATATAAGATTCGCTTTTTATTTCAAAGTGATTTCAACTTTTGATTTACAACAACAAATTATTTGAAAATTTGAAAATGGTCATGTGTGGTGTTTGTGATGAGGCTGCCCAGAGACACAATAGGCGTGGTTTTTGCAATATCTTTATCTTGTATTATCTTTATCTTGATTTCGTGATCGTAATCTTAGATACTGGCTATATCATGAATTAGTTCGGCGTCAGAGGTGTAAATTTTAACTTCATGAGCTCGCTTCTAATCTTTCGATTTTTAAAAATTTAAAAAAAAGTTATAAAATAAGTCAATCCGACCTGGAAACAGGAGTCTGCGATAAGGATGTAATTACGGCTGCAGCAGCGTTGACCCATCTCGAGTAGCTTGGAAATTTTCTTTTCTGTTTACACAGACATAATAGTGCGTACGTGAACTGGTTAGACGCACGTTGTGCATTGCCTAAGAGCTGCAAGCGTACCAAGCTCTGCATCTGCAGGAATAGAGCGATTTTACAGCAGTTCCCAATTCGGAATTGGGAATATACCGCAATTCGTGAGCTTTCGCCCGATTTCCATGTATGTGTGCACAGACTGTGTACGTGCACGGAAGCTCCTCATGAGCTTGATTTGCGAATACCGGTTTTGTACGAAGCGTTTATATGTGTGTGCGCCAGAGAAAATTGTATGGCTACACGAAGATCAGATTAAAACCGGTTTGAAATCCCGATTTCGTGTAACCATACAAATTTGAGCGGCGATCTGGTTTACAAACACATAAGCCGTGTATATTACCAGGATCGACTTGGACTGGCTTGACGTGGAACAGATTGAAATGAAACTTCAAAGTAGGTTTTTGGTGTGACTGGATTAAAGTGGATTAACTGAATAAAATGCAGCTAGTTCTACTAAAGTGAAATATATCGCATCGTAACGTCACTTATATGAATAAAACTCAAGTGGGATTCACATTTTTCAATCCTCAATCCATCAATCCGCGTCTTTTAACGCCCAAATCAATCCAACCCAGTAAAATTTCGTGATTGGATCGACTTAACTCAAATCAATCCACTGCGCGTATACAACGTGGTTTGACTAATCCTAAGCCAGTTTGAAACCACGTTATAAACGAGGCTATAGATTGTGATTTGCTTTCAATAGGGCGTGTCCAAAAGGGAAATTTCTAATATCATGGCTTCTAGCGGCCGTTGTTCACTTCGTCGAACAGTTTCATGGAACAGTTTGGTGGCCATCCACCAAACAACATGCATCGGAATGCAATATCATTCCGAAAATGCCTCTGAGCGGAAAGCACGTGCGCTGTATCTGAGCGTTGAATGCTCTTAAGGATTTATCTTAAGTGTAGGGTGAAGAAATTCTGCTGCTGTCGTAAAAAAGTCGTATAAGGCGTGGTACCGTGAGCTTGCTTGGCACAGATAGTTGGCTCAAAAACATAAATTGATATCAAGATGTGATTAGTAGCGCCATCTCTTGTTTGAAAAAGGTTTTATTCTCTCATAAGAACCTAATTGAAATATCTGGCGCTTATACACTCCGTTTCATATTTATAACCCACCTGAAAATTTTCAATTATTTTGGACTGAAATACTTATTCACCCCAAACTTTAAGGTAAACTGATTGAAAATCTGTGTAGAATTACATTTTTGAGAGTAATTTCCCGTTAGGGCTATTTTTTACTGCAGTCCTGGAAAATTCTGTATTTTTTGGCGTTTCATATTTATAACCCACATAAAGTTTCCAACAAAATAAAATGTTTATTAAAATTAATTTCAAAATTAACAAAAGCTAAGCAATTAATAGAACCTCCTTTTGACTTTATCAAATCAAAAATCCGTTTTTTCATGGAATTGATCAATTTTTCTAATAATGCAGGTTCGATTTTCCGCCATTCATCAAGAATCGCCACTTTCAATTCCGCCAGTGATTCATATTGCCGATTTTCAGCATATATCCGTCTGACAAGAATCCCCCAAATGTTGTCAATGGGGTTCAGGTGAGGCGAACACGCTGGCCAATCCATTACCCTAATGGAATTTGTTTCCATCCATCTCATTGTTTCACGACTGGCATGAATCTTGGCATTATCCTGCTGGAAAGTCCAGTTTTTTTCAGGATGTGCTGCCAGGGATGACAGTAAACTGCCCTCAAGTACTTGTATGTAGTCTCTACTCCTCATACGCGGTGAAGTAAATTTTACGTCCAAGCATCCAGATGCAGAAAATGTACCCCACAACATCACGGAACCGCTACCAAAATTCTGCTTCGAGAAATACCGGGGTTCCTTTCTCAAATCGCGCCAGTAAGAATTTAATCCATCAGGCCCATCTAAATTCCATTTTTTTCATCCGAAAAAATAATCTGGAAATACAATTTTTGGAACTAAACAAAGGGGGAATAAAAAACCAATATTTCTTACAGATGACCAATTTGTAGCCATATTTTTTTCTGCGAATTCTAACCGAGCTTTCTTATGGCGATCTTATAGTCGTGGAGCACTCTTCATTTTAGCTCTTCTGATCTTATTATCACGTTGTAGCGTTCTCCAAATCATTGTTTTTGACACCTTTGTTTGTACAAGAGTTGCCATTTTATTACAGCTTATTGTTGAGTTACTGGCTGAACGTATAATCTTCCTTTTCTCCCGCGGAGAAAGTTGTCTTTCTCTTCCCGTTCGCTTTGTATTCCCATGTAATTCAGGTTTTTTTAAAAAATTGTTAATTACACGGCGACTGCGTGCAACTTTTCTTGAAATTTCACTGATGTTCAAACCAACTTCTTAGTACGCCAAGATTTCATCCTTTTCAACTTAATTTAATGACGTACCTCGAGGCATTTTAAATGATAAACTTATTACCACACACACTTGTGAACAACTGTTGAAAGTATTGAGTAACTCGACTAGTAATTCTGCTAATTACCAAGTGGGTTATAAATATGAAACGCACAAAAATTACGAATTTCCAAGAAATGCAGTAAAAAATAACGCCAATGAGAAGTTATTCTCAGAAAAATCATTGCACACAGTTTCTCATTCTTATCAGTATTAGATTTGTGTTGAACAACTATTTTACATGAAAATAATTGAAAATTTTTAGGTGGGTTATACATATGAAACGCAGTGTATAATATATATGACGATAAGCCATTTCGAATTTGCTGTTATTTTTCGAGTTATTGTTCAGCGCTTGCAGTGACTACTACTTTCGTTGATAAGTTAAAGAGTCCTAATTATGTGTATTATGACTCCGTGCAGCTATCGATGTTTCAATACTTTCAATTTGAAATTTCATCGGAAGATTAAAGACCTAAAAAAAATCCAATAATATTAGCAGAAAACAGTTTATGCCGAAGATGCTGGAAAAAATTGGTCGTAGAAACACTTCCAGTAATTAAAAAAAGAACTAGTTAAAGAAACGAGAGAAAAAGTGTAAAAATTGTGAAATAAATTCATTTTTCCATAAACAAGTATTTTTTTTTTTACATTAAGTAAATCAACATTGACAATTTTTCATATTTTAGCCTCTATATGTAAGCGATATAAGGATATATAATAGCTTTACTGCAAATGTTCTGTTTTCACACTCGTTAACTGTCCCAAGGAAGCTCTCGGTACTACGCCTCATACGACTTGCACGTATTGAAATTCACCTACTTCCTAAACTACTGGCCATCCCATTCTAAAGCTTTTATCATAAAATAAGTACACTTTAAGCTTTGTTTTAATATAATAATAAACAAAATTAACCTGGTCCAAATTATTCAAATAATGAGTTGACGTGTTTACATCCGGTTTTACACAGAAAAAAAAATTTATATTTCAAATCTAATTTCAAAATTAAAAACAACAGTTAATTTTCTATACCAATCATTATAATTAATGTTTTTCATATGTTTTTTTGAGTCTCAGAATCGGCTTCCAACAAAACCTTTCATCAATTTTGTCAATTATTCAAAAGCCCATAGCTCGGCAACTAAACCTCATAGAAAATAAATATTGCGTACCCACGTTTATATTCTCTAGAAGTACCAGTATGCACAATTTGAACGAAATCCAGAGCCTCGACTGTTTTTCGTTGTCCGCTTCACGTGAAATGGCCCTTATTTTAAATTAGTAAAATGTGCTGTCTTGGTTCTTCTAAATATATTTTCTCTCACAAATATAATTAGAAATTAAATCAAACACTCGCTCTGCCCTGATTCCCATAAACTTTCTTTCAAAATTTTGGTCATATTTGCGTTAGTAATACTCGAAAATTACATACTCTACTCACTACTGCATCATTCTGCTAAATTTCAAATACTTATCTTTTGTGGAAGTATGCTAAAATCAATATTCAAAAATGACCTCTCCATAAATCTGCAGTACGAATCAAAACACAAATCATCGAATATCTCGAAAGCGCTAAAATGTGCACAGAACATTAATGCAATTCACGGCCGTGGTGCCGCCAAATGCCTACACCACATCACCATCATCGCAAATGGTTCATGCAACGTTGATGCATAAAGTGGTGACGTCGCTATTCACCAGACATGCACCAACTAAGTGAACAGCACTCGCCAGAAGCCTCAATAAAACAAATTTCCCTGTTTCCGCACGCTTCAACGAAGTAAACGGTGAATTTCCCTTACATGAATACGCTTCTACGAAGTGAACTGCACTGGCCAGAAGCCGACATATTATGCTTCAAATACATATTGGCCCATGCTAAACCATCTCGGGTTGGGCCACCACAGACCAATTCGAGGACAGATGCTACTGTCCACACCATGGCCGGAGTTGGTGAGCTTCAGTTGTCTATTGTCAGCCTGTCAAATCCGTTTGGTTGGTGCATGTTGGTGCCCAAAACCTACTCAGATCGGAATGCAGGCCAATATCGACCAATCGTAGCCATCTGCCACCAAGGGGGTGTACACATATTGGCCATAGGCTCTGTTGGTTTGGCTTGGGCCAATATGTATTTCCTACATTAGAAGTGTGCCCGTTTGCACACGCTCCTGCGAAATGAACAGCGTTCTTCAGAAGTCGCCATGTAAGGAATTTCCCTGTATGGAAACGCCCCTACGAAATCAACACCAGTCAGCAGAAGCCGCTAGGGGAAATCTTCTTCACGAACATGCTCGCACGGTATGAACAGGATAAGTCATAATCTGCCATATTGGAAATCTGACTACACGGACGTCCTGACACGAAGCAAGCAGCGTTGGTCAGAAGCCGCCATATCGGAAAGCTGCGTGCATGCACATGTTCGAACGAAGTGAACAGCAGTAGTCAGATGGCGCCATAATGAAAACCTACGTGTACGTACACAGAACTATCGTGTACACCCGAATTTCGGTATATTCCAAATCCTGATTTGGGAACTGCTGTAAATTCGCTCATAACGCAATTGCTTTTGATCGCGCAATTTGAGTTCCGTAAACACTTGCGTCCGCTGTTGGTAAGAAGACGCGGCGAATCGAGCAATCAGCAATGTTTTAAGCTCCTCATATTTGTTTCCAGCCGGTGGAAATCTCACTACCCCCGTAGCTTGCTTTAGGATGGTAATGTCGAGGGACTTTATCACCGTGTTGAATTTCGCGGTATTCGAATACATTTTGTAATGACGGAAAGTTGATTTGATTAAGGAAAACCACAGTTCAACTTACGATTCCCAAAATAGCGGTAACTTCACTTCGCGCTGTTCCTAATCGAGGAACACAATTTGGGCGCAAAAGTTAGCAAAGTTTTCTGTCTTAATACTAATGTTTTTCTCGGGTGTTGATTGATCGCCTCCAGTCGCCATTTTTGTGCTTTTGTCAAATTATCTGCATGTAAGTTTTACGTAAATCAAGCATAAGGGTCACCAATATTAGGGAGATGTACATAATCAATATGCGTTCACATGCTGTCGTTCGCAACTAAGAGAGAGATTGTCCAGCGTTGAATGTTTCAATTTGTTGAAAAAAGGCAGCATCATATTTGTTCATCCAACATAAAGCATATCATGTCACACAATTATCTGCTAGATATGCTTAAGAAATCTTACGAAATCAAAAATATAAGCTTCAGAAAATATTTCTTCTCAGCTCAGAATCATACTCCCATAAACTCAATTTGATTTTGGCAGTACCGCCAGTTTTAAAACCCTGTTTCATACCATTCAATAGCTGATTAATAGTTTGAATCAAACTAGAAAATTTCTGATTTTTCATTAGTCAGTGGGAAATAAAGAAAATATATTCATCCATAGATTCAGTAATTTTCAAATTTCAAACGACATCGTTCTTTAAAACCTTTTCAACGGTAGATAATAATATTGAAAATGAAAGCAGGTTTATTAAATTTTTCTGCCCAATTTTCGTAAGACTAGAAATATCGTCTAGAAACAAAAATAAATAAGCTTAGCTGCAAAGTACAAATCCGTTTTTTTTTGTGCGAGCTCTCTTTCCCGTCAAATTCAGGTTCCCTCTAAACTTTATCTTTTTCAACCCACTTTTGTCAAATATATTTATTCCTGCTAGCAAATGTCACTCCAAATTTGCAACTCTATCTAGATTTGCACAAATTTAGATTTACACTTCATTTCTATAAAGTTTATAGTGGTTCCTTCTTCCATTGTCTCAGCCTTATGTCATCTCTTGTATCAGGGCTTTCATACATCATTTCAACGACACTAAAAAAATTGTCACTTTTATCTTCCGACTAAAAGAAAATGAAATTGATGACATTCTCGTTCGCAGGTGAACCATTCACAATGTTTCTTTTTCGGAGGCTGATTTGTTTGACTTGTCGGTTAAGTTTTTGCAATCTTTTATGATAATGTGCAAATCGCATGAAAACTTCAGATCCATCCGGACGTTATCTGACTGTACGTGTTCGAATGTTGTGTTGAAGTCATTTCGAAACAGATTGCGATAAGCGTAGGTTTTATCAATAGGTAATTTATTTTAAAGTGAGCTGACTGATGACAGCCAACCTTCAACTGCAACCGAATTGTTTATTTATGCGGTTGATATTTGCTTCAGACGTATGTTCATACCGAGTAATTTTATGGTATTTATTCATGGAGTGCAAGCTTATTGTCAACTTTGATAACAGAAACTATATTTTTTCGTGAAATTTGTTCTTGGGTCTAGAGATAATTGATTTTCAATGTGTATTTTAAAGTATGCCGTAAAGAATTTGATTTATTACATACCATATTACATTAACCTTAATTATGAACGAACAATAATAGTACGTGGACCGTAGTGAAACACGTAAGCTTCAAAAATTGTGCTTTACTTAAGTTATTGACACATCGAAAATCATCAGTATCGTATAATCGAGTTAATGATGAAAGTGGTTACATACCGGGAAAAATTATCTGTGACATGATACGTAGTGACAGATGACAATAAACGTGAATGACATAAAGTCATTTGGGAAAGTAAAATACGTGGTCGGAAACTGTTTTTTACAATCTTTGTCTATCGGAAATGATAAAAAGTTCAAAAATACGACAGCATAAAGTTTACAAAAAAATATTAACTTATTATTAACTTGTGATAGCCACTTTTGGCAGCACTATAGCGAATTTGTGTTAGAGTAAAAATAGACACGGCATTTCGGCCACAAAGGGAAATCTTTCGTACTTATTTGCCTGGAAATGTTTTCTTACTTATTCGCGTAAGTACAGTCGTTTTGAAAGGATGACATTTTATCAAGTATTATATTATAGTATTCATCATATAGTATACATCAATAGTATTATATTATTTTTCATTTTCTTAACCTCATAAAAAAAAATTCTTTGAGAATACTTTGACCTACAGTAATTTAAATAATGGGTCTGAAAACCGTAATATAGAAACTTTGCGAAGAAATTCAAATATTCGAAACTAATATCGGTGTAAGAAAACTGGATCTTATTTGACTCCAAACTTGAGATTATTGGTAATGATAATTAATTCAAAAGCCAAGCGCTATATTTTTCTGAGAGTTATCAGACAAAAAAAAACGAGAATTTAAAAAAACACAGTCCAAGGCATCATTACCGTGGAAGTTCTTATCAACTTTTCAATTGCACACTTTTCGCTTGTCAAGTATATCTAATTGATTTGTGTATCGAGTTTTAGTGTAGATTTCATAATACTGACAATCAAACTCGCTTCGCAAAAACGAGAAGTAATATTCATTTGTTTTCAAGTTAAACAAATTTTGAGTGGTTGTGATGTTGAAACCTAGCATTTCGTGAGCTTGGCTCTAACATTAGAACCATTTATAATTTTATAAATAAATATAGGTATGGGAAAATATATATTCATATAGCAAAACGTCGAACGGGCTTCTAACTGTCATTTGTTATTTCTATACTCTCAAGTAGTACTGTCATTTCGATACTCTCAGCTAGTGCTCCCTTTATAATTACTGCCGCTATAATTAAAGAAAATATCACTACTAAAATTTTTGTTTTCACTCCCCAAAAAATGCCTGTGCAGCGGCGATCACCTTGCTGCTTTTTTAAAATGTCCTGCCCCAAAGTGTTCAATGAGCCGACGAAAGATATAAAATTCACTGGTGGCTAGATCTGGAGAATCAAACAGCTCCAGACCTCCAGACTAGAGATGAGGCGTATATACTGGAACAGGTATATGGAACAGGTATTTTTTTGGAACAGCCAGTACCTAGTACGAAATTCAAAAATACTAGGTACGAGTATTTTTGTGGACTATACATGTAATCAAGAATTTACACAATGAATTTCGTCCATTTAATTCATTTCAATCAAACAGACGGAATAGTATCCTAATATTAATATAAACTCGTATTTCATACTTGCAAGTGCTTTCATACTCACGAGTATCTCGTACGCGAGACGAAAATACTTGCAAGTACGAAAATACTCGATACGAGTATATACTCATATCGTTCCAAAATATTCGAATACGAAAATAACGTATCGTTCCAAAATACTCGAATACGAAAATAACGTATCGTTCCAAAATATTCGAATACGAAAATAACGTATCGTTCCAAAATACTTGCAAGTATTTTTGGAACAGGTATTTTTAAATACTTGCAAGAATTTTGGAACTATACGAGTATATACTCGTATCGAGTATTTTGGAACTTGCAACTATTTTCGTATCGCATATTTTTGTATAGAGTATTTTCGTGCTTGCGAGTATTTTGGGACTTTAGGTTTAGGTTTTTAGGGCAAAAGTAGCTGAAATCGAACAAAATCGGCCAAGTTTGAGTTAGAGTTGTTTGGGACATAACGGGCCAAGACCTATTGCTGTGTTACAAAAATTTACGTTTTGTAGGGGAGTAAGGGTTTTTTTTTGAAAGTGGTCGGGAAGTATGTTAGTGATACTTAAAGGTCGAAAAAAATTTTGATAGGAGAAATTGGGAAAGTATTTTATTCATTTATTCAAAAAGGTTTTAGGGCAAAAGTAGCTGACATCGGGCAAAATCGGCCAATTTTGGGTTAGAGTGGTTTGGGGCATAACGAGCCAACACATATTGCTGTGATACAAAAATTTCGGTTTTGTAGGGGAGTAAGGGGTTTTTTTTGGCCATAGTTTGGCAAAAACTGCCTTTACAGCGCTTTCGATGATTGAAAGTGATCGGGGAGTTCAATAGTGATATTTCAAGGAAGAACAAATTTTTTTATAGGGGAAATTAGGCAAAAACGTCCATTTTTTCCCAAAAAATTTTTTTTTGGTCTAGCATGAATTTGAGGATCTTTCTGAGTTGTTCTCATACAAATATGGGAAAAAGCGGCTAGTTACTAAGATATGGTAAAATGAAATCAGCCGGGAAAACTGAAAATAACACTAAAAATGTTTAGATCCTTTTTGGTTAGCCAGTTGGCTTCTCCGGCTGTGCTGAAGCTCTCCTCGTGACTGCACTAAACCCTACCGGGGTTGTGACTCATGTCCAGCTTTACAGAAAAGGTTGACCCCCTAGTGGGTTCATGTTTAATAGACATTTTATCATTTCTTAATAAAATTTTCGACAAATTCATGCTTCAGTGAGGCGAAGTGGAAAACCGACTGTTTTAGATTAGCCAGGAAAAGTTTGGTATCAGGCATCGATCGATGAAAAGTCATATAGATGGCAACAGGATTAGTTGGTCCTATCATACACATAGTACATTTTTCGACACTGGTAGTTTGAACGAATACAGGAGGTGTTTTGTGCATATATTAAAATGAAAATCAAATTAAATTGATTGAATTTGCTTGTTTTCCCTTAGATGGCTCCTAGATTGGAGAAACACTTGCCAAATAAGTGACCGACCATTGGATAGTTATGGACAAGCTGCACGGACTAATGGCTCGTATCCTTTCACGTTCAACTGCACCATCACCATTCTAGCCTGGGAACTTTGTCTCTGGTGGATGGGGGAGGGCATATCATACCGTTTCATTACATCACTGCAAATCGCATGTACTTGTGTGTATATATGTACATACTTCAAAAAATACTAGCTAGTATTTTTGGAACAGGTATTTGGAACAGGTATTTTTTGTACTCGTATTCGGAATACCTAGTATGTAAAAATCCGAGTACGACCCAACTCTACTCCAGACACAATTTCGGCTTCAAATGCCAACTTGTCTCATCCTTTGCTGCTCAGTTAACATTATCGGTATCCAACGTGTAGGGATCTTTTCCATTTGCAGTTTTTTTTGGCAAGAATGCTTCGTATGCTGCCACTTGAGATCTTTGCCAAAAAAAAAACAACAGCCATGGACTAATAAGTTAATATTCCGTGGATGTTCTGACCAGCTTAAACTTTTCAAATTATTTTAATTATTATAGTGGCATACGATAAAGCGGCATGAAGGAGCAAAGTCCCTCAGTGTTTTCACCAAGTCGACGTGTAAGTCTTTCCTAGGCATTTCTTCCAGCAAAAGTAGTTGATTGTAGCTCTCACTTCGTTTTTTTCCCATTTTCGTGGTATTGCTCCTTCAGATATTTTTGGGTGCTCCTAAATTCCGAGTGTCCTAGTCAATAGTATCCTTCCAGCACAAACAAAGTTTTTCAGTAAAAACTACCGCAAAGAGCTTTTTGAGCAGGTTTTTATTCGCTCATATGAGCCTGATGCCCTGCCCATCGGAGGCTACCGTGCTTTATGAGTATGTTTGTAGTTATATCTTCTTCAAGGCAGGCAACTCGTAATTGTATCATCTCTAGAAATGCCCTTCTCCACATACGGAGTAAACGGTTCTCTTCAAGACTTTCCTCTCGAACGCGGCTAGTCAGAGTATCTGCTGCTGAGCACCCAAGTCTTGGATTCATAAGTGAGTACTGGCAAAATTACTGGTCTTGTACATCAGAAGCTTCGATGTTCGGATGAAATTTCTAGATTTGAATATAATTAACGGACTGTAGTAGGCTTTATTGGATTCGAACAGTCACTCGCATATTTCCTCCTCCATATTGTTGTCGGCTGTTACAGTGAACCCAAGGATAGTTGAAGGCTTGCACTAGTGGTTCGACCAACTCCAGGTGTTCTTGCTGCAGATGCTGCCACCTGTACTTCATGTTTCGTTCATTTATGTGCAGTTAGACTGTTAGTGCCAACCCATCGATCTGGATAGAGGAGTTGTGTGCAGCTAGTTAATATCAATGATGTCAGTATCAACTGCGTATAGTATGTGGCTAAATTTGGGGACGATAATCACTCGCATTGACGTGCCAGAACCTCGGATTACTTTCTCCAAAGGCAGGTAGAAGAGGAAGTAGGCCAGACCATCTTCTTGCCCATTGAAGATGTTAATGGGTCTTGGTAGTAATCCGACTATTTTTACTTGGCTTGATGCATTGGTCATGGTCAACCTACACAATCGTGTGTTTGTTTTTGGATGCCGAGTTGTCTCACGGCATTATAAAACTCTGCCCTGGCTACTATCAGCTTTAAAAGCCAATAAATCTATGGTACAAGAGTATAAAAGAGTATAAATAATCAATTACTGATTTGCCTGGGATGGAACCACATTAGTATTGTTCGATGATGGCTTCAACAAACAGCAATTCACTCTTGCCAAATTGAGAGAAAAATATCTTAAAGAAGGTACTCCACAATATTATACTCCTATTGTTGCGGCCCTCTTATTTGATGTATGAGGCATATTACCCTTTTGGCAAGGGGCATATCATTCCTTTCCGCCAGTCTTCTGGCGTCTCTTCATGGCCCCATACGTGCAATACATAAAGCATGTACTATGTTCCTTTTGCAAATGACATATTTTCATGGTTTTACAGACTTATCTAGTGAATGTACAAGTGAGCAACAAAAAAATCAAAAAATTGTACTGCAAATTCGCCATTATCAATACTTTCGGATCACTCTTCATATATATCTTTTTTCAGTGCCATACGCTGTGGAAATCTTACACTTACTCCAATTTATGTAACATTTCTACGAAAGAAGTTATTTTGAAATGTTTTGCTGCTCTCGAATTTTCCGAAAAATTTATGTGTTTTAAGATGATTGGCTTAAATAATTTCATAGCAAGAACCCATGTAGAAAAATAATTTTATTTTAAATTTTTTTTTATTTTTTAACAAATAATTTTAAAACATGAAAAAATTCCGTTTATATATAATTCACATTCATATTATCTTGCACATTACTTGTATCGTGGGTTCCGTTAAAACCTGCTTGGAAAATGTTTATTGGCAATCCACAAGTGAGATTTTCAAATTGTTACGCCCATTGAAAATAACGTGATAATTTTTTTATCGTTTGATTCAAAGATTCAACTATACCCGGAGTATTAGAGGTTGACCACGTTCAGGACATCCTCGTGTCCTACGTACTCCTGCAATTGTCAAAGTCATCGAGAATTAAATTCTTCGTAATCCGCTTCGCAAGCAACAAGTGATGGCTCGAGAGATTAACATCTCCATTAGAGGTTTGTCCCGAATAATAAAATGGGCCTTCACGAAAGATGTTTTCCGGAGATCAACAGGAAATTTGATTTCAGGACAGGGACCACAAGATAAGGCTGAGTCAGTGAATTTTTAAAATGGTACCACTGCCAAAGGGTTGCCTGCATTTCAAAATCACTTCTCATAATGATCGGATTATCCGTTTGTCAGTTCTCGTGAACAGAAGTTTCGAGTGATGAAAATAGAGGTATTTTGGTGATGGGCTGCCGTTCTTGTGCAACTTAAAATTTTGAAAATTTTAAATTGGAATGGTGGACAAATGCACATCCGGCAATTAAAAAAAAAAAAATTTTGGTGCAATTACTATTTTTCGTAGAATCAACAATTCAGATCCTGAAAACAAAAAGCATTGAAGTTCGCAAAAGGGAATACAGTGGAGGAAATAATTATAAAGCCACTGTATTTATTTAAAATATTTTATTCAAGCAAATATTATTGTTCACTTTAAATATATTATGTTAATTACAATAACAAAAGCAAATAAAAAATAATAAAATAAACATAATCATAATTCATATATGGGAAAATAATTTCAAAAAAATTATTTCGGAGGAAATAAATATAAATCAATATTCGTATTGTCGATATATCTACTAAAATAGAGTTCTTTATTATTAATTAATATTTAGTGTGTCCTCCTTTCTCCTGGAGGGCCTCTAATAATCTATTTCATTTCATTCCATTCTGTTTTAATTGCTGTCTTCAGCTCCTGGACAGTGCTGGATTGCTTGCCGCCTCTGTAAACTCGATGAGCCAAAATGCCCCATAGTTTCTCTATGGGATTTAGATCAGGGCTGCAAGCAGGCCAATCAAGCACAGGTATATCCTTTTCTCTAAACCAACGTTTGGTATATTTTGAAACGTGGATAGCCGCGTTGTCTTGTTGGAAGATAAAATCCGGCCCTATAATCTGTTCGGCATTGTCGATTAGCATATCTTCTAATAATTCTGTATACATTGCCGAATTCATACGATTGGGAACCCATGCCAATGGGAGCTTACCATGATTGGAAAACGCTCCCCATACCATAACAGAGCCACCCCCGAAATTTCGGTTAATTTTTATTTCCGGAGCCTTTCGCAAATCATGCCAATAAAATTGGGAAACATCTGGGCCATCCATATTAAATTTCTTTTCGTCGCTAAACACAATTTTCTTCCACTCTTCGTCATATTTTATACATTTTTTGGCGAAATCCACTCTGGCCGTTTTATGTCCCTCATATAGCCTTGGTTTTTTAACACGTTTTGTCCAGACCGCATTTTAATTTTTATGCAGGATTTGCCTAATGCGTCTGGTGGTCACTGGCAACTTCAATTCAGCCTTAATCTGAGCAGCTGTAAGGTGTAACTGCGTTGCCGTTGAAAATATTTGGCGTTTGTCCCTTTCAGATATAGTTGGTTTACGTCCTGATCGAATTTTTGTGCCATAGTTCTCCTTTAAATTTATAAAATTATTTACGACGCAGTGATATCTACCTATTTTTTTAGCTATTTCCCTGTTAGAGACGCCACAGTCTTAAAATACTTTTATTTTTGCCTTTTCTTCCTCACTTAAACTGTAACCACGCGGCATTTATTCTGGAGTAAAGAAAAGCAACTGTAACAAAATGAAATTATTTAAAACAATCTCCTCAAAGATATTATGTGCAGATATTACCGATTTATTCAATAAACTTTGTTATAAAATACAATAACTTAATGTGAATTTATATTTATTTTCGCCCGGCGTACACAAAATATCAGCTGCCACTGGAAGCAATGAAGAAAAGCACGAAAAATCGCATTGAGCAAGAACATGATCGGACACGCATACGCTGAAGCCACTTCTTACAACACAGCAATTGCTATTTTCCGAAATTTGTTATTTTTCATGGATGGTTTTATAATTATTTCCTTCACTGTAATTGTAAAAAGTAAAAACTGGAAAAGTAGTTGTAAAAAATGAAATGACAAAAATTGCATGCATTTGGTATCTAACGTCTACTTACTTATATCAAAAGCCTGGGTTTTTGCATATACAATATAAAGAAATTAGCATATATAAATTTGCTCAATATCTTCGCAACTTATCTTTAATTGTTCCAATGTACGTTCCCGTGCTTGTATGCTAACTACTTTTATTTCCATATATTATATAGACACATATACACTTCACCTTTTGATCTCAATAAAAAACACAACAAACAACTACTAAACATTTTGCTTCAGCTCTTAACATCAATTTGTTCAAAGACCTTAAACTTATTTAACCACCATTTATCGTTTTTGCTAAGAAAGTTCATTCTCAGTGGGACACTCAATTTTCCAGTAAAGCTTATCATCTATTTCCCAGAATATCATATGAAATAGTTTGAATTTCGGCAAGGACCCAAAATTATATGAACGTTCTTAGTGCTTCTGTATATGTCGTTTGGAAAGTTCTTATCGGAACAGTAACAAGAATGGAAAGATATGTACATGAAAATTGCGGTAGAATTTAAAGTTCTTCAAGTGAAATTTTATGGTAAAAGTTAAACTCTGAAACTTGGTAGATACAAGGAAGTTTTCGATGCAGATACTAAATGCAAGTGGACAAAACAATGCATATACATTTTCGTTGCTGTGAAAAAACTAGAAATTATCGTAAATAAGGAAAATGTGGTAAACTTTTCATCAAGCTATAAGATCATTTTAAGGTGATTTTTTGAAAACTTTTATTTGTAGATATACCTCTGTGCATTGTGCGATGCTATATGGCTCGATTACGCATATAGTGAATGTTTCGTTAGGCCATTCGACAAGACAGTCGACGAAACGTTTGGCAAGACTTACATCTTGTACATGAAATAGGTTTGCAAATATCATCGGAGCCAGCAGCAGACCTTTTTTTAAATCTTTAAAGCTCCATACCTACAACTGACAAAATTTCGAGCGACCTCAAGCTAAGACGAGACCCTCATAAACCCTCATAAAACCAATCGCCGGGGGGAAACAAATTCACACTCACGTGTCTGCCATGTCTTGGCATGTGTTTGAATGGAAAAAAACAGGCGAGAATAGACGAGGAAATGAATCGCACTCTCGTACTCGACAATATTTGCCATGGCTCGGAGAGAGTCTAAATGCGCCTTTAGAGAAAGTCAACCGTGCAAAAGAACATCACACTAAGTCCACTTTGACTGCAAATTTAAACTGGGTTAATTCACTGCGCCTGGCAAGGCACATCCTCTACATTTCATAGTCTTCGCCCTGGGGTGTCTTTATAGGCATTCATTCGACCTTATAAAAACTTATTTTGCACTGATTTCATCTGCTGCGTGTTCGGAGACAGAAAGTGGCGAAAGTACGCGGAACGAAACAAACTCTAATAACTTCGACTTAACCTTGCCAAGAAATATGAAGAAACTTTATCGCTTTCAGAATGGTATTGAAAAAGTTTTGTACTGAGGAGAATAGCGAGATGCTGCATGTCAAGAAAATTCCGCATGGAAGCGTCCTAGTATATCAAAAGAAATTAATGTATAGCTGCGCGCTTTCTAAAGCCGTAGTAAGGATATTGTTTGTCTTATGTCCCACAAAAAAGATGTTTGGTGCAATTATGTCTTGAAATTGAAAACAGTTCTGTTTTTTATATCACAAGCTAGTAATCGATGGTCCGAGGGTATTTCGTTACATCCGTCTTTTTTAATATTCTTCTTTGATGAAATCAAGCGCCCTAGAATGTACACATGCATGTATGTGTGTGTGTGTTTCATTCAAAGGTATGAAATGTATTATTCATGCTATCGGCTTACTACAGCTTAAGGACTTACAGGATATTTTCCAACTTTGGCATGATATTTACGCGTACCTTTTGAAATTGTATCGTGATTATGTTGTATTTAATGGCAACATGGACAAGCGTGACCACGATGTAAGCGAATAATTATCATTTATCACATGAAAAAGTGAAAGGAGAAAAAAGTTGCTAACATTGTTGGTAGCAGGATTAAAATGTTCGTTAACGGTTCTCGTTCTTTTATTGCCGACATATAATTAAACCCAAGTGGGTATTTTGCTGTTTACTTCGACAGTAAATGAATGTAATTTTATTTGGTATTCTGGTGGAAGAGTTTATTAGTGAAATTAATTATGCTTGCGTCGAGGCACGTGTTAGCATATACATGTTTTTGCAAACATTTAAGAATTCTAGCAATAAGTGAACTAATAAATTAATGTTTGGAAGTGGTGTGAAAATCATACAAAAGCAGGAATATTTCTTTATTTGACCTTCACGAAGTGCGTCCACGATAAGAAGCAGTGCTTAAATAATACATTTGAATAACAGTTAATAAAACTACGTAATTGATGCTGTTGAAAGAGCTTCAATTCATTAAACTCCATGATAGTATAAATCTTTCAATGAGCTGATTAAATGTCTTATCAAAACTTACAAAATGTCACAGTAAACAAAACCTTGAATTTTGTGGCTACTAGATTTTGGCATGCTGCCTGTTATCTTCTATATATTATTAAATATAGCTTTAAGATCGGTGCACATTTTTTTACTACTCGGAATCTCGCAAACAAATCAGGCTGATTTGTTAGTGGGTGACAAAATTTCCAGCCCACTTCTAGACTAAGCTTAGTACAAATGCCAAAAAGTGATTGTATCAGCCATATACTTTGACAATTCAAATCGCCTTTATCAAAAGAGATGATTTGCCCACTTCTCCAATAATTTGTGTTAAAGTTTTCCAACTCTTGCCGATCAGTCTTATTTTTTAATCAATTGAATATATGAGCGCTTGTTTTTCTTAGCAGATTATTGAAAAGCGGTTCCAAAGCGTCCCCAACGTACCAAAACGATCTAAAATTTGCTGAGAACGGAAGTCGCAGTTGTCCAGGAAGCGCTAAAATATATTAACTATAAGAAAAAATAATTGTCACACAAAAAATATGTTTTTATTGTTTTGTTTATACAACTTTCAAGGATTGTGACTGAAACTACAACAATATCTTTTGAGAAACCATACAAACTCAGTTCTAAATGTTTCTCAATTTTTCAAATATGCAACGTTATTGACAATATGTGCTTGTAAAATGCATTGAATCAGGAGGCATAATGCACTAGCAAGATTTTTTTTAAATATTTGCAGCAAACAAAATCTTAAATGCATTTGAAACAAAAAAATTTCACTCCGAATCATTTCCACAGCAAGAGTGTGATGCTCCTTTTTTCAGAAGAGTTTTGAAGTATATAGCGTAAACCCTGATTGCAAGCAATTTGTCGATGAGACTCATTGATTGGGAGAAAATTGAAAACATTCAAAGCGAATTTTTCTTTGACTGTGGTTTAGATTTTATACCTCACATTCCAAAAAGTTTTTTAGTGCGAGGGCTGATCCCAAAGTAATGATAATCAATATAAACCAAGGTGATTTAACTTAAAAAAATATTTATTATTGAACATAGTCTCCTTACAAATAAATACATTTAGTACATCTTTTTTCCAAAGTCAGGATACCCTTAGACATTTTTTTTTTGTCATTACTCTTCCGAAACGCTCCAACAGCTGCCATCACTTCGCTATCATCTTCAAATTTCTTGCCCCGGAGGTGTTCCTTGAGCCGAGGAAAGAGGTAGAAGTCACTTGGAGCTAGATCTGGCGAATAGGGTGGCTCGCATTATGTTTCTTGAATTGCAGCCGTCGCAACTGCAGCCGTGTGAACCGGTCCGTTGTCTTGATGAAACAGCACTCGGGCTCGCAGTTTGCCGCGTCCATTTTCTTCAATAACCTCCCGCAATCTTCTCATTTGGTCTGCGTAGTAAAAGCTTGATATAGTGGCTCTCTTTTCCAAACATTCCACCATAATAATTCCTTCAGTGTCCAAAAAGCTGATGTATAACCTTCCCTGCTGAACTCGACACCATGAATTTCTTCGGCATCGGTGAAGAGGGTCGCTTCCATGTCATGGATCCAGGTCTTGTCCATAGTTAGGAAACGGGACGAAAACTTCTCAAGATCTGCCTGAAACTTTTCGAGATTCACCCTCGAAATTTCAGCTTCGTCGGTTGTCATTCTCGGCACCTAACACGCAGAGTCCTTCTTCATATGTAATTCGTTGGCAAGGATTCTTTGAACAATGCTACATGACATCCCTGTGACCTCAGCTACCCGCCACCCTTCGATCTGACAATACGACATCTTTGACTTTTTTCACGCTGTCTTCAGTGAGGAACGTGAATCAAAACCCTTCGCGGTGTGTATTCAGTGGATGTTCTTTCCAAATTCAACTCCTTAGCCTAGCGTGCAATGATAGAATATAGAAGAGTAAAGTCCTCTAATGTTTCCACTAACTCGCTGTATATGCCTTTGATGGGCATTTTTTCAAACACAAGTACTTAACAACAGGTCTAATTTCGTTTATCTTCATTTTGATGTTTTTTCTTCGACGGTTCGTATTCAAATGTATGTAGCTCTCTGGAATCGTGGCCTATTTATATGTTAGTGAGTACATAAAGCAGTAAACAAATTTTTTTTAACTCACGCGAACTGGCAATAGCCGATTATCACTACTTTTGGATCAACCCCCGTATAGGAGCAGTGGTATGCTTTAAATACAATGGTATTCCATGCAACAAACTCATTTCTACAAAAAAAATATTTTTCAAACCCAATTTTAGCTTGGACTAAATTTGTGTACTAGTTTCACATACAGTGGCTCACAGCTTATTTGATACAGTGCTTCTTTAAAAATTTAAGTTGCAATAACTCAGAACATAATAACAATATCAAAAAAATATGAATGCCATTTTGAAGAAAAATGTTTGTTGCTCATTAAACAAGTTTATATTGGTTACAAAGTTGCTGTTTTACATCTTAAAAAACAAAAAACCAAAAGCAATAACAAATTTCATATCAAGGTATGTATCCATATGTATCATTTTTGCGTATCGTATCACCGTTGCGTATCAGTGGATACGACAAACGTATCTTCGTTGCGTATCAAAATTTGATACAAAGAAACGCAACGAACTCGATCGGTCACTTGGCGGTTTCTTGCCGTCGCATCAAAGGAATGATACGATTCGAAGTGGAGTCATGTGTGGACACGTTGCGTTGTACACTATAGATTAGTGAATAAAAGCGTCGCAGCTGCGTGTCGAGTTTTTTGCAACGGATCGTATTGATGATACATGGAATATTGGGTAGTGTGGACACCGTATCCGTTTAGTGAATGATACGCAACAGGGATACGATACGGAAGAAATGCAACATATGGATACCTACCTTCACAGCTTATTTGATACAGTTTGATTAAACATTAAAATTGTTGTGTTCCAGTTAATTTCAATACTTCGTATGATAGCCCTTAGCCTTAAGCAGAGCCTGGAGCCTACTCGACATTGAGTCAACGAGCTTTTTTGTGATGTCAGGAGTAATTTTTTGCCATTCCTATAGCAGTGCTTTCTTCAGGTCTTGTTTATTAGAAATCTTGTGTTTTCTAATGTTGTTATCTAACAAACAAAGCCCACAGATTCTCAATGACGATCATATCTGGTCATAGTAAATCGAGGTACTTTCTTTTGTCCATTGTTTCCTCAATAAAATTTAAATCGCCGACTTCGGTTACGGACAAGCAGGCCCATCACATTCCCACCACCATGCTTCACAGTAGCTTTGAGGTTCTTCTTGTTTAGCTCAGTGTTTGCATTGCGCATAGTGTTACCAGGTCCAGTGTGTCAATTTTCGGTACAGAAGGTAAAAAAAATCGGGACTTTGGGTGTCAAATCGGGACAGCTACAATGACTAAAATAGAAACAAAAGATTTTTATGAATCATTTATTTCAACATTTCTTAGTACAATCATAAAATTTACTACACAAAAACATTGAGCTGGTCTATATTTGTAGTAAGCATTAAACTGCTTTGACATACTCAAGAGATAATCTGTTTTTTCACTCTTTTTCTTATAGGTGCGTTTATTTGCAAAAAAAAAATTGCTGTTGTATTCAATATACTCAACAAAATTTGATCTGCTCGGGTGTGCCAAAAACCGCACCTTATATTAGTTAGGGAAAATTTTCTTTCTGTCGCAGCATTCGTGACTGGTATCCATGCCATGAAAACAAATATTTTTAGGACATTGGGAACATTTCGCGTTTCAAATAATTTGTGCCATTTCTGTAATGTCATTAAGTCTTTGTTCTGTACTGCAGCTCTGACTGCATTTTTGACGTCAGAACCTTCTTCATAAAGATCGCCCATTTCAAAAATGTAGTGAAATTAAGTTTTTAAGTCATATTAACAATTGATGCGTAAGTTAGAGCGTCACCTCGTAGAGAAATTGGCTTGAATAAATTCAGTTTGTTTTTATTGTTGGAATCGTATCTTTTCTATATATATTGTACCAAGTACAATACATATACTATTTTAATTATTGAAGCTGTTTCATTAGGGAGTTTTTTGTTAAATTTTCGCACGTGAAGCCCAAAAATTAGTCATCAATTCATTGCTTCAATTTGTTAGTGAGTCTGAAAATTATATAATAACCTTTGATTGAAACTCAATAATGTTTCGTCTTCAAGACTCAATACAGCGCCGTGAAGGACTTTTAATACGTTTTGGAAGCAAGCCGGGTAAGGTTCTGTTTCGTCACTGTTAAAAAGTTCCAGAGAGCAGAGAGACACTCGTGTTCGCCCAGGGCTATGAAGTAATAAAATATCTAATGATTTCATGGCACGTTCTGCAGCGGGTAGGACAGATAACCATCGCGTTACTATATGTCGCAGGATTGCAGCAAGTTCAGATTCGTGCATTTCATAAAATTATTATAAGGCTTGTTTTCTTTTAGCTAGCATGAAAAATGGCTATACGTTTTCAAAGCAAAATTCTCCAAATTTGATTTGCTCAAACGTAAAGCAATAGAAGAGTTACGAAGAGCCATAATTCGGCTGAAATTAAACAAAGCCCTTGGAGCCGATGGCATACCAGCTGAGCTGATTATATATCGTGGGCCCACATTACACAAAGCAATTCATAAAATTATATTTCACGTATGGGAGTATGAAGGGATGCCAAAAGACTAGCGCAAAGGTATAATATGCCCCGTACATAAGAAAGGAGATGTAACTATGTGCGGCAACTATAAGGGTACAACATTGTTGAGTACCTCCTACAAGATACTCTCGTTTAACCTGCAAAAGCGGATAGCTCCATACGTTAAAGCCATCATCGGAGAATATCAATGTGGCTTCAGCCCAGGTTATTCAACAATTGATCTGATATTTACTCTCAAGCAGGCGATGGAAAAATGTCTTGAATTCAACATTCCATTGTACCATATATTTATAGACTTTAAGGCTGCCTTTGATAGCATAGACAGGGTAGAACTGCATAAAGCCATAAGAGAATTCAGCATCATAGATAAACTGACACGATTGTGTTGGTTGACCATGACCAATGTAACACGCCAAGTTAAAATAGCCGGATTGCTATCCAGATCGTTCAACATCTTCAATGAGCTTCGACAAGGGGATGGTCTGGCCTCCCTCCTCTTCAACCTGGCGATGGAGAAAGCAATGGCAACCAAGATACTGAATATCGTAACCAAGATACTGGCTTATGCAGATGATATAGACATAATTGGAAGATCAGACTAGCTGTGCAAGAATCTTTCATCCAAATCGAACGAGCGGCACAAAAACTAGGGTGCACATAAATGAAGAAAAGACAAAGTACATGGTGGAAGCATCTGCAAGAAGAACACCTTGAGCTGGTCAAACCTTCAGGGTAGTTGAGCATGAACTTGAAGTATTGTCATCCTTGAACTACTTTGGGTCAATTGTAGCTGCCGATAACAACATGGAGGAAGCAATACGCAGGCGGCTGCTCAAATCCAACAAAGCCTACTACAGCCTGTCAAGGCTCTTCAAATCCCAAACACCAAAGCTCCTGCTGTACAAGACCATGGTCCTATCAGTACTCACGTATGGATCTAAGACTTGGGTGCTCAGCAAAGGGCACTCTGGCCTCTTAGTCGCGTTCAAAAGGAAAGTCGTGAGGAGAATCGTTGGCCCTTATGCGAAGAAGACGCTATAACCATTAGTTGTACGCTATCTACCTAGAAGCAGATATAATAACTAAGATAAAGCTCGGTAGGCTGTGGTAGACAGGATACCTAGCTCGAATGAGCGAAGGGGATCCTGTTCGGCAGCGCCAATAATGATGATAATGGAAGCATATTTTACACTTTTGTGCAAAATATCATATTAGCAAGGTATCCCACTGCAATAATATTGTTATTATCATTGTATAGTAATTGCAACACTGAATTCAAAATTTCACATTTCCATTCTCTGTACAATAACTGGTTAGATGTTTAGTATCAATACTACGCTCCCTCAATCGTGTTGTTTATCGCATGTCTTAAGGTTAATAGCTGAGCTGCAAAATCTCAACAACAGTGGAAACATTTTTATGGCACCGTGAGTAGTAGCATCTGTAGTAACATTATAAAATGTACCATTTTAAAGGTCATCAATCGTCTCTTGAGTAGACGCCGGACCGAAAACACTGGCTTTACTTCTTTCAAGTGTAAGATGTTGAGCATTTTTTCTGTATCTCGCCAAATCAATATCCGCGAAGCTTCAAACTTTTATGCTGCTTATTATTTTCGAGTTTGGTGAGAAAATATGAAAATAATTAAGCGATAATATTTTTATGTGGTAGCAGCTTACAGATGAATTCGTTATTCCTGTAAAAATTATAGACCAAAGAGGCTAGTAAGAAATCGGGACATTTGGCGTTCCGATCAAGGGTTAGTCGAGACGTGTCACCAGACCCCTGAAAATTGGGACGTCCCGCGCAAATCGGGACACCTGGCAGCTCTAATTGCGCAAGACATATGACATTCCGTCGGAGCCAAAAATGTTCAACTTGGACTCGTCCGCAAAAATAACCGTATTCCAGAACGCGGATGGCTTTTCCACATGCTCCTTGGCAAAGGCAAATCGGCTTATTGTATTTTTTTTTGGAAAGGAAATGCTTCCTACGAGCTATTCGCCTGTTGAAATCATAGTCACAAAGCATTCGTCGGACGGTTTCAGCACTGCATGACTTCCTTAATTCACGATGAACCACAGTAACCAATTTTGGAGCGGAAATCTTCGGGTTTCTTTTCACTTTCCTTACAATGTATTGTTCGTCGGATTTGTTTAAACGCATTTATGCCCTTATTTTCTACCCGATTTTCGTGTTCGAAGCGCTCAATTATGTGCTGCACTGTAGAGATACTCAAATTCACACTTTCAACAATTTTCCGAACACGTTGTCCTTTTTTAAAGTGGGTTAATACCATCCCGCGCTATTCAATTGTAGTGCGACGACCCATTTTACAACATCTACTCAATTTCGGCACTTCAACTTGCAAGATCTTGCTAAAAAATTACCTAAACCAATGTCTAAACACAATCAAAAATTCAAGAAACAAAAACAACACAGATTAACGTGAGCTGCAATTCTACTGCGCCAGTGGTATTTCTCTTTTGCATGACGCCGAGGAATATTCCTGGAAATTTTTTTGTTTGCATTGTATTCATTGAACATGCACCTAGTCAAATATGTTTAATTTTTTTGGACAAGGTTCCTTATTTCAAATTTACAGTGATTTGCATTCGTCCAAATATTTCTTCAAATAGTATCTTCTTATATTATTCGCAGACATTATGTTCATTCCTGTTTTTGCAGTCATCCAATGCAGCAGCACACTCCCCATATAAGAATTTCTTGCATAAAATGAAGAAGAAAATTTCTTTAAAAGAAAAAAATAAGGCTAAAGCGGGGAACGACAATGTCGAAAGTATCAATTATAGCATAATTGCTACCGGTAAAGCGACAAAAAGCCCAGTCAACATCTTCCTCTTATCCTAATTTTATTCGTGGTGAAGACTACACACCATCCACTACTACCGTAGTTGATTCACAAAGTCCTTCCAGAAATCCATTACAATCTGCGTCTAACTTTTTAGACCCGTTATTGCCGCCACATGTGAAAGCCACCATTACATCTAGTGCTGACCTGGAAAGTAGGTATCTACTCTCTCGGCTAAGAGATTGTAAAATATATGACAATGTTCGTCTCTTCCTTGCTTACATGCACAATGCCAGCGATTGTGCATGTTTCGAGGGTAAAACGAAAACCCACTTGAAAATTATGATCCAGCAAGAGGGTCTGGTCTACCAACTGACTTTGATTCCCTTAATATTCTTTTTACTCGGTACCACGAACAGCTTGGAGTATCCTCAGACCAAGTAAAAAATGACCTGAAAACCTATGCCTCACACGTTTCCTCAAAACATATTTCTCACCTTCAGAGAGCAAGGGAGGATTTTACCAAGTATCTTTCCTAACCAAAAAGCATTAACAGATGGCCTCAAACTATTTTACCACAATTGTGGTGGTATGAGAGGCAAATTAAATAAACTCTACCTTGACGCCAAATCTTGCCAGTTCAATGTACTTACTTTCACAGAAACCTGGCTAAAAGACTGCCATAAAAACGAAGAAATACTGGATGGCTCCTGGACCATATACAGAAACGACCGCAATTATCTCCGTACTGGACAGACTAGAGGTGTGCTCATAGCCACTCATAGCTCCCTGTCGAGTGAAATGGTTGAAACCAATTCAGATAATCAGTTTGAGCACATATTTATCAGAATATCTTGGTCCAAAAGTTTCCTTTATATTGGAGCTTTCTACATCCCACCTAATTCAGACGACGCTGCGTATAATGCTGTGTCAGAAATTATTTCTTCTCTAGTATCATCTCTTAAAGATGATGATAGCATTATAGTACTGGGAGATTTCAATCGCCCAAATTTAAAGTTCACGGCTGGTGAAAACGACACCAACCTTCTTCCAGTAAATATTATTGACTTATCCGATCTAAATCTTGTAAGTACATTTTACAGCAATGATCTGCAGCAAATTGCACCGACTTCTAACCAAAATGGTAATTGGTTAGATCTTATCTTCACTAACAGTTACGACGATGTAGTGGCTACTCCGACTGTTGACGCAGAGCATCTTTTCTCCAATACTCTTCACCACTCTGCCTTTACAGTCGAGTTATCCATATCTGATCTAATAACTTTACAATCGTACAACAATTCTGTTGTATATGACTTTCGTAATGCTGATTATGATAGCATAAACCATCATTTGAGTAATATTGACTGGAATAGTACACTTTTAACTTTAGAATTGAACGAAGCAGTGTCTCTATTCTACCAATTGGTTTTTGATGTAGTTGAAAAGTATGTTCCCAAGATTAAAAAAAAAAACAAACTGTCTGAGCCATGGTTGGATAGAAATCTGAGGTGTTTACGAAATCGGAGAAGCAAACTATATAAGATTCTAAAAAACAATAGCAATGCTAGCCATGATATCAAGAAAAGATATAATAACTTAGCTCAAGAATTTTTAAGAAAGTCTGGCTAAGCATATGAAAGCTTTGTCAATATATTTGGCGAAAACATAATTCACAATCCTAAAACTTTTTTCGACTTTGTGAACACCAAGCGAAAAGCTTCTGGCTATCCCACTTCGATGCAAAAAAACAACTTAGTTTCTTCGGACCCACAGAATATATGTGACTTCTTTGCCGATCATTTTCAGGAAGTTTTTTTTTCCTCTCAGCGGCTCGCCTAACATGCCACTTTCCCAAACACCTCAACTGTCTATTGTTGATGCAATATATTTTATCAGAGAGGACATTACTAAAGCTATAAGAGAGCTTGACATGAAAAAAGGGCCTGGCCCAGACCTACTTCCTCCAAGCTTCATAATTAAGTGTGCAGAAACGATTATTTCACCCCTGCAGATAATTTTCAACAAATCGCTGCATTGCGGTAAATTCCCTCATTTCTGGAAGTCTTCCCATCTTACACCGATTTTTAAAAGTGGCGACAAACGATCGGTTGAGAATTATAGAGGCATCGCCATTTTGTCTGCAATACCAAAGCTGTTTGAAAAAATAGTTTGCGAAAAACTTACAATTGTTGTTGACCCTCTTTTAAACGAACAACACCATGGCTTCAGAAAAGGTAGATCCACTACTACCAATCTTATCATAATGATTTCAAATGTGCTTTGCGATATAGAAAAAAGACGTCAGGTTGATACTATATACACTGACTTAAGCAAGGCTTTTGACCGTGCCGACCATGATGTTTTGAAATTTAAGCTGCAATAATTTGGCATCTCAGAAAATTTGCTAAACTGGTTGGACTGTTACTTAAGAAATCGAACACAGCATGTAAAATTCCAAGGTTTTATCTCCAAAAAAATTACCGTTTCCTCTGGGGTACCGCAAGGAAGCCACCTAGGGCCGCTTCTGTTTAATATTTTTATTTCGGATCTATCGGAGGTGCTATCAGACATTCCACATCTTTTTTATGCGGACGATCTCAAAATGTACCATACTATTCAATCGGAATCTGACTCAAAATTTCTTCAGTTAAAACTCTTATCGCTTGAGCAATGGTGCGTACGAAACAAACTTCTTCTTAATATTGACAAATGCCATTCCATAAGCTTTTCCCGTAAAACCTATACAGTAAATTTCGATTACCACCTGAATAATCAGCTGCTGAAGAATGTAGATAGTGTTATAGATCTCGGTGTCGTTCTGGATAAGAAGCTTCGCTTTAACCTTCAATACGACAAAATACTTGCAAGAGCCAGCAAGCAGCTGGGATTTATTAAGAGGCGCGCAAAAGAATTTAAGAACATATGGGTCACAAAAACTCTGTACATATCTTTAGTTCGTCCTTTACTCGAATATGGGTGCATCGTCTGGAATCCTACTTTCAATATTCATAGCGATAGACTAGAATCTATCCAAAAGCAGTTTGTTCTTTTTGCTCTGAAAGATCTATACCATCCACATGATTTTGAAAGCCTTCCATCTTATAGTAACAGGTTAAGTCTCTTAAATTTGAAAACACTTTCTTCAAGGAGAACGTTGTTGTGTTCATGTTTTATTTTTGATGTGATTAGGGGTTTGATTACCGTTGAATACATTTGCAATAAAATAACTGTCAATAATTCTGCAAGACGGACTAGGCACACACGTCTCCTCAATGAACACCAGCACCACACAGTTTATGGTGACAGAAACCCAATAAATAGATGTTGTAAAATATTTAACAAATTTTTCCACTGCTATTCCCCGTCTATCTCTAAAGTCAGGTTCAAAAGCGCTTTAAATATAGCGCTGAATTCCTAATTCCTTTATTTTCTTTCCTTGGAATTTCCGCCTCAAATTGACAACCAGAAAAAAGTCTGGGAAATGTTATCATGTTTTATTTTAGTTTAGCTTGAAAAAAATGTAAAAATGTAAATTGTTATTTGTTTTTTGTTTTATGTTATTTGTTGGTTTGAAATAAATAAATAAATAAATTCATCAAATTGTGTTCAGTCTTGTTTTCGAAGTCAAATTCTGGAATTTATGAGGTTTATAAATTTTGTTTTATGTTTGCTACTACAATCGGTTGCTTAGTTTACCATTTTTTTGAAACGAGCAAAACTCAAAAATTATGCATGTCGCAATCATGCCTGATAAATTTACCAAAATAAATATAGTCTAAACCATCATCTCACCGAATAGACGTCGTAAACGACGATGAAAGCTAAATTCTTCTATAATGATTCATATATTTTTTGAATGTGTTAAAAACCAAACAAACATTTTGAAGAAACTGACGTAATAATATTTACCCATCCTAAAATTACATGTTTCAACAATGTTTTGTTACTTGGATCTTACATGTTATATAAAACTGTAAAAAGCGTTATGATTGAGGTGAAAGTAATCCATTTGGTTACGGATTCGCTAATTATAAATATTCGCAAGACTCAAAAGATAACTAAATATTAGTCAAACCAAAATGTGAAATGAATCAAGCGAAAAAGCTGGTAGCCATAAAAAACAAATTTTTGTAAACATTATCGCAACAAAAAAACAGGAATTTTGTTTTCAAATAACTTCATTGGTCTATTTGCCCGTTTTCTGAATAGGTGAGTCTGAGCAAACGTCAACACTTACTTCTCATTCTACCTATACTCCAACGACATAAAAAAACTCCAAATCACGTTGAAAGCATTCATAATTGCATTCCATTAATCGCGCACTAACACTCTGAATTGTAAACATTTTCCCATCATTTACTCTTATTCTCACTGGATTGAGTTATATAACTTCTAATTTACTTTACTTTCATTTCATTTCAGATGACAAGATAACAACAACGAACGGTCTAGTATAGTTGCTGCTAACACACGTGCTATCGAAAGGATTCTCAAGCCCTACATTCCAAGGATCCGTTCTGTGTGCTACCCGCCTCTTCTTTCCATGGCCGACTAGTACACAAAATATCCTTCTTTCGCAACAAGTAGGAGAGGTGGGGGACCGTACTGATAAGTGTGTGCGAAAATTCCATTTTTAGCAATTCTCAGATCAATAAAAAGCCCACTATCTTGAGACTTAAGTCCTTGTGCTGATTGTGGTAGGTGACTGGCGACAAGAAATATCCTCTCTTCACACCTACTCGTCGACAGTCGAAAGCGAAAGTGGCGCACACGGTGACGAAAATCTATAAAAGTTTTGCAAGGCTCGTCGCGGCGCAAGGAGCAGCAGCGACAACAGGAGCGGCAACAACAACAACGACTACCAAGGCACTATTCACCGACGACAAAATGCGACTTCCGCACCGAACGAAAAGGACTACCCTTTGGGTGATACTCGGAGTGTTTATGCTGACCATGTTTCTCTTCAAATTCACCGAGATCCGGTCGACATGTCTCTTCCGTGATGAGCAAGTGTCAGCCATGATAAGGGACGAGGTAATCAAATTTTTGTTTCCGCTTTTTTTTCGTGTTTCTCTTTGGCCTCGTTTCCTATTTCCGGTCGGCTCCGTTAGCATCGTTGACCCCATTCGATTTCCCAAAAAAAAAAAACGACCAAAAAACTTGACGGGCTTTCACGATGATCTCTGTTTGTTCACGTTTATGACAACAGGGATCTAAAGTCGAAGGGAAATTGGATGAAAAGTTTGGAACAAATCATTGCTGCGTAAACGTTTCTAATTTTGTTTAAAAGTGAAAAGATGACAAGCAAACAGTTCAAACTTTTTTCGAAATGGAAAGTTTTCGCTTTTGTGAAAGTAGCAAGTTTGGAGTCATATTTGATGTTCCGAGTGAAAATCACTTTTCATGGTCATTTAGTGTTGAGTGAAAATTTAAGTTATGATTGTAAGGCCACATGTTTGAAATTACTACTTTTTATGCCAAGCATTGTGGAATATATGATTGCCAACTTAGCTCATGTAAGTTTGGCAATAAAAAAGTCATTGATTACATATTACAGTACCGAAAATTTTTTCATCAATAATGCTCCAATTTGTCTATTTTGAATATTTTGGCTCTAAAACGTCTGTCAAAAAAAAAAAATCTAGATAATTTAGAATCAAGCAAATTCGAGCCATATTGATAGTTGTTCTCTTTCACAGAAATATGTGGTCGGATCAGATCAAAAAGTGTATCCGTATAATCGAGAAATGCCATTAATTTTTATCGGAGGAGTTCCTAGGTCTGGAACAACACTAATGAGAGCGATGTTAGATGCTCATCCAGATGTCAGGTGAGTTTTTGCAATCATTATCTGCTTAAATTATTTTGATTGCCATTCATTCTATAGTGTAATTGTTTCTCATTCTAAAACGAGACAACAAACCTCTACGTCAAGGTTATTGCAATATAATTAATTTATCGTCAATTTTTTTGTAATCGAACATACATATATCATCAACCAAAATAACTATAGCCTAGAATCCCTCCACAACATTCCGTGACTTAACCAATAACCGCAACTTTTTCACACCTTGCTCTAGTTTTTCTTTCACATATCATCCAATTCCCAGACACACTATGCTATATTTCATTCAACCTACTTCACACGTAGATATGTTTGTCCTATATTGAAATCGCATGTCTTTCATGCTTGCATTTTGTCTTTATATCTTCCGTGATCCATAAATCCTGCTTGTACCAATCAATTTGAAGGAGTCATTATTGCGCTAAGAAGGAGCATCGTGGAACCTTTACATGTGTGGTGTCATTCTATCTATTTAATTTAATGAGAAAAGTTTCCGTTTCGCATTGGGAAAAGTAGAACACATTCAATTAGTCATTTGTAGGATCGAACTTCTCAAATGAGAGGCTAGGATATTTTTTGTTCAGTATTATGAAGCGCCATTGATTGTCTTAAGAATTTTTTTGATGTGATGTAAATTTTTTGTGACCTCATTCGTTTTCAATGATGATACATTTAGGAAATTCATTTCTTTCTTTGGATTATTTGGTTTTACATTCTGAAATTAAACCTTGCTCCAGGATTATAATATTTGCAAGTTTTGTGCTTAAAAATTTTGAAGAGCAGCTTCATAGTGCTATTTTTGTGCGAGAAGTTTTTAAGTCTAAGAGCTAATACAAAACCCAGTTCATGTAAAAGTTTAATGTAAAAAAAAATTGCTCGTAAACTGTAACTGCTTGCGTAAGGAGCAATAATAACCGCGTCGTGTTTGTTTATTTAAGTTTTTTTTAAAAAATAAAATAGTAACAAACAATATCAGAGCAACCATTTGCGAAAATATATACATAGCTATACAAATCGACTCTTTCGCAAAATGTTACTTTTCCAAACATTTTCATAAAAAGCAAACTTTGCTTGGTATTCCGTTATAGAATTGTAATGTAAAGTAAATAGTGTAAGTAATTAAGACCATGAATTCACACTGCAGTAAGTGAAAAACATTTCCAAAGACTTAATTGATTGGCAGTTGGTGTTCATTAAACTTATAAAATGCTTTGAGATCCAATCGTATAAAATATTTGAATATTGCAATTGAAATTTTACTCAGATCTATTCTCATACCCAAATTTTCGTGAAAATTTGACCAATCCATGTTTTTGCTAATCAACGAATATCATTTGAAAAACTTTTTAGAATACTCTTAAAAAATTTTCCTAGAATAACCTACTTCCGTCAGCCGGTGACTATCATCGATGTTCACATGGTTATGTTTAAACTCAGCATACCACTCAATGACGGTGAATTTTCCTTGGTCAAACTTATCGTGACACTGATCAAACCACTTTTTTGCTCATACAGTATTTTCGCATCGAAAAACAATGTTTCAGCAAGTTAGGGAATTTTTCATTTTCTTGAAATAACGATAATAGTTCAGCCAAAACCACAGCAACTCAATGTCTAATTATTGAATTGTCATGGAAAAGTGCCCAAATATGGTATGAAATATAGTGCTTCTCTGGTATGCGTTTTTCATTAAAGGAGCCAGTAATAGTCAGACCAGGTATTTTTCAGCTAATGATAATTCTGAGAGATATTTTACAGTGATATTGATAATTTGCCTTTGAATTAGCCGTGGCTCGATAGGAAGTGGCACAGGTAGATATTTATGTCATTGTGGTTGCGATTAAGCTAAGGTTTTAAGGTGCAAATCAGCCTAGTCTTGCGTGCCCCCTTCGAGCTCGTAGCCCAGTGCTTCTCCCAAAAGTCAAGTGTTCGCGTTCGCCATTGAGCAGCCAATATTTCTCTTCCTGCTTTCGCTCTGTTGGAAAACACCTCCCTGCGTTCGCTGGCCAATAGATCAATTGGGATTACTCCAATCTGGCAATCCCTGCCAATCCGGCATCTCGAGGCGCAAGAGACCATTGTAAGCAATATTCTATAGGTCTGGCCCAAGAATTGACTCTTATGCTGCTCCAGCTGTAATGGTTTTGCGTACAGCTCACTAATTTATTTGGCAAATCAAATGGCAATCCTTCAAGCAGTTTCGTACCATTGCCAGCAAATATTCCTCTACCTGAAAATGTCGCTGAAGAGAATCCAATATGTCTATCCATCTCGCCGAGTCAAAATCGTTACGTCTAGCTCGATGACAAGCGGCCTCTACGCAATATACTACGCAGATTGCACTCATTGCTGAGTGGCCGCTGCGGAGTCCATTTTGGTATTTCGAATAGTCACCAGCTCTTCATATAGCCGCCTTAAGCCGAGGTTTCAGCAACCCTTCTAGATGTTTCCCCATAGTATCAAGCATGCAAAGGACTGTAAGCTGATGGTTTGTTAGCATCTCCCTTTCCCTTTGCAATTAGGGCCAGTCGGAAAGGCATCCGCCAGTAAGTATTCATTATACATACGTAGTAATGTTGACAGTTGTCTCTACACAACTACTTTTGAATTTTCTACTGGAATATTGTCTGATCCTGTTACTTTTTGGATCATTATTCTTAAGCTCGCGCTGCGTGGTTCTTCTTCAGTGAACAAAGGAATATCTTCCTGGCGGACTGTGTGATCGTTTTCTGCTCGCTGGGAACAACGAACCTACAATATTCTCCAGTACATCTGCCTCCTTGGATGAGTCAACGCCAATGTAGCCGAGCCTACCCGATACAATTTTGCAGTCTTTTGTCGATGGGTCTCGATCTCGGTTGCCAAATTTGCTTTATACCTATTCCTAGTTCTTTTTTTTTGCCTTTTTGTGGGTCGCGGCAAGTACCAATGCTTCTGGTCGTCCAATAGACCGCTGGGCCTGCACGGTAGAGCTCTCCGCTTCAGTTTCATTATTTCCTCAGTCCACCAGTAAGCTTTCTGTTTACCCGGTAGTGACATTCGAAGAAGCATCGCACGTTCGCCAAATTTAGCTCGACATGTTGAAATTTATCATCGTACTTATTTCTCCGGGCCCCATTGCTACCATTGCTTGGCCAGCGCTGATCTCGTCAGCAAGCAGACGAAATCAGCCTCCTATCCAACTTCGGAATATTCCACCCGAGTATCTTCCGTCTAGAGCTGTGAGGAGTCGGGCTATCATTCGATAACCAGCAGATGATATATTTGCAGTCACTTGCAGTGAACTCCCCCACCACTCTCCAGTCCCTTACCATCATGGACAACGTCTCCAAAACAAGAGTTATATCGGGAGTGGACTCACCAAAGCCTGATCTGCAGTAGGTTGGTACTAAGCCCCTGTTAACCACGACCATACTCAGCCTGGACACCATTTACATAATTAATACCCCTCTTGTGCTTCAAAGCTCTCACATTGAAGTCACCTGCTACTACCAGTTTGACAGAAAGATCTTGAAGAGCGTCTTCCAAGGCTACATAATCCGAAGTGTCTGAATACCATGTCTATAAATTTCTCCTACGATATGGATTGCAATTTGAGCTCTTGAGTCATTCATAAGATGCGTGAGTAAGTCGTTGGCAGTGTGTCATCTTTGCGAATTCCCCTGCAGAATCCTCATTTTAGCAGCATCTTCTTCTGCGCATCAAGCGCTTTTCGGAAAGCTTTGCTTGTTTCTGACCCCAGAACATGCTAAACTTCTCCTGTTTTGGCTTTGTCGTTGAACAGCAAACAGGATGGGTCCGCCGAGCATACTTTTCCACGAGTCCGACTTATTTGCGATTCCAGCAGTAATTGCTTTCTTTGTATGGCTATCTTTTTTTGCATGGTTGTATCCCATGCACTTAAAACAGCGCACAACTTCAGGCCGCTTCCTTACCCGAGCGTTAACCCAGCCAATTCTCCTCCGTCCAGTATCAATTAGCTTCAGACCTTTTGCTTCATACATTTCTACGACGGGTTTCCTCTGTTCCCTTGTATTCGGGGGAAAAAGGGTAGTTTTTACGTTCTGAATCCCCTTCTTCCGAATCGCTGCTGTTACTTTTTCATCTATGGTAAGACTGTCGAGGCCGAGCATCTCGATTTAGGCTGTAGAGACAAGCCTTTTAACCTCTCCAAAATCCTACACAGCTGCCTGGACTGCATCGCCAAATTTCGCGATTTCTTCATACTTTGCCAGTGTCACGAGTACCGCACCGTATACCGTCTTCCTAATTTGGTGAACTTGTGCCCGCACTTTGCTTGGGCTTATCCCTGCCCGGGTATGCGGAAGGACTTCTGCATAACTCTTCCCTTGGGTAGGCTTTATTACCACAGCTTCCTTTTTTGCCCCAGACGACTTCGTTTTTTCCGCCTAATTTTTTTTTGCGTTAAGCTGCGAATTCGGCGCCAAGCTATTATATGAGCCAGAATTCGGCGACTTATCTTGCCAGCCGTTGCTCTTATGTGGCGTTTTCAACATGGGTGCTGTTCGCTGGTGTCTACGTGCTCTAACAATGTTTTTTTTTTGTAAGGGCTACATTTAAGCGTCCTTGCCCGTTTTTATGCTTTGGCTTGCACAGTGCATAGAGTTTCTTCAGTATCCTTTCCTTCATACTCTCTAAGCTGGGTTTCTTGAATTTTCCTTTATTAATTTATTTATAGTTTAAAATACACGAAACGACAACGCACTGAAAATAAGCAAACAATCAAACAAACAAAAAACATCCTCAAGAACAAACACAACACTACGAAAATACAAAAAAAACACAATCGGTAAAGTTGTCTAATAGCTAATAGCATGTACAGACGACGAACATGGTTCGTCAACTTGGCGAGCGAACACGTGCAATTGTTGTTGTACGCAGGTAAACACTTACCATTTAACAACAACAATTGCACGTGTTCGCTCGCCAAGTTGACGAACCATGTTCGTCGTCTGTACATGCTATAAGGGAGGCGCGTAGTCGAGTTTAGCCAGCATGTTTTATAGGTCTTTGCTCAGAGCCGCTGTCTAGGTCCGGATGGTCAGTCGCCTGATTGGTTTCGTGGTAATAGAGCCGGATCAGCGCTAATCAAGAGTGCAACTCAACTGAACCTGTCTCGCCAACTCAACGGCGCGAATTTTAACCTGGAGTCGTTAGCACTCGGACGACACTCTGGTGCTACCAGGTCCAGGATACCATAGCCACCAGCTCAAATGCATCAACTCCAAATCATTAGTCCAAATTTTTGTCCGTGTAGAGTGAGCCAATTTCTGCCAAGATAGACACCTTATCTGTATCACTGCCTTGCTGGCAGCAATGCCACGACGCATCAATGGTAAGCAATAAGGGAGTGTGATTACCGTAGCTGTCAGAAAATGCTAGAAACATTACCCGGGACCCAGGTGTGCATTTCTTTGGGATCATAAGATCAAACATTCATTGGAAAATCAAATCATAATATGTATATCATACCTCAACATACGGAGGTCGTTAATTCATCCAATCCTATGAATAATGCAACCTTCAAGTCTGTCCAGTTTTGTCTAGATAATTTTGTATTTTGTGTATCCCTTCTTTTGAATTCGTACAGCACAAATTCTTGTGTACATGTCTAAGATGCTGCATAATTAACCAACCTTATCTGCCTTTGCGATTTCGTTTGGTCAGCATTAGGTAGTGTGGTTGGAAGAGATGATA